>CM022391.1:33093003-33718003 GCA_011833715.1 Carcinoscorpius rotundicauda | reverse complement strand
TTGCGTAATTGAAAATAACATAATAATATATGGATGGGTAGGAACTTACGGGCCACCCTTTACAATGTCAGGGAAGAGATAGAACACGTGCGGTTATAAATACAACTGTAGCGACAGGTGTGTTTGTTTATGGGCAGAATAATAAAAATTATATGGTAAGAACCAATACATTTGGTTATTCTAAACATTAGATATTTAGCACTGTTTTTTCTTTCATTTAGTAGGGACAGAATGGTTGTATTTGTTTTATTTCAAAAACGTTATTGCTTATAGAAACTTTAACAAGTACTTTATAATCAGTGATGTCGAAAAATCCACTTGTTGAGAATTTTATATGCAAAAACGGCTCGTTTGGGTTGAGAAAATATTTTCTCAACAGTTTTTCAATAATTATCGTTTTGACCTTCTTTGGTCATCTTCAGGTTCACAAAGAAAGAGGTAACTGACCAGAAGATGACCACATGTTTGGAAGGGGTTGTGTAACTGAGTGTCGCAATGTAGAAGACGGGGTTAGATGTTTGCATATATATAATTTTATCTATAATATTAACATAGGTATAATGGCGTTCCTTTATATTGGTTTATTTTGGGTTTAAGTTGTTGTATAAGTAAGGCTTCTTTAATTTTGCGTTTGTTTATGTTGGAACAAACAACAATGATCCGAACAATGATCCCAATTACACTTTGCCAGAATTCTTGACAAATGCTACACATGGACCAAAATAAAAAGTTGATACAGTTTAAAATAACAGAAATCATTGCACTGGATGGATTTAGTGGCAATTTTATCTACACATATATATCTATTATGCTTCGGAAAAATATATTATTTATGTTTAAGTGTTTAGGGTAATATGATTTAAGTGTGGTTTGTTTGAAAGGATGATGACAAAATTACTCCTGAATCATCCACTTTTTACTTACAACGTGACTTTATAGAAGGGGAGAAGAACCGTCTGATAATATTAACATTTTATAAAACGATTTAAAAAAGAATTAAAGCTTCGGTTCTTCATTACCCGTCATTCTCGACTTCTAAATGTTCCCTTTGAAAGTTTTTAAAGAAAGAAAAGTAATTCAAACTGCATTGACGTTTCAGGTTTTTTTTTCGGAGAATAGAAAAATTGTAAAAATGATAATTTCCGACCACTGTGTAATTCTTCTTATTTTATGAAATAAACAACAAAAGGCAATTGTGAAAATTTAAACATTTTCAGGTGTCAATAGTAAATGAAAAATCGAATTTATAAAACGAAACGTGCAGCGAAAATCTATTTATAATGTTATTGGTTATGAAGCACAGTTTACCGATTACCAAAAAAAAAGTTACTCTTAGAAAATGAAAACCGTTTGATACACTTTCCTTTAATATACATTCTTCAACGTAATTACAAAACAAGTTATATTTTTCAGATTGTAAATTCTGGTAAATTCATGTTTCATCCAAAATAGCGAAAAATGTCCATTTAAGAATGTTGTTGATTTTATCTTAAAGCTAAAACTGTCTATCCTTTATTTTACAAATGACATAAGCTTTTGGGTTATGTTAGCGATGGATTACTATTATCGTTTGGTAGGTAACAGCTGATTATCTTTCGTAAACAGAAAATGGTGTATTTTCAGACAGTTGATAATGATTCAGAAATATTAATCTCTGAAGAATGAAACAAAAACCACTTTCTTGAAAAACATTAAGATTCAGACTCATAACCAACATCACTACACGGAAAAAAAAAGGTTTTCGTGCAAAAAAACCTTTGTTTGCTTATGATTTCGTTAAAAGCCACGTGACTTCATTGGCTTATGTAAAAGTGCAAAGACTTTTCGCAAAGGACATTTTTTCACCGAATTAGAATGAAAGTGAAATTAAAAAATCTCTTAAAGTATATATTGACTGGTTACATAACACGTGTAATTGAACATTTTTTTTATCCGCAGAGAATCTTACGGTTTTTCAATTTTCTTCTTCTTCCAAACACTATAATTGATCGCCATTCCTCAGCGGATTGACTTAACTTCGTAGCGTTATGTATACCTCAGCCTGATGCGCTTTTTCATTGATATTTTAAATTTAGACCTTTCTAAGAATTTTATGGGAATGAAGGTCAAGCAACCAAAAATATAAAACAATCGTTATGAAAATGGGCACAAATAAATTTTCATGAGCGCAACATAGACATACAAAATAGTTATTTGCCAGTTGTGACAGTTTATAAGAAACATAATTTATGTCAATTAATCGGCTATATTTGACCAATTTATATGGGACTTAATATTTATTAACAGGCAATACTAATTTACAAACACAAATATTGGACTTGACCATTTTCAAAAATTATAGGGGTGGAGAGTCAACATGACAAAAAAGCATAATTAGGGGATCTTAACAATTTATCTGTCATATTTCAGCCAAATTACATGGGATTTGATACAAATATAACTTCTTACAGGTCCCAAGTAGTGGTAAAGACAGTTTTAAAGTTGTGTGGTGTCAAAATTGCCCATGTTGAGATTGAGAAGCGGAAGCATGTTATATTTATCCGCGAATGATGTCCTCTTTGATTATGAACAGAAATTTTAATTTTAGAATTTGCAGAGGACAACAATGCTCAACATTCAAAGACAAATTACCAGTAAGAATCCCTTTGACTACCAGAGGAAGTTTCGTTATTTCTTTCAGCCACAAGATGTCCTTCCATGTGATGGTGGGATCGAACAGGGAAGCAGCATACTCGTTTAAGCCTGATTCCTTTTTGGCCTCTTGAATTCCATTGGATTTTATATCTAATTTTCTGAAGTTAGCCATCCTGTGAATAAAATATCAATTTTTTCACTCCAAATCTTTCACCTTGGCATATAATTAAAATATTGACATCACTTTATTTCAGAAACATTGTTAATAGATATTTTACGAAATTTATTGAAAGTAGTTCTATTTATGAACCCAACAAATAAAAATGTTTACTTTAATGTTTATAATAGCGTTTTATATCCAAAATGGAGAAAAGATTTTCTGAAAATTTACATTGTTATCAACTGAAACGATTCTAAAGAATAATAATCGTTCAAACGTGAGAAAAAGTTGATTAAAACTGGTTTGATATGTGGTTTTAAAGAGTCACAATAAACCAATGGGCCTCAGATGCTTGTATTAATGTACTTGCACTTGAGAAAAAAACAAGAAAAAATCGTCAACTTACCTCAAGTAACATGGTAGAGAAAATTTGTTTCGGGCATCAGCAAGCCGTAATCCAAACACTGGAGTATCAATAGTCAGGACTAAAGCACGATAACCAGCATTCTCGGCTCTCCTGACTAGTACTTCTGTCATTTTTCGATCTCGATGTATGAATAATTGAAACCATAACAGCCCGTTCGGTTTCGCTTCGGCTACCTCTTCAATAGACGATGTAGCTATTGTACTCAGTGTCATAACAGTTCCAACCGCACCGGCGGCTTTTGGACATTAACAAAACTTTATATGTTAATATTTATTAGAAAAATATGTGTAAATATCTGAATCTTTATGTGAGTGGACTTCCGTTTACTATTTCACAATTTATTTTGTCATGATATAAAAGACTGTTTAGTGCAAGAATTATTAATTTATTTATTTTGTGACTCAATATTTCATGATTGTTTAGGTTTTTTTCGCAGTAAGAGCATTAATAGTAATTATTTTAATTACGACAAGTTTAGTTACTTAACTCGGTGAGAATCATGTTGGTTTGTAATTCATTGATGTTGAGGCTATCTAACGTCGCGTGAAATTTACTGATGCAGAGAAAATGGTTTTTATAAGGCAGGCAAAGGATTAAGTGATAAATATATAAATGGAGCGAGACGAGCCGAAACCTCGGTTAGACAGAAGAAACGAGAAAGTAAAATCATTGGAAGTGAAGTTTGACCAAATAAAAGTTTAATGTAAAGTTAACTGCTTTAGAAGTGAAAGGCTTAACGATTAATATGTTAGATGTAAAACTAAGTTTTAAAAGAGATAAGAAGTATAATTTATAATGTCAAAGCTAGTTCTTAAGTGCTCCCCAGTGGCTCAGCGGTATGTCTGCGGACTTAAACGCTAAAATCCGGGTTTCGATACCTGTGGTGGGCAGAGCACAGATAGCCCATTGTGTAGCTTTGTGCTTAATTCAAAACAACAACAACAGTTCTTAAGTAATTAAATCAACCTCAGTGCACTTTGACGAAAGGAACACAAGAAATTTAAAGTACAAGGAGGACCAAACAATTACTGGTAGAGCAGTATGGGATTGGGGTAACTCACGCTAGAATTGTATGTGAATTATGCACGAAATACAAGTGCGATAGAAATATAAAAAAGTGGTTCGGCTTGTTAACTAAAATTCCACAGCAACTGAATAGTTTTAAGTGTACTTTTAAAAGTAGGAAGAGAAGAGAACCATATATAGTGATGTATCTCAGAACGGCTGGTATGAGTATTAGCACTTTTACTGATATGCAGAAAACGCTTCGACCTTCTTAGGTCATCTTCAGGTCAAAGAGTTTGTAACTGACCGTTGCTGGGCGCATGTATTAAGGAGAAGAGTATAAATGGGTACGTGAATATAGGGGGCGTTGTATTTAGATGTCAGGTTATTAATTAGTACAGGTATAAAGGTGTTCCTTTATTTTGATTTAATTTAGGTTTGAGTTGTTGTTTTAGTAGGGTTTCTTTGATTTTACGTTTGTTTATATTCGTTTCTCTACTTAGTATCTTTGTGTTTTCTATGGTTATGTTGTGTCTATTTGATTTGCAGTGTTCAAAAACGTATGATGGTGCGTTTTTTTTGCTCTCTGAATCAAGTTTCCATTTTTCTGCTTGTTTCTCCAATACAGAAGGCGTAGCAGTTGTTGCATTATATTTTATAAATAGTATTTGTGTGTTTCTCAGTGTAATTTTTACGTAGTATAGATTTTAGTTTTGTGCCTGGTTTTTGAATTAATATGATGTTTACTGGAATGTTGTGTTTTGTTACAAGTTTTGTTGTGTTTTTTCCCAAATGCCAGTTACTTTTTGCTGATGTCGGGAACATGTAATATGCAGCAATGTAAGGTTATGAAGTTTGTATCTTGTGATTTGTTGTTGATCTAGACATACCACATGTTCCTGACATCAGCATAAAAAATAACATGTATTTGAAAAACTTGTAACAAAAGACAACATTCCAGTAAACACCAAATTTATTCAAAAAGCGGGTACAAAACTAAAGGCCATACTATGTAAAAACTACACTAACAAACACAACATCAACATAATTTATAAAATACAATGTAACTACGGCCACAACGTCCATATTGCAGAAATAAACAGAAAAATGGAAACTAGAGTAAAATAACACAGAAAGCACCTTCACACGTTTTTGAACACTGCATATCAAAGAAACACAAGATAACTATAAAAAACACAGTTTCTAAGTAGGGAAACAAATATAAACAATCGCAAAATCAAAGATATTATACTTATATAGCAACTAAAACCAAAATTAAATCACTGTATAGGAACACCTTTTTACCTTTACTAATTAATAACTTAACATCAAAGTTCAACGCCCCCTACAATTCTGTAGCCTTTTATACTATCGTTCCTGATATATGTGCCCAGCAATGGTCAGTTGCTAACTTTCTTTGTTAACCTGAAGATGACCTAAGAAGGTCGAAATGTGTTCTCTACTTATCAATAAAAGTGTTCATAGTCATACCAGCAGTTCTGAGACACATTTTTATTTCAAGTGGGTTTCTCGTCATTTAGGACCTTATATACTGTTTATGATATCATAGTCTAAAGAATTTATTGCACAACTGTTTAATTACTTTAAATGTGTGTGTGTAAATATATTATTTTGAAAATAAATGGAGTGCAGGTTATTCATTTATTTTGAATTTATCGCCAATAAGCCACAGACACCTACTGCAGTAGAATCTGCAGCCAACAACACCTGTATCTTTAGTTTTCAAGTAGCATATGTCAAGTAAGTTTGAATTACAATATTTATTATTTATTGCCTAAAAGTATTGAAAAAGTGCAAGAGGCTGGGAATATAAAAACAACACTTAACTCTGAAAAATGAACTAAACTCTGAAATAAAAAATCGGCTAAATTGTAAAAGGTAAAAAATTTAAAGAAATCAGTAGCAAACTGGTAACAGTAATGTTAATAAAGATCACTTATGTGGAAGTAAGAAAACAAAAAAATTAGAGTGAATTATTCAAAGTTGTTTTGAATAACGTTTCCTTTTGAACGTAAATCATTAAACAGAAGAAATTTCAAAATCCCGTAATGAAATTGTTGTTCAAATAAACTCTTTGATGAATGCCAGAGTTACTTTGACTGGTATCATTACACAACTCCAGGATGTGTATTAAATGTTATTATAAATGCAAGTAAATATTTAAACATTTAATACATTTGTATTCTCAATTTCAGCTTACCACGAGCAGTGGCGACTTCTCCATCGGGATGAGCCATTTTTTGCATAGCCATGGGAGCCACGCCAACAGGAAAACTAACTGGTTGACCCAAAATGGTCGTACTGAGATCGCGACAAGAAACATTTCTTAAAAGACGAGGCCGAAGTTTGAGCCTAGTGTGGTCATAAAAATACATAAATAAAAATATTATTAAATCATCTTTTTCTCACATTTAGATAATATAAAAACTACCTAACTCAATATTAGTTAATCTATATAAATATAATAGTACTGTCAGTCGTCTGTTACATGTCCATGTAACTACTTCGAAGGGTGTTAATAGATCTTTACGAAAATGTGGTAAGGAGGTTCATTGGGTCCAGGGAAAAATCTATTCAAATTCTCAATACTGTTGTTTTTTTACCATTACCTCTCTTCTTGTGGATGGATCTTCACCACACTTGTTATGAAGATTCATTGGGTCCATGCAATATTTCAGTTTCACATTTTGCCTTTCTAAAATTAGAGATATAGGAAGCAACTTTTCATGTGCAAAAATAACCTTTCAGTAACCAAGGATTTGCATAACTTTCGTCCAGAGGACGAGCACTTCCGCTAGTTGTTAATGTAGTTCTAATGATGGGTTGCTTTTTGAAAAACAAAATCATAATGTTTGGCGAAAGAGCCTATGCTATGATATTATCAACTATTACATTTGAATGACTTTCAATGACTGGTGTTAGTATACACATTCATTGTAGTCTTGTTTATAAGACTGACATTCTATAAAATAGAAGTGCTTAGTTATTAACCTATATGCTGGTTGGTGTAGGTGACAAACTAACAGTGTTGTATAGATAAAGAAATAGTTACTAACATTCAGATAATTATGAATAGCTAAGAAGCATGGTTTGATAAATGACTCGTTTTACTAAATCTGATAAACCGAAGTTTGTCTGAGCAAGCATTCAAAATAACAAAATTTCCTCCACTCCGCGCTTTTCCAAAATACTGTAATATTAAATTTCTTCGAAATACTTCTACCCAAAACTAACTGAAATATGAATTACAGGATATTACAAACATGATCATGTACGAAACCACCTGACAATATTTTTGTTTGTTTTAACGATCATTCAACGTGTAATAGTTTTTCAACAATTTGTGAACGTTATATTTATATTTTGTAAGTTGTTTTGTTTGGTGAGAAGTTTTTAAAATATGCTATGCAAATTTGTAGTTAATGCATTTGCTAATTATTTTTAGTAACTGTCAATTCGGAATTTGAATTGTAAATACCGTTGATTAATATAGGGTTACAGTAACGTATAAATTGTTAAAGTGGTCCAAGACTGTTTTTGCATTAAGGTTGTGATGAGTTTACAAAACATTCTAGCAACGAAGCGGTTGACAACTATACTGGATAAAATAACAAACAGTTAGAATCTCAAAATCGTTATTTCCAATAAATATATATTTATCGTCTGCGAGAAACTTATGGTAATGAACTATAGCCCGACTTCAAATATTATCTCAGTACAAAGTTCAGACTACGTAGCTACAGTGAAACTATCAAGCGGCTCTGTTGCGAACTAAATTTTTTCTGTGAATCCTATTTTGAAAATATGATCATTTGGAAGGTAGTTTGTGCACGTACTACAAGTAGGTTTAATGTTACACTTTCAGAAGTTATTTGTCATGTGAATCAATGCATTCTAACTTCTTAACAAAGAAGTCATATGTAAATTTTGAAATCGCCAATTTTAAATAAAGCAAAGATATAAATAAGGATAAAATCTAATGGCCTCGAGTGGGTTGTATATGGCCTGAAAATATTGCAGAATTGCTATAAATGTTTTGGAAATCCATTCCAGGTTAGATGTTTTAAAATATAAAGCTAATAAATTATAAATCTTTCCGTTCAGATAGTTTTCCAATTAATTGTGCCAAAAAGATAAAAAAATATGGTACTTGTACAGAATTTCCCCAGAGACCCATCTATTTATAAGAGTTTAGTTGACAGCTCAAGGGTATTAAAATAAATTAGAGTATCCCCAAAGTCATTATAGTTACCAAAGGTAATGTAATGTGTAATAGTAACAAAAATATAATAAAGTTCACAGTGTGTAACACGTGTTTTTTATCATTATAAATACTTTTTTCCTTACTGGGGAAATTCTGTACAAGTACCAGAAATATATATACAGTTTCTTAATTTCAGTGATGACAATACTTATGAAAGGCTTTAGTTTTCCTGAATATTGGTAAATCGCATTAGTAATGATCACTATTACGTATTATAATTTATCTAGGACCAGTCTCTGATTTATTATATTATGTACGTTACGTATTACAATTTCAAATAACCGGGAATTTGAAGTTGAATTTAGAAGTTAATTAAACATGGATATGCATAAAATTTTGTATACTTGCCAACAGACCAAGCATAGACAGGTTGTTCAGGCACTCCACTCATAATCTGAGGGTCGAATACCCGTCTTACCAAACATGAATGCCTCTTTTGCCGTGGGTGCGTTACAATGTGATGGTCATTCCCACTATTAGTTAATAAAAGGGTAGCTTAAGAGTTGGCGGAAGGTGATGATGACAAGAGAGAACTCTAGTCTAACACTGCCAAATTAGGGACTGCTGGCATACATAGTGGTCTTGTAGCTTTATGTGAAATTAAAAAACAAACAATACTTCCCAACAAGATTAATACACACAATTTTCATTCTTAACAAAAACTTAAACTGAGAAAAGTGCTACCATTAGCAAAATTGAATTTCCTTTTATGTCATGTAATTCCAAATTATAACTATTTGTAAGCCCCAGTTAGTTTTTAATATCAAAATCAAAGAAAACAAATTACATAGATGCATACCTAAAAAAAAAGGTTCTGGGTATTGCTCCCTTTCATTATGTCCATAAGCTTATTATTAATGAGTTATCTGTTTGTTTTTGAATTTCGCACAAAGCTATTCGAGGGCTATCTGTGCTAGCCGTTCCTAATTTAGCAGTGTAAGACTAGAGGGAAGGCAGCTAGTCATCACCACCCACCGCCAACTCTTGGGCTACTCTTTTACCAACGAATAATGGGATTGACCGTCACGTAATACACCCCCACGGCTGGGAGGGTAAGCTTGTTTTAGCGCGACGCGGGCGCGAACCCGCGACCCTCGGATTACGAGTCACAAGCCATGCGAGGCCTTTGAGTTATCTGTGCTGCACCTACCACGGGTATCGAAAACCTACTCTTTTTTATTAGCCTTCAGATTTACTCTATTTTCGATTACCTAATGAACTCGTGTATAAATTATAATTATCTGTAAGCCCCAGTTAGTTTTTAATACCAAAAGCAAAGAAAAAATTACATAGATGAATACCTATAAAAAAAAAAAAAAAAGTCTAGAATTGCTCTCTTTCATTACACTGTAGTATGTACAATGGTTGTACATTTTTATTTATAATTACAAGTTAGCTAATGTACTTTGAAGCCCTTTAAAAATATATATTTACTGGTCTCGTAAAGTGTAAGTAAATTTTGGTTAGTTCTGAAATATGAAATGAAACTGGTGCATGAAGGTTTCAGTGAAAATGAAACCTTCTTAATTAATACTTAAAATCATTATTCAAATGCAATGAACTCTTTTAAAGTTTCCTACCTTCTAAATGCTTCTATATTTTCTCGTAGTGTTTGTTCTTGATTAGCTCCACTTCGATAATAGTCAAAAGCACTCTTGTTCAAATTTTTAGCCGCAAAATTTTCAAAGTCGTCCAAGCACACCATGCGCGTTTCATGATCCATGTTTATTACTATAATATAATATACGACTGAATCAGTTCTTGTTTAACGAAATACGACACCAGTGGAGTTTTATCAGGTGTTTTGAGTCAGCTGACCTGAAGTAATTAGATGCAAACATCTTTAAGAGGATTTGAGTAAACACCACATTTGGTTTTGAAATTATAATTCCAGGTTTGTCTTTTTGTCTCTCAAGCATAAACTCCTGTGACTAAATCTTGCAGGCTATTTGTAGCTTGTAGCTGCATCAATCTTATGTGTACATTGTGCGGTTTTCGTATGCCATTTGTTCTTATGCATGTCTAGCCGGTTTTATTGTCGAAAGCCTTACTTTCCTTGGCTGCTGAATTCGCTGACCATAGTGTATGTTTAGTGTACAGTTAACGACAGATTCGGGCCGCTACATCATCCCCTCCGCTCCCTGTAGTCTGAGCCTCGATTTTACAACAGGGCTCATTAAGACCTGTGCTTGTGGCCCTCATTAAACCATGAATTTTCAGATTATCACCACCCTCTAATAAAGTGCTGGTGCTTTATGGTAAAAAACAATATATTCTCTTATCATAGATAGTAAAAATATTGTATTTCCTTGTATAATTAAAACACAAAAGGAGCTATTTCAACGGCCTGAGGCCTCTATTCGAATTGTATTGCTCGTTTTTGTTTAGGTGTTTTTATTTAATAGACGTGCTTATATTGTAGACATTATATCACAATGTGTTTGCCTTTTGATGAGCTTTTACCGGAATATAATATATTTGTGATTGTTTAAGTATTTTTTGAGAAACTTGCAATAACTTGTGTTGTAACCAGCACACATTCTTGTCCCAGCGATGCCCAGGCGGTCAGTCGGCTCGTTAGTCACTGTGAGGTTCGCGCGTTCGACTTAAATACATTGTACAGTTCAGTCTTACTTCCAAGTGCCCAGACAATATAGAAAACCAACGGACAACTTTCAACGAGAAACTACGGAAATACCGCCGAGTCCAAAACCAACTCGAAAGAACACGAAAGCAGATACAGACAATTCGACCCAAAAGACGAAAACTCCCGGTAACAACATGCCAAGATTTAGCAATCCAAGGAAGAAAAGTGACAGATCATGCCACACTTCAGTTCAAGTTTCACGGAATTCAACTATCAGCCAGACTCAGACCATTAACAAGATAACTATCGAAGCGTCAGCTCAAACAGAAAACACAAACCAAAATTACAAGAACAAACAAAGCATCCCAGATCAGCGAAGAACAACCAGTTGTTTCATTAGCAAGACCACGTTTTCCTCTATCACCAATGGACTTCAGGGGTCAACACAAATTCAATACGAAGTTCCTATCTCATCTACAAGACCGCAGCTAGCAGTTTTCCTAGTCACCTAACATCCAGCCACATGTATACCACCACCATAATCCATCAGTAGACTTTTTATTCCTGTGTTTCTTCTCAGCTACCCCCGGGCACGGTCTGGGTAGATTTTTCGGCACCCCGGCCGTGAAAGTAGGTTTTCTCGTGGTACTACCGTTTCCCCCATATTTAAAACTCTGGAAATGGATCTGTACAATCCACCAAAGCAACATTCTCGCCTAGTCCTGAAAAGAGCCGTTTTAGTCAGGTATAGCTAATGCTAAATCAACTCGCTAGCCGCCAGGGCATTCTGACCATGGGCCAAGGCCTGGCTCACTTCATTTATGCCGCCCTCGTCCGGTTTTCCCTTCTTTCGTGATACTCTCACACAGTTCACCTCACTACTTCACCTAAATAAAGTCAAAATAAATTAAAAAAAACATGTAAATTTCAATTTTTCACCTAAAGGTAGATTTTGTTTGTTTGTTTGTTTTTGGAATTTCGCACAAAGCTACTCGAGGGCTATCTGTGCTAGCCGTCCCTAATTTAGCAGTGTAAGACTTGAGGGAAGGCAGCTAGTCATCACCACCCACCGCCAACTCTTGGGCTACTCTTTTACAAACGAATAGTGGGATTGACCGTCACATTATACACCCCCACGGCTGGGAGGGCGAGCATGTTTAGCGCGACTCGGACGCGAAACCGCGACCCTCGGATTACGAGTGCACGCCTTAACGCGCTCGGGCATGCCAGTTCCCTGAAGGTACGAAGAGGAACCACAACGTTCCTGACCACCCCAGTTAGAGAGAGAATTCTCGAGATTTCTCTCCCTCAAAACTAAACCCCTGCCATGTTCGTTTGCGTTTATTTTCCCACTTCCATTGTGTTCTAACTTCGTTCATTGTACGTTAGTTTTTCAATAAAGACTATATTTTAGCCTGTTGAGTCATCTTGGAAACAGATTCCAATTATGACAAGCAAGCGTCTGAAACTTCTCGATATTAGACAGTTCTGGAAGCCAGTTACTAGTACTACAGGTGGCAATGCAGATAATCCAACAACTTCAAGCAAAGAAATAACACTTGCTATAAAGAGAAAATACCATGTTCATCAGAGGACGAGTCTGAAAATGCTTGTGAAACAAGTTTGTGCAGTAATGAAAAATCTGACACTCCACAGATAGTGTAGAAAACCATATCATCCAGACGTACAACTAATACCACAGCAGAAAGCAAAATTTCAAAATATCAACTTCCAGGGTAAATGGTTTGAAGAATTCCCATGGCTGCACTTCGACAATCAGACTCAAAAAGTCACATGCTTTCATTGTGCCAAGGCGGAGGCCTTTTAAC
Organism: Carcinoscorpius rotundicauda; assembly: GCA_011833715.1. Taxonomy (NCBI): domain Eukaryota; kingdom Metazoa; phylum Arthropoda; class Merostomata; order Xiphosura; family Limulidae; genus Carcinoscorpius; species Carcinoscorpius rotundicauda. The sequence goes on along the minus strand of CM022391.1, from coordinate 33,705,076 downwards.
TTGATGTAACTCCAGTGACTGTCCAGCTACATGATGGAAAAAAGCAGCAGCAGGAAGAATGCAAAAAGTGGTCAAGCCAAAATATTCAAAAGTTTACGTTCTTACTGCGTCAAGGTTTAGCATTACGTGGAGATACTGATACAGAGGGGAACTTCCTGCAGTTAATGAAGCTCCTGGAAGAGAAAGATCCTGAGATGACGACCTACTTGTAACAAAAAACAAACTACATTCACATCACCCCTGGCTTAGAATGAGTTGCAGAAAAGTAAAATCTTTGCATTAATGGTTGATGGCACTCAAGATGTTACATGTACCGAACAGGAAGCAGTATGTGTACGATATGTAGATAAGAATCTTGACGTCAATGAGACATTTCTTGGTTTGTACAGTGTTTCCAATACAACTGGTGAAACAATATCCTCGACTATACTTGATGTACTAATTAGACTCAATTTACCACTGTCAGGATGAAGAGCACAAACTTATGATGGAGCCGCTAACATGAGTGGTGCGTACAATGGATGCCAGAAAGCAACCATCAGCTTTGTTTTTTCACTACAGAGCACACAAGGCTAATTTAATAATGTAATATGAAGCTGAAGCTTGTGAATGTGTTCGAGATTCTCTCCAGTAGGTACATGAACTTGGTGTCTTGCTTCTGAGGTCAGGCAAATACAAGACAATCTTTGAAAATATTGTACCGTCAGACAGCCACAATAGTCCAGTTAAATACATCTGCCCACTGTGTCCAACATGCTGGTTGTGCCGCCTATCTGCAATTACATGAGGTAATGATCACTACAGTGACATTGTTGGTTCTTTGTCTGAATTAGAAAATGAAATGTAGCAGTGAAAGCAAGAGGTCTGTTGGACAGATTTGACAAAGGAAAGACAGTTTCAAGATTGTTGATGGCTCAGCATCCATCAGCTGCATTAGAGGAACTAAACCGTGCATTCCAAGCAAAATCAGCGACAGTATCTGGCATGATTGAAGCATCTGCAATGACAGTTGAGCTATTGCGGGAATTACGAAGAGAGGAAAATTACAAGATATTTGATGAAGCTGAGAAAAAAGGTAACTACCTTAGATCTGGTGACCATTTAAGTAGTACGCATTCGCAGACCCCCAAAAAGAATCACAGGTGATGGATCATCACACTATTTTGCAACAGCTAGACATTACTACAGAAGCCAATATTTTGAGTTTGTGGACACAGTCATAGAACATCTGACCACTAGATTCAATGCAGAAAACAATGGCTTGAAGCAATATCTGGCACTTGAGAACATGATCACATCTGGCAGGATTGACAACTCGGTTATAAACTATCAAGAAATCTCTGCACAATGGCTCGAGTTTTAGTTGCACATGTTCCAAAGGAACAACAAAAGCAGTATCTCTGAAAGGTGCGATGGATGCTTACTGTAAAATGCACGAAACAAGCCAGCAGATGTTTAGCGAAGTGTTTCTTCCCATGTAAATTTTGCTTGTATGTCCAGTATCCAGCTGCGAATGTGAACGCTGCTTTTCTGCATTAAGACGGTTGAAGACGTACGTGGTTCAAAACAACTATGTATCAATGCCGCCTCAACCATGTGGCAGTTTGTCAAACTCACAAAGATGAGGTCAACAAGATAAATATAGAAGAGCTTATGATAAAAGTCATAAACAGATAATCACAAAGGAGGTTGAGGTTTGGGAACATGCAGACAAGAGGACTAATTGAATCTTACTTCAATGAAAAGTATGAATAATTATGTGCTACATTGTATTGATATTGATGTAAAATTTTCAAGAGTTCGCAAAGACATTTTAATTATTTTTATCAAACAACATGAACAGTTTTTCAGTAGATATAAACTTATCAACGGTAATTATTATTTTTATTAACATTTGAAAACGTAACTCATCAATGAAAGTTATTAGTAACCTTGTAAAGTATAATTGCCATCTTTTATACTACGCAGTGTGCAGGAATAAATTCATGTGGCAGTTTATTTGTGACACATTTGTCTTTATTCTATAAACATTTTGAAAACTGTTCACAACACCTCACTTCTTCAAACTTATATGGAAACCTTAAAGTATCGTGGCAACAAGATCACTCTGTGATTGCATGTTTACAGCTTTCAGGTTCATGTAATCAGAGATTACCAATTTACAAATTGAACAGTTCACATAAGTGGTTGCAAAAATCATCCCACCCCCATCGGGTGTGAAACATCTACGCCCCTATTCTAAGTTTGTAAAATGAGAAAGCTTGTTGCACTGATGAAATTCCAACATAATTTTAAAGGGAAATAAACATTTTAAGCATTTGATATCTGAGTGCATTTAGTAAATCAATCTACAGTGGACAAACAACGCCAACAAACTTTTTTTAAAGTATTCTTTCAAAGCTATTTAAGAATTAGGCATCCTTAATTTTGAACTGCCAGGTTTGAGAGAAGTTTAGTTCAGAAAGAAACATCATGCTGTTCAGCAACAAGGCTTGTTCCCCTCATTTCTCCCCAAAAAGCCCAGGGTTGAAGAAGTAGCTAGCGAATAAGGTTTTAGATAGTCTGAGTTAATTTTTGTACTTTTTAAATGACATTAAAAAAATGTTAGAAATAGTAGTTTATGATGAGATCCTTACATATCAAAGATTTAAGAAAAACATTAAGAAACCCAACTGAATACTTTAAACACAGGTGATCTTTTAATTGAGATTAACAATAAGATAATGGCTTAGATATTTTTTCTAAAGCTTGTAAGTAAAATGTTTCTAAATATCACTTTATATGTCCTCATCTTAAAATCTGTACAGGTCTGTTTCTGGAAATATTCTTAAAGATTATAAATAGCACAAATAAATTACTATTAATACTGTCAAATCTTATTTAACAAATTCTGAGATTTTCACTAAACACGGGTATGTACTCCATTCATAACTTGTGATGTTTTAAAGTTCAGTGGTGTATATGACATTAAGTCTGGAGAATAAAATGTTGACTTTCATACATACATACAAAATTGTGAAAACTTGTGGCCTAGAAATTACTGTTTTGCCTAGCTTCATATTTTACTTTATATTACAATTAACTTCTTTGTTTTATTAAGTATTAAAGATAATAAAAAAGTGAGCATTAAAAAGTTGTTAAGTCATATTTAAAGAAAAATCAAATTCTAAAATGTAAAAATGTTTTCTGAGAACTAGCCATGTTGTTGAATCTTACAATAAACTTACTTAAGCTGAATTATCAGATTTATTGCAACTCTGCTTGGAATCATATATATCAATATTTTAGTACTTGGGTTAAATAGCTTCTCCTAATGTAAGATTTGAGTTAGCAAAAATTTATCATTTTTAAATCACGTAACTTCCCTGGAAATAACTTACTTCATCAGAAATTTTACAGATAACCTAGAAGATTGTCACTGTTGTGAATATAACTTTATTGAAGAGGAATACAGTGTGTAACTTTCACATATTCTTATGTCAGTGTCACTGTAGTTACTATTTGAAAATAAATTATTCTAGCAACAGGTTTCCTTTTAATGAACATGCCATTAATATATCCCTTTTATTAACCTCATGGAAGAAATATAACAAGGCAACCAACTAATCTTGACACGATCAATCTCACCAAAAGTGTATGAAATTTAATAACTCCTCCAGCTGTGTGGATTAAATGCCATCTCAGTACAGTTTGTTAATTTGTTGTTAGAATTTTCTTGCCCTAATCATGATGAAAAACTGTCATTTTTATCAAATAAAGCCAAAATTATCATTAAAACCTTCAGAAGGAGCCAGCAAATACCAAAAAAGTTCCTCCACTGAGAGCTTTGTTCCATTAAAAACACAGTCTGTCAATGTTTTTATGGTAAAGCCAATAACAAAGCACATTTTATATGTCTCATTAGTAACACGGTTTATAAAAATGCAAATCAGTATACGTGAGGAATACTTTCCACAAGCTCCTACACACTGAGCTGTTCTTCGTTTGTATGGAAGTACAATAAAGGTGATAAAAATATTTTTTTTCTCTATGGCTTCTCCCATGCCCAAGTTATTAGAAAATAAGCCTGCAGTTAAAAGGATCTTGATACAAAAAGGCTAAGCAGTCAGCAAACTCCACATCTTTGATGCTGGGGATGCAGCAAGCCTTCTTGACAGTTCACTTTTCTTCAGATATTGTATATGGAGTCTTTTCAACTCTTTACTCAACTACTCTTAAAATTTTTCCTATAGCAATGGTGCGACCTGCAAAAATTACAAACAGAGTATGTCATACACATAAGCCTACTTTTATAAATATTATATGTATATAAATTATTTAAGAGAAGGGTTACATTTTTTGTAATAAAGTTACATTCAAATAACTTACAGAATGTCTTAATGCACTAAATTCCATACCTTCATCTCGTAACGTGAATCGTCCCATTTGTGGGAATTTTTTAAAAGATTCCATACAGGTCAAATCTGAACATTCTAATCTCATAATAGCCACTTGATCTTGTTTGACAAACCGAGGCCGTGTCTTGCTTCGTTCCCCAGACTTTTTGTCAATCAAGCAGATTAAGGCCTATGTGTATAAAAAATACAATTAAACTATTTTATTTTATTTCTAAAAATACATAATATACTTATCAAGATAAAATACAGATGAAAAATTACTTTGAATGCAGCTTACAATATCCTTTGCAATATAAGGCAGTAAAACCCACTAATCTGTACAATATTCCTCAGTGGATGGATATTGTCTTTTTTGGGACAAAACAATTACAAGATATGTGGGAGATATGGGGTCACCTTAACCCTAAATCTTATGACTACATATAAGCACAACTACTGACTTAAGAGGTACAGATATGTATGTTGTACAAAAATTGTAAAATCTAACTGTACACATGGGATACAGTTTATAGTTTATGCAAAATCTTGGTTTATCACATTTTGCAGCAGGCTTGATGCAAAATAAGAGTTTGTATACACATTTGCACAAGTATTAATACTATAACTGTTTATAAAGTATATATATCTTCACAAAATGTGGTAGATTTCTAATGTTTTTTTTTATATAAAGAAATCAGATTTTTAATGAAGTATTTTTTCACCAAAGATTTTTTTATGCAAATATCAAGTCTGCTTGTTACAAGTTCGAGTGCAAAGTGATTTTCACGTCATGATTAAAATCTATTCTTTGTCCTAAAAAAACATTCAAATATTATTTGTGAAATTGCAAAATCGCTTAAATACCTTTCAAATGTTTGTTTTCATTAACAGGAAATACATATAAACTATACTTTTTTCATTCCAGAATAACTAAATATTATAACACGAAAATACAAATTTTTACTTTAAATGGTTTAAATCTCATATATGATACCTTTATGTATATATATTTTTATTTTTATTATACTGTCCTTCCAGTCTTGCATAGCTAACATTACAGAGCTTGCACTGATGTAGGGCAAGTGCACTCATATTACGTTATCCAACAATATAAAACTCACATTCAGTCGTTTCAAAGTGAACCTGTCCTGATAGTGTTTTAGTAGACTAGTATTTTTGTAACATAGTCACATTTTAATTATTACATGTTACACAAGTACATAGATTATTACAATTTTGAAATCAGCTGTGGCTTTTGTGTATTTAGTTGCTGCTTGACATAGGTAGCTAAAGCTTTTCAAATTTTCCACGTACAGGATGTAAAACAAAAAAATTTTGTCGGTTATATACACACACAATTGAAAAATTACTACATTTATACTTCAGAATTTAATTATAATTTATCAAACCCAGTAATTAACCTGTATTGAGGTCTCAGAAAATATGAAATTTCAAGCTGACTAGAGATACAACCCTACCTTCTGGAAATGTTGGTCTGTAAGAATGAAATGGATTCTAACGCATTAAAATGGCTGAGAAAATTATTAGTTGGACATTTTAAGCCATTGAATGGTTATTCATGTCATACATTGAAGTAAATCTTTACAAGAGACCCTTTCCAAAGTGAAAACTGTGTTTAATTCAGTTAATAAAGACACATCAACAAAAGAAAAATATACAACGTTCTTATTTGAAATTAGAGCTTGTTAATCTTGGTAATTTGTTGGAGACTATGGATTTAATATTCTGATGTCACAAACATCTAATCCAAACCAGTGCTTCATTCAACATTCCATGTGACTTACAAAAACCGATATTTATTTAGGTATGTTCTTTTAATATTTACTTAAGACATAAACTAATAAATGATATCAAAATTTGAATTATAATCTACAATTTGACACTAAACTTATTGACATAAATTAATACAGCAGCACTTCAATACAATCTAAATGCAAGTCAACAAACGAAATGATATGGCCTTTGATCTGTGACCCATCACAATAAGTTTAAATATTTCCACAGGTTTCATCAATGTGACTGACCATGTAACCACAAAATAACCATCAGTTTCCATACTATAATTTTTAATATGGTAATTATTTCTTCATAACATTTAGCAAGCTTTAAGTGAGCATTACATCTTTTGTACACAGAAAATCATATTTTCTAATTCAACATTTTTACTAAAGATTTGTCCATAAACGTATAGAGTCAAGAGTGTTAACTGTTTCAAGTACAAAGTGATTTTCACGTCAAGATTAAAAAACAAATACTCAACTTAATCTGAAACAATTCAGATTTCATTTGCATAATATCTAAACAAATTTGTTTTTTATTGACAATGTTATATTTTCTCTACCCCAACACTAATAAAGCCTGAATTGATTTGATCAGCTTGTAACCAATACATCTGAATTATTTTTTCTTTATAGGATGACTGTAAATTGTAATAACAAAATACAATTGTTTGTCATAAAAAGCTTAAAGCTTTTAATAGTGTGAATCTGTTTCTATTTAATATTGTTTTCTAGTCCTTTGAACTGTGTCTAACTAATAATCCTGCCACATAATTTGTAAATTACTTAGCTTACATTATGTCAATGAACGAGATAAGCATAACCTGTTTGCAAGCATACTTTATGAAGAATGTTTTTTCATTATCTTAGTTACATTATTTATAATGATTATACTGATATGCTTAATTTTTTATTTACTTAAATAATTAACCTAAGGACACGAATTAATAACACACACAAACATCCTCTAACTATTAAAATTTAATTGGCTTTTTAATTGAGATAAGATGGGTTTAAATAATTTCCTTACGAGTCCAAGCTGTAAAAGAAACTGACAATACTCTGTACTGAAAACAAAAGAGAACTATATGCCATTTCATACATTAAAATTATCTGAAATTTCATAAAGAGAAGATATGACAGGTGAGTCTGATTTTCTAGTTTATGACAATATAAACAAACAAGACTGAAATACATAAAAATCAAGACTTTGCCAAAGTAGTATCTATACCACAAGTAATTCATGTTGAATAGCATATTTCAGAGAGGAGTGGTAATTAATTTAGAGAAGAGGGAAGACCTAGTGAATAAATGTCATGATTTTCATTCTAGAGGAGACTGAGGATTTATTTGAATATTTCCTCAAATTAAAACTAAAAATGTGACTTAACTTCTTTATGTCAAGTTTATTTCAGCATACTGAAAACCCTGTAAAAAATTATGACATGCAGATTTTGACGTACTTGTAATGAAAGGGTTAATTTTCTTTAAAATATGTTTGATAACAAGCTGATACAATATTTACTTTTTCATCCTAGTTATAACTGATGTTGATATAGATGTGAGAAGAATGTATTGGCAAACTAATGGAACAAAATACATAAATGTGAACACAACCTTTACAGACACCTCTTCCACAGCTGCATGTAAGTGTAGCACAGCTGTGTAGCCTGGGCATACAATGGACTTGTGTTCTAGGATCACAACCTATGAAAAAAACCCAGAAAAGTTAGAGGTATCACTTCTGCATAAAAATAAAACATAAACATTGCCAATACTGAGTCACGACTAAAAACAACAAAAGTTGAAACATTTAACACTGATGTCCACTAAACATTTGGTAAATTAAATGAAATATTGTTTTATCAGAACTTTAAAAACTTAAAATTTCTACTGTTAAAATTGATTACTATTCTTTTAATGGTTCACAGGAGTGACTGAAAAAAATGACTTGTAACTCTGAACATCAACAAAAAGAATAGCTGTTTAAATGCAAGTATCAGAATGTGGACTACACGGAAAAAATATGAGTCCATTTTCATAATTTTCAGACAACACTGAATGCAATGGACCATCAGTAAAGTTTCTTTTATTGTAATTAAACTTTATACACACACACACAAACATAGCCAACAAGTTGTTTCTTTAGGTCCAGACTATTTTCAGTGCACAATCTCAGAAATAAAAAAAAACCTGCATTATTGCAGTTGAGTGCATATTCAATAATATTTCAAACAAAATCACAACATGTTGAGTGCTGATAAAGTTACACACCTGAGCATCAAAAACTTTTCCAACTGTACATGGATTGTCTGCATCACAAAGGACAAAGCCTGACTGAACTTCCTAAAAAAATAAATTAAAAAATATATGTACAGTCTTGAAGTAAACAAGTTTAAATTTATATGTACATCAAGAAATATATGGCATATATTATTCATTTCTAAGCATTTCACAATGTTTTTAACTTTGAATATTAACTTGTACATCTGATTAAATCCTCAGAAATTGTATATAGTGAGGTAAAAAAGAGAATCTTAACATAAGCAGCTAAAAACCTTCTGTTTTATAGAGTTTAAAAACATTTTTTTACTTTACTCAATCATTTATCTTCTAATATTTTGTCATTTGGGTTTTTATGTTAAACTTTAATGAATTAATGAAGACACAAGAAAAGATATTTAAGTTATAAGTATAAACAAGAAATAAACACTATGTGACCAGTTAAAAGCAATTTTCAAGTAAGATGAATTAAAGAAGTTATATTAAAAATGTTTTTATTCTTAACACTTGAACTACCTCCTCTTCTACTCCTTTGAGTTTTATCTTTATACTGTCACCAGAGGAAACCATGTTGACCTCCTCTTCATCAGTCCATAAAGTTAACACTTCTACTTGTTTCTACAGAAAAATTACAAACAAACAAACAATTGCAAGATATTTTCAGCCCATTTAATACAAGATGTATATAACATGATCTACATTTACAACAGGTTATTTTAAAAATTACATGATAATCTTGAATCTTATTCCCGACACTGGCTATGACACAGTATATTTTAAAATTCTTATGGATGCTCAATTAAAGAATTAGAGTTTATTCCTTAAGGTTACAGCATATATAATCCAATCCAAAATACCTCAGGTCTGGAAAAAGTGCAACCGAAAGGGATTAAGTGTGGAAAAGAACCTTTTTGCCATGGGCTTGGTATAAGGTACACAACTTAAGAACTTACACAGTAACATTTGATGCAGTAATTGCACTTTCACAAAATTTGATAAGATTTTTGAACAAATCAGATTTATAAAAAAGTATTAATATTTTCACTAAAAATATTGAGTTTGTTCCATTACTAGTGCCTCATGTGCCTATGCGTTAATACATCTCTGCCTGTTCCTATCATGAATAATATTCTCCTTGAGTTATTCCTAACTACAGATGACAGCAATTATCTCAATATTCTTGACAATATTTACTAAAAATATTGAGTTTGTTCCATTACTAGTTTAAGTGTGAAGTTGCTTTAATGTTATGATAGCAAAACTGTTCATCCCAAAAATCTCAAATATTACTTGTGTAACATCCAAAACCTTTTACATACATTTCAAATACTTGTTTTGAGTAAAACTTTATATTTTCTTTGTTATTTTCTCTTCCCTAACTATATGGGGTCCATCACTTTGAATAACCTCATACCCACCATTAAAAAATTAAGAAATACAATTAATCATACTTTTTTATTCTAGAATAACTATTGTTCAGTTTTAATAGCTTAAATTTGGTATTATTATATTTATTATACTGACCTTTAAGTCGTGCCTGGATAACATTACAGCCAAGAATTTGGTAAAATACAAGCAACATTTCAATTATCACAAATATGTATGTAGACGATTACAAAGTCCTCAAGCTTATTTTTCTGACAGAACAGTAAGAAAATAAGAATATCAAACAATTATATCTTCTAATTATATTGATCTTTGTACTTGTTTTCTGTCTGCTGTAGCTTGCTAAGACTTTTCAAATTTTACATGTGGAAGTTGTGAAGCAAACTTTATTTGAAATTTTACATATATAAATTTGAAATGACAGAAAAATCATAAATAACTATCTTAACATCACATAATTCCATTACAGGTTATCAAACTTTGTAACTACACTGTATTTGAGTCTTAAAAAAAAGTAATATCATGCAGACTAAAGACCCAATCTGCTTGCTTGAAAGAACGAGGTGGCTTCTTTGCACTTCAAAAATTGCTGAGAAAGCAACTATGGTTCACATATTCAAGTAAGTGTAAAACAGCGGTCATTTCCAAAAATGGAAAAGAGGTGAATGGAATCACTGTCTTTGATTCAGTCCATATCTCAACAAATAGAAAAGATATGGGTTGGGAAGGAAGGATGCAGAGTACAAAGTAAGATCCTGTGTTGAGACAATGGACAAAACAATTCCATGCATTAAGACAGAGTAATGACATTTGTTGAAGAAGTCACTTTGTAATGAGAATCTTGGTGGAAGATAATCAAACCACTCCCAAATGGAAGGAGAGAGGAAAAAATGCAAGTGAATACTACAATGTGATGACAGTGGGCTCAGAAAAAGAGAGATCCATAATCTGAAAGCTCAGAGACCAGGAATAGGTACCTATTGGCTCAATGATATTAATGATCACAGTGGAGAGGTAGAAATGCACAATAACCATACCACACACAACATACGAGGGGACAGATGTTCAACAAACCACCAAAGCTTAGAAAGAGGCCATATGGAGAAAGACTCCTTGATCAACCAGAGACCAGAAATCTTAAAGAAGGCAAGGGAAGAACCTCAGCCCCCCAAAGAGGAGAATGGGAACAGATATAAACAGATAAGGAAGAGTACAAAGCACACCATCTGCAGTCTAGACTCTGTACAACCACCCAGCAGAGGACCAGAAGTAAAGCTCCACTGATCAAGGAGCATTTAGTGAATGGAACACACGAGTCCAACCAATGAGAATGAGAGCTTTCAAGCAAGTCCACATCACCAAAGAAATAGAACATTTTGAACTGTAAGAAATGTGAGTGGACTGAGAACAAAAAGCAGCAAGCAGTAAAACTACAGAAGGAAGATGACGAGTCTTGTAAAGTGCAAAAGTCAGGAAAAAGTTTGTATTCCATGACTAAACACTAGAAGAGCTGCCTAGGCTCATGCACATGGGAAAAAGAACCAAAGCTCAACCCAGCCCTATGAACAGCAAAGACACAAATATGTAACAGAAGGCACAAATGGACAACTGTGAAAAAATTCAGGATAATCACTAGGTATTATTATTAAAATATACCTAGTAGACAATAGATGACAAAGTATCAAAATTATTATTGTTCACAAACAACGTAAAAATAATGAAGGTGCTAACTGACAAAAATTACTGAGACAACACATTAATAAGCCATATCTAAGGTACCAGACAGAGAAAGTATCCAAGATGGCAAGGACAGAGAATTAAGACCAACACTGAGTAAAATTTGGAGAAGGTACATACTTATGAATAATGAAAATAATACTTAAAGTGAACAAACATACCCAACTAACGATGTATTTATTTATGAAATGAGCAAACTATTTAAATTTACCCAGTCCATAATGTAATAAAAACAAATGTGTAAACAGACCAAAATTAAACACATAAATAATCAATATTTAACACATCATTCTATGAAATTAACCAGAACAGTCTGACACTGACATAGTTAAAAGCTATGTTAAAAAAAAACAATGAAGTATGTTACCAATAGTAATATGTTACAAACTAATATAACATATCAAGTTGATAAAGTACTTATAAAAAGAAAATAAATAAACCCTTAAAATGTACCTAGTCCACAAAAAAAGATAATAATAACTAACAAGCAAAGTTACAAAAGTTACTTGCAAAACACCTGAACAAGCAGTAACTAATTTATCAAACAGTGAAATTAACAAACTAACAAAATACGCAAAAGTAACAAATGTGCGCAAAGATTGAATTTATCAAAATTACAAAGTAATAATTATCTAGTGTACAATTATTAAACTAAAGTATGTGAGATTACAAAGTACACATAAATGCCCACCTTAACATAGCCTGAGGACTGATGACAGGAAATATTTATATTTTCCTCATGTAAAGAAGTTAAGTGAAGGTGATCACAATCAGGTATACCATGGCTATATCAACTGATGTGAAGTGTAGAAGTTGAAAAACCTAACAGAATTCTCTTGGGAGGACTTGAAGCTAGAAAACAAAACGAGAAGAGAAAGTCTCCCCCAGGTGAAAGACACAGCAGCCAGCAATTGGGAGAAGCTGTGCTTGAAAAAGAAGAAACCAAAGTGGCAGCTCAATGGGATTATTCTTTCTCAGAAAGAGTGTCATGTTGCAAAGAAGAAAATAGGGGCTTAAAATACGATTAAGTCCTTACAAACAAAGGCACATACTTTCTCAGAATATAAAGTCAACCCAGAGTCCTGGGAATTCATGCCATGTGCACTATTGTCTCTCGTAGTAATATGGTATGCCACAGGAAATTTCAATTCAACATTTAAGGAAAGAAATGAAACACTGAAAATTACAATCTGTTTGACAGACTTCATCAGATATGGTGACAAAGCACAATAAAAAATTACTGGCACGTCTACAAAAAGTAAACATTCATCTAAGATTCTCACGCCAATTGAGAAAGTAAGGACTGAGCTGGGATAGCTGTGGCATTATAGGTGGCTCAATAATATTGGTGGATAGTAGTCACATGATAGGTACATCTTCAGAAATAAAGACTAGAATGATAATTATTAAAAATTCTTTCAGCCATGCTTAGTGGGCTGACAAGGATCAAGACAGCATTTGTGTGAGGAAGATAAGCCCATTTTAAAATATAGGGTTTTGTGTGTCACATACTTTGCTGTCTTCTGCTTTTGTACAGATTACATTTCATTATGCCCACAACACAATGCCTACAGTTCCTCAATAATTAGAAACTTAAATTAACATTACTTAAAAGCTAGAATATAAAATAAGAACTTCATAAATTTTCTATTTGCTGACATATCGCTATATTTAGCAAACCCAATACAGTGGCTCCAACCCTTCCTCTTTTGGAAACACTTGTCTAGCAACATACACTTCTATTTATGATTAACCAAAAGTGCTCATTTTGCATTACATAATACTACCAAGTCTTCATAAACTCTTCACATGGGTAAAGAAGTAATTTCTTTTGTAAGTTTGAAAGGTAATGTTGAAAGCAATATGCTGATGGGAAATGAGTTTTTTTTTTAGACCCAGATACAGTTTGATTAGGAAGCCTGGTAAATTAAACTGGAATTTGGTGGTATCGGTATAGTAAGTTACTGTTTTTGTTATTTTGAAAGGTGTAATTTAAAGTCTACAAAAATTACTTTATTTACAGCCTCTAAATGCAAAATGAGGCTTAGCAAATATGACATGCAATTACAAAGAAACTTTGTACCATCATAAACAAAAGAAATCGTTTTTCAGTTTTAAGAAAAATAAATGAAATTTAAAATCTGTAAGTAAATCGTAATTATATATATATATATATATATATATATATAAACGTGTAATGCATGGTTAGCAAAATATATTTTACAAAATAATGGTATGGTAGCATTAAGACATTTGTACTTTGTAAAAACCAGTTTTGTGCTTTTTGATACCACACTGATAGCTACACATGCACCACATGATATACAACTTGTATGATAGTTTTATTAATCAGAAACATTTTAAAAGTAAATATCAATACATGCATTTTGCTACAGAATGTAAGTTTTGTAGAATAAACATTTATGGTTTCCAGTTGCAACTTGCTGTTATTCTGGAACATAAAAGGTTCAATTTAAATTTACTTTAGTTTTTTCAGTGGTTATGAGGTACGTCAAATCAACCAGCCGGATACAGATAAAAGGTAAATAAATTAACATACAAAAAAGTTTTTCTTTTAAAAAAACAACAAAAGCATTTGAGAGTTATTCACAAAGTTATAGAGATTATGTAAATGATATTCAACAACTTTCAGATAAAGAAAAGAAATTTTATTCTAAAATTCAAGATCACTTTCCATGTCAGATGGCCAACATCACAAAGGAAACAACTCACAAGCAAATTTCCAAGTAAAAAATCTTTCAATGTTTATTAAATTTCACGAAAATATACATACATTATCAAACGTTACGGTATGACAACACTCATGGTTAAAAGTTTGGTGCAATGTATGCAGAACTGTAATTAGAGTTAACAGATTTTACAAATGCAAAGGCAGAAATGACAATACAACTACCTTCAGACTAGAAATGCTGAGTATAAAATCTCATATTTCTCTAACTAATTATACCCATCAATCAAGGAATGTACTTACTACCAAAACTACTGCATGGTGATAAAATTATAAAAAAATTAAGTCGAAAACATAGTTTGATACATGCAACAGTACATGAATACTAAATACAATTTCAGATAGTCATGTGTCTAAAGATATCATGATGGTGTGATTAAAATATTATTGTACACTTATGTCGGAAAACAGTAACAGACTGAATGTAGAATGTTGTGTTTAAAACACAGTTCAGCTAATAATATTGTCTTTGGACAAATATAAATAATTATAAACAATTCTGTAACATTCACTAGAAATACACACAAATTTTAAATGTAAGTCACTAAAATCACCACATGCTGATTTTTTGTAAATTTTCCCTTATATATATATTAAATTTGCAAGGTAGACATAAATTGATAAATTCACTCATATCACAAACCTCTGTAAGGAGTCTTGAAAAACTGCTTCAAAAAGAAAAAAGTTATTGAAAACCAATGTGCTGCATATCCAAACATTTTATGGCAAGTATGAATGCTGATTTTTCAGTAGTAGAAAATAAATATCAGATAAATGTATCCTTTTATACCATGGGATCAAAATGTAAATGATGATCCAGCAACAAAGCCAGGAAAAAAGTTTTGATAACGTAACAGTTTTGGCCTGGATTATCCCCCAAAATGACACAAAATACAACAAACAAACTTATCAAAAGCCTTGACTCTGCTTCATAGATGGCTCAAGCATGAATTAGAAGACCCATGTTCATTTCAGTATTGTATTTGAGTAATATTTTAATATATTTTCCAATATAATTAGATTTGCCATACAACAAACTTTGGCAGCCCATCACATTACAATGTTTTTCAACAGTATCTAACTGACATTTCAATATTAGAATTTTCCTAAAAATTTTGCCATACAAGTCAAACAGATTAGAAATAGTTTTGCTTTAATTCAGCTCTTCATGAATAAGTATTTTAACATCATAATATTAGTCATACCAGACAGGTTGCAATACATATAATTCTGTTGATTAAATTTACAGATGCCAAGAAAGATCACCCACTCTCCCTTCACTATATTCAGACAGTTTTTAAAACATCAAGTCACTCAAGAACATACGAGCAGAGAAGAATACAGCCAAATTTCATACATGCCAGGCAAAGAAAAAATGGAAGTCATGAGGGGGTGAATTCTGCACTAATCCAGTTGTGCCTCTCATGATGTCAAAAAATAATCTTCTAGGCAAATTGTATGGGTTGCCTTTTAAACCTGCTAGCTTCACCAGGTATCACTGTCAATATTCTCCCTACAAAATTCTTAACATCCTTGGATAATATCAGTCACAGAATATGTGTTATATCAGGGTGCTATAGATTCTAGCATGACATCCAAAATGGTGGACAAGAAATTATCACATGATTCTGGTCTTGTGTATGCAAAACTTCGATACAAATTATTTGTACATCATTATTTACCAATAACTTTTAACATTTCAATAAACATCTTACTTTAAACATATGATCTACTTGAAATAAATACCATCTACTTGAAATGCATTCTGATATTAACTTACCCTGTTAGGCATTAGGATAAGCTGCTGATTCCTCTTCACGGCTCCTGACTCAATTTTGCCTAGAACCACAGTCCCCATGTCCTGTAAATAAAAAGTAAAGTTTTAAAACATGATTCTGTTCTCTATATTCTACTTACAAACTACAAATACTCATGTATTATTTTTCACCTTTGGACAATCAAAGATTTTTATTCCAGTAAGATGCGAGTAGTGGATGTTGAACAATTATCTTGCATATTCTACTTCATTTTAGTTTTAATTATAATAAATTTCAATAGAAAAGATGGTGGGAACACCCAATATCCACTGATGCCTAACTTACTAGGTGAAGATTATTAAGATTGGTCAACCATAGAAAATCCTGATGAAAACTGATTACTGTTATGTGTTCTGTCTTTCTGTAATATTTAATCACCAGTTGATTTATATATCTATGAGAATATAAAAGTGACTAATTTCATAAAATTATGGTCATTAAATATTATCAAAAATCAAGCTCAATATTTAGATGACAAAGATATCACACGTTTAAAAAATAAAAAGTAACACTACTATTACCTCAGCACTAAACTCCAACATTAAATTTAAGAACTATTTAATACTTGAATGCCTATCTACAAAATCTAATGAAACTAATATAGAGACTGCCTGATTAATGCTACTCTGTTAAATGAATTACCAAGAAGTGAGAAAATCAATTTTCAGTTTTCACATTTAAGTTGCACCGCATGTCTAAACACGGATATTAATTCATATAAAACTTTTGTCAGTCTTCTTTGGTTTATTGTAATCTTTCACACAAAATAGATTTATTTGTTTCTTTCGAATTTCTCACAGAACTAGATGAGGGCTGTCTGTACTAGCTGTCCCTAATTTAGCAATGTATGACTTGAGGGAAGGCAGCAAGTCATCACTACCCACTGCTAACTCTTGGGCTACTCTTTTACCAACAATTGATGTGACTGACACAAAATAGATTGGTTTGTTTCTTTCGAATTTCTCACAGAGCTAGACAAGGGCTGTCTGTACTAGCTGTCCCGAATTTAGCAATGTAAGACGTGAGGGAAGGCAGCAAGTCATCACTACCCACTGCTAACTCTTGAGCTACTCTTTTACCAACGACTGATGTGATTGACTAACATTATAACACCCCCATGACGAGCATGTTTGGTGTGATGGGATTTAAACCTAGGACCCTCAGATTACCAGATAAGAGCCTTAACCACCTGGCCATGCCAAGCCCCATAAAAAAGAGAATGTTTAACCTTGCTATATGTAAAAGTCACAAAGAGGGTAGCTGCATTTCCCAACAAGTTGTTAGAAAAAATAACCTTAGTATCTCTTTCCTTAATGTTCATTCCTTTACTTTTTCTTAATAAGTGATTTGGAAAAAAATGTGGAAGGAACTCAATCTCTCAACACATAACTGGCCACGTATATGTATGGGTAATTAAAACTTATTAAAGTGGAAAACAATGTTTTGAACTTCTCAGGTCATCCTCAGGTTAACAAAGAGAAAGTTTGCAACTAACCATTACCTAGCATGTCTTATGGACAAGAGTGTGAACATGTATGGGAATGTAGGTGATGTAGCAGTTAGATGTTAGGTAATTAATTTGTATAGGTATAAAGGTGTTCCCTAAAATTGATTTAAATTTTTTTTTTAGTTGTTGTATAAGTAGGGCTTCTTTGATTATGCATTTGTTTATATTTTTTTCCCTACTTAGTATCTGGGTGTTTTCTATGGTTATGTTTTGTTCTTTGAATCTAGTTTCAATTTTTTCTGCTTGTTTCTCCAACATAGAAGTCATGGCAGTTGTTGCATTGTATTTTATAAATAATGTTGGTGTTGTGTTTGTCAATGTAGTTTTTACATAGTATGGACTTTAGTTTTGAGCCTGGTTTTTGAATAAAATTCAATGTTTACTGGAATGTTGTATTTTACGTTTTTTTCCAAATGTTTATGTAGTCCTGTAAGGTTTTGTAGTTTGTTGTACCTTGGTAACTATTATCATTTGTCTGTTGTTGATCTAAGTGTGTGCATATAATTCATAATTCTTTAAACAGTTTTTGGAAGAAATTTATTGATGTTGATGTGTCATCTTATTTTAACAATGAAATCAACAAAACTATGCTCACCTGATAGTTTTATGGCTGTTTATTTGGTTTCTTAATATGTTGAGGTTTTGTTTCATGTGCTGAGTTGCAGGGGATGTAAAATCCAGCATAGGTGATTTTTCTGTGGATTTCTGTTCTGAATTGTGTATTAATTCTTGTGATCTTGAGGTTGAAAAATTGTGTTTTTTTTTTCCTGTTCACATGTGAATTAAATGTTTGGGTGTATAGAGTTAATGTGGTTAAACAGAACACACACACAGTTTTTTTTAGCAATGATAATTCTATACATCCCAACACTGTGTAAAACAAATGCTCAGTTTCTTCAACTATGTTAACTCTATACACCCTAACATTAAGTTCATCTGTAAATATGAACAAGTTAACCAAATAGAATTTCTCAACCTTAAGATCACAAGACCAATACACAATTCTAAACAGAAATCCACAGAAAAATCACCCATACTTGAATATCTTGAGATACACTGAGATGTGTTTTTACTTCAAGAGGGTTTCTAGTCATCATGGACAGACCTGGTCAATTTGACCAATCATATAACCTCTTTTACTTATTCAAAATCATTAACTTGATGCTACTAACCTTTAATATAGTAAATACATCTTCTTAAAATTTTCCAAAGTTACAGTAAACATCAATTATTTCATATACAAAAAATTATATTTTTTAATGAAATATTTTCTATGAAATAAGAGAGAGATTTGTCCAGGAATATACTGAGCATTTTTAACTGGACTGTGTGCAAAGTGATTTTCATGTTAGGATTAAGTACTTTTCTTGATATGAAAAATCCCAAATTTAATTTGCATAATCTCTAAAACCTCATAAGTACAATTCAAACACTTGTTTTCAGTAAAACTATATTTTATGTTATTTTCTCTACACTAACTCTATAAAACACTGGTTAATTTACTTGAAATATTTATCGAAATATTTAAATTACAGTATTTTTCTTTCTATAATGACATCAAATGTAGTGTGAAACTATATTTGTTTACCCTAAGTAGCTTTAAACTTGTAACACTACACATGTATTCATAATTAAATTTTGCTTTTTACCCTTTGACACATGTCTAATTACTATCTATGAAATTATAAGTTGTTAATCACTAAGAAAATGCACAGTGCACATTGCAATATTATTTTATCAATGAGCATCTCCAAGCTCCTTGTATGTGTGCCTTGTGAAAATTTTTTATCATGTTATTTATTTTACCTCGTATAACTTTAATTCACCTTAGGATATCCCTATTTTTACATTTTAGTAACTTTTATAATAATAAATAAAGAATAAATGTGCTGTTCACCGTCAATGACACTTAAACCTATTTTTTTATATAACTAAATAATGATTCAAAAAACATTGCAAGAAGCAGATAATTTTCCATGACTATGACAGTTTTTTGGTTTCCTTACTGCACAACAAGAACTGTTTTAAGTTCTTCCAAACTAGTAGTTATCTTTCCCATGAAAGCTTCTCTGTTCAAAAATCAACATATGTCACTTGATAGATCAAAGCCTTGGCTTTCTGTTGGTTATAAGTAATATAATACTAAACATAAGAAAGAACTATTAACAAATACTGAAAGAGAGGACATAACAGATGATTGTGGCAAGAGGGATCTGATTTTCTATTTAATGGCTCTGTAACCAAACAAGATTAAAGACTATAATAATTATGTTTTGTCTGAGCAATGATGATTTTATAGTGAGTAATTTATGTAAAATTTCATACTTATTGGAAGGATGGTAAATAAAATAAAGAAAGGATGCCTAGAGAAAAAGTAGCATTTCTCACACGAGAGGAAAATCAAGATTTTGTTTAATATTGTTTTGAAAAATTAAGAACCCAAAACTTAAAATATAGATTATTAGCTGTTAAGTTACGCTACACTAATTGGTAAACAAAAAGCAGTATAATTAAATTTTGAATGTAAGTCACTAAAATCTTGTGACAAAAGCAGCAAAGAATGTGCAGCAACAGGATTATGTTGAAAAACAAAGCAATTTTATTTAATATAGATTATCTAAGCCTTTGTGGTTTAACAGGAATTATACACTGCACACTAAAACAAAATTTTATCTCATGAAATAACTAAAAATAAAATGCAAGTTTATCTCCTTACAGTTTCAGAAAGTATTATTATACCAACTTGATAAAAAAGAAATAAAAATAATTCATTTTCAGTTACATAACTATCTTTATCTGCCTTCATTATTTTGTAGAAAATAATTCAAAGTTCTAACACACATCTTTACATTATTCACTGTCTAAATCTTCTTTTAAACTAAAAAAAAGTTAACTTCATTGTGCAATTTATTTACCACCCAAACAACTCATGGTGTTTGCACAGTATTTGTTTTAAAATGAATTATGTAAACAACCACTGCCACTAAATTTCTTTTTTTTACTTTGATGAAAATTGTCTTACCTTGTACTTGTCTACAACAGGCATTATGAAAGGTCCTTCCACTGGCCGGTTTAAAGATGGGAGTGTTTCAATGTACTGAAGTAAAGATGGGCCTCTGAAATTTAATATACATTGATAATTTTAAGTAGTTTTTAGACAAAGCAAAAAAAGGTTCCTAACTAAATTTCAGATGTTTATATTCAGTAAACTTTCCTCTTGTGATATGATTCTTTATGTTTTCCTATCTTGTTTCGTTCATCAGAGTAAGTGCATAAAATATCATTCAGCAAAGAATAACTTGCTCTACTGTGTAAATCAATGCATTTAGTGTTGTAAGAATAGTTTTAATATACAAAGTAATTAGTACTGATGTTTATTCTTTATATGTAAAAATGGCTGGTTTGGGTTGAGAAAATTTTTATGTAGAGGAGTGAACAATGTTTCGACCTTCTTCGGTCATCGTCAGGTTTGCTCCTCTACATAAAATTTTTCTCAACCCAAACCAACAGTTCTTACACATATTTTTCTCTACAAGTGGGTTTTCTCATCATCACTGAAGTTTATTCTTTTCCAGAGTGCATCTACTTAAATATTCCACTGACCCGACAAAGTCTTCAGCACTTTGGACTAAAATATTGCTCACATTTGGGCTCCAGGTTGATGTAATACAAAATTTAAAGCCAACATACTCAATACTTGACAATTATAAAAGAAATTTTGTATTAAAGATAGCTTATATATATAAATACAAAAAGACTGAGGGATATTAAAAGCTTCTATTATTTGCTCTAATTTAGATATAAGCAAAAATATACCTTAAAAGTTTACTCACCTATACCATGGACAAGTTTTCTCATCTAAGAGGTCTCTAAGAAATGCTCCAGTAAGTCCTGAGCATGGAATGAAGAATATGTCTGTTTTTGGGTTAAAGCCACATTTTTTCAAGTAGGGTACCAGTTTTTCTTTACATTCATTGAACCTATGCAAGAAGAAATGAACTGAGCATTATTACTGCTAACTAAACACACACATACGATCAGTTAGTTTTATCAATAAATTAATATATTTATAAAACTCTAGTAAACACCTGCTGTCATATTTGTAAGATAACCACACCCCGAGACAAAATAAAGAAAAAAAAGTATCACATTAATAGTAATCAAACTGAGGTAAACTTTCACTGGGAAAAACAACAACAACTTTATTCATCTTTTACAGGATAATAACAATGACAAACTTAAAAAAATCAGAGAAAAAAATTCAAAAGAAACTATGTAGATAAGACAATAGATAAGAGAATTATAACAATAGTACTATATGCTTCATGGTATTAAAAACCAATGCATAAAGTTTACAAAATTATTTAATATGAAACTCACATCAAAATCACTATCTTAAAAAAAGAGAGAGAGAGAGTAAAATTCTGAATAGGAAGGCATTTGATCAAATTCAATTCCTAACAGATGTGATGAGTGGAATAAAAGATAAGATTAATTTCAAACTAAGTTTGTTTATTCACCTGTCCTCAGCCCACTCAACAGTTGGATCATCCATTTTGTTCACCAGTATTACTAAATGCTTTACTCCAGCTGTTTTTGCTAACATAGCATGTTCTCTGGTCTGACCTCCTCTTTCAAATCCAGTTTCAAATTCACCCTTTCTTGCTGAGATTACCTAAGAAAAATAGTGAAATGGAAAACAAAATCTTAACATACAGCCAATGTACATATCTACACAAAAATGTTGAAAAACTGAAAAATATTATAAAAATTGCAGTAAATAAAAAATTTTAAGAATATACCATTAACTTTGTGTTTACAAGTTAGGCTCAAAAGAATTTTATATGCAAAAACAGCTCGTTTGGGTTGAGAAAATATTTTACATAGAACGAGCCATTTTTGCATATAAAATTCTCAACAAGTGGGTTTCTAGACATTACTGATTAGGCTCAAAAGGCTTCATGTGTGACCACCAAGGTAACCAAGAAGTTAGTCATCACTATAGCTTTTGATAATATGTTCAACTTTTGCAGGATATCTGAAAACATTAAAAACCTTTTGTATACTTTTTTTTTTTAATTCTGTAATCAAGTATTTTAACCACAAATTTGTTCAAGAATTTGTTTGCAAATTTTTGCAACAAATTAAACTTGCTGAATACAAGATGATTTACTGTTGGTGGCATTACTATTTTCATGGGCTGTAGAGAGGTGGTGCTTCAAAAAGAAAAAGAAGCAGATATTTTGAACAACATGTTCCTCTGCAATGAAATATTTACAAGTTATTACTATTTCCTCATAATCAGTGTCAATAATTTAGGAAGATTAACAGTTATTACATAGTTCCTAATGAGTGCTTTCAATTGGTGTGGCTTCTACATCTAAAGTCTAAATACAGAATATGGTCATGGCATTTGCCAGGAATTAGCAAAATGTACTTCCTGAGACAGAAAAGAATGACCCTAAGAAATATGAAAGGAAAATGTGTAAACAGAACAATTAACCTAGTTTCAGTCTAGATACAGAAGTTTTACTGTACTATTCAAATTACAGACTAAAAGTTAAGACGAGTTTGCTCGTATGTCTCATTGAAACAATACTGAAGTTAAAGAGCTATATAGTATCAAATTTTGAATTGTAATACCTATCTTAATACTAATTTCACTTAGATGAATTCAATGTAAAGTTTTTAAATTAAATTTTGAATGTAACTCAGTAAAACCTTCCAACATGTGCAGAATAAGGTACCACAAGTATAAAGTTCAATCAATTATATTGTTTAAACACAATATTCAACATCAACCATGGAACACTTGATGAACTTGGTCTACAATTAAATATACACAATGTGTTGGTTTTTCAAATTTGGTTGATTTAGTGTTTTATGGTACGAAGCAGCGAGGCTATCTGCACCAAACATCTGGTAAAAAGGTAAAAATAAAGTAAATGTAGTAAAATTCATAAAAGGAAATGAAGATAAAACAAAACAGTAATTAATAACATAAATAGCAAAAAACCAATGCTGACATCCAGTGTAAAATGTTAAGAGAGAAACTACAGGAAGAGAAGTTGTAAAGGACTTTCTGTAGCAGAGTGGTAATTATCATAACCCACCAGGAAGACTAACAGGTAAGTACAAAAACCACTGTCAGTCATCTGAAGTTGGCTTTTCCAGTCATGGTTCCGGGTTATGTGTCATTACGGCCATAATCAAAAGGTAAAGTAATAAAAACCTGAAGTTGGTCTTTCCAGTCATGGTGTTGAGTTATTTAATGTTATGGCCATTTTCTACTTTCAAATTGAACTAGAGAGACAATGATTCTTAAAAGGGAACCACAATAAAAAATGTTTAATAAATAAATATAAAACACTTTAATGACATGAAAAAGATTAATGGCTTTTAAAAAACTAAAAACTTTATCAAAGTGGACAGTGTCACTATCACCAATAACACTGTCTAATGTTAGGGACAGAACATGTTTAAAATGGTGCTGTCGTTGATAGTCATAACGATGACAAGAAAGAAAATGTGGCTTATAGTAACCTGTGTGTTATACAGACAACACATTGGTGCATCAGTTCAAGATAAAAGAAAACGATGAGTTAGAAAACTGTAACCAATGAATAGTCTAGTTTGAACAACAACTCCCTTCCAATCCTTATGGAAACAAGATGGCCAAAGTCCAATATAGGGTTTTATTTGGAAAAGCTTGTTTTTGTGTTGCTCACTCCAAGTCAACTGCCAGCTGGCATGGAGCTGAGCCTTGATAACAGGACCATATTCCATGCATGGAATAGACACAGTGGTGATAGTGGCAGAGGATAGATTTAGCTGCCATGTCTGCAAACTCGTTCCTGTGAATACCAACATGGGCCAGTCGGTTTTGAATATCAGCGAGAACAGGGTGTGAAATGATACCAGGGCCAGTAGAGAACCAAGCGAGTCAATGTAAATAGTGCAGTTGGAGTACTGCTTAGCTTCAATATGATCCAGAGATATAGTGTACAGTTCAGCAGTGAACACAGGAGCTGTAGAAGGGATCGTGCACACAATCACCAAACTGCAACAAACCATGGCAGAGCCCACAGAGTCACCTGATTTTGATCCATCTATATAAATTGGAATAGAAAGGGTGTTTGAAAGATGTTCAGTAAATAAAAGATCCAATCGGGAGTATCTGCATTTTTCAGATAACTTAAAGAAAGGTCACATTTGGGGACTGTAATAAGCCATGGTGGCATGGGCTGAACAGTGGATATTGGCGATGTTATCCAGAACAGACCCAATTCAACCAACTACACCTGGATATGAAGGCCAAAAAGGGCAATGACACACTGTCTGGTCTGAAAAAGCATGAACTATTGAGGAAGATAAACACAACCCAAGATGGGATGCTTTGATAAAAAATGAAGTGTCGAAGCAAATAGTAAAGACAGCTGCAAATGCCGGAGGTGCAAAGAAGGTTTATGGTTCATGAGACTATGTATAAGCTCTAAACTGGGGAGGTGCAGAAAGCGCCAGTGCAGAGCCAAAGCCCTTGATGATTAATAGGGTCCAGCATCTTTAAGGCCAATGGTCTGGCAGAGCCACAGACCAGTGATCAATAGTTGAGTTTTGATTGAATAAAAGCATGATGTATCTTTAACATAGAACACTGATCTGCTCCCCAACTGGTGGTAGAGATGACACGGAGGATATTCAGAGTTCTTGCAAGTTTGACCTCTGGCCGCTTAATGTGTGGTATAAAGGTCAGCTTACAGTCAAAGATAAGCCCCAAGAACTTGGTCTTAGGGACCACAAGCAGCCAAACTTCACCAATATGGAGTTCAGAATCACGGTGAATACACTGTTAGTGGCAAAAGTGCATGCAAATTGTTTTAATTTGTTTTTAATTTAATTGTTTTAATTGAGAGAGAGAGAGAAGTTAAAATCGTTTACCATAGTCCACTCCAGTACATGATCAAAGGCAGTTTGTAGTTCCTGCTCAATATATCTCATGTTTGACAACTGATGTGGCATGTGAAAGTCGTCCACATGCAGCCCAATTGCAACAGTGAGAGGGAGTTGTTCGATGATGGCATTTATCTTTATACTGAAAAGTGTGACACTCAAAACCCAGCCCTGAGGGACTCAAAATTCCTGTAGAAGAGAACGGAAAAGTGTTGAACCCACACAAACTTGGAATCTCCTGTCCATTAAAATATTTTTAATAAAAATGGGCAAATGGCCACATAAGCCACAGATATGGAGGTCTCGCAAAATGCCATACCTCCATGTTGTGTCATAAGCCTTCTTAATGTGAAAGAATATTGGTGCAAAAACGGCTCGTTTGGGTTGAGAAAATATTTTACATAGAAGAGCGAACAACGTTTCGACCTTCTTCAGTCATTGTCAGGTTCTCAAATCAGGTGGTCCATGGTGGAGTGCTGTTGTCAGTATTCACACTGAGTGGGCAAGAGGAGGTTGTATGATTATAAAAACCAAACAAGATGAGCATTAACCATCCTCTCTGTCTTTCAGAGACAGCTTGTCAAAGTAATTGGAGGGTAGTTTGAAGGAATCTTGGGATTTTTCCCAGGCTTAGAGAAAGGTAAGATAATAGCCTAGCACCAGGCATTAGGAAAAACATTCTCCTGCCAGATTCAGTTAAAAACAATTAGAAAAATATCAAGAGAAGCAGGAGATAGATGGTGCAACATGTCAGTGTACATTATCTGGTCCAACAGATGTACTGCCAAACTGATGAAGGGCCAGTTTCAGTTCCATCAGTGTAAAGAGACGATTATAGTCATAGAAATAATCAGTTCAAAAAGGAAAGAGGTGATTGCTCTGTACGAGTCTTGATGGCCAAGAAGGCGGAGGAACATGCAGAATATCTAGACACCCACCTAGAATATCGGTGATGCTAATGATATCAGGTGCTTCTTGGTCATCAAAGAGTAAGATTAAGAGGGGGACAGAAGTGTAATGCCCACTGACCTTTCAAACCCTGTCCCATATGACTTTGGAACTAGCAGTTGAAGAGATGCCAGTTGTGAACTTACTCCAAGATTCCTTCTGGCTTTGACACCTTACCCACCTGACATGTGCACGGGCCTGTTGGAAAGCGATGCAGTTTTACAGAAAGTATCCCAGGTCCGTTTTTGAGCCTTCCGTACTAAGTGGCAAGCAGAATTCCACCACGGATGAGGATATTGTGAAAAACGTGTCAGGTTTTAGGAATACAATGAGCAACTGCTTGTATAATACAGTCAGTTACTGCTACCACACAATCGTCTATTGAGGGCTGATTCACGATGGCTATTTTTAATAACATGTCGGCAAATTGGCTGGAGAACCCTTCTGTTTATGATCACGTCTTTTTTCCTTACTGTCCCTTATCCGGGGGAGGTCTATCAACCTCC
Source organism: Carcinoscorpius rotundicauda (assembly GCA_011833715.1). NCBI lineage: Eukaryota > Metazoa > Arthropoda > Merostomata > Xiphosura > Limulidae > Carcinoscorpius > Carcinoscorpius rotundicauda. The sequence goes on along the minus strand of CM022391.1, from coordinate 33,678,018 downwards.
ACGGATCTTGTCCTGGGTTGATTGGGTAGGTCTTTGTTGTTGGAAAGGAATTCCAGTGACTGAGGATGCAAACGAATTTTTGCATCTTGGAGAGAGAGAAAAAGATGTATCCGAAGAAATGCCTGTGCCTGGAACCAAAGAATGTGAATCTTGGGGTTTGTTGGAACGTATGGGAGAAACAGATGGGTGAAGAAGTTGATTTATCAACTTTTTTAACCATGGAGGTCAAAAGGCTTTTCATTTGTTCTGAGAATGATTCTCTTGGAGGCACAGAGAGATCTGTCTGCACTCCTACTGTAGTTGTGAAACGAAGTGCAGCAGCATATGTCTGAGATGAAGTGGTGGATAGCAATTTTCAAGCCTCAGGATAGGTAATGTTATGAGTCGTTTTCAAATGCTGCACCTCTTTTTCCTCCAACCATTTAGGGCAAGAACGAGAGTAGGAAGGGTGAAAACCATTGCAATTGAAACAATGTGGGTCCGTTTCACACTCATAGGCATCGTTCTCCTTGCTACCACAACGAGCACATGTCAGGGAACCATGACATGAAGTCTTTGAGTGACTGAACCTCTGACATTGGAAAGAATGTGGAATGTATGGCTGTACCCTGCAATTAAAATAACCTGCATTGATAGTGGCAGGTGCATGTAGTAATGTAAATGTCAAAACGAGGATATTTGTTGGCAGTGTAACTCCATCTTTGCAAATGGAGATGTGCCTCACTGCAGAAACTCCTTGAGTGGAAAAACCACCAAGAATCTCTGACTCGGGGATGTTCTTCAAATCCCTCTCAACAATAACTCCTTTTGATGAATTCAAAATAGCATGAGGTGTAACCTCAATAGGTATATCCCCAATTGCCTTTGAATTAAAAAAAGAGTTGGGATGTGGATGTTTCAACCAATATGTCTCCAAATCAAAGCTTCTTTACTAAGTTTAGAGAGCCAGCAAGTCCTTCCAGTCCCTTCTGAATAAAAAAATGGGGACATTTGCCCTAAAGGTTTCTCTGAAAGAGAATGTGGGATGAGGAAATGAGGTACAACTGGTGGTACAGATGTTGAAGATTGCTGATCAGTCTTCAAGACGTGGTCGTTTATCTATTGACTGTTTTTTCACTATTTTATTTAAATTTTTATTAGGAGGATCCATATGAAAAAAAAATTGGTGCCCACTGACCCTACAAGGGGACGCACTACAATGTTAAGGAAGAACACTGCAGCAATGCCAGGGTTTCATGAGCACTATACTTAAACACCAGCATCACAATGTCCACAACACCCATTGAGAGCTTTGAACACTGGTACTTGGTTGACTCTAGCCCAAGTGGACCAGCAGATTGACCCAAGGAGGGCCACGCAAAGGTCGCCTGTCTTCAGGAATTCAAGGCTAAAGCGGCGTTTTAGGGTCGAGCCCCTCAACCACCAGGATCTTCTCCTCCCCTTTACGATTCAACACGTAGGTGTACGTCTAGATTCCAGAGAAGGTAACCTGAAAGAACAGAACCTTCCCTGGGAGGTCCCCTCACCATGTACAGGAATCCACACCAAGGGGTAGGTTTTAAGAACTGGAATATATTGTACAAAAACTATATAAAACAATAACACTACATTATACTAGACAAAGGATAACAAGTCTCAAGATACTCACCAACACAGCTAAGTCAGCTTGACATGCACCACCAATCATATTTGGTACAAAACTTCGATGTCCAGGAGCATCAAGAAGGGTGAAACGTTTGTGTTCAGTTTCAAAATAAGCACGTCCAACTTCAACTGTTTTACCTTTGTCTCGCTCTTCCTGGATTGTAAAGAATGTAACCAAGCATGTTTTAACTTTATTTTTTAATTCATTAACACATCTGTGAATAAATAATTTACCTCAAAATATAAAATACTGTTGTACGTTATAATTAAGTGACAACAAACTATTCTTTAGTTCCTAATTCAAAGTACATACTATAATATTATGTATTAAGAATGTGCAGGGAGAGAGGAATAAATTATTTTTATTGTCACAAATGAATATTTCCCTCCCCCATCAAGTAGAAACAAACAAAATGTAAGCCATTTTCAGACTGGTCATTTGTCAGAGAATTTGTAACATTATTGTATTCTTTAAAATGACCAGTGAAACGAGTGTTCATTTGTCTTAGTATTTTTTTCTATATTACGTGCTGTAATTAGCATTAGCAGATATGGGTGCCCCTATTACTGCCTTGTATGTATATTTTTGAACTGTTGGTGGATTTCAGCATTTCTACAATGCTCAATTTATCATTATTTGCCAAAGACTCTGCATTTCTACCATCACTAAATAACAACCTCCTAATACAACAAAGGTTACATTAAATATTATATTTCCTGCAAATAAATACATCATAGAATCAAACCCGACAAATTTGACAAATGGTCACAGTCACTGACTAGTAATCAATGTTTTGTAAAGAATTTGCACAGTAAGTTTAATATTTTGCAACATCAGTAAAAAATACACATCTCTACAAATTTCATGACATTTTAGAGTATTAAAATATGTTTATAACTATTGTAAAGGGATTTCAGTTAATGGAATTTTCATCACTTTTGTTTTTTATTGTGACAACAGATTATCAATATGCTGCTTTTCCTAAGAATGAGAAACCTGCATGAAATAAAAATGTATCTCAGAATGGCTGGTATGAGTATTAACACTTTTACCAATAAATCAGAGAACAATGTTTTGACCTTCCTAGGTCATCTTCAGGTTAACAAAGAGAAAGTTTGCAACTGACCATTAAGATGAAATTAAGATTTTTGGGATAGTTAACTGCACCAGAGATGCTACAGACTTACACGAAGATTTAGATAACTTGATGCATTGGTCCAATATGTAGCACGTGATGTTTAACTATCCAAAATGTAAAGTGATGCATGTATGTTTCCACAGTTCAAATTATTGTTTCAATGTAAATGGTAAATACTATGGTTGAAGAAAACATACCCTTATGTTATGGTCAAAAATCACTTAAATCATCGAAACAGTGTATTGCCATTAGCAACAGGGCTAACAAGTTTTCAGACAGCACATAAAGAAATACTGAATACACAACAAGAGGTAATAGTTTTACTGTATAGATCAATTGCAAGGGCTTGTTTAGGGTGTTGTGTACAGTTTTCGACTCTCTTTCTTAAAAAGGATATTAAACAGTTGGAGAAGGTTCAGAGAAGAGACACTAGGATGATGGGATTGCCCTATGAGGAGAGACTAAAATCTCTAAACTTGTTTTCTCTGGAGAAGAGAAGGGTCAGAGAGAATTTGGTTCATGTGTTTAAAATTATTAAGAGTATTGTTAATTTAGATCCAAACTTTTTGTGTTTAGCAGTGAAAATAATAGGACAAAAGGTCATAAGTTCAAATTGTGGAAATGTAGGAACTATCTGCAAACAGGGTAGTTGATATTTGGAAGGAACTTCCTTCAAGGGTAATTGAAGCAGAAAATTTAATCAAGTTCAAGAAAAGATTGGATAAATCTATGATTAGTAATGGGTGGTTATAGTTGGGAGCTGGAAGGTACATACTTGTTGTTGTTTTGAATTAAGCACAAAGCTACATTATGGGCTATCTGTGCTCTGCCCACCACGGGTATCGAAACCCGGATTTTAGCGTGTAAGTCCGCAGACATACTGCTGAGCCATTGGGGGGTGGTACATACTTGATGGCTTCGTAAGTTCCTTTTGTCCCTCTATAATATTATTAATTTACATTTTATTGATTTATTGCTCCTTCAACACTCAAATTATTATTTGCACCATTATAAATTATAAATCACTTAACAAAAATACAGCTAAAGTTATGCTATAAAATTACAATACACACAAGTTGTTCAGAGTATACTTCATGAAAATTTATTACTATATTACTATGTATTTCACCAAATCTTACCTTAATTAGCATAAAAATATTTGTTATTACATCTTAGTTATTCTTTTTAGCAATAAAAAATACACATGAATAACAGTAAAAAAGTACTAACCTGGCTGTTTTTTTTATAAGACTTGACCCTACTTTTTTATACTGATAGCAGTAATACAACTAAATTATGTGTTTCTTTAAATAAATAATGCACAAAAGAATACAGGATAATACTGCAACAATAAGTTGATAACACCCCATAACTATCATAATTTTCTGGCTTTAACTATGCAACAACAGCAATTGAAAATTTATCTAAGCTTGTGGATGTGTTTCCCATGGGAATCAAGCTTGAATTGAAAGCAAAATCAACAATTCTCTTTACAGAAAACAGCATAATACAATATACCACATAAGAACTTTAGCTTTTTAGTGCTAATATATAATACAGTATTGAAATTTAGAAAAAAATGGAAATTCCTGAAACAGAGAATGTGACAGGAAGACATGTCAAGGGAAGTTTGGTTATCTATTTCAGGGCTTTGTAACCAAATAAGACTGAAGAATATGCAAATTATGCATCACATCACTGATAATAGAATTGCTGAAAGAAATATAGGTTAAATTTCATAATTATTGAATAGGTAGTAAATAAAATAGAGAAGAGGAAATGCCAAGAGATCACATTTCACAACTTTCACACAAGAGAAAATTTTAATAAAACTTCTTTTTAATATTGCCTTATAAATGTACAAACTTAAAACTGATATATTATTAAAATATGGATTATTAACTTCATTTTAATGTTATATTTATGAGTATACTATGAAAAGAAAGTTGTTTAAACTTTGACTGTAGCCCAGTGAAACCCTGTGGCATCCAGCAAAAGATATATGTGAAAATAGAGCTAAATTTATATTCTGTGCTATCAAAGCTGTAACGGAATAGCATTCACACAGTTTTTCTCAAACCAAAATAGAAAACCTTAAAATTTCACATCTCCCTTAAATTCATCAGTTCAAATAGTAATTCTCTCTCTTTTGCAAATCCTTCCATTACATCTACGTCTTCTATAACTATGAAAACCATTTTAAAAAATTACATTGTATACAAAATTTTGTGTATTCCAAATAAATTTCTGGTAAGGTTTTTATAACAACAATAACAAACAGTTATAATAATCCATGTCTTTGGTACTATATTATGAATGTTAATATTTTTCCTTACCTGAAGATGTATTTCCCCAACAGATTTAGCTATCTTCCTCATCCATATACCAAAAACGTTTCCAAGCTGCTAGTCTTGAGGTAATTCTCACCTAACTTACATGAATTGTGCTATTATATATTGATATAATCATGCGACAAAAGCTCTCCATGAACAGAAGGGTGACATATCACCATGCACAATGTCCCCTCCTAAACCATTTACATTTGTATAAGCTTCATTCCTTCATGAGGCAAGGAAGAAAATGTCAACCAAAAGTGGAGAGGATGGGTGGGAATGTGTGTGGATGTAAAAACCTATTGAGTTGGTGGAGAGGTCAGTGAGGTGTGACAATTGATGACAGGAGTTTTACTGAGGCACACCTGTGCAAGACCATATCTTATTTTATCCAGGATACACTCTTTGCCTGTACAGGAAAACTAAAAGAGGCAACAAAGTCAAATTTTTGTTGTGGGGACAGGCACAATGTGATCATGATCACTCAAGTACTTGCACACAAGTTGTTGGACAGCCAATGTGTATAGTGTGGTTGGGCATATTAAGACCATACTTTGTGCACACACCTCAACATTACCATCAGAGTCTATGGGACACACTCCAGAGGTTGGAGGAGGGCACATATAATAAATATCCAGACTGAGAGGTGGTAAAGGCACACGTGAAGTAATGTGGGCATGATCAGGTATCTACAATAATTCTTCAAGAAGAGGCTCGTAAAAGAGGACAATAAACCTTAAAAAGAAACTCTTAAATCTGAAATTCCACTTCAGGAGAGAGAGATGACTATATCCCCCAAATGAAAGAGGGGTTTCAGGGAAGCCAAAGGCCCCAAAAGCAAAGGAACCTCTGCAAGGATAAAGAAAGAGATGTGTAAAGTTAAGTTACCAGGCAAGCAATGGCTTGCAGACAAAGAAAAGAAGCTCTAAGAGACAAAAGGAAGAAAAAACAAAAAGTACCAAATACAAAGTGATGTAAGAAAAAACTGAGTTCCCAAAATAATCCCCCTCCCAACACAACAAAAAAGTTTCATTACAATGAAAGGGAATTGAGAAAAGGAAAGGAAGAAAGTCTACCAATAAATTAAAAAACAATCACATTCATAAGGTATGAGACTACATATTTGGCCATGAGAAATTAAAGAAAACAATTTCTAAAGTCAAGCAAAACTCAAGAAACATGGGTTATCATGTGACAAAACTCTTATGCAGTCAGGATGAAGTATAGATCACTGTCTCTGAGAGTGCAGAATAAAAATTAAATATTTATGAACAAAAGCTAAAGAAAACAAAACAAAGTTTAATTAACGATGCCATTTTCAATACAATGAGTTGAGAATACTTCCATCCTTAGTGGTGGAAGGCCTTTGTCACATGATTATGTCGTCATGCAATAGCCCAATCGTTTTCGACCGAGTTATAGAACAAAAATCAGTTACTTTGCCAACTGACAGGGAGTTTTTAATTTTCCTGACCTCAACCATCCAAAACTTATTATTTTCTAAGTTGGATCTTTGTCCAAATGTATATCATCATTCATTGAAATCCGTTCAGTCATTTCAAGAAATCTTGGTAATACACACTTATGGGTGAAAAAATAACCTATGTCCACTTCCAGTGGTAGAAGTTGTTCCAAGGCTAATGGCATGAAAATTTATGGCAGATTCTGAAGAAAGATAGCTAAATTTATGTTCAGAGATGAGGCATCATTTGGAACACTGATCTGAAGAAGAATTTTTCTCAATGTGAACCACTAAGTATCAAAATTTCTAACACCATGAAATAGCTATATCTGAGCTAAATGCACATACACCAATCACTTACTTGGTTAGTATCAAGAGCCCACGACAAATACCATGATTCACGATTTTTCTCTTTAGCTTCTCGTTCATATTTTTCAAGAGTCCTCTTGTCAACCATGCCTGTCAAGTATCTGTAATTAAAAAAGATTGGATCTATAATAACTAACTTAAAATAAAAAACAACAACAACAACAAAAAAAAACAGAACACGAAGGCTTAAAACTTTGCGAGATTCATTATTTGTTAATAAATTTAAAGGTTCCAGCTTCATTCTTAGATTGAACAAAATGTATTGTAACTTAAAAATAGTCATCAAAATTTACATTATCTTTACCATTTACTGATGCATGTCTATGCATGTTCAGGCTTTATGAACCTTTGTGGTTGAAAATAATGTATAATGAACAAGTACAATTGCAATGGAAGGCATATTTGATGTTTTAACACTTTCACTTCAACCTACTTACATTACAAGTAGGTTAACAACTCTCAAATTTCATCCCAAAAATAAAACTAGTGAACAAAAAAAGCTTGAAACTTGAGTGAAACCTTCTTGAAAGCATGTAGTTTCAGAAAAATATATTTAAATTCTATTTTTCTCTACTCTTCTACTAATAATTTGATATTTATTGTAATTATTTACACTAAAATTTTGAGTAACTGAAGTGCAAGGTGATTTTCATTTTTAATACATTTTTTTATCTTACAGTTTTCATATTTCATTTAATCTATAAAACCTCCCAAATAAATAGCAATACTTTTTTAAGGTAAACACATTTTCACTTTACAAATCATATCACTAACTGTAGCTACTGTCATCAACCAACAGTGCAATGAAATGCCTAAAACTAAAAACAGAAATACACACATACTTTTCAACTCTTTGTTATACAATGTTAGAATACCTCCTTTTGGTTATATTTGTATTTTCAGGTCTTTACCTTTTCACTTACAGTTTATTTTCTGTCCTTTACTATTTATCACTTTTCCTTGATACATGTTTTATTTTTATTGTTTTAATCTTATTTTCCTATCCTTCACAGTTTGTTACTTTTTCATGATACACTTTGGCAGAAATATGCAAACCTTTAGCGTAAATGTTTTTGCACTCATATAATAAATCACCTTTCATGAACCAGAATGAAGTTTGTTATATTAAAAAGAATGATTAAACCTTTGAAGAATAAATTTTGAAACATAAATAATACACAATTAACCAAATATAAAAACAATTTAATGATCTATCTTACTAATATAACAGGCAAGAGAAAATAATACTCAGTGTTAGCAAGGAAGAAATCAGTAAATACTGCTTTAACTGTTTGACATACTTGGTAATGCACCTGCTTTAAAATAACAATTGGGAGATTGTAGTTTAAAAATAGCTCTTTCTATTGCTTATAAACATGTCAATTAAATAAGTATATGCTGCTTAAAATAACATGTCCAAAGGAAAAGACAGGCATGGCTACAGTAAAATAAGGCATTTTATTTTTATCTGACACCTGACTTGGCATCAGAGTTTGAATTGTGAATTTATAAAGAGCTATGTACAAGCAGATTCTATCTAGACATACATATATACAAAATCTTAAGATCTATGATCACTCTTGCATCATGGAACAAAAAAACTGAAATTCTTGTATCTTTATTTAAATGTTTCTTTTGAAATACAGGGATTAAACTTATATAAAACTCTGAATTATAAAATACATGATAATTTTATTCGAATACATTGATAGTAAAGTTGTTTAGTTGAATTTAATGCAACTCAGTTAAACCCAGTGATTTGTGTAGAATAGTTTTAATAGTGAGGTCAAAGTGAAGGGATTAAGTAGTTAGAACAAACTATAGAACAACACATCAAAAACAATATCCTAAACTTATTGGGAAAGATAAATTTTTTAGCTTGTATGTGTGAGATCATTATGAATGATACCAACTCAGTTCTCCTATTCAATACTTGATGAAAACCTCATCAATAAAATGGATACTTACAAAAGCTGTCCACCAATGGTTGATTTGCCTGCATCTAAAAAAATAAAATAATTAAGAACCATGCAAGATGGATGCAGTTATCTGAACATCACAACAGAGGTTTTTATAGTTATTAGTTTTGAAAAATGAAATTTGGATGCAACATATCATGACTTTAATCTTAATGTCACTGCACAAGTTTAACAAATGCATTTACTTTAGGGACTATTAAGAAAATCCATTAAGTTAAAAAAAATGGATGTACTATAATTTATCATATTAATATATCTAAAAGGATGAGAAAAATGTTATTGGACTTTAATAAATATACCACAATGATATTCTGCATCCATTTTTTAATGGAGCCAGATTTTGCTTTTCTTCAGGTTTAATGACAACTCAACTACACAAATTAGAAATCAGTATTAAACATAAATAAAATGTTCAAATGTGCAGCAATAAGAGGAAATGATACACAGAAAACAGACTGAGCTGCATTTTACACATAATAACCTACTACTAATTATGTTTCTTCTTAAATATTGGAATCATACCATGAGAACATTCTGTAGATAAAACATGAACTGGAGTTCATTCCAGTACAGTTGCCAAAAAAACAATAACAATGAACTTGTAAACAAATACATTGCTATAATCACAAATTTTGAGAAAGAAAAGAATAAATAATATTGCAATTTCTTTCTATGACGTAAAGACAGAACATTAGGCTTATACACAACTAGTCAAAGAAGCACGAATGTACATCACTAATCAAACAAATCTCTTCAAAAATTATGAATAGTAATAACTACAATCCTGCTTACTGAAATCAAACTGTTTATTGATATTATTAGACAAACACACATTCATTCCTATTTTATCAGTAAATAATTACCACTTCACCAATTGCAATTAACATTATAAAATAATGAGTAGAAAAGCCTACTATTCTTTGTAGTGGAAATAGAAATCTATCAAATTACACTGGATAATAGCTAAGTTTCTTCTTTCGGTTTCATTTGCATTCTTTGTTTTCTACTGATTGTTTCATTATAATCTTGCCACTTGTCCAATTAGAAGTATCCCTCTGTATGATATTAAATATAACTATTATGTTTCAACTGGCATTTTACTTTCTTAATGAAACTGCAGAATTAAACATCATTTTTATATTTCCAGCTGTAATGGCTCATAATTTTGGCATGTTTCTTTCTTCTAACTAGTGTTGAGAATGACCAATTTCAATAACTTGTACTACATTTCCCCAAACTCAACAGTGGTACCACAATAGTCAATCACTTGCTCAGGAAATTATTATGATTGTTAAGGGCAAAAGAGATTTGATATAGTGCAAGAAAAATATTACCAAAATTTCAATATTTTCAGATCACATCTCTATAAACAATTTAACTACTATTATCTACAATTAATAAATGTAGGCATTTCCTATACTTATATCAATCATAATGCATATTCAATGGTTATATTTACATCTGTATCAATATGTATGCACAATTATATATTTATGTAATGATCACAATCAATTACTGCCACAGTGACAGGTATCATTCCTCAGGTTCTGATAATACTAGATAAACTGTGATGGGTAGGTTGTGGCATTTTGAATTGTGGCAAATTTAAACTTCCTAAAATTTGTTTTGGTTTTGATAATAGATTTTCCATAATACATCAACACAGATTAAGAAAATAATATTAATTTCTTTTCTTTTTTTTTATCACAAGGATGTTTCACAAATCAGGAAGGAAAAAAACTTACTCAGATCAAATTATTACTTTGTTTTCCACAATGAACAATTTCATTATTACTTCGATTATGTTTGGGTTCTACAACAATCAAAATGACACAACAGTTGGTCTAGAGAGAGCTATAGTCAGTGGCTGTCAGTACTTTGAAATTGGATTGCATTTTGTTATGCTCAATGAAAATTATTCATTGTCATTATACGTGACATTTTGTGAAAACTCTATATGTGATGGAGAAAAATGGAGGTTGTTTTTGGAATTCATGAACAGGAATTACTAAAAAAACATGCAAACATTTCCAGACAGTCTGTTTAACCCTTCTCTAACAATTTCTATTTGCATTTGCAGCATTCATAGTATAAACATAACCAGTGAAGTCACATTAGTTTCAGCTATGCAATGATTGGAATTTCCTCACTAATCACCAGGTTCATTAATCAATTATTCTCAAACAAGACCGATAATTATATTTCCAATTTCTTCTCAGTTTTGTAAAAGTAATTTTAACAACCATTTATTTAACATAAACATCTTAAGATACAAAAGTTTAGGTCCAAGTAACTGTTTTAAAACTAAATTGTTGTATATGAAAACACATCCTAAATAAAACATAAAACCTGTAATAAGCTGAAGGCACAATTTATACCATTCATTTGGCTTCTCCCCACAAATTTTCATAAGTTTATAAAAATAAACATTACTTAGTTCATTGTTCATAAATTCAGAAAAATACTGAACATCAAATTTTATTAAATGTTTCAATTTTAAGATTAAGAAGAAAATATAGGATTGTTATGGAAAACAGTAAATTGTTTGACTTATTAATCCAAGGACAGATGTGTAATTTTACTGTAAAATTTATAAGTTTAATACAGCTTATCACATCTGTCAATTGCTGATGAAAGAGAAACCAACAGGTAGTATTCATGAACTGCCAACTCTTAGGCCACTCTCTTAACAAATGAATAGGCTTGACCATCAATCAAATACTCCTAGATGGGAATGGCCAGTGGTTGCCTCATACATCTGTGATATACATGCCACCAAACATCACTGCCTTTTCAGCTATAAAAGTGTGATTATCACATGGTCAATGGGTGTTGCTAACCAGTTGCCTTCTAGTGATTAGTAGTTCAAAATTACGGATAGTGGCAGATAGCCTTCGTAGTTTTGTCACATCTAAAGAAATAACATCAAAAATACATACAGCTGAAAGGGCAAGTGTGTTTGGTGATAACTAAAATTGAACTCACGACTTTTGAGTCGAAAGGAAACACTATTTAACAGGTTATGCTGATCCAAAGCTAAAGAAAACTGAATTAATAAAAAATCAAAAATCATAATGGAAATATTTTAATTACTTGGATAACTAGAATAGTTGAAAAAAGTAATAATAAAAAACAATAACAGTTGTAAATATTAATTTCAGTTAGTTTATTTTGGTCAAAGTTATCATTATTTTGATTAACCAATCAATGCTTATAATTAATCTATTGTATTGGATAACCGAGTCATATGATCAGTTCTATTTATGACTAGTATAAATATAGACACAAAATAAAACTATAAGTTAACTTTTGTAGCTGAGTATATTTATGGTAAATTCAAATTAAGATGAATTAGCCACATAGCTAAGAAATTTTTTACCCTAGCACTGACACGGATATTACTGACATGTCACTTACCTACATGGCCAATAAACACAATATTTACATGTTCTTTCCTTATTCCATGTTCTTCATTTTTAGGTTTCTTCTTGGGCTTTGGTGTGGACTGAGGTTCAGAAACTTCATCATCTTCAGCTAAATCAGTGTGATTAGTCTCTTCCACATCTGCTTCTTCCCAGTCTGCAATATTCAAGTATCTTACACATAAAACATCTGCTATCCACTTATTTAAACTAAAGATAACCTTTGAAGACTATTACATTTTGGTACAAGTTGACTGTTAGAAACACTTACAAATTATATGTTAAAAAAAAAATCAGTTGTAGACGAAAAGGCACATCTATACCAGCTTTATCTTGGTTAGAAAGAAAAAATCCTACAGCAATTTTAATACTTGGAGTTTTTAATTTAGTACTTATTTTAATAACAACCTAAATGTACTTTTAACTGCATAATATATTGATGCTACAAGTCACTTTTCATTAATCGTGTATAAAAATGTAACATTTTTATAATCTAAAATCAAACTTAAATATCCATGCTATACAACTTAATGTAACAAAACAAGCCAAAGCACCACGTTTTCATGCTTAATACTAATATATAATTTACAATGGGTGTTAACAGTCCATCCATAAAAGATTACAACCAAAAGTGATACGAATCATAACAACCAGACTTCTCAACATGGTCAATATTAAGTATGTGTATTTCCTTCATTATTCCACAAGCTTTAGCATACTGAGTAAACTTAAAAGAATTCACAGTACTTTTATGTGGAGAAATGTGGATTCAAACTTCTCAGTGGCAGTCCTAGTAATAGTGATAGCACAATAAATATTTATTGTGATAACATTTTTGAGGGCAACATGATAAATCAATTTCACTTGCATCTAAAAAACATAATAGGAATAACACTAAAAAAGTAATAGCCATTTTTAGAGTATGAATTATTAACAGTACAGCAAATTTATTTTCATATCCATCCAATTTTTTTAATTTTCTTGACATTTGAACAAATTCACACCATTAATATTTTAGTTTATTTAACGTATGTTTTCCCTTTATTTTGGTTATATTTGACTACTTTTAACACCTTTTATAAACAGAAGAGAAGTCGCCTTTTAAAGAATTCTTTTCCAATGTCATTGAAAATCAACTGTGCAGCAGTAAAACGAGTCATACTGAAGAGCTCAGCGACTTTCAACATGGCACTGTCATATGATGCCACCTTTAAAACAAGTTAGTTCTTTAAATTTCTGTCCAGCTAGAGCTGCCCCAGTCAACTGTAAGTACTGTTATTGTGAAGTGGAAATGGTTAGGAGCAACAACAGCTTGGTCACAAAGCAATTTGCAACACAAGCTCATAGAAAATTATCTGTCCACAGCTGCAACACTCACTATCAAGTACCAAACTTGCTTTAAAAGCAACATCAGCAAAAGGACTATTCATTGGAGACTTCATAATCTGTTAAAAGGCTACTATGTTCTTTCAAATCAAAATTTCATGGATGTAGGTTGTGTCTTCAGTTTCCTCAAAGTTTCATTATATTTTGTAAACCTAAATACAGCCTACTTACTGAGCTTAATAAATTAGTGGAATTCTATGGCACCAATATAGTAATTTTCAACTTTCTGATTACTTACTGTGTTTATAAGATATAAAAAATATTTTGTTTCGTAACTCCCATGTGCGAAATTTGAAACAGCTCAACAACCTGCAGCATGCAGCAAACAAGTGCAAAGGTTAAAGTTGAATATATAATTTTGTGCTATACTTATTTAGTAACTTTTGTATGTCTTAAAAAAATTAAGTTTAAGAACTTCATTATAAATAGCAATAATATAGATACATATATAATGTGTAATAACTGAAAGTGACTGTATTCTACCAAATACTAGTCCACTAAAGTATAGCCAAGACAGTTTACACTGTAAAGAGTAAAGGTAATTTTATATTATTGGATAGGGTAATGATTGCACACAAGCCATGTTAATGTAACTTCTGTAAGGTTAGTCAGGCACAACTGGAAGATCAATACAATAAAAATAATAAATATGTACAAATATATGTTATCAGATTTAAGCTATTTAGACTAAACTTTTATGTTTTGTGTTATAATCTGTAGTCATTCAAGAAAGAAAAATGCATAATTTATATATATTTCCTAATTTCTTATGGTGGTTACAAGGTCAGTCGAAGCATCAGACCCCACATAGTTTGGGTAGAGATAACAAATCTCAGTATTTTTCTAAACAAATCATTTGTAAAAATAATTCTTGAAAAAAAATCTGATTTTTTGTGTGCAAATGAGTTGCAAACTTTATTAAAAGTCAACTAAATCATACTGCATAAAAGTTATAGCATAAATACTTAACTCATGTATATTATACAAAGTCTGTAGGGAAATGGTTAAAGCAAAACAATCAAAGCAATACTTTATATGATCTGACAGTTTTATTACATCTAATATTCATTTGATTCAGGGATAATTACAAATACAGAAAATAGTTTTAACTTTACATTTTTATGTATGAATTACCTGCTGGAGTCTCATCAGTCCCACCAACTGTATCATCAGGTAATTCACCATTGTCCTGTTCAACATGTGGGGGTGGATCTGCACATAATATCTCGTCATTAACAGTGTGAAAAACTACTTTATTTCACAAGCAATTAGTTTAAAACCCATTTGTATAAAAATAAACATGATCTAAAAAGAAATCAACCAAAACCATAAATTTCAAGAGAAAATATATTTTAATATTTAATTATGAATCTCATTTGGATATTTTATATAACTTGTAGAAATGATGAAATATAAGTATTAGCCTTGACTAATTTACAAAAATAAATTCAAACAAATTACATTTTGTTCAATAAACTGTGCTACTCACATCTAAGATTGTAATTTTAATTGCTTTATTTTTTCATATTTGTTAAACTTTGTTTTATTGGTAAGTACCATTTAGGTTTTGGCTCTACATATATCTTAATAACATTATAAATGCTTTCTTTATTATTTGTTTTAAAAATGCTATATTAGCATTACCAATTGCAATTTGTTAAACTTACTTTTTTAAATAAAAAAATAAGGCTAATCTCAATTTATATTCATGACAATCTTTTTTCATGGAATTAGCATTCAAATATTATTTTTAAGACTTGTTACCAATTGCTTTATCTTACGAGATAAATAACAGGTGTATATTTTAAGAAAGCACAGAAGAGTATGTTATGTCAACAACAATATATCAGTTATATCTAGTGCTAATAGTCTTCTGCCTTGTATCAAGAGTCATCACACTGGCTGGAATATTGATAGTAGTCATTTTTCATAAACAGCAACAAGTACAAGATGAATCACTGTCAAAGATGAACGATGGTTTATATTTTGATGACATTTAAAACATAACACAAACTTTTACTGCTTTCCCTTAACAAATTTTGTTTATCCACTGTTCCATATGAGAACAAGAGCATGTATCAGGAGAACGTATGTCGGCTCTGCTTTTTCCCCACAACATAAATTTCTTACTTGAACTTGTGATGGAAAATCATATATTTCTTGGTTGTTAGAAGGGTGGAAAGAAAGTTGACTGATTAACAGTGTTCCTCAACCATGGTACGTACAAGTAGAAAAAATCTGACAGTTGCTACTGCCAGACAGTTGTTTTTACCTCTGGTCAGTGGGTGAAAATTATTAACAGCAGCAGCTAGTTTTTTCATAATAAAGAAAAGTTAGATAAAATTAGTATCAAAGGAATTCAAATTTTAAAACGTTAAATCACCAAAGCTTAACAAACTTAAAAAAAAATACGACTTATAAAGCTAATTAGGCAAAGAACAGATGGCCCTTTATGTGATTTTGGATTTAACAATAAACTAATATAATAGCTATATTTCAATTAAAAACAGTCAATCAGAATCCCTAATCTTGATTATTTATTTTCATGACAATCAATTTAATTGTAATTTTGATTAATTTCCATTAATCAATTAGATTACACGTTACAGTAATCAATGTAAATACTCCTCAAAAGTAATGATATCAAATAGGCTGCAGAGCTTTATTCAGGTGGGAATGCATGTCAGAGGTAAGTACCTATTTGAAAGTAAAATAACTTTTACAAATGGAAAATTCAAATCAAGTAGATTTATCATTGAAATACTAAAAAACTAGAATATCCACAACTATATGGACAAAAGAACAGGAGTGTGTCACATGGAACACTTATTCTCCAAAAGCTGGGCTCTTAAGCAAGAAAGTAGCACCTTAGATTACTATAACATATGATCAAGCACAATTTGAAAATAATGTATAAAACTAGAGTAAAAGTCAATGGAGTGGAGTAAGCTAGCATCCTACAAAACCATAAAAACAAAGGATGGTCGAAAACAAAAGTATTTACCTCAACAGTGTTACCACCAACTAGTGCTACTTTGAACATGTTTTAATATCAATATACAATCTTGTAAGTACTTCTAGGTGAACAACCTTTATTAAGGTATTCAGATATGGTGACCAGTGGTCCCTTTCTTAAGATCTCAGCTCCAATACATTTATGTATTTTGGCTACTTTGAACAAACTATTAGTTTTCAACTTTTGTTCAGTAATACCTCTTTCTTTGGGGTTACACTAAACACTAAAATTAAATTTTTTTGTAAACCTGTTTCCATGTGGCATAAACACTTATGTATGGCACTACTGTTCCAAGGAACTAATAACTTCAGTACCATATCAGTACACTAGCATGTCTTAACAAACACGACAGGATCAATCTATAAGAATAACCAAGTTGCAACTTTTCTAACATATTTGTGAGAACACTGTCATAAGATGTCACAAAGGTGTTTTTACAAAAGGTTTGAGTTCTGCTTCTGCAAACACTGAACTTTGTCTTGACTTACTTGCATAAATCAATTCTTTCACTAACAGTTCAATGTAACAAGCCCCACAGTACTTAATTCATAGCAAACCAGCAAGAAACTCAAGGTGTTGGAACATGACTCAAATCTAGTGTCTTTGATTGGTACTGTTTCTCATTAAAAACTGTACAAACTATCATCATTTATCATAAAAGATAAACTGACAGGTCTAAGATTGATTGAAATTTTTGGGCACAAAGCAACTAGACTATTTGTACCAAACAACCAGTAAAAACATAAAAGTAAAATTATATAAAATGTAAAAATAAATCAAGTTACAAATATCAAATAAAATACTCAATGTAAAATTTAACAGATTAATTAATTAAAGCACAAAAAATTAAGAAATTAAAAGCACAATTCAGTTGGGCTGTGTCACCATTATTAATGACACTGTCCAATGCCAAGAGTAAAACCCACAGAAATGGCACATCTGAAATGGTGCTGCTACTCACAGTTGTAACGATGGCAAAACAAGAGCAATTGTGAATTGAGTGTCACAAAGGCAACATACTGGAGTATGAGACCCAGATAAAAGAAAACACGTTAAAAAACTGTGACCACTGCTTAGTTAACCATGACAACTTCCTACTTCTTATCTTTGAGGGAACAAGACAGCCAAAGAGCAACAGTAGGCTTAACCTTGAAAAGCTTATCACATCAAGTCAATTGCCAACTATCCAAAAACTGAGTATCATAGTCCATACATAGGACAGGCACAGCTGTGATGGCACCAGAGCAAATGAATTTAGCTACAGTGTCAGTGAGCTTATTCCTGCAAATACCAACATGGTCAGGTATCCAGAAAAACCGGATATTAATGGGAGACAAAAAAGAATACTGTTGAGAATAGGGTGAGAATTAATGTTAAGTGATTCCAAGGTCACCAGAGAACAATGAAAGTCAGTGTAAACAGTACAATCAAGTATACTGCACAGCTTCTGGATGATCCAGGGCAAAAGAAATGGCATACAATTTGGTAGTGAACACAAACTGTAGAGGATCCTGTAAGCACCATTTAGCCAGAACCAACCATCTTCTGATTTCAAACCAATTTAGACTTTTTAATAATGTCACTAGCATTTAAAAAAAATATTTATTGATAGAGTTGGGCAATTACTACAGTTTGATAATTAATGGTCAGGCTCATTAATCGATACATTCAATTAACTGATTATTCTCACATGAGGCTTGGAATAACAAATAGAAATAATGAGAAACTATAGTTTGATCAGTTGACTATTTTGACACTAATATTGATCAAGTATGACAACCTTGAATCTATACAGTTGAGTTACATTTGTGTAAAACTTAAGACTTCATTAAATGATGCAAAAATGAAATTACAGCAAAAGAAATGCATTTTAAGAATATATCGGTAATCCCTTAGAGCCCCATTTCAAACAATAGTGTTCATATATTAAGATTTTGTGTGTAAATGTCATTTGTTCATAGAGTACTGGAACTGTCATTCTGTTGAGTTATAACACTTGCCCCTGCTTCACAGATTTTAAAATCCTCATTAGAGCTCATGTCTGTTACTAAAAAGTTAATCAGTTTGTCATTTTTGTCAAACCACTCAGCTAAAAGTACCTTTTACTTTAAGAGGTGTTTGGTGAGTATCATTATTATGGAATACATTTAACCTTGCACTCTTTGGATGCTTAACATGGACACCAGATTTGTTCATTACTCTATCTACATAACCTCATACATGAGTAGTCTACACAGGCCACTTACCTGTTTTAATTACTTTAAATACACAGTACTGTCTTTACATTTTATAAATGCTATACATCTGCATAAAAGATATCACAACCAAAAAAGGAATTTTAAATACAAAGCACGAGTTTTCCCCTTATTTAATCTCAATAATAATAATAAATTTTAACAACTTGCACTGACTAAAATATTAACAAACACAAATTAATTTCAGTTAAATAACTGTACCATCAACCAATTTAACTGTAATTTCAATTAATATCAAATGTTTTATGGGGTACTAATCAATGAAAATTATGCTTGATGCTAATCAATTATGTTGATTAAGCAGTCAGCTCTAATAAACATATTGAAGAGGAAGTTGCATACCTCAACTTTGCAGGAAACTGAGTAAAAAATCAATTACTTCTAGAATTTTAGAAAAGATTAAGTAGCTATAAAATTAATGACAGACATGGAAAAAGTGGTGATAAATGGGAATTTGTTTTCAGAATGTGACTGACACGTAAACCTGCGACCAATCTCTGTACTGGTCAACAGTATTAATCTCATTTTTAAAGAATATTAGATAAAAAAGTTCAGCTACAAAAATATATAAAACATTCAGGTGTTTTCATGATGGAGAGAGTATAATGTATCAAAAAATGAGGACATTCATGAAGTAGTAGAGAGAAATATTACTGACCATCAGATGATATGATGTCCAGATATACATTAACTGCTTCTTAATTTATGTTACAAGGATAAATGTATTTTAAACATACTTTTACTTGCCATAAAATATCCTAGCATCAATAAAAAAATTACTTTATTTCTGGTATTCATGACCATTATTAGGTACAGCCTCCCACTTTTTATTATTGCAGAGAGGTTTGTTATAGGGTGTACACTAATGAAGAAATACCAGGTGGATATGATTTAAAACATTTGGAGTTGATTTAAGGTCATCCTTGGAATAACATTCCATTTTTTGTAGTCTGATACGTGTGAAATATATTTGAAAACACTTTTTGAAGCTTGAAATGTACTACTAATATACATACATTACAAATATCTGGACATGCAAAACATAAAAATGCAAACCATCCAAATCTAGTCCCAATATCAGCTGATCTTGGATGCACTGGTACAGATTTAATCTGCTGACCCAATACTTCAATTAGGTTGCAGAACTTATTAATGGTGCATTTCAAAATTTATTTTATTGACTATGCTCACTGTTTATGTTAATGGTTTGGATAGCAATTAAAGCAATAATATTTCAAAATGTTAGTGTTTATAAAATTCTGTTGAAATGTTTCTCTTATTCAAAAACACCACAAAATTTTCAATGTATGAGCAGAATATAAAAGATGAGCTTAAATACTGAAAAACAAAGTTAGTACTTTGTGCATGATGATTTGGAAATAATTCTTGTATGAGAAGTGCACAGGTGTTGGAAGAACAACAGAAGGGGAGAAACATAACTCCTGATAACACCTGAACTTTTAGTATACTAAAAGCCAGGTTTAGATTTTTGGTAAAAAGACCAAGAAGTTTTTTAAATATAAAGTTTATTTCACTTATAGAAGACAAAGAAAAACTCAATTGTATAGTATTTGTTCCTTTAGATGATTATTTATGTTAACAATACCTTAATAGTTTTGCACATTTTCGCTGTCTCATTTTTATCAGTCTTATCACAACCAGCAAGTACGGTCATAAAAAGTATTTTATTCACAAGTTACGAGTGAAAAATGTACCATTTCAATGAACATAAAATCTATCACATATGATTTTTACTTTTGTGTAACACATTAACCAGTCTTAAAAAATTAAAATAATCTACAAATTTTGTAACAAAATTAAAACAATTGTAACAAAATTTTAGGTAAAAAATAGTATACGAGTTATAATAACTGTACACAAATGAAAAGAGAATTTAGCTTCTTGTATTCAACAGAAATAACATTAGCAACAGAATGAAAAAGTTGGAGAAACCTTTAATATTACTATACAAGAAAATGTTTTTTTAAGCTTTGGAAATAAAAGCCTAGATATAGACTTTTACTTTGATTAAATGAAAAATGCTTATCTATGAATTTGCATTGTAAAATGTTTTATTGGTTTGTACACTAGTTTAATTTCTTCTGAAACACTAGTCACGCTGCTTTAATAACTTATTTTCAGACACTTTTTTACTATTTTTACTGGATGGAGGGTGATCTCAGTTGGCTGAACGGCTGTGTAAATTATATCACCTAGCCTTTTCTTACCATATTTTAGTATACTCAAATTGACTGACAGTGACATACATTTTATCATCGTAAAATGACACCAAAGCAAAATGCAAGACTTCAGTCAGTGCCAATTTTTTCCAGACTATGCATGGATTTTACCAAGTCACTGCAAGCTAACATTTAAGTCTTAGGGTTACCCGGTATCAGTTGCCCCTCGTCACCGGCTTCGTCGAGTTGAGCTTTTGCTGCAACAAGAGTCGCGAAAGATGGTACAAATGGCGGTGCATCCACGTTCAGGCTTGACAGTGATGTCTCTAAACCATCGCCAATGTCGCCTTTACCTTTATTACTGTCTGCATTTTCTTGCTCCCATGAAACTGGAGCTGCTTGACCCTCCAACGTGGCTTCCATTATAAAATAAATTGAATTCTGAAATCCCTAAACTTAATATTATGAGTATCATTAACACATACAATAATCCATAAGCCTACAAATCCGCGTGTTGAAATAACTGCAGACAATGCGCATGATCTTCAACGTGGAAGAGGTTCACAAATAATCGCTCATGGCAAACTATGGAAAACAAGAAGCAGCGATTTCTATTTTATTTCAGTTGTAGCTTTCTTAATCGTTTATGTAATTTTTCTTACATCATCAATTTAGTTACGTTTATATTTCTATTAAATATATCAGCTAATCTCCCTTCCAGTGTATATTAAATAAGTGTTTTTATATTAAAAAACCGCACAAGATTCTTTTAAAGGTGACATATTAATACAAATATGAGAATATACATTTATACAAGGTTTATGTAAGGTTGAATTTTTTCGACATATAATCTCCTGTTAGTTTGGAAAGAGCGCGTTAAGGCGTGCACTCGTAATCCGAGGGTCGCGGGTTCGCGCCCGCGTCGCGCTTAACACGCTCGCCCTCCCAGCCGTGGGGGTGTATAATGTGACGGTCAATCCCACTATTCGTTGGTAAAAGAGTAGCTTAAGAGTTGACGGTGGGTGGTGATGACTAGCTGCCTTCCCTCTAGTCTTACACTACTAAATTAGGGACGGCTAGCACAGATAGCCCTCGAGTAGCTTTGTGCGAAATTCCAAAATAAATAGTTTGGAAAGGGAATAAAAGTGATGTTTGGTCAAATAACTTGAAAGAACATTTAGATGTGTAAAAGTAAACTATTGTTGTAAACTATTTATTTATTCTAATAAATTACAGCTTTTACAGTAAGGAAAAATATTTCTAAAACATGTACGGCGTTTCGATTACTAATGCGATCATTGTGAACCACACATTTACTGTACTGTTAAACGAATAAAAGCGGTAACTCAAGAAAAAGAAAAGTTTATAATCAAGAAATAAACTGAAAACGAAGCTGTTTTTTTAATTAGTTTAATTTTATATTTTGTGGTATTTAATCAATCAAAGAAATACACTATTAAAACCACAATTATTTATTGCTTGACCACCGTTTAAGGCCTTCTCATTTCAAAACATTAAACTAAGCATTTTTTTTGTTATTTGTTTTTACATTTCTCTTACCGGGCCTGGCATGCACAGGTGGTTAAAACACTCGACTCGTAATCTGAGGGTCGCGAATTTGAATACACCTCACACCAACCATCCTAACCTTTTTAGCCGTGGAGGTATTACAATGTTACAGTCAATCCCACTATTTGTTGGTAAAAAAGTAGCCAAAGAGTTAACTGCCTTTCCTCTAATCTTACGCTACTAAATTAAGAACGACTGGCACAGATATCCCTCATGTAGCTTTGCGCGAAATTCACAATCAAACGTTTCTCTTAGTTTTGCGTATACAGATTCTGTTGAGATTTAGTTGTTATCAATGGGAAGGAATATTGGTGAGAGAAGAAATGTGTTGCAAAATATCAGTTTTAGTATAAATTAACAATTTTGGCTTAAACAATGTATTGCTTATATTAATGATTTTTCATTTTTATGCTTTGCTTTCTAGAGGACATTTTAACATGATATAAGGATTTTGTGTGACAACAGGAGGTTAATTAAGTTCAAGAATTCATGTGAAATAATAAGCAGGTGATATCTGTAATATTATCTTTAAACTTTGGGGGATAATATTGTAATAATGTCCAAACTTTAAAACATTGCTGTATGGTTAGTCATACAATTTTGGTTGGAAGTTTGCGCAAAGCTACACCAGTGCTATCTCCACTGGCCGTCCCTAATTTTCCCCTCAGTGGCACAGCGAGATGTCTGCGTACTTAACAACGCCGGAAACCGGGTTTGGATCCCATTGTTGAGCAAATACAGCTCATTATGCAGCTTTATGCCTAATTTTCAACAAACAAATGTCCTCAATTTAGCCGTAAAAGACTAGAGGAAATCAGTTAGTCATCACCAGCCACCGCCAACTTATGAGCTACTCTTTTGTCAACGAATAGTAGGATTGACCAATGCATAATATCGCCTCTAAGATTGAAATGGTGAACATGTTTGTTGGGATGAGGATTCAAATCCGCAAATTGCGAGTCAAGCTCCCTAACCACCTAGCCATACCAGGCAAATTAATCATTAATTCAGCTATTTCAAAATACTTTTTATATAAAATCATCAAAGTTATTTCTTATTCACATACCCCAAAACGAACCATCGTGAATAAAATTTTAAAGAAAAGAACTAGACATACATCATGTGTTAGTTAAAGAAATACGTATTTTATTGTTGGAAATAAAGTTATTTTTCAAAACAGTCCATCCCTTACTCAACCACCTTTTTCAGTGCTTAGTAATAAGTCTGGGGAGTTGAAACATTTGCTCCTCAGTGACACAGTGGCATGTCTGCGGACTTACACACTAAAAACCGGGTTTCAATACCCGTGTTGAGCAGAGCACAGATAGCCCATTGTGTAGCTTCGTGCTTAATTCAAAACAATCTTACAGCACTTAATTTACAGATTTAAACATAACAATAAATAAAAAACACGTTAAAAATACTATATTCGACCAACAGTACTGGTGTGCAAAGACAAAAATAAATAAATAAATATTATTACTGGTTATTTTAAACGCTTTTTAAACATTAAATAACAGAATATCTGTTTATTAATCGCAATAAAGTTTTGACTTCATTGAGTTAGAAACCATGTGACTATTATTTATGGTCGTTTTTCATTTATGATAAACATTTAGATTATGTTTCTATCAACGGAGTTAATCGTTTTTGAAGTTATTTCTGTTGTGAAGGGAATAACAAAGATAGGTTCATTGTAGCTCTAAGAAATACATTGTAAACCATTTTCTTTGAATCCTTGACGTGTTCTCTGATCTTTTCTTTTATAGCCCTACATGTTACTAAGATTTAATTAGTAATTTTGTCCAGTCTATAGAAAAGTGTATACACATAGTTTTAAAGTGCATTTACTGTGAAGGCCTAAAGTATAAACCGTGGCACCCTCCATTCCACAAAATTCCCTCAGAGCACCACAGATATAAGTCTGAACACCGCCTGAGGTCGTTGTGAAAGAAAAAGTCTTTGAAAATCTATAGTGCGTAGTAAAGAAATTTACATATTTTCATAAAAAGGTTAGAAAAAGAAACAACCTTATCACTTCAGACAATTATAAATTATATTAACACTGCTAGCAGGCTTTGCATCTTTCAACTTTAAATTTTTGTTTGTTAGCACCTTCTGTTTTCCATGAGCTCAGCATGGCCAGGTGGGTTAAGGCATTTGACTCGGAATCTGAGGGTTGAGGCTTCGAATCTCCGTCACACCAAACGTGCTCACTCTTTAAGGGGTGAGGGAGTTATAATGTTGCTCTCAATCCCACTATTCGTTGGTAAAAGAGTAGCCCAAGAGTTGGCGGTGAGTGGTGATGACTAGCTGCCTTCTCTTTAGTCTTACACTGCCAAATTAAGGACGGCTAGCGCAGATAGCCCTTGAGTAGCTTCGCGCAAAATTAAAAAAACAAACAAACTCTTTTCCATTTGTTTTTTTTCAGCTAATCATAGAACTTATTGTTGTTCTCCTTATTTTTATATTTCATATCAGCTGGAGTATCCGACCCATAGATGCAAGTTGTACAAATCCATGATTATAAAAAGGTTTTCTTATGAGATGAAAAGTTGCTTCTTGTATATGTAACTAGGAAACGCCTATAAAAATTGTAAAACACAAAATATAAAACCGCACATTTGTTTGTTTCTCTGCATGGATTCAAAAAAGCCTTTATGCTAAATCTGGCGAAGAACCATCAAAAGGAGATAAGTTAGTGGTAAAAAAATCGCAAAACGTAAAATTGAAAATTTGCATACATATTTCCACGGACCTATTGAACCTCCACACCAATGTTATTCAAGGTCCATCCACACTCTGGACATACAACGAATAACTGTTTGTTTGTTTGTTTTTTGGAATTTCGCACAAAGCTACTCGAGGGCTATCTGTGCTAGCCGTCCCTAATTTAGCAGTGTAAGACTAGAGGGAAGGCAGCTAGTCATCGCCACCCACCGCCAACTCTTGAGCTACTCTTTTACCAACGAATAGTGGGATTGACCGTCACATTATACACCCCCACGGCTGGGAGGGCGAGCGTGTTAAGCGCAACGCGGGCGCGAACCCGCGTCCCTCAGATTACGAAGCGCACACCTTAACGCGCTAGGCGTTAATTTGTATAAAAGTTAGTGTGTGTCAGGTCAAGGATATCACACTTTATTTCTTGAAGTAGAAGGGGCTATAAAATCAAAATGCATTTATCGATTTAGAATAGTTTGATTACTATTTGGCCATAGTGATGGAGGCGCAAGGGAGTCCTGACGAGGAAGCGTAAAACCTAACAGTGAGTGCTGGTATAATAATCCTAAAGTGAAGACGTAGTGTGGGATCACCTAGCCCAGAGCCAAATGCGTAAAATGTATTTTGAATGTTTGGTTTGTTTTTAATTTTGCCCAAAGCTACCCGAGGGTTGTCTACACTAGCCGCCCCAAATTTAGCAGTGTGAAGCTAGATGGAAAACAATTAGTCATCACTGACCGCCGCAAATTCTTGAGCTACTCTTTAACTAACGAATAGTGGGATTGATCGTAACATTATTACGCCCGCACACTTGAGTGGGTGAGCATATTTGGTGTGGCGGGGATTCGAATATCTTGAAATTAGAAATGTCAATTCACTTTTAAACTGAAATCGTTTCTGAATTAAGTTACATTCCGGTATATCACCAACGTTTTTAATAAAAAAAATAACTAACCTCTTTAATCTACGGAGTCTCTAAATTAATAAATCAACATGACATAAAAATCATAGCTGGAACGTTGTTTTACCAAAACGCATTGGCTTTTCTATTTATTAGAAGTAGTTTATATTATTTTTACCAATAATTTTTCTGTGATTATGGCATAAATTCATTTCGTGAATTATCTAAATTTAGATTGGCTCACAAAGGAAATCACCAACTGCTCCAACTGCACTTTTATGTCTTTTTTATTTCCAAAATTTATTTATTTCACTATGGGGTGATGATGTGGGTAATTGCTCTGCCACTTTTGACGGACTATACGCTAATATCCTGATATCAAACAGTTGCATGTACTAATCCCGAAAAAGCCCAAAAGGCAAAATGTTATTTAAAATAAGAAGTTTTTTTAAAATAACTTTAGGAGTAATGTTTTTTATATTGTTTTGAATTTCGCGCAAAGCTACACGAGAGCTGTCTGCGCAAGCCATCCCTAATTTAGTAGTGTAAGCCTAGAGGGAAAGCATCTTGTCATCATTCCCCCCAATGCCAACTCTTGGGCTACCTTTTTACTAACGAATAGTGGGATTGACTGAAAACTTATAATGTCCTTACGGCTCAAAGGGCGAGCATGTTTAGTGTGACGGTGATTCGAACCCACGACCCTCAGATTACGAATCAAGCGCCCTAACCAGTTGATCATGCCAGGCCTATTTGGATTATAAATGTCACTCAGTAGAGTACTGAAAAATATAATTCAAATTTAAGTTTTAACAATGCTGATAAAATCTCATGAAATCTATAAGTCACAAATCTGAATAAGTCTAATATTTAGATAACAATATAAATATATAAAATGTGCCTAACAGGGGGAACCTGTCTTGTACTACCAAAATACAGTAACATAGGCAAATCCATACTGCTTACAACACGTAACCACTGTCTGTCGAACTCTAACATGGGGCAACCGTGGGAATAATTACTCCAGGGACCGAGCGGCATGTCGTTAGAGGGCAATACACATGTTTTAAACTCAGGTAATAGAGGAGAAAGGGCAGAGACAATAATGTCATAAGAAATTATGACATTTATGAATAGTCACCAGAGGTCGCTGGCGCCCTACGATTATGTCATCAGAGAGTATTACGTCATAATTCGAAACTTATTACCAGAGGGCGCATTAGAAGGCCGTCTTGGCAAGCGGACATGACTTTCATAAATAAATTATGTCTGCGAAATGGATCAATGTGTAATCAATTGTTAGATTTAATACAGCCGATATAAAACACTAATTTATTAGTTCTATATTTAATCTTAGTTCTTGACCTTTTATATCTTAATCACTTTACTACTTGAAGAGGATGCTTCTTGAAATATCATGCAACAGTTTAAAATTTACTGTTTCATTCGCTTGACTCTTTATAAATCAAGTAATTATTTCAAAGAGTTTTGGTAACATGATCACGATAAATATTCCAAACAATATTTATTTTTAACACTGATTTGCATAAAAAGGCACATCTTTTAAGAATGTATTTACACAAACACGTTTTACAACAAAATAAAAACAAACATATCATCATTTTATATGCAAAAACGGCTCGTTTGGGTTGCATGTAAATTTCTCAACAAGTGGGTTTCTCGACATCACTGAAACATATCGTCACTATCTCTGTGGGATTCAAATTTAGATAGGAGTTTTCATTTCGATAAATGTTAATAATCATAATATATTCGATATTGCCCAAACACAGACAAATATGGTCCTTGTAGTATTTTTTGTTCTAAACCCACGTTTGACAGTTCTTTTGATGAATTTTTTTATGTTGTGATTATGTAGATGCATCTTAATGGATCAAAATATTCTTCTTTTTTATTGTTAAGAAATTAAATACACACCCAGTAGTAAATAGGTTTATAGCTAGGATCCGGATTAGCGTTATGTTTTTCTACATGATCGGGTAGTTGATCACTGACAAACACACTTTCAAACTTCTTTTGCACATGTAAATCTCGTGAAAGTTACGAAATTTCTCCAATATGTTAATAGCTTCTTAGATATTAGATATGCTGTTTCTAGTCTGATTAATTTATAAAATTCACTGAATTTCTTCAGAGGCTAGAACACTTATAGTGTTGTGTAATGCACTACCCACACGCATTTAAGTTCGTAAATTCCCTGTTTCACAAAGTTAAAGTGAGAATCTGAAACAGATAGATCTGGTGTAAGATCAAAGGCAATGAGCGTATATTTTCCCGAATATTGATCATTTCCTATATCAATTCCTTGATTTTGAAATTGTTTTACAATTCTACATAGCTCAGTATTAAAATCTGGTTTTAATAGTCGAGTGAGAATGTGCTTTTTGTCGACGTTAATTGCTACAAAATCAATGCTGTAATGTTTGAAGTTGTGTAAGATTTCTTTCCAAGATCTATCAAATACGTCATCATCAATACATTCCATAACAACATGTATAGGTATTTGACCTGGGAAATTGAAAACGATTTGCACACTATATATTTCAAAGAATGTTTAGCTGTTTCTTTCTGAAATGCTTTAGCATGTGACAAAATGAATGATGGATTGAACTTGACTTTTTAAGCATAGATAAAAAAGTGTTGTAGTACAATTTTGATTCCAGATTTATTATAATATAAGATTAATCTTTATTCTATTCAAGCCAAACATTTAAACTTACACCATTGGTTAAGAACATGCTAAAAGATATCCAAATGGAAACGACCAATCCTGTTGAATGTTTAAATACCACGTGTATTTATGTGTCTGTCTTTTCTTCCTTCATCTTCAACATCACTAAAATCGAGATCGTCAAAATTATCTGCTTTGTCTTTCACCCACATAGATGATGTCAAATTATTTATTTTAGCTTCCCCGTAATAACTCAGTAAAGTTTCTGTTTAGGCCTTGTACAAATGAAGATTGTGAGAAAAAGAAACCAGTTTGAGATTCAAGTAGACACCTATTTGAGAAAATAGAGAATAAAACAACAGGTTGACAAGTACAGAATTATCTTCATTTTTTTTTCATTATTATTGGTAAAATTAGGCTTGACAATCTTTGCCTTTACACGAAGATATGTTTGTGTCGGATCTAAACATTCATCTCCTGATTCTGATGTAGAAACTTCGATGGTTTCTTTGTCGATTACTGAAGTTAGAGGATAATATTTTGCCCAATGACCTTCCTCGATAATAGCTTGCTTTGTAGAAAGAAGATAAACCTTCCTCAGACTTTGTGTTCTGACAGGACTTTTCATGTTGTAGGAGAACCATCATTACTTGTCGAAAAAAACTGGAGTCAATGGTCTTTGCCACTTAGTGTTAGCTATTTTGAACATGACACCTTTATGTTTCTTTTTTTAATTACATAGAACTTCTCGAGCTACATTCTGAGTCTCTTGTAGTGCTCATTGTTTTCCAGTATCAGCAAAATATTTTCCTTGTATGACATTTGATGTCCAGTTTATGCCTGACTGAACAGTTTGTTTTCTTAAGGCTAAAGTTCCTTTTTTTCAGAAATGGTGAAGCCAAACAAAACACGTTTCTCAAAACGTCTTACAATTTGTGTTCTTGTCAGAATACTGAGGTAAACTGTTTCCCATTTAGTAATCGTGAAATACATCATAGTCACCTGGTTTTTGACACTAAGCTATTCTCTATAAACTGGTTGAACAATGTCGTCATTTATATTGATCTATATAGTCTGAAATTTTGTTTAGAAACGGAATTTTCAGCAGACTTCTCAATATCTCAGCTTTCTCTTTACCCTTTCTAATTGATAATGTTTTCTCTCAACAGTCTGGCCGCGCTTCCCAGGTAGGAAGGAATAGTTGATATTACCAGTTGTCCATGGAATAAGATGAATGTCCCGCGTCACCCATTTACACTGACGACAATCAGCATCTGAAAGATATTTATATAAAAACTGTTGTTTAAACAAAATCACACGCATGTGTGATTCACATCTGAATGTGAAGTCTTTAATTACACATTGCCCATTCATTTTAGTTTTGTCACTGCAGTAGTCATGATAATAAATGAATGTATATATATATATTCAGTTAAAAATCAGTTTTAGCTCTTTTGATATGTACACAATAACTTCATATTTTCAAGAAAATGTCCGATTCTCACGTTTATGGTTTCAAGTTAATAAGTAAGTAACCATGAAATTGTCTCATTGCATCTTTATAAGTTTCTTCCAAATATTTGACACGTGCTAGAAAGATTTGTTTCGCTAAAACATTCAACTGGTACTTGACTCTGACATTCTTGAACAAATAATATATAGATAATTTAAACTAATATTACTTATATTTCAACCCTGATTAAATAGATTCTTTACAGTACAAAACACAGATAAATTGATAACTTCCATATATATAAGAAGCTGAGACACTCGACTATTTTTTTCACTTTCACTCATAAGATGATAATTGATAAAAGTATTTGGTTAATTAGATTATAAATAATTGTTTGCTATTTTTATTTATTTACTTTTCTGTAAGAAAAATTGTTTGTTTGTTTTTGAATTTCGCACAAAGCTACTCGAGGGCTATCTGTACTAGCCGTCCCTAATTTAGTAGTGTAAGACTAGAGGGAAGGCAACTAGTCATCACCACCCACCGCCAACTCTTGGGCTACTCTTTTACCAACGAATAGTGGATTGACCGTCACATTATAACGCCTCCACTGTTGGGAGGGCGAGCATGTTTGGTACGACTCGGGCACGAACCCGTGACCCTCAGATAACGAAGCGCACGCCTTAACGCGCTAGGCCATACCAGGCCTATAAATAATCATGAACATTTTCAGGTAAGCCTTAAAAAATTGAATGTTGGGAATATTTTCATTGATTTTACCAATAGGGTTTTAATTTCATTAGAAAATTAAACGATGTTTACCGAAATAAAATAAATAACTTCATGATAATAAATTAAAACTTTGCCACTGCAAGGAGTTGGGTTGTTTCATCAGATCAAACTACCAGTAACCATAAAGAAGGATGTGCGATTTGTTGTCAACTGAATAAAACAACCAGTAACTACATGGAAGGGTATTAAAGTCTGGAAGCATGTGTGATTTGGTGTAAAATGAATGATACAACCAGCAACTACGTGAAAGGATGTTAAAGTTTGGAAGGATGTGTGATTTGGTGTAAACTGAATGATTTTTTTTTCTATTCTTTCTTTTTAAAAAATGTTTTCAGTTTTTAAATTCCGACAAATTTTCTTATGGTTAGCTACAGTTATAGAAAGCTGAGAAGGATATATCTTTTATCTTACGTTTCATTAATGACATGTTCAGTTTTTTGCTACTGATAAAATTGAGAGTAAGCCTTCTAATTTTAGAGCATGACTTTCTGTCGTTATGCACCCCCCCAGTGGCTCAGTGGTATGTCTGCGGACTTAAACGCTAAAATCCAGGTTTTGATACTCGTGGTGGGCAGAGCAGAGATAGTCCATTGTGTAGCTTTGTGCTTAATTCAAAACAACAACGACCGTCGTTATGTAAGTACATATAATTTTTTTCAGACCACCACTGGCCCACAATATTATATAGTGTCTGTCCAGTTCATCTGTAAACTGACCAAGAGGTGTATTATTAGATCCATCTGAAATATAAACAATACCTTCTGTGTCATCGTATAACAAAAATGATGTATCTTTTGTAGTTTATGATATGATTTCAGATCAGCGTGTGCTGTTGTGAAAGCCACCAGAAAAATTTGTTTGTTTGTTTGTTTGTTTTGGAATTTCACACAAAGCTACTCGAGGGCTATCTGTGCTAGCTGTCCCTAATTTAGCAGTGTAAGACTAGAGGGAGGGCAGCTAGTCATCACCAACCACTGCCAACTCTTGGGCTACTCTTTTCCCAACGAATAGTGGGATTGACCGTAACATTATACACCCCCAGGGTTAGGAGGGCGGACATGTTTAGCGCGACCCTCGGATTACGAGTCGCACGCCTTACGCGCTTGGCCACCACCAGAAGGAGGTTGGCTAGATCATTCTGAGGCAGATATTCATGTTTTATATTTCCAATGAAATTATCTTTCAATCAATTTTAATACAGCTGTGAATATTAACAATTCCTTCATATTTTTCGAATATTTTTATATAAATGATGATTAGCTGCAGTAAGTAAAGTATGGCTCAAAAATAATACGTATTATGACATTCACGAAATGAAGGAATTAGAACAAACATTATTATATTTTGAAGGAAATGTTATGATAATCACAGGATTAGCAAGAGCTGACAGTACTTGTTTTTGTAAAACAGAAAGCTGATATATTTTAACTTTCTATGACTTAGTAGCTGAATATATCTTTATTTCAAATTGTTCAGTGCACGTGTATATTGTTGTAATTGATCCTTTGATCAGGATTTGAAAACCTACGAATTTGCTTAATTCATCGCCTGTGATAAAGATTACACACTACAGTTGTCATTCAACAGAGGTTGTATTATATTTTGGTACTCCCCTGTTCAGACTTCTATATCGTCTCTTTTCTGAGGTTAAGATTATACTCTAAGGGAGGAGTTGTGATGTACGGGTAACTCCTAGAAATTGTACTCTTCTTGTCCGGCTTCTATATCGTGTCGTCCGTAGGGTTGAAATTATACTCTAATGGAAAAGTTGTAATTTTCAGACACATCCTGCTTTTTTATTAGTATGAGATTTTAAAAATAAACATTTTGTTTTATCTGTTTCTGTGCAGCTTTTACATCAATATGTGGTCTAGAAAAATGTTGAAATGGTTTCTTTCTAGTTGTCTTTGTTGTTCTTCAGTAGATAGCGTCTGCTTTGCTCATGAGAATTTTGGTGCAACTTCATACATTATGCAGAAACAAATCAAGGACAAGAAATGTGTGTGTGTGTTTTGGAATTTCGCACAAAGCTACTCGAGGGCTATCTGTGCTAGCCGTCCCTAATTTAGCAGTGTAAGACTAGAGGAAAGGCAGCTAGTCATCACCACCCACCGCCAATTCTTGGGCTACTCTTTTACCAACGAATAGTGGGATTGACCGTCACTTGTAACGCCCCCACGGCTAGGATGGCGAGCAAGTTTGGCGCGACCGAAGACAAGAAATAAAAACAAAGTTATTTATTTTGTAAGGCATGTAGATTTTAGTCAGTTTTGCGTGGTTTTAGAACGTGAGTTTATAAAGAAATGTCAGAGAAATAAGTAAATAATTAAAGGCTGGCGATAATAGAAGAAAAATATCAGAATTTTCAGTGAATAAGTAAGGAGACTAAACAAGTTTTAAGACAAATATCAGAATAAGTAATACCATAACAAGTACAGAAAAAATAAATGGGTTTGGATCCTGCACTCCATTCCTTCTTCTATAAACAAAGTTCATGTTTTTACAAATGGCGGAAGTAAAGCCACAACCTGGACGGTCGTTAGATAACGACCTCTTTTCCAACCAAAGCCATGCTTAGAACTGTTGGTGACAGTGCACTGTTTCTTTTATTTATATTAATTTTTAATCTTACTTCTTAATACTGTACTTCGCGGCATGGCTGGATAGTTAAGGAGCTCCACTCGTAATCTGAGGGTTGCGGGTTCGAATCCCAGTCACACCAAACACGCGCGCTCGTTCAGCCGTTGGGGCGTTATAATGTTACGGTCAATCTCACTATTCGTTGGTAAAAGAGTAGCTCAAGAGTTGGCGGTAGGTGGTGTTGACTAGCTGTCTTCCCTCTAGTCTTGCATTACTAAATTAGGGACGGCTAGCGCATATAGCTCTTATGCAGCTTTGCGTGAAATTCAAAACGTAAAGAAACTTAATAATGTACAGTATAAAATACTATGTAATATTATTTTCTAATAAATACATTTATTTTTGTTTACGATATGTATAAGTTATAAAGTGTTCATATGAAATGAAATTGTAAGTTACGAAGGCTGGAAACGCATCCTTACAGTAATAATGTTACAAGTTATTCAATAAACAATGTTTAAATAAACAAACGAAACTCCAGGAACGCATCTTCTTCGTATGCCGATGTGTTACTGAACTGTACTAGCCCTCATGTTTCCAATAGTATTGAAAACTTGGTCACCAGTCATCATTTATGGTCAATGCCTTCAAATGTAACAGCTTCCACGACAAAAACAACAACAAGAGACGAACATTCATAACATATGTATTTTTATTGAGAATATATCTAAAATATAACTTGATAAAATCAGAACTGTGCGTAACGGCGCCATTTTAAAATTCATAGCGATTGTAGGTATCGTCGCTCCATTTTTCATTCATGCAAAGCACCATTCTGTACGTTTTTAATATAAATTATAATCATTTACAATTTGTGTATAACTATATCTTGTATAATTACTTCCTCTAACGAAGGTGGACGAAGGAGAGGTTTCTACCCCTGTGTATGTGTTTGTCGGAAAGTTTTAAAGAAACAACCGGATGGATTTGGACATACATTTAGAATACTACCCAACTTGTAATCCGTGTCCGTTGATAATGACGAACACACGGATATACTTTCGTATATTTTGAAATTAGAGGGGCGTTCAGTGGAATGCATATCTCCGTGAGACATCGTTGACATGCACTCTACTGAATGCCTCTCTAATTGTATATATATAATTATGATCTTTATATACAATATAATGTATATTGTTTCGGACTTAATTAGGCTTGAATATGCTACCTGACACATTTAGCTGATTCAATCTGCAGCGAGAGCTTGCTGGCTGGCTATCCATGACGTGGTATGTATATCTCTTTGTTTATTATATTGTTATGTGTATTATTTACTGCCTATATCTTCAGTTTAGCTTAATATAAATTTAGAAGGTTTGCTAATATATTTTTATGTAAAATTAATTTAAAAGTACTGTTATATGTTTTATTAAATTTCTGAGCTGGACAATTGCAGCAGAAATTTTCTACTGATAATAAAAGATACTCATATGAACCAGACAGAAACATGAACCAGATGGAACATATTTTAGTAACGCCGCTGTATTTTTCTTGCTGTAGCCATGGAGATAACGGCACTCTATTGAAGAAGTAGTGCTCACAACAATGGATAAAAGTGCTGAATTAAGTCCGTAAAAACTCGTAAAAGTTATTCACATTATATCAATGTGAAAAAACTGATAGAAAAACCTCACATAAAGTTCAAAGTTGTGATTAGTTTATTACGAGGTTCAATAAACTCCTTGTAGAACGCTGATGTTTAGCGCTAGTGATGCATGCAGTTTGTTTTTTGATGTAAGAGAGACAATACAAATTAATAGGAATATTTCTTTCTCAAGTTCATACTTATGTTTGTTGTTTTGTTGTTGCTTTTTTCACTAAAAATTGAAATAATTCTAATTATATAATATCTATATATAAATCTACAATGGAACGAAAAAGAACTGAAAGATGCATTGATTTGGAACAAGTTTTATTAAAGTTTAATTCTCACTATTTTCGATCTTTGTATTTTAGGCCTATCAATAACTAATGCTTATGTGGTTTCAACAATCGAAATACGAAAGAGACGCCCTCTGCCAGTGAACTGATCTGAATTTTTAGTCATCGTAGCAACAACGTGTTTCTTTATACAACTCGATACTCATTCAGCCTTAGAGTGTGAAGTATCTTCGAACTCAGGTTCTGGAAGTTTAACATTGGTAATCCAATGACGCGTTATACAATCATTGTCCGTATATTTCTTTTGTTTGTTTCAGGTATCAATATAAACGTGTTTAACATTTTCATTTTTATTTTTTATTCAAACAAGATTACCATTGGGAATTACGAAATGACGCGTAGTTTGTTTATTCTACTCAAATTACTTCATTAGTTATGATTAACAACATCAAACTGATATCCCCCTCTTCTGTGGCTCAGTGGGATGTACGTGGGTTTTTAACACTATCAATCGGGTTTCGATAAGGGAGGTGGACAGAGCAGAAATAGCCCATCATATAGTTTTGTGTTTTAAAAACGACAACACAAAAAAACGCAACTAAACTACTAGAATTTGTCAGATACTGGCTGAATGCACGTTATTTCTGGTGTTGGTCATCTTACACGGTATTTCTTGGCTGGTCAGTTGAGCTGTATTATTATTACCGCTAGTCAGCTACACGGTTAACTAACTTATTTAATAACATTTTCGCTGGCTTCATGGTACTATTTGTTGTTGAATGTGCTCCCCGCCGATAACACAGCGGCGTGTCTGCGGACTCACACCGCTAGTCTATTGTATAGCTTTGTGCTTAATTTTAAACAATCAATCAATCAGTGTTGAGTGTGTTGAACAGCTTCAGTGTATTACGTGTGGTAGACATTTCATTGTAGTAATCATGCTAAACAACTTCGCTGTGTTAGTGGCGGCAAACATTTTCATGGTAACACTCATGGTAAATAGCTTCACTGTCATACTCATTGTAAACTACTGAACTGTGTTACTCGTGGTTTACTCAAAGTAGTTGTTGTTTTGAATTAAGCACAAAGCTACACAATGGGCTATCTGTGCTCTGCCCACCACGGGTATCGAAACCCGGATTTTAGCGTGTAAGTCCGCAGACATACAGCTGAGCCACTGGGGGGTAACTCAAAGTAAACAACTCCTCTGTAACACTCATGGTAAACAACGTCATTGCATTATTCGTGGTAAACAGCCCTGTTTTTAAATTCGTGATAATCATTTACGTTGTAAGTCTTATGTTAGACAACTTTACTGCATTTTATCTTGAAAAGAATTAATTCAATAACCTATGCTGATACGTATTAACAACTTGGGAATAACATGGACGAAAACAGAAAAATTCAGAGCAATGAACATTTAACCGTCTGTGGAGCTATGCCATCACCTGCTTGATTTGATGTTCACAAGAAACTTCTGCTTATGTTCTAGCCGAACGGCACAGAAGGACATAAAATTAGGCCTGAGCAAGGAAGCATGTCTAATTACAGTCGTAACAACTGTTGGGAAGTAATACGTTTCTGTTACTCGCATCGGATAATATAAACACTGTTTCAATATTTTGACTCAGAACTTAGGTTAATCTAAGCACATTAGTAAGTAGATTCTGACGTGTAGATTTTACGCTGCTGTGAAAGCATAAAGCTGCAGAATGTTTGTTCAGTAATAAAGGTGATATTACATGATTTATTCAGGCGATATATTAAACTGAATATTTAAAACCTCGATACTAAATTATTATATAGGAAGGTATTTCCATTAAACGATAACACACATGTACAAACATACTGATAGATGGATATAGGGAATATCGGGAGCAAAGATAGATAAATAGAAAGATATCTGTGTATATGAATATGCGGTAGATAAAATTCACCTCTTTCGCTCACGTGGCTTGTAGCACATAGATTTCACTCCTTGAAGATTGAAAAGCTGGATTATTGCACACGTGTATATAACCACAGACGGTGAACAGATGGAGGTCTATAGAATTATGTGAAAAAGCACTAGCCTTTTTGTTGTGACAAAATAAAATAACAGATTTGAAAAATTGAGACCTAGAATAATTTTCAGCCTTAACCTGAGAAAGAATCAGTTCAAAACTTCAGAAAAGTAAACAAAAAACAATAAAAAACTTTGAAACTTTCTACTGTCTGTTTCGGTTTGTGTTTTGGTGAACACTCCAGAAAAAGCTGTAAATCTAAACGTTGAATGTCTACTTAAATAAAAACAGCGTTTTGGTTTTGTGAGGTAGTTTATTTCTAGTGTTAATATGTCATCTGCACACCAATATGCACTACAGATATTAGACAAAGATTCATGGTTTTTAACGATAACTTCAGAATAAACCGTCTAATTAAACATTTGTTTGGTATTGTTTATGCAATTTTGCATCAAACTACTTGTGGACTATTTCTTATAGCAGCCAGTGGCACATCAGGATATCTGCAGACTTACGACCCTGAAAACCAGGTTTTTGATACCTGTGGTGGGCAGAGCACAGATAGTCCTTTGTGTAGCTTTGTGTTTAACAACAAGCAAACAAACTCTGCTAGCCGCCTCTAATTTTAAGGTGATAGATTAGAAGGAAGACAGTTAGTCAACATCATCTACCATCAATTCGTGAGCTACTCTAATTGAATAAAGCGATTTGACCATCACTCTTATAAAGCACCTAAGGCCTCAAAGAGCAAAGCCTGAATTTTTTTTTTGGCAGTAAAGGGGCAAAAGCTCAGAATTCGCAACTACAGTTCTCCATACTAATCATACTCATCTTATCTCTGAAAATAATACTTTTAGTTATGTTTTAGTCACAAAATATCAAATAAAAAACATCGTTTTACTATGAAATTTTGGAATAGTAATAATTGTTACGACAATCTTCTTTAAAAAGTTTTAACAAGAAATGGAAGTTAAAACCCGAGTTTCAAAGCAATAACACTTTAGAAAGAAGAGTTATAGCGTTTTAACTGTGCTTTTTCAAAAAAACAAAAACTTTGCTAGTTAAGAAAATTATAATGATATGTTTTACAGTAGAGATATATTAAGAAGCGCTGTTGACAATGGCCATGAAAACTCTATGAATTATCTCCACAAATGTAAGTCCATTGTATACACATGCACGTATTGATGATTAATTAAATGCTAATCCGTGTGAAAGGTCGTGGGAAATCTTTTAGCTTCCGCTCTTGTATTTTTTTTTTAAATTTATGATATAATCGGATTATATCAAAACATCTTCTAGACTACTTGAAAAAAGGACGATTCATGTCACATAAATAAAAGGGTTACATTGGGACATACTCTTAAAAAAGTTTGAACAGGAAATGGTTTTTCTTACAACCTGTCAGAACACGGAGCAAGCAGAAACAAAGTGAGTGTTATAAAGTCACGTGATCTCGCGTTCCTCAGTGTCTGGCAAACACGCCAGTGGGTCTTCTGTCAGATCTCTTACCATCTTTGCATGCTACAGACGGTAAGTAGTGAGAAAGACAGGTGTACATGATAAGTAGCTTGTAAAGTTTGTAAGGTGTTTGCTACATATACACATATATATATATATATAATTATTAGAATAGATTGTTGAAATAATTTTGCCTGTTCGTGGTACGAGTCTATAATTTATTTTGTTTGTGAAGAGATAGATTATTAAGAATACAACAGTTAAGCTTATGTTGTTGTTGTTTAGAATTAAGCACAAAGCAACACAAAGGGCTATCTGTGCTCTGCCCACCACGGGTATCGAAACCTGGATTTTAGCGTGTAAGTCCGCAGACATGCCGCTGAGCCACTGGGGGGAGTTAAGCTTATTGCTTACACTGTTGACAATGATTCTGTTGTTCATAAATAATAAATCGTTTAATAATAATATGAAAGGCAAACTGTGTAGACCTTTAACTATTTACTACAGGTATATATTATAGAATAATGCTAATACAGGGTGTTTGGAAAGTCACTGTGCAGTTTTGTAATCATATGTCTATTCAGTCTCTTTCAAGCCAGCAACTGATAGCAGTGTTTAGAAACAAAATAAGAAGGATCCAAGCCTGTATTAATTCCAACAGGGGTTACTTCAACATTGTTCATAATTGTCATTCATATTTACCTCCTATATTCTCTATTGAAACATGGCTGTTAATAAATGTATAAGTGCCCAGTGACTTTCCGAACACCCTGTATGTAGAATAAACAAATTTAACTGTTGGCAGTACAGAAGTTTAATATATGGGATACTTATATTATTTTTATAGGATTTACATAATAAGTTTTCTGATAACGTAGAAACTAATTTTATAGTACTTTATCTAAAGTGTTGAAGTTAATGATTGTTGATACCGCACAATGTAACGATTCTGAGATAATGATAAAGTAAAAGTTGATTACTCAATTGTTCGTATTGTGGTCACATTAGGGTAATTATAAATAGAAGGTAATAACCTTTGATTATTGATGAAGTATTAAGTGATAATAAAGGTTGTCGTTGAAGTAGATGTTATTCGTCGCTGGGTGTTGATAATGTAAAAGCCGACTTTGGTAAATTGATGAAAAAGTGTCTGTGTGTTTTCTTATTGGAAAACCACATCGGCCTATCTGCTGAGTCCACCGAGAGGAAACGAATTCCTTATTTTAGCGATGTGTACCAGAGGGGTACGTGATGAAAAAGAAGCAACTAGCTGTTGATCTTTTAAATAGTTGTAAATGTCATAGTGATATTGTAAATTGGTATAAGCACGGATGACATTAACAATTATACTGGTTTTCAACAACATAAATCTCAGTCGTATGTTCTGAATTATGCATAACTCACATGCTTAGATTATTGAAAATGTAATGAATGAATATTTACAAAGCTTTTTAAATGAACTATTATACATAAGTGTCTCTGCATGTTTGCTATGAAAGCGATGTCCAGATTTTTTAAAACTTTTGAATGAAAGTTACATTAAAAATAATAGCGTAATAAAGAAGTGATTAAAGTTTATTTAATAATGTAGTTAAAACGCATCACTGACTATGACATGGCTGTAATTTTAAACTAATTTATTATAATTAGCTCTACCAGACAGTTGTAACAATCAGCATAATGAACACGAATGGACATGGAATCACTGATGACCAAGTTCTGCCTTGGATGATAGGCTTGGTCAACAGCCAGTTCCGCTATTTGACTGCAGAGAATTTTGGCTGTAAGGTAAATGCAAACGGGTCTGGTCTGAAGAAGAAACAAACATGGAACCTGGAGTGGATGGAAGACGGAGAGGCAGTGTTTCTCAGAAGTCACCAGGGCAAATATCTTGCAGTGGACCAGTTTGGCAATGTCACCTGTGAGACTGAAGACAAAGGAGCCGAAGCCACATTTCAGATACTTGTGGCCGATGACAGAGATGGAAAGTGGGCCTTGCAAAGTCTGGTAAGAGGTTATTTCTTGGGAGCCAGTAATGACAAACTGGTCTGTACAGCCAAAATACCAGGTTCCGCTGAATTATGGAATGTTCACCTTGCTACCCGTCCGCAGGTCCTGCTGCGGTCCTTTGGTCGCCGTCGCTTTGCTCGGCTTTTGTCACACATGAATGAAATCCGCTTTGATGCTAACATCCCGTGGGGTGAAGACACATTATTTACATTAATCTATGATAATGGCAAATATCGTCTGCACACTGGAGATGGCCGATGCCTGCACTCTGGAGGGAAGTTAGTTGACAAAGTTGGACAAGACTGTAGATTCACTTTAGAGTTTCATAATAAATACCTGGCATTAAAAGCTGGAGATGGAAGATACCTTGCACCTGTAGGAAGTAAAGCCATCCTCAGGACTCGGGCTCATTCAATCTCCAAGGACGAGCTATTCATCCTGGAGGTTTCTCAACCGCAGGTAGCTTTTGCAGGAGTCAGTGAAAAGATAGTTTCTGTACGACAAGGTGAGAAAAGTAGACACACTTTAATTGTAGTAGCGTGATGAAGTAAGAAACAGTGTGCTTATCTACTGATTAAATAT
The DNA here is from genome assembly GCA_011833715.1 of Carcinoscorpius rotundicauda. Classification (NCBI taxonomy): domain Eukaryota; kingdom Metazoa; phylum Arthropoda; class Merostomata; order Xiphosura; family Limulidae; genus Carcinoscorpius; species Carcinoscorpius rotundicauda. The sequence goes on along the minus strand of CM022391.1, from coordinate 33,636,125 downwards.
ATAATAAGCTCTATAATTAACATATCCATTACACTTGAAATGTTGAGAAACATTAAACTAGAAAAGTCGCGTTAGCAAAACTAGATGACAATATCTGTATATTTTAAAACTGAATCACATTTGCTTGTTCACACACAACTTTGTTAAACTGAAGTAAAGAATCACATTTACTTGTTCACACACAACTTTATTAAACTTTTAAGGCTCGTGTTTCGGATTACAAACAATTATCATCGGGCGTACACAGTGTCAACTGTGATAAAATTCAATCCAAAGTTATTCAGAAATATGTTTTCAACGTGGACTTAAAACGTCTGGAGGTTATGAACCCGTATAATTCACAATGTTTATGCAAAGTGGAACCTCTTACAACAAACGCATATTATAGTATACGAAAGCTAATTATACTGAAGTAAAATTAAAACTTATATTAATATCATAAACCTTACATCCACGACATATTTTTGCATAGTAGTGGGTCGAATTAAGATGTATATAAAATTAAAATTACTTCTTCAATTTTCTTGGGTAGGGATTGTAATAATTTCAAATTTTACACCAAAGACTTCTTTGTGGGCATTTGGATATGTTGGATTTTAGATACCCAGGAGGGTCAGGTGCAAAAGACCTCTTCCTCCATCCCTAACTTTCATTTCAGCCACTACTATGTCGTAATTTTAGTGCTTTACACCAAGACTCTGATCAAAATATTTGTTTGTTTGAATATTACGCAAAGCTACACGAGGATTTTCTGCGCTAGCCATTTCTAATTTAGCAGTGTAAGACCAGGGAGAAGGCAGTTAGTGATTACCACCCATCGCCAACTCTTGGGCTACTCTTTTACCAACGAATAGTTGGTAGTGGGATTGACCGTAACTTTATAACGCCCGCCCCCACGGCTAAAAGGGCGAGTATGTTTGGTGTGACGGGCATTCGAACCCGCAACCCTCGGATTACAAGTCAAGCGCCTTAACCAAGTGGCCATGCTGGGCGTTGATAATGAAGTAGCAGTAAAGTGAGATGTGTCTACAATATCAGTAAAGTTATGTAATGTGTTTACGTGTGCCAAACTTATTGATTTTGTTTCTGTTAGTAAACTGTGAAAATCTGTAAACGATGTTGAAAACATATGTACGAATGTGGCGAAGAAGAGTCATAACAAAGCTAAAGACGAAAACAAACAACCTGACATTGCTGAGTTACGCCTTAATGTTTGTTTCCGGCATCAAAATTTTTAGGTTTGTTTGTTTGTTTTTTGGAATTTCGCACAAAGCTACTCGAGGGCTATCTGTGCTAGCCGTCCCTAATTTAGCAGTGTAAGACTAGAGGGAAGGCAGCTAGTCATCACCACCCACCGCCAACTCTTGGGCTACTCTATTACTAACGAAAAGTGGAATTGACCGTTACGTATAACGCCCCACGGCTGGGAGGGCGAGCATGTTTAGCGCGACGCGGGCTCGAATCCGCGACCCTCGGATTACGAGTCGCACGCCTTACGCGCTAGGCCATGCCAGGCCCTTGGAAAAACGAAAAGTGGGATTGACTGTCACATTATAACGCCCTCACGAATGAAAAGGCGAGCATATTTGGTGGGACTGGTATTCGAACCCGCGACCCTCGGATTACGAGTCGAACGCCTTCACACACTTGGCCATGTCAGGCCCAATGATAAAAGGAAATATATATGTTGTACATTAAAAACAGAGATTACCAATTTGCAAATTGAACAGTCCACATAAGTGGTTGCAAAAATGACCCCACCCCATCGGGTGTAAAAAATCTACGCCCCTGGTTTCACAGCATAAATTTAAGCAACAGATATTTCAGATTACCATAAGCTAGTATCATATATATATATATATATACATACAGTTGTCTGAAATAATTTTAACTGCTTATGAGAGGGATAAAAGCCGTCACAAAGGCTTTATCTGATTCTTTGAACCAGATATACGCACCCAAATAGCGTTGTAAGTGTTGTTTCTTTTAAATCTGAACTCTGAAGTTTGAAATAGTTAATAAACGATCAGAGTGAGGCGTGGCTCAAAGTTTAACGTAATCAGAATGAAAAGATTCATGGCTCGCATCCCACTGCCAGAAGTTGATCACAAAATAGTGCACAATTATATACATTACCTTTTACATATCTTTTGTTTTATTGTGTTTATTTAACCATTTGTTGCAATATTTTATCAATACCTGATGTAAAGATAAGGTAATGTACATTGTTTATAAAACAAATTTTATATATTATTTATACAGGGGTTGATGTAACCGCAAACCAGGATGAAATCTTTGATCAAGAGATGTTTCAACTTGAGATTGATAACTCCTCCAAGCGATGGTACGTTAGGACAATAGAAAACAGATATTGGTGTTTGGGAAGTAATGGAGGAATCCAGGCAACTGATTGTAATAGGTATGTGTTTAAAATACCAATAAACGTATACAGAGTTTCAAAGGCTTTGAATACTGAAGTTGTTGTATACTTAATTACTCAGTCATTCTTATGTTACTGGTGATGAATATAGTGTAAGATAAGGAACGAAATATTGGTGAAAAGTTACAGCATGTTGCGAACGCAATGAAAACACAATTTTAAACAAGATCATCTGGTGGTGTAGATATTAATTTTTTTTCTGGTGGTTTGACAGAGTACTCATTTGTTTTCTAGCACCAAGGTAAAAAAAAATTGTTAAAATGTAATGTATGCTTAAAATGACAATAAAAGAGTAAGAAATAAGAGAAATTTGTTCATTCATTTTTTGCAAAGTTTATCGTTGACGATTTTCATTATATCAGGAACCCCAGTTCGTCCTTTGAGCTCATATGGAATCAGAATGGAAGTGTTTCTTTTCTGGCCAGTAATGGTAGATTTGTAGCGGCAAAGAAAAATGGGCAACTGTTTGCAAATAGTGATCGAGTGGAAGAGATGGAAAAATTTTACTTCTTTCTGGTAAACCGTTCACGCATTTTCTTTCGGTGCGACCAGGGATTTGTGGGTTACAAAAGTGCTTCTTCTCACAAGCTGGAATGTAACAAATCAGCGTGTGAAACAATTGTAATAGAAAAAGGGAAAGAACAAGGAATTTATTATTTACAAGGTTTGTATGATTAAAACAATGTTCTCATGTTTATATCTCATTACATTCTGAGTTAAAATACACAAAGATGTGTTTTTATACATTCATAATAAAAACTTGATTTTTACATGGATTTACACATTACTGACAACAACAGAAAGACATAATAAGTATTGAAAGAATTCAAGGATCGTCATGGATACGATGTTCATCCTGCTTGTGATGATATACATACGTAAGATGCGTCAGAAATATTACACGAAAAACTGCATCATTTTGATCATGGAAAATATTTATAATTGTTGTGAGGTTTCACACAGTCGTGATGTGTTGTTTATGCTTTATATGTGGTTTTAAATGAAGAAAGAGCAACAATAGCAGTCTGTGTTAATGAGATTATGATTAAACAATTGTTCTCACCTCGAAACTTTCAGCAACGTAAATATTTATTGAAGAGGGGTAAAGATTCTTGAAGTAGAAGTGGACTTCTTGACCTTTTCTCTTCAACTTTATAGTTACATATTAATGGATGGCAAAATGATAAACAATATTTGTACAAAAATGTTAAAAGAAAAATTAATCAAAAGGGTGTTAACTTCATTGTAACAATTACATTACAGAGTAAATTGCTTTAAATAAAAATTGTCTAAACGGATTTCATATCGTACTTTGAGATAATTCAGAGTAATCTGTCACATATATTATATTTTGAAAAAATTTCTGAATATTCCAATTCTTATTATTGCCATTTAGTGATCATAAATATTTGAGTAATACTTTTGAAATTGGTGAATAATTAAAGTCTGTTGTATTGAATTAGTATAAAATACTGCATTAACGTAATATTATTTTTTACCACTAGATGGCAAAAGCAAGAAGTACTGGAGAGCGTGTGAAGATGAGATAGTAGTTGATTCGGACGTTCCTCAAGGCTTTTATTTAGAGCTCAGAGAACCTTCAAAACTGAGCCTGAAGACTTCTTGTGGAAATTACTTAGTGGCCAAGAAAAACGGAATTCTCAAAGTCGGCGATACTAATCCTGAAAGTGCTACCTTGTGGGAGTTTTAAACATCATCGACAGAATAGTTTAGAAGATTTTATAAACATTATTATTATTTTATTGTGAATTCTTGCATGATCAGAATTAAATACGTTATACTTCTTTGATACTGTTATCATAAGGTATTAAAGGACTTGAAATAATGTTTGCTAAGAAAATACCACTATAAAAGTGTCATGTTGCTTTTTGTTTTTTGCTCTTAGAAAATATTTTTATACTCGGCGTCAAATATTTGTAGCTATTACTATAAAGGGTATTTCTGAAGGGTTTTAGATAGTAATTGTAATTAATATTTTCTGAAAAATAAAATATAGATTATGTTAAAGTTTTTGTTTGTACTTTTTTTTTCGTAAAAACTTGAGATAGTTTATGGTTACTATCATGACCATCGATAGTGGTTCATAATAGGTATTGTACTGGAATTTTTTTCTAAACTCTAATACAACATTCGAACTAAAATTACCTTAAAAACAAACTAATTATTGGAACTCTTCTTTTTCAATAGTAAAAACCACCCAGGCATTTATAATAAACAAAATAATTTATTTCAATATTGTTGATAAAATCATAATTTACTTATTTCTTCTTCTTATTAACATTACTGATTCACAAAACTAAAGCAAAATCAGCCGGGAATTTTGCACTACAACCTAGATAGATATTATATATCCAAAGCTACGAAGTCCTCTATGACAAGTTTAAAAACTAACTAATTTTCATTGCGTGGTTATAAATATATAAAAGATGCAAAGCAGTTGCCTTTGTACTCTACGCGAGTTTACACGAAATCTCAAAGGACAATTATTCATCAAATAATTCAAAAACTAACTAATTTTCATTGGGTGGCTATAAATATATAATAGATGCAATGTTATTCTGAGCAGTTACCTTTGTACTCGACGCGTGTTTACACGAAATCTCAAAGGACAATGTCATCTTATTCATTAAATAATTAAAAAATACACGAAGTTTCATATGAAGCGATGTTTAGACGTATTTGTTTAATTTGAAAAGGCTGCTTTTCTGTTGGTAACATTTTATATGTGCTAAGTGTAGTTGTGTCTTACTCTAGGCATATTTTCCCATTACATTGCATTTAAAAAGCCAAAACTAATATATAATTAAAAATTGATAATTTAAAACCTACAAATAAAGATCACAAAAAAGTGACCAAACAGGCTGAAAATCTACTTCCGACAGTTTGTTCAAGTTATAAATCCCTGTTAGAACTGCGCTACAAAATTATTACAAGTGATATTTACTATAGTTTCCGATAGCACAGAAATTTTGCAAAATAACTGAGATAATCGTTTTAAATTTAATTTGACCTTTTTAATTTTGTCGTGTTCTGGAGTTTTCAAGTCCTTCACTTTAGCCTTCGAAAAACAAGTGCTTTCCTAGTGACAGAGACTTAAGTAATGGCATGTAATAGCAAAATCCTGAACCTTGGTTGTTTCCAATTAATGCGCTAGAAATTGCATGAGTTGCAGATTCTAAGTGAAGCTCGTGCAATTTCTAGTGCATTAGTTGCTGTTACATACTATTACTTAAGTCTTTGTTGTTCATGGTTATTTGAGTTCGCTATTTCTACGAAGATTTTTGCCTCTGTTTCTTAGTAAGTTTTTAACAGTGGACGATTAACATAGTATATTTCTCTTCTCAGGTGGTGGTGGTGAGTGATTTTACTTTTTCACATACTCAGCTAAAACTGCGTAATCAATATTTATCACCTCTGCACGTAGAACTGTTACATATAACTGTTACTGTTTTAAAATAATTGGTGTTGAGGCAGTGATTGCAGACGTCGTCAACAATTTGGAACTTCAGCTAAGAGTGTCGCTAATTGTCTATTTTGCAAACATTTGTGCACAGCAGACTGTTGATGAACATATATACATGTATTATATATACTTAACAAGGTAAGCATGTTACTGCATCTGTTTAAATCTGTGTTGTATGATCTTAGAGCAGTGGTTCTTAACCTTGTTGGAGGTATTGAACCCCGCACGTTTCCTACTTACATTCACTGAACCCTTCGTAATTGGAAAAATAAAATATGATTTTTTTTTTCTAATTCAAAACATATGTAGATATTTTATTAGTGCACAAAATGAACCACGTATCAGTTGCACACAATATCACTGTGTTTAAAGAACAAAACCAACAAAACATGAATTTTACACAAAAACAAAGACATAACTCAATGAATATTTATTGCAAGTAAATGTGACTTTTGCTGTTGCCTTTCAGAGACAAGTTCAGAAATGCTCGGCTTCACCTTGGCAAGTGCCACTCTCATTTCATTTTTGCAACAAAGTCTATTCCTCTTCTTCGTTTTTATTTCTACCATTCTCGGAAAGGATTGCTCGCAAAGATACATTGTAACAAACGATATGAGTACCTCAAGGGCTTTCTTAACAATAAGAGGGTACGTTACGATTTGGTGACACCAAAACGTTGAGAGTGTTGTTTTTCTGCAAAGTTGCTGTTGAACCTGGCTCTGCTGAAGTTCAATGATTTCAACAAGATATTCATCATTGACATCTGCTGTCAAAACACTAAACGTGAACGGCTGTCTCACACATGCTGGATATGATTCTCTTGTGTGGAAGTATCCATCGAGAGACTTTGCGAGCTCCTCAAAGTTCATGGCAATTGCTTGCTTCAGTTTCCCGGGTACAGAAATGTTTCCGATTTCAGACATATTTTACACAGTCATCCAGCAGGAGAAAGTTTGCAAAGTTATCATTCTCTGTTCGTCGTTTCTATAATGGTAGGTTTTTAAAAAACCTTCAGGTTTTCTTCCGCTTCAATGATGTTGACTCCACCGACCTGCATCTGTTGATTGAGATGATTGAGAGCATTGAAGATATCAGCCATGTAAGCCAAAATGAGAATGAACTCAAAATTTTCGAAGCAATCTGCATGACAAAGTTGGTGCTCTCGCAAAAACAGGGCTAATTCCACACTATGGCAAAAACACGATTCACCATCTTTCTCCGGGATAACCACCAAACGTTAGAATGGTACAGAAGTACCTCGAATTCAGATCCTATTTCATTACACAGCTCTTTGAAGATGCGGTGCTTCAGGGCACTATTTCGCACAAAGTTCACACATTCAACTACAATTTTTAATGCTTCTGCCAGTTTTAAAGGCAAGGTTTTTGTTGCCAACGCTTGCCTGTGCAAAACACAGTGCGTTACAATGATGTGTGGTGAATCGGCTTTCACCAGAGCACCAAAGCCAGAGTTTCATCCCAGCATAACTGGAGCTCCGTCCAAACAATCTGCATAAGCCATATCCCACGAAAGATCGTTGTCTCTGAAGAAGTCACTTACAAGTTTCTTTACGTCGGCTGCCTTAGTTGTTGTTGTAAGAGGCTTACAAAATAAAAAAAAATCGTCTGTGTGAAAAAATAATTATTAAAGGAAATCAGTGGGTCCAGCGAGCCTACACAGCCCGCCATGCTGAAAATATTGTAAAATGATCATTTGTTTCAATTAATTTGAACAAGGGTGTACAACTAGGAATTCTAAAAGAAAGTGAAAAACGAACAAGGCTGGAAATATTGTCCATATCGTCAAAAAATTAGAGAAACAAAACCAATTAAAATGCATGTGTCATATTTTGGAACCTACATCAAGGAACTTTATAAAAACTAAATAAACAAGGTTAGAAATAGTGACTACATTGTTTTATCAAGCCACAAATCCCTCTTGACTCCACTAAAATTGATAAGTACTGTAGGCATAGTTATCAATATACATGCATAAATAACTGAAAATAGCTCATGCTTTCTGATGCTCCAAAAATAATTAAAATATTTTGAATAAATAATTTATCTTTAAACTGAAAAAAATGTACTCTTTAAATTGTTCTATAACATTACGGTAAGTTTGTTTGTTTTGAATTTCGCGCAACGCTATTCGAGGACTATCTGCGCTAGCCGTCCCTAATTTAGCAGTGTAAGACTACAGGGAAGGCAGCTAGTCATCACCACCTACCGCCAACTCTTGGGCTACTCTTTTACCAACGGATAGTGGGATTAAACGTCCCATTATAACGTTCCCACGAGTGAAATGGCGAGCATGTTTAGTGTGATGGGAATTCAAACCCGCGACTTTTAGATTACGAGTCGAGCGCCTTAATCATCTGGCCATGCCGGGCCACATTACGGTAAGCAGACGTTTTTTATTTTCTTATTTTAATACAGATTTTTATATACTTTTTCGCTCTTTCTAAGCCTATGCAAGATTTTTAATAGCATATGGTCTGTTCTGTCTATTGTGATACAAATATTATGCAAGAATATCGACCGCTAGTATTCTCCAATGGCAGGTCGGACGATATCTTTCGTTTAAGGCCTCCACGATGTTTTAATGCGAATAATCAGCCACATGGATAATACTTATTAATATAGATAAATTCAACATTTTCTAATTAGTATGTATTTTCTTAAAGCAAAGCCATATCAGGCTATCTGCTAAGTCCTACCAATTACTAACAAACACTGAACTTTCGTGTAATGAAACTTGGGTAAAGTCATTAGAAAGAATGCATTTCAAGGGTAGAACATCAGTTTTACGATTTCAAACATCTAGTGAAAGGTAACTATCCAGTCATTTTTACCACTCTAGGAGAAAACACTGTGTTTTTGGCTTAAAGTAATAAAGCGCTTTCGTTCTATGCTACCATTTGAGTTCAGTCTGTTTATTTCTTTGCTCAAACCCAAGATAAATTTGGTATTACTTCGAACTGTATGCTGGTTATTTTCCCATTATTTTATAATTCTACCTAATAATATTAATCGAAAAAATCCATTTTACCAGAATATACTACAATGTTGTTTTTTACTCGTTCCACACATACTTCAATAGCTTATAACTTCGTTTTGATAAACAATAATAATAGCAAACATTATTTATTCTGATATATAAAATTATTGTATCACAAATTGAATTATTTGTATTTTCAGATGTACTGATTACCCCAAGGTAAGAATAATTACTCTGAACAGGAGGAATGGCAAACTTTGTTAACTGGAATGAAAACTGAATTATGGCTGTAATTGAATATAAAAATAGACAAAAATACAGTGTAAAAATAAATTACGAAGTAATTTTTGTTTTCAAGTATGATAAAAGAATACGACTGTACGACTCAAGATAGAACTATTCTCTATATGCAGAATGCTCGTTGTATTAGAATAAAATCTAAATGAAATCTGTTTTAGAATGAGAAAAATATGGAAACTATATGTATAAAACAATCGTGACTACCTCCCAGAGTATACATGCTATCTATATCAAGTCTGGTCATTCAATTAGTAAAAATAATTTATTGGATTTTGCTTCAAACTACATGAGGGCTGTCTGTTTCAGCCATTCCTAATTTTGAAGTCTGGCATTGTTTGATAATTAAGGTTTCGTTAGTGAATATGCTTGTCCTTTCAACCGTGGGAACATTATAACGTATTGGTCAATCTAACTGTTTCTTGGTAGAGGAGTAACCCAAGAGTTAGCGGTAAACGGTGTCGACTAGCTGCCTTACTTCAAGTCTATCACTACTAAACAAGGGATGGTTAATGTAGATAGCCCTCCTGCAGCTTTAGGCGAAATTAAAAACAAACTAAATCTAATTTTGAAGTGATAAACCACAGGGAAGGTAACTAGGCAACATCACCCACTGCTAATTCTTGTGTTGCTTTTGTTAGTCAAGTTTGACTGACACTTTTACAACGCATCCATGGCTCCAAAGTGTGGAACATAATTTTTTATGTGGTATTAGAATGCGAACACAGAACCTCAGCTCCACAGTTTGATACACCAGCCAATTGGTCATACCCAGTTGAAATAAAAATAGAGGGGACAGAGTAACACTAAACATAAGATACAGTTGATATTGCTTTAGAAACTAAATGGCATATTAAGCCACTGAGTTCTACTTTAGCCTATTCCATAACAGTATTGAAATGACATAAAAAAATAGCGCATGCCAATGCCTATCTAGGACACTACCAAGATAGCAGTATATCATATCTAGTTCATTTTTGTAAATCCTGTACATGTTCTCTTTTCGTATGTGTTAGTGTGAGATCATTATTTGCAAAATATAAGTGAACATGCATTTTTTCTGTCTAAACCAAAGTGGAAAGAAACAAATGGTGTTTTTAATGTACAACATGTATATTTCCTTTTATCATTGGGCCTGACATGGCCAAGTGTGTGAAGGCGTTCGACTCGTAATCCGAGGGTTGCAGGTTCGCGCCCGCGTCGCGCTAAACATGCTCGCCCTCCCAGCCGTGGGGGCGTATAATGTGACGGTCAATCCCACTATTCGTTGGTAAAAGAGTAGCCCAAGAGTTGGTGGTAGGTGATGATGACTAGCTGCCTTCCCTCTAGTCTTACATTGCAAAATTTGGGACGGCTATCACAGATAGCCCTCGAGTAGCTTTGTGCGAAATTCCAAAACAAACAACAAACGTTTGTCCAAGAGTTAGCGATGGGTGGTGATGACTGGCTGCCTTCCCCCTAGTCTTACACTGTTAAATTAGAAGCAGCTAGTGCAGACAGCCCTTGTGTAGTTTTGCGCAAAATAAATTAAAAGTAAACTTTTTATCGTCATTTTGTGCTTTATGTTCAGCTATTTTTAATTTTAAAATAAAAATGCGCCATTTATGTCTATTTATTAATTTGATTTCGCCCTACCAAACACTTAACATGGCAAAAAACAGAACACAAAACAGACAACAACAACTTTTTAAAACGATTCATACTCCACTATTCAAATATTTGATTTTTTTGAAAAGACTGAATGTGCAATGAAGTTGCAAACGATAGAATGATCAGAAGTTATCTGTATGTTACATTATTATAACAAAAATAGTCAGAGAAATCACCATAAAAGTTTCACTCGTTCATTTTGATTTTGAATACTCGAACAAGTACTGAATGACATTAGAATATAATATAAATAATAACAGCAGATGTTATTTGAACCGTAAAGAAGGCCTCTCGAAGCTCTTCCCCCTGTGCCAATAGGACATTTCTAAACAAACAGTTCTTTAATTTTCAGGCAGCATCACTTATAGAACTTTCCATCTTGCAAAACATTATTCCAGATGCTAGAAGACTAGCGACAAGGAGTTATTTTCACCACGTGGGCTCTGAGAAACGAATGAGACTCGAGCCAGATCTAGCCGCTTGATATAGATGGATAAAGAAGTATGGTGGTTAGCCCAGCTATGATTGAGTTGAATGGAGCTTGGTACGTGCTTATTAAACTATGTGGCATGGTTTTTTTTATATAAGAGATGCACCAGAGCAGGATGAATATTACCATGTATAAAGTGCTCTAAGTGATGTTTCCACTCTGGTCAACAAACAATAACTCCCATTTGGTGACTGTGGACATCTGGATATGGATGAAAAGGCATGTCTCTGATTATAAGTGAATCATCTGAATCATAGGATGAAGACAGTGATAAAAGATCTTAGTTATGGCATTGGCAAACCAGGTTTGTAGGTAGTGGAGAAACTATTGACAACATCTGCTTGTGTAACAAAAGAAAGACCTTTCAGTGCTGGCTATGACAGACCTTGGAATAGTGGACTGTTAATATGTAACTGCCAGAGGGAATTATAATACTTTTGTTCATACGAGAAGTGTGCTGTATTTTGCTGTGGATGAGACTGAATTTATTGCCACCATATCAAGCGGTAGTGGAATAAATATAAGCCAGTTTAAGAAGTAAGCAGCAGTAGCATAATTCTGCTCATTGAGTGATGCAGTCCCAAAACAACTGTCAACTGTGGACTGTAGATGCTTCATTTTGTTCTTGAAGTGTTGAGTGACGTACAACTGGTGTAGTGTCCAATGCACTGGGCATGAATGCTCAGTTTTCAACACATCTGAGTGGGCTGGCTAATGATTGCAGCATCTATGTAGATTCAACTCAGCAGGTGAGTCGTAGTTGTTTGTTGGTTCCATTTACTTATTTTGTTGGAGTAGCCACTCGATTGAATAAAACAAGTGTCACACAAAATCACTTTGAAACTTATGATTCATGTCCAGTAAGATAACTACAAAACGGATTTCTTGAGAAATTATGAGCATGTTCAATACTGAGATAATGTGAATGTTGGATAGAGATGTCAGCCAGCAGTAATAGTATTAGGATAAGCATTGAAGAGGCAGGATGAGGCCAAACATGTTATCATGTATGTGTGACTTACGTTTAAAACTATTAAATGCAAATACTGAATTATGAAAATACAGTACTGAGCAAAAGTGTTAGGATAAGAGAATACTTTGCCATTCTTTCCATTTTATGGAGCTAATTCTTCTATGACATCATATTAGCAGTGCTTCACTTATCCCTGCTAACAACTGAATGTGCCAAGGTGAGAATACTTATCATTCTTTAGAATTCCCATGTACTTGTACCAAGGACACGTCATGAAGATTTTTCTTAAATGAACAAACTGATGAAATTTATGGTGTGAAATAACTTTCATGGTGCCCCATACAGTGTTTTAAATATATATAAATAAGCTAGCATATGCTATCGGTAGATGCGAGAATGAATTAATTTCAAATCTCTTCAGAAATAAACCTTGATAAAAACAGTATTTAAACTACATATTAAGTTTTGTTATTATGCCACTTTCCCCAATAGAGAATTATTAGATAGTTCAGATAGTTCGCATCAGAGCTTTGTTTGATACTGGTTGGACTCTGTGAAGTACACTCTAGATCGTGAGACCAAAACAGGAAAAATTTGAAAATAGGAAACGAAAAGGTAAAACACTTAAATTAAATGATACTGATACTAAGTATCTTTGTTTATGAAGCCTTTGGGACAAGAGGAATACTGTCACTGATTTCAAACATGATATAAATGACTATGTACTAAATGACAGAAAGAATCCAAAATCACAGTTTCAAAAAGACTCAATAAGAATGGAATATTTGGTCGTGTAACAGTTAAAAACCTTTACTTCGATCTCCAAATATTGTCAAGATATTAGAAATGTCTAAAATACAAAAATTTTACTGTTGACTATCGGAAAAAGAACATTATGAACGAATAAACCCAAGTTTGAAATATTTAAAGCATAGCTTGTGTGGCCAGCAGAAGAAAGGTGAAATACACTTACCTCAATGTATACCACCTACCATGAAGCATATGAAGAGCAGTGTGATGGTTGGTCGTTTTTTTTCTTCTGCTAAGGCGATAAAAGATATTTACAAAACAGATGAAATATTGGAAAAGCGCAAGTATTATTAAATACTGATCCGTCATGGCACACCAAGTGGCTTACTACTTTGAAGATAATAACCCTAAACATTATTCGACCTGTTCAGAAATTGCTTAGCTAAGAAAGAAGCTGTTAGAGTCATTCAAATGATTCAATGGTAGATCAAAAACTTAACAAATCAAAAGTTACTTCCCAAAAAACATTATGGGAGCGTAATACAGACATTTAGATTAAAATCCCAAAAAACACTTGGATTAAATATGTTGCAACGATGGCTCAAAGACTGTTTGCAATTATTAAAGGTAAATGGGTGGACACAAAGTATTTACTATTTGCTGAACTCAAGCACTTCTATTGAGTTTATGTTGAACTAAATATGAAAATTATTAAAATTTCGTTTTTCTTCTGTAATTTACCTCCCACTGTTCATTAAAAGGCGCATGAAATCTAATGTTTGATTTCGTTATATTACTTTTTCACAGTACTGTATAACTGCTTCCAGTTTTAGTACACATCAAGCAGTACCAATATTACTGGTATGGGAGGAAAATCACTCTTTTTGTGTATAATGCATCTTTGAAGTAGATTATAAATTTTAAAATTACAGAGGGTAGGATTACATAACTTAGGCTGCAGAAATATTTCGTGATCATACTATACCATTTGAGAATGCTTTACAGAAATTTGGGTTGACTATCTTCCTGCACAGTGAGGCCATGCCCATTCATTGAACATTCTAATATAAAGCACCAAATCAACATTAAGACCATATCAGCTGTAATATCACAGACTAATACTGTCAATTGGATATAAAACTCACCTCACAAGAAAACTGATATAAACAGGTGCAAGAAACAGGTCTAGCCTGGGTACTTTTGTTATGCAACGAAATGTTAAATGGCCAGTGTATAAAAACGAGGTGAATGGTGTATATATGCAGTCTGTGATACTTGTACAAAAACCTAAGGAGCACTTAGTATTCTCTTTATTAACCACCAAGACATAGAACTTAACCCATGCTGCAGCTAGTGAAATTTTAATCTTTGTGGAAGCAGATTTTTTTAGACTCTCATAATACAAGAATTGGGGTCATTAGAGTGGTACTTGAGCTAGTCCCAATGTCCAACGATGAATCTTTTGGCCGGGTTTGAATCATAATGCTCAATGTTTCATCCAGTATTGGATTGTATGTGTATGGTACAGAAAACATACTGTCATTAATAGTGTACGTTCCTGCAGAGAACTGTTAATGTTCCATTAAGAAAAAAGGCTTTGGATATTGCTGATCCTGTCCCTGAGGTTGAATGAGGTAAATGATGCACTTGTCTCTATTTGTTGCTTCATTAAATTGGATGAAACATATCCATCAGTTGTCACTTCACCTCATGTCTGCTGCTGATATGTTGGCACAGTGGTAAATAGCATGTTTGTGAGCTTTTCGAGAAATACAACTTGATCAGAGAATTAATTTCAACAACCAGTTGTTATGTTCTCTTCATTATAACACTACATCAGATGGAGATATCACAAGATATCATGATCATGTGCAACAGAGCAAAGACTGATTGGATAATTGCCTATCATGCTCAAGTTCATGTAAGAAACAACTTTGTGTATATAATGTATGCTCCATCTCCAATGGCAGATGCACACCAACGCCCAGTACACGTGGAGTGTCTTAAAACTGTACTGGTGTAGGTGCACAAGTTTTCTTGCGAGGACTTAGGACAATAGTCATATGGCTAAAGAGGGATAAAGATATTGCAGTTAAGGACAGAACATCACAGTTTAGAGATTGTACGCAATTGTGGTATCTACCTGCAGTACAGAAGTACCTCAGTTCTGATTCAGCAATTTCTCATCTAGTACTATGGTAAGTTGATCCTTTGAGGCACAAGCTTCAGTGTTCATAATATATGCATAAGTGCATCCAGCATATTAACTAGTTGTGACCATATGATAAAAATGCACCTTTAATGTTCTGAGGCAATGAGGAATGAAACATCAAAAGCGATTAATTGGAGGACGATAACAATGCTTTTAATGAGCACATAAGGTTAACAGATGAAAAAAAAGAGGATTATGCAAGTAATTTTCTGATTGTGTTTAGTGAATCACATGAAGAAGTACGCGAAATGGTGTAAGACAATTGGTCAGTCAAACTCTGATGCCCTCTTGATTAGAACCAGCTGACAAACATTAGCTAATACAGGCATGTAGTTGAAAAATTGTTGTTTTCTGTTACAAGCTTTTCGACATTTAATCAAAATATTGCTGACTGAAAGGACATGGTACTCTTTGCTTTCTGTACTACTGAATAAGAATGTAAAATAAATGTATGTACTGCATTTTATTACTACCACTTAATAAGATAGTTGTTAATTGAAAAGCCAATAACTGAAAGGAGTTTATAATACCTTGTTTTTTGAATTGTTAAGTGAATTCCTCTGAGAACATTACCATTCTTATCAGAGTAGCAACAATTCTTCTGAAATAGTACAGGGATTTCTCTTAAAAAGAATTTGCCAATGCATTTAAATGTGCATGGCTCATCATTGGGCAGTGAGAAAGTTGTGATCTACTCTGAAACAGAAAGTAAATTGAGTGATTTTTTTCAGTAAAAGAAATGATTTTGCCTATGTTTTATTTCCTATAAAGTTGCACAACATAACTGAAATTACTTCTTTTAAGGCAGCAGAGTAGCTCAACAATCCTCAGCTGACAACCAGCTGGAAAAGTGAATGTCCATTTACTATAATCCAAAGTGTAAACAGTGCTTGAAAGGAAAAGTATTGAAATACGCAGACCACCCAGAAGGATCACAGGTGATGGCTCAGCACACCATTCTGCAACAGCTAGAAATTACTACAAAAGCCAATATTTTGAATTTGTGGACACAGTCATAGAACATCTGACCACTAGATTCAGTGCAGACAACAATGACATGAGGCAATATCTGGCACTTGAGAACATGATCATATCTTCCAAGATTGACAACTCGGTTATAAACTATCCAGAAATCTCTGCACAATGGCTCGAGTTTCAGTTGCCCATGTTCCAATGGAAAAAAAAAAAGCAGTATCTCTGAAAGGTGCGAAGGATGCTTACTGTAAAATGCATGAAACAAGCCAGCAGATGTTTAGTGAAGTGTTTCTTCTCATGAAAATTTTGCTTGTATGTTCAGTATCTAGCTGCGAATGCGAACGCAGGTTCACGTAATCAGAGATTACCAATTTACAAATTGAACAGTTCACATAAGTGGTTACAAAAATCATCTCACCCCCATCGGGTGTAAAAAATTTACGTCCCTGGATCAGGGAAACATTATCATAATGATGAAATTTACATTATGTAATGTCATGGAAGAATTAGTTTTATAAAACTTGTTCACAGCTGTATAATGGTATTAAATAAAAAAATGATAAATAAAGTTATCGTTCTAGTAGTAAGTAATTTTAATTCATATGTAACAAGTTATTCATTCTTCCATTATATGACCCCCAGTGGCACAGCAACTATGACCCACACCGTTCGAAATCGGGTTTCGATACCTGCGGTTGACAGAGCACAGATAGCCCATTACGTAGCTTTGTGCTTAAGTCCAAACAAACAAACCCAGTAAATAGGTCTCTTTTATTAAAAAACGCATAGCTCATATAGTATTGTATTTCAATGTCTAGCATTGTACAGCATTATACATAAACTTGTGTAAATTATCTTTGCCGTTGAAATGAGTATAAACATAATTGAGATATTTTGTGCTTTATTTATACACACATGGAACAGAACTGAACAAATTTTGAAATCAAACCAACTTCTTCTTCAAAACATGTACATCATTGTTAACATTTCCAACAGTGTTTTGCCGTGTGACTATGTGATGTACTTGATGAAAACGATTTCACCTTTTTTAGTGAATTTCGCTTTTTTTTTAACTTTCATAATTCAAACAATAAGTTAACATATCAGATCGAGTTGTACAAATTGTTGTTTATTTAGAATGAGTTTGATGTACAGGAGTTCAGATGGCAGTCGATATGCATAAGTTTATCGTTACTTAGTCACGATTATGATGGTTCTTTGTGCTACGTAAATTTCGCGCCGCGGTGTATTATATCGTTTGGTGTAACTAATAAGCCTTACAAAAGTGTTATTTTTGTTTCCAAATATTTACATGAGTTAATCATTATTCTTTGTTTTTTTTAAGAATGTAAGTATTCTATTCATGCAAATTATTTTGTATTATTTCGCACTAGAATTATAAATTAGTTAATTTGAGTTTAATAACAAGAATAAAAAGTTATTCTATATTATTATTTGCTTGTTTCTATAGTTGTAATTTGCAAGATATAATGATATAACATTGAGAATTTATCATTTATTCAGAATTGATTTAACAGCCAGATGGGATCTTTATTAATAATAGTATCAAAATCAACAGTTGACATTCGGTGCTGCAGTACTGTTATTGGTAGTACTAACGTTAGTAGAAGTACGATATTAATAATGTATTTTTGTAGTAGTAGTAGCGTATTTTTCTGAACATGTATGTATTGAACTTAAGCCGTTTAGATTACCTAAGTAAGTGCTCTGCTGACTTTGCCAATTAGCTCTTGCAGTTGATAATTACTAATACTGTAGTAGTAAGGTACCTTTTTTACAATTCAAACTGCCATCTTCTCTTTATTACAACACGTGAAGCCTGTTTGTTCGTAAGTATGAACTGGGGGTGTTAAGAACACTCGTTGAGTATAAGTTTAGCACCGATCACAATGATTTCCGGATCAAGCTTGGAATCTTTATATGCAAAAACTGACGTGAACCTGACGATGACCGAAGAAGGTCGAAACGTTGTAAAATATTTTCTCAACCCAAACGAGCCGTTTTTGCATATAAATTTCTCAACAAGCGGGTTTCTCGACATCACTGATTAAGCTTCGGACCTTTTGTGCACAAAATGTTCTACTGAGGCTTCACAGGCTGTTGATTAAATTGAGATCCCAATGTGAAATGAAAACCCTATAGGATTAAGTTATTACAACTGTAAATTGTCTTCAGATGAGTAAGAAAGTAGTTTTAATTTCAACGAAAGTTCAGGAAGTGAATTAGAAATTCTAAAAAATCAGTGTCAGGTTTAGAGGTTTATTATCTAAAGTTACCTGAAAACCAGTAAAAAAAGGAATATCACTGATATCCTTTTGTTATACCCCATTTAAGTGGTATGTTCTCATCATATGGATACAATGCTTATTAATATATTTTTAAAATTGGATTATGGACATGTACTGTATAAATAAAGTGCATATTTATACATCTTTGAACTTGTTAAAATTGCTGGGTTGTAATGGGAAGTTATTAAAATTTGTAGAGGTATAATAGAAAAGTATCTGTTACTTTATTAGAAACTTGGGAAAAGTGTATGAGGAAGAATTGCAGAAAATGTTAATACTCTTAGTAAATAGTTTAAAGTATTTCAGAGGGAAGCAGAAAAACAAAATGGAAGTTATGTTTTAAAATGGAGATAGCAGGGTATTGGTTTATGATTAAGAGGTGGTTAAATACTTTTTCCTATCATTTCCTATTAGAAAAGATGTATGATAGATAGTCTTTTCAGAATATTATAAGGTATCCTTGAATGGAGTGTGGTACAATTGCAGCTGATAAAATTCAGAATTGAAAAAAGTATAGATAAGTCACCTCTAACATAATATTTATCTTAGAGCAACATTTCGTGAACTCTATATGAATGTATCTCAGAATGGCTGGTATGTGTATTAAAACTTGTACTAATATAGCAGTGAATATCATTTTGACCTTCCTAGGATGGTTGAAACATTGCAATTATTGGCATTTTAGTTATATTTTAGTAATTAGAAATTACTCTGCATTCTCATTTGCATTATGTGGGCCTTTGTTTGATTTCAAGTTCTGGGTCTGCAATCTACTGCATGTTGATTACAAATTTTACCTGTTTCCATGCATAATCCTACTAAATTCTCCTCTGTAACCACCATTATTAGGATGGCCCATTAATATTTCCTTATCCTTTCTCGCCTTGATTCTATCGTTTATTCACATGTTAATTACTTTTCTAACTTGTCTCAGCTGTGCCCAGTCTTCTCCCATTTTCCTACTAGATCTTTATTGCCTGGTTGCTGTGTGTCACACTTTGTATTTACTTTCTGCACTTGAAGTACTTAGTTTCTTCTTTAGAGACCATGGCTCCTGTGAAACATCTTTCATTTGGTTGCACACATTAGATGTTGCATGACCAATGGAACCTTTTCAACTTCACAACTTCACCTCCTTCCTCTTCTGGAGGATCTTACTTGGTAACTAGACTTTTCTGCAATTTACTATGGGTATTCCTTTACATTCTCCCCATCTGGATCTTTGCCTATTTATGGACACTTCTCTCTCCGGGTGGAGAGTATCTCTAAATGATACTCTGACATCAAGGTCTAAGTTGCTGGATGTACTTATCATGCCTTAAACATGTTTACTGTACATCAGGCATCTTCACAATCCTTTCCCTTCTTTATAGATCAATTAGTTCTGATCCATTAGCCATATTCACTATTTTATCTTGTTTCACATATCATGGGGACACACATATATCAGGCTTAGTGACTTTGATCCTCTTCCTTCATGCCCATTCATTATAGTTTACCAAAAGAAGAAAAATCACACAAACTCTACTAAACATCCTGCAAAATGGAAAATCTCTTCAAAGTTAATAATTGTACAGGTGTTAATTACTTGGAACATGAATGACGTAAAAATCGACAAACAGTTCCAAAAATAACAATTCTTATTTTCATTATTCAAGAAAGTGCAGTTAAAATATTAGGATCATGATGGACAAAACAAAATGCAATTTTATCACTCACACTAAAAAAAAGGTAAATGTGTTTGTAGTAAGGGCAAAGTACAAATAAATAAAACATAAATCTCAGTGTAATTAATTTTCATAAATATCAAAGAAATTGGGAAAAAGAACCAGAGAAATGTAAAAAAACAACAACTAATTTACCAGAAAATAACAAAAGGTTCAAAATTAAGTAATTTCTCAATATCAAGAACAGAATTGAGTTATGATCAGCAATAATAATTTTCAACTATATCTCATTAACTTACTCATTGTAAATATTAAGGAAGGTTTTATAATTAGTGGCTAGACCATGAAATTTCATCCTATTAAGAGCTGTTGTCATAAATCTGTATAATCTTTTACAATATCAATACCTGTACACTACTGTTTAAGGAAATCTTTTGTATGTTACATAATACTTTCATATTCAGTGTGTCCTACTATTGCATGGATATTGTTATGCTGTAGGCTAGTTAGAATGTTAGTTTGGAGTTAGAATGAGCCACTCAACATAAATCTTCACAAGTGTTTTGGGTTGGTCATCTTCCCTCAATTTCTCCTGTTTTGTGTCACATCAGGGATGAGTTGGATTGTACCAATTCTATCTTTGACTCTCCCTTATTTTCTCTTATTATATAGGTGTTATTACATTTTGGGTGCTTCTGAAATGTTTCATGGTCACAGTAGTTGATTGCATTAAATAGACTTCCTTTTGATACCAAATGTTAAGTTTCTGGATTAGTTGTTGAGGGCTAATTCTGTGTCATCTCGGGAATGAGAGTGGTTCTCAATTCCCCAGTTTGTTGGATTGAGGTGAGGACTTTGTGATCCCTGTCCTCCACTTGCATAGATGTTGATACAACATGAAAAAGTTCTGGATGTAGTTGACTTACTGTGTATGATCTGCCATCCCCTAACCACTCTACACCATGGTTTGAACATTCCTTTACCATCGTTTTTAACTATGGGATTGAGTTGCTATGCATGACAATAGATAGTCTCACGAGCAGAGGGAAGAACCTATCAGAAAAAAAATTTTAGTGTAGGAATATTATAATGTTAATTTAAGACTTATTTAAATTGAAACAAAAAAATTGGATTTGGGGGAAAAACACTAGCAGAATAAAACCAATGATACACACTACATTTAAAACAAAGTCATGATGTGTCACCACAGTGTTACCAACTAACTTGATCTATGTAGAATAGTTGAATATTAAAGTAGGTCTGTTGCACAAAAACAAGCAGAGAAATGAGTTGGTGTGATTTGCTTTATATTTTATGAATTGCACCTATAAATGTATTCACCCAGTTATGCATGTAAATTTGTAGGATCAAAACTCAGCATTAAATATTCTTACTCTTTCAATAATGGGGACATTATGATGTGATGGTTAATCTTATTTTTAATGTTTTTTCTTTCATTCTGATAGCATCAGTTGGTAATCCACAAGGATAATTTTTTTTCATTATTCTGTACTTAAGTATAATAAGTATTCTTTTGATTGATATATTTTTGAAAAAAGATGATAATATCCTTCTTAATTTTGAAAAAAAGTTTCACTTCTTTGTTATTTTTTTCAGATAACTTATAAGGACATTTAAGAATGATATCATGGATACACGCAAGAAGCTGTACTTCATTTTTTCTGGATTTGGATTTAACACCAACACTAAATTAACGCTTATTCAAAAGCTTCAGGACTTAGGAGGCATTTACTATGAAACAGAGGTAGGCATGCATATTGTGACAGAAGAGAAAGTGTAACTTAGTAACTTTTGGTCAATTTGATTATTGTACCTTTTTGTGAGTTTGTGTACAGTAAACAAAGTTAATAGGTAACTTTTTCTTCCTATTAGCTAGAATGTTACCACATCATGTTTTTCAGATATGTTTTGCATTAGATAGACTTCTTTATTTGTAGTAAGATGTACATCTTTCTTTTGTAGAGTTTTAAATCAACAACTACTCATCTTATTTGTGTGTATCCAAGCAGAAGTCAGAAGTTTTTAGGAGCTTGTGCCTCAGGTATATGTAAATGTGATTAATCTGATTCTCTTTTTTTTTAAGATTGTATCATTTCAAATATCTTTGTGTATTTAATTAAGTTAGATACTTTTTATTTTATAGTGAATCAGCCATGTTTCTATTTTGAGAAATGCGAGTCTCGCATACTCTTGCATTATGTTAAATGTGGTTGTGACACATTCATGTAGAGCAGGTTGTCATTGTACTAGAATCTGAAAATATCATTAACAGGAAGGGAATCCAACTGAAGGATCACTGTAATCTTGTCATTAGTTATGTTTCTTAGGTAGGTTGTGGGGTTTTGTAGAAATTTTGTAAAATGCTAGTTATGGTCAACAAAATTCTAAAAGTCTAAAGGCTAAGTATGATACAAGGATAGTCTCTTCTACTCAATAGCTTGATTTTGAGCACTTTGTATCAAAAGAAAACCAACTTTTTAAGAAAGAAAAAGTACCATATAATTGTTTATCTCCCGTTAAAATTTCATTTCTTCCAAATAAACAGTTGGTAAACCCAAATCATAACAATAATTATTAACTTCTGATATAGTACATAAGTTCTTTTAACACAGTTTTATGATTAAGTACTGAACCTTATATGCAAACTTTTCCTCCTCATCACTAGCCTTGAGGTTTTCACCTAAACTTCCAAATTTCCACACTATTGTGGGTTGCATGCAAATGGATATGTCACACCCTTCGACAGTTGGAGTGTAATATACTCTTCTAGTGCAATTGATTACCTCTACACTGATTATTCAATCTTCACTTCTTGATTTGGCACCCGTATTCAAGTGTGATGTACCTTTTTTTTTTTTTAAACTTCATGTGAGCATTATTGAAATAAGTAATTTTCCTGGTAATAGTACACACACACACACACACACACACACACACACACACACACACACACACACACACACACATCAAAACTGTTCTTTTAGACAGTTTAATTTTAAAATTTAGTTTTCAAAATAGTTTTAAACTTGCAGGTTTTATGGGCCTTTTGTTTTCCACATTAAATTCTTAAGTTAATGTAACTTCTATTTTGTCTGGCTGAACAACCCCTCGGAGTGGATTCCTGTACGTGGTGAGGGGACCTCCCAGGGAAGGTTCTGTTCTGTCTGGTTACCTTCTCTGGGATCTAAACATCCACCCACGTGTTTGCCGTGAGTGGTGACCCGTGAAGGGGAAGAGAGGATCCTGGTGGTTGAGGGGTCCAACCCTAACACACCACTTTGGCCTCGAATTCCTGTAGACGGGCGACCCTTGGGTGGCCCCCCTTGGGTCAATCGGCTGGTCCATCTGGGCTAGAGCCAACCAAGAACCAGTGTTGGAAGTTCTCAACGGGTGTTGTGGACATTGTGCCTGATGCTGGTGTTTGGGTATAGTGCTCACGAAACCCTGGCGTTGCTGCATTGTCCTTGAATGACTTTGTAGTGCATCCCCTTGTAGGGCTCCATGGTGGGTGGGGTCAGTGAGTACCGAAACTTTTTCTCTTTCCTATGGATCCTACAAAAAATTTAAATAAAATTGTAAAAAAACAGTCAATGGGTAAGCGACCACATTTTGAATACTCAGAACAGCAATCTCCAACATCAGTAACACACGTACCTCATTTTCTGATATTGCATTCTCTTTCAGAAAAACCTTTAGGGCAAATGTCCCCTTTTTTTATTTAAAAGGGGCTAGAGGGACTTGCTGGCTCTCCAAAGTCAGTAAAGAAGCTTCGATCTGGTGATATATTGGTTGAAACATCCACATCCCAACACAGTGAACTCCTCTTGAATTCAAAGGCAATTGGCAATATACCTATTGAGGTTACACCCCATGCTACTTTGAATACTTCACGAGGAGTCATTGTTGAAAGGGATTTGAAGAATGTTCCTGAATCGGAGATTCTCGCTGGTCTCTCCACTCAAGGAGTTTCTGCAGTGAGGCGCATCTCCACTCGCAAAGATGGAGTTACACTGCCAACAAATACCTTCGTTTTAACATTCACTTCACCACGTGCACCCGCCACCATCAAAGCAGGTTATCTCATTTGCAGGGTTAGGCCATACATTCCAAACCCTCTTCGATGTTTTCAATGTCAGAGATTCGGCTACTCAAAGACATTTTGTCGTGGTTCCCTGACATGTGCTCGTTGTGGAGGCAAGGACCACGATGCCTATGATTGTGACATAAACCCACATTGCGTCAACTGCAATGGTTTTCACCCCTCTTACTTTCATTCTTGTTCAAAATGGTTGGAGGAAAAAGAGGTGCAGCGTTTGTAAACGACACATAACATTAGTTATCCTGAGGCTCGGAAATTGCTGTCCACAATCCCATCTCGGATATATGCTGCTGCACTCCATTCCACAACTACAGTGGAAGTGCAGACAGATGTCTCTGTGCCTCCAAGAGAATCGTTTTCAAATCAAATGAAAAGCCTTTTGACCTCCGTGGTTAAAAAAGTAGATGAATCGACTTCCACACCCATCTCTGTTCCTCCCATATCTTCCAACAAACCTCAAGATCCATGTCCTTCAGTTTCAAATACAGGCATTTCTTCTGATACATCATTTTCTCCCACCACAATAAACAAAACAATTATTTGTCCGCGTCCTCAGTCACTTGATTCCTCTTCCAATAACAAAAACCTGACCACTCGACCCAGAGCAGGATCTATGGAGGTTGATAGACCTCCTCTGAAGAAAGTAAGTAAAGAAAAAAGACGAGATCGTAAACCGAAGGGTTCTCCAACCACTTCACCTGCCCGTCCTTAATAATGGCCACCTTGATACAATGGAACTGTCGAGGTTTACGTTCTAATCTGGATGATATCAAAACGCTGATTGCTTCCTACCAGCCTGTTTGTCTTTCTCTACAAGAAACATTTCTCAAATCTGATGATACAGTCTCCATTCGGCAGTTTTCTCTGTACAGAAATGACAAGTTGTGTGATGGTCGAGTACATGGAGGCGTGGCGCTGTTGGTTGATCAACATGTGCCCACCCTGTCTTTGTCACTCAACACACCCTTGGAGGCCGTAGCCATCCGTATTTCCTTGGGTCGTACCATCACTGTTTGTTCTCTGTACCTGTCCCCTGGAGAGGCATATGATCAATCAGACCTGGATGTTCTCGTTGAACAGTTTCCATCTCCATTTCTAATCCTGGGGGATTTTAATGGACACCATCCCCTCTGGGGAAGTGCTGTTATTGATGGGAGGGGTCGATCTGTAGAGCAGATGCTCTCTGATCACAATCTTTCTCTTTTCAATACTGGTTCTTCCACTTACTTTCATGCACCAAGTCAGTCCTTCACCGCCATTGATCTCTCAGTTTGCTCCCCTTCATTATTCTCCCATTTTTCATGGAGGGTTGACAGTAATCCACTAGGCAGTGATCATCTTCCGATCCTTTTGAGAGAGACTGGCCGTGGTTGATGCCACCCTACCCGCGTGCCCCGGTGGAAGCTGGATCAGGCAGACTGGTCCACTTTCACTGCTCTCGCAGAACTTGATCCTGCCATCGTAGATCAGCCATCAATAGACGACTGTGTTGCAGCGGTAACTGATTGTACTTTACATGCAGCTGCTCAGTGTATTCCTAAAACCTCGACACGTTTCCCACGATATCCTCGTCCATGGTGGAATTCTGCTTGCAACTTAGCACGGAAGGCTCAAAAACGGGCCTGGGATACTTTTCGTAGATATCCCACACTCAAATCGGGTTGCTTTCCAACAGGCCCGAGCACATGCTAGGTGGGTAAGAAGTCAAAGCCAGAAGGAATCTTGGATTAAGTTCACAACCAGCATATCTTCTACCACCAGTTCCAAGATCATATGGGACATGATTCGAAAGGTTAATGGGCACTACTATTCTGTTCCCCTCTCAATCTTACTCTCTGATGGTCAGGAGGTGACTGATGTCCGGAACTTCGCTAACACTCTAGGTGAAAGCTTTTGCCGGGTATCTAGCACTTCTGCTTGTTCCTCCACCTTCCTGGCCATCAAGATTCGGGCAGAGCGATCACCTCTTTCCTTTCAAACTGACTGTTTCTTTGACTATAATAGTCCCTTTACCCTGGTGGAACTAAAAATGGCCCTTCATCAGTCTGCCAGTACATCTGTTGGACCTGATGATATTCATTATGACATGCTGCATCATCTATCTCCTGCTTCTCTTGATGTCCTTCTGATTATCTTCAACCGGATATGGCAGGAGAATGTTTTTCCTGATGCCTGGCACCAGGCTATTATTTTACCTTTCTCTAAGCCAGGGAAAGGTCTGAAGATTCCTTCAAACTATCGTCCAATTGCTCTGACGAGCTGTCTTTGTAAGACCTTAGAAAGGATGGTTAATGCTAGTCTTGTTGGGTTCCTTGAATCAAACTACCTCCTCTCGCCCACCCAATGTGGGTTCCGTCGACAGCACTCCACCTTAGACCACCTAATTCTTCTTGAAACATCTATCCGAGAGGCCTTTCTCAACCGCCAACACCTTGTATCGATATTCTTTGACATAGAGAAGGCTTACGACACAACATGGAGGTATGGCGTTTTGCGAGACCTCCATACATATGGGTTACATGGCCATCTACTCATGTTTATTAAAAAATTTTTAATGGACAGGAGATTCCAAGTTCGTGTAGGTTCGGCACTTTCACGTTCTTTTGTACAGGAACTTGGAGTCCCTCAAGGCTGTATATTGAGTGTCACACTTTTCAGTATAAAGATAAATGCCATCACTGAACAACTCCCTCTCACCGTTATGAATGGGCTATATGTTGACGACTTTCACATCTCATGTCAGTCATCAAACATGAGATATATTGAGCGGCAACTACAAACTGCCCTCAATCGTGTACGGAAGTGGACTCTTGCGAATGGCTTTAATTTCTCTCTTTCCAAAACTGTATGCATGCACTTTTGCTGTCAACGAGGTATTCACCCTGATCCTGAACTTCATATCGGTGAAGTTTAGCTGCCAGTGGTCCCAGAGACAAAGTTCTTGGGGCTTATCTTTGATCGTAAACTGACCTTTATACCACACTTAAAGCAGCTTCGGGTCAAATGCACAAGAGCACTGTACATCCTCCGTGTCCTCTCCTCTACCAGTTCGGGGGCAGATCGCCGTTCAGTGTTAAAGATATATCGTGCACTTATTAGATCGAAACTTGACTATGGATCAATGGTCTATGGCTCTGCCAGACCCTCGGCCTTAAAGATACTGGATCCCATTCATCACCAAGGACTCCGACTCTGCACTGGAGCTTTCCATACCTCTCCAGTTCAAAGCATATACATTGAATCTCATGAACCTCCTCTACACCTTCGCCGTTTGCAACTGTCTTTACAATATACTTCGAAACTTCGTTCCTTACCAAAGCATCCCACCTGGGAATGTGTTTTCCTTCCTCAGTGGGCAGTACTTTTTCAGAACAGACGATCTGTCATTGCTCCGTTTGGCCTTCGCATCCGGGCACAATTGGATGAATTGGGTCTGTCCTTGGATAACATTGCAGATTCCACAGGTCGACGCATCCCACCATGGCTTATTACAGCCCCCAAGTGTGACTTTTCTTTCAACCACCTAAAAAAGGCGGATACTCCAGACTGGAAGTACCATCTTTTATTCAATAAATATCTTCCAAACAATCATTCAGTTCCCATTTATACAGATGGTTCCAAATCAGGTAATTCAGTGGGCTCTGCTATGGTTTGCTATGGGTCAGTAGTTGCACGCAGAATCCCCTCTGCAGCTTCTGTGTTCACTGCTGAACTGTATGCCATATCTCTTGCCCTTGATCATATTGCAGCTGAGCAGTACTCCAACTGCACTATTTATACTGACTTGCTTAGTTCTATACTTGCCTTGGAATCACTTCACATTAGCTCACATCCTATTCTCGCAGATATTCGAAACCGACTGGCCCATTTCTCATTAGCAGATACTTCAATCCAGTTTTTTTGGATACCAGGCCATGTTGGTATTCATGGGAACGAACTTGCAGACATGGCAGCTAAATATGTCTGTCTCAGCACCATTACCCCTATGCCTATTCCGTACATGGACTATGGTGTTGTCTTCAAGGCTCTGCTCCATACCAGTTGGCAGTCCACTTGGAGTGAACAATGCAACAACAAACTTTTTCAAATCAAATCCAAAATTGGAGTTTGGCCATCTAGCTTCCGTAAAGTTCGGAGGGAAGAAGTTGTTCTCACTAGGCTACGCATTGGTCACAGTTTTTTAACTCATCATTTTCTTTTATCTGGAACTGATGCACCAATGTGTAGTTTCTGTAACACTCAAATCACTATCAGCCACGTTTTACTTTCTTGCCATCGTTACAATTCTCAACGACGGCAATACTTTAAACATATTTTTTCCCAGGGTCAGTCTGTAACATTGGACAGAGTTATTGGTGATGGTGACTCTGTCCACCTTAATAACATTTTTAATTTTTTAATGGGTGTTAATCTTTTTAATCTTATTTAAGTGTGGTATATTTATTTATTACACCTTTTTAATTGTGGCTCCTTTTTTACAGTTTTATTCTCTCTCATTCAATGTGACATTAAAAAATGGCCAGAACATTAAATAACTCGACACCAGGACTGGAAAGGCCAACTTCAGGTGACTAACGCTTCTGTTTGAACTACTCGTTAGTTTTCCTGGCGAGTTACTATTATACTTTCGCTGCATATCATTTCACACTTTTACAACCTTTTTGTACTAGCCATATTGACTCATAACCCGGAACCAGGACGGAAAGACCAACTTCAGGTGGCTGACGGTGGTTTATATACTACCTGTTAGTCTTCCTGGCGGGTTATGATCATTCCCATTTTGCTACAGGTTGTCCTTTACAACTTTGTTGACTGGATGTCGTCATTGGTTTTTGCACCATTTCCTGTTTTAATTGCCATTTTGCTTTTATCTTCAATTACCTTTACACATTTTACTCCATTTACTTGACTTTTATCTTTTTACTGGACATTTGGCTACTCATTATTATGATTTTGCTGAGTGTCTTTTAAAACTTTTATTCCATTACATTTTGATAATAGCTACTATGACACATAACCCGGAACCAGGACTGGAAAGACCAACTTCAGGTGACTGACGGTGGTTCTTGAACTTATTCGTTAGTCTTCCTGGCGGGTTATGATCATTATTATTATGCTATGAGTAAATAGTTTATAACTTTGAAGACTGAATGTCACCATTGGTTTTTACACCATTTTGTTTTAATTGCTGTTTTGTTATTACCTTCATTTACTTTTACAAATTTTACTCCATTTATGTGACTTTTCTCTTTTTACTGAACATTTGGCTACTCATTGTTGTGATTTTACTGTGTGTCTTATAATACTTCTATTATTTTACATTTTGATACTGGTTGCTATGACACATAACCCAGAACCAGGACTGGAAAGACCAACTTCAGGTGACTGACGGTGGGTCTTGTACCTGCCTGTTAGTCTTCCTGGCAGGTTATGATTATACCTTTTTGATAGAGTAAATACCTTACAACTTTTTACACTCTACCTTCTATCTTAACCTTGTAGACTAGGTGTCAACATTGGTTTTATACTTTTTTGTTTTACCTTTATTTCCATTTATGTCTTTTACTACATTTTTACTGGTTGTTTGGCACAGATAGCCTCGTTGCTTTGTGCCATAAAACACTAAATCAATCAATCAATCAACTGGCTGAACAAACAACCACAGTTGCTTCACATTCCTCTTTATCTGTCAAGGAGTTAGTGGCTATTGTGTGGTGGGGCCTTTTATGTGGCCTGGACCTCTTTTTGAGCATGAAATATAGGTATAGCTTCCTCTGAATCCTGTTCATAGCAAGGAGAAATTTAACAGACTATTTTTCCACTGCCAACTTTGCCAGTACTTCTGGCAGCACTATTATGGATCTCCCTTGGCTTTATTCTTCTTGCTATGACATGATGTCTTGGGATTGTTTTGTACTTTGTGGATATTATTACTTTTTCCCTTCCTTCTTCTGACTATTACGTTTTTTCCTCTCTCTCTCCATATATTCAGGCTAGTGTTGAACAGTATTTATTCTAACTTCATTCCTGTGCTGACATTATTCGTCATTGCTTCGTTGGCATCTGTATTTTGGCTTATCATTGGGCTATTCCCTTTCATGAACTTCGAAATTCTGGAGTTTCTTTTGGCTTGGAGTTCACATCCTCTGTCTTCTGTGCAATCTTCTCAAGCCTAATTTTCATTTCTTATCCTTACCCTCATTATAGTTTTGCATTGTCTTTTCTCAAATCACATTTCTGAAGGAATCCACTTTTCCCTGTGATGTTATCCTTTATTTTCTCTACTTTTGCATGTTCACCTTCCTCTGTCTTATCACTATAATTTGGCTTCTCTGTGTGTGGAATTTGTTAGGGAGGAACACCTGTCTTGTTCAAGTTTGCCTCACTCTTAGAGAGATTTGTGTGGCTCCTTTTCTTTGCCAAGGTATTTTTGGTGGTGTATCAAATGTTTTTTAGTTACAGGTTGAAGTGATGTGCCAACATTCTTCCTTATCCTCCCTAATTATTTTTTTTTCTATTTCTGTCTCCTGTCCTGCTTTCTCTCTCCTCCTCCTCTCTTCTGTTCTTATGCACTCATCCATTCTTCCATTTGTTCAACTATTCTCTAGGTTTGGGAACAGTAGGGGTCCCATTTAGCTCAGTTTGTGGATCTTTGGTAGCCATTTGCAACCAACTGGTCTTACTTTGTTTTCACACCCTTGACCATTCTCTACAAGTCTATCTCAGGGCTTTTTATGTTCTGGATGCCATAAATTTTATCACTGATCATCTCTTAAGGCCCAACCATGTATTTCCCAGGGAGTGACCCTTTAGATTTTGGGTTTTCAAATTATTTTGCTTTCATCATAACACCTCTTCATTGATGCCTTTGCTTATTTAAACAAAAATAAGATTTTATTTTTCTGCTCTGGTCTCCTGTTCCAAATCCATTTTTTTTTCTTGCGGTTGATTCATTTAGTCAGAATTGGTCCATTACATTCTAATCCATGTTTCTTGAAACTACATTGCTTTGTGTCACAGTTAGCCTTATAGTTACATATGACAGTTTTCAGAAACATTTCAGGTTCTGATAGTAGATGATACGTGGTAAGCAATAGTTTGTTATGACCAGTGTGCTATTCCTGTCCATTTTACAGATCATCTTCTACTTGAATGCACTGAAGTGTTCTCAAAAACACTTAAGGGTGATGATATGAGCCAGCAGCTGATGTTGGGATAACAATTATGCCTTAGCAGAAGTTGTACTGCAAACTACTCTACTGAAGAATTTTCAAAATTGAGTATTTGCAAAAGGTGTCACTGTAGTTCATATCAATTATTGAGAAAAAAGAATACAGATGATGTCCATGGTTATTCTACCGCTTGCACCATCCCTGACCTTTCTAGTACTGAATATTTTATAGAACACATTACCTTCCAAAACAGATCTAGCTTTCAAGTAGGATACTCTAATTGCAAATGTCCCAGTTTTTCATATTTAAGGCCTTGCACAGTACCTAACTTTCTCAATAAGTAGGTTGTATCAATTTTTTTAACATCAGAAACCTCTTGAGCTTTTACAGATATCATCAGAACAACTATCTTTTGTTTTATGGTAGGAGAAATGTATACAATAATTCTCATGCCATGAAAAGTATCATGTCTCAAGTGTGTTAATGTGATCAACATTGTCATCAGTACGTTAAATAAATTGTCGTGCACTGGTGTTTGATGTGTTTAACTTGACTAGACATGGCACTACTTCAAATCCTTGAATTTTTGAGTAGGATAAACACAATCAAATGTGTTCAGTGTTTGATATGAGATATTGAGATTTGAAGTGATGATGCATCTGCATACTCAGTCCAGTCTTAAGTGGTACTTTAAGAAGAAGTACTTGAATGAGTGCTTGTTCTATTGATGTCACTTTGGTATCAACTTTCTTTCTGCTAACCATCATTTTCAGAAATAACTTCAAACCACTGGAAACATGGCTGAAGTTTTTTTTTTTCAATGGATAACACATAAAAGACACTGGATAGCTTTATATTGCTCTTGGTTGGTTTGGCAGTGAATTTTATTGCTACTGATATTTCAGTTTTGTTGCTATAATGCTTTGAATGATGATAAAACTCTTGCAAGATGGGACCAGACTGTGTCTGACTGTTACTACGTTGTGTTTGCAGTTGATGCCAGTGATAAGAATCGATTTGCCAAAATGCTCATGTAATTTCTTTTTCATACAAATAAGGTTTCAAACTGAATTCTCTCATTTTCATTACCAGGTTAAAAATTGTTATCTGTTCTTCATTATTCTGATTCAAAAATTCCATAACTGTAATGAAAGCTGATATTTGGTTAACATCTTCAAATCTTCCAAGAGCTTTTTTGCATTATAGTTGGATTTGAAATATCTTTTGGGAGAATTCTATTTGTTCTAAAATTAAAACTGCAAATGTAATGGTATTTTGCCTCTGCAGTCACAAGATTGTTCACAAATGTCACCCATCTATCTTCTTCTTCCCACCTCAGACAGTGCAATTCAATTTTTTTTTTCTGAAATTCAACTGTCCTGACACCGAATGGTTTATGTTTAACTAAAGCATCAGCAGCTAACATGTGTTTAGACTCAAAACAAGCAGTGTTCCTTAAAATTAAAATTCAATGGAATAGACTTGCAATAAAATGTTTGTTGCAGTAATATTTTGTGGCACCACAGATGAACATTTGGGTTCATGGATATGTTAATTTGTTGATAATGTTCTTTACTTGCAACTGTGATGCTTTAACTGTTAACTGTGCAGCTTCACATTCTTTTAATATTGTATTACAGAAAACACGTGAATTCATTTCTGTAATAGAAATAATAGTGATCATGAAATTAATGTAATATTTAAATTAACACAACTTATGCAAAATAATTGTGAAAAACATAGCAGTTTGGTTGTAAAACAAGACAAATCTCACTGTCAGTAAATACAAAAACAAATTCCTTTCGTGTTGAATTTTATTAACATACCATAGAAACAGTTTATCTTACAGATTATTGCACGGATAAACATCTGTAGGTATTTAGTTGCAATTTGCCAGTGTTTATTGTATAGTCTAAACATAAAATTTTTTTTCTGTAATAATAATTGTTACAAAACAAGTTTTAATGTTGTAGTCTTCACTAGGAAAATCATCTTTTTACAGCATTATAGACTTCTAACACATTGAAAGTAATTTAATGTTTAAATTCATGCTATTAGGCCTATGCTGAACAAAGCTTAACATGAGGATGTGCTCAAAATTGCATTAGTCCTAACATAAGATGCACTTCATTCTACAATGGTGGTTTATTTTCCAATGTTAAGTTTTAGGAAGCCTTCAGATTTATTGTTCATTTTTATATTGTCTAGGAAAACAATGGACCTTGTATGAAGGAATTAGACTAATCAACAATAAAGGCAATTAAGTCATCATCAAGTTTAACATTAATTGACCAAGATTAATGTTAGGTTTAATGTAAGTTTATTGTTAAACAAACTTGGAACTTGTGTTTCTGTTTCTACAGAATTTGACTCACAGTATCTTATTATTACTGGTATAATTCCAGAAACACAATAGAGCTACCATGATGTTAAAGGAAATGTGAACGTTGTTAGTATGTATGTTTCAGTTACTCGTGCAATTACCTACACAACTGCACTTATCTTCATCAATGTGTGTGCAACTGGCCTGACAATTGGTAAAGTACATGTGCATGCTCAGCCAGAGCAGGAGTGTTTGGTAATTAATTAAAAAAATGATTGTAATGTGTGCATAAAGTGATCACTTTTAGCCACTTTTTATGTAGTTCTGTAGTACATATGTATGCCAGTTTTTTAATACTTTATAGATATGCTAATAAGGAGAAGTGCTTTAACCTTTTGCATTCAAAATAATTCTGTTGTAGTTGAGGTTAAACTGTTGATTGACTGAGTTACAGTTTAATCTTTTTTTCAGATAAATGTCTATACTCTTTAATTTCTTACCAAATGATATCACTGACAGTAGGTATTGTCAGTTTATAGTGCAATGAAATGAGTAAAATTAAGAAATAGAAAAATTTACTTGTCTTTTAATTTCTTGTTGCATAATTTTAACTCTTTAAGCCCATAATTCTTGGGCATTTTACCAGAATTATTTTAGTTATGACCTAATAATTATCACTAGATCTTATGAAATTTCTTGTCGATTAGTATACGACCAAAGAGCAATAAATGTTATCAGACTATCATCATCTACCAAGTTTAAGGAGCTCAAAGAACTTCTTTTGGTTATCTTTGTAATTTTTGCTTTCTGTTTTTATTATTAATATTGACATGCTATATTAGTCATTCCTGTGCAATATTATGGTATTATCGGCAGAGATGCTTTAGCTTTTGCATACCTCATTAATTCTTGCAACCTGAGGCAAAATTTGCATTATATTTTTAAAAATTGTTAAATATTTAAGACCTGTATTTTAAAATGCAAATAACTCATAAGTAACTAAAATATTAAAGTCTTAATACAGTTTACCCATCTAACAAACATGTTTCTAGATGGAAAACAAATCTGTGCTAGCTAGAAGGAAAGTGACAACAATTCTTAGAGCAGTTTGACATAGTAGCAAATACTTCAGCAGTTTTAAAGTAACTATTATGAGATACTAGTTTAAAATGCATTGGTTATAAATCTGTATGTCACTAAATTCTTGTACTTTGTAAAGATGGACATGGCTTCT
Organism: Carcinoscorpius rotundicauda; assembly: GCA_011833715.1. Classification (NCBI taxonomy): domain Eukaryota; kingdom Metazoa; phylum Arthropoda; class Merostomata; order Xiphosura; family Limulidae; genus Carcinoscorpius; species Carcinoscorpius rotundicauda. The sequence continues at coordinate 33,601,032 of CM022391.1, read as the reverse complement.
GTCAGGGGTTCCCTATTTCTTTGATAGAAGAATGTTTAAACAAGTGCAATTAACCAACTTTCTGACCTTACATAGAAATGTAGTGTACTTATAAAAGTTAGAGACCAGAAGTTAAGATTTGTGGACACTTGCATGTCATGTGACAATAAAACTGAAGTTTAATAATTTGTTTAAAGGGTTCCTTTGAAATAAAGAAATTGAAACTTTAATAATACAAAATATTGAATTATAATGTACATTGTAATAACCAGTTTTATTGACATACATTAATAACAAAATTCTTTGATAAAATTTGCCTCTGTTACATCTTGGAGTTGTCAATATTAGAATAGTTATACAGTAAAACTTGTCTAAGGCGGAATTGCTTGGGACCAAGTAAAATTTCTGGCTTAAGCAAGTTTACCAGCTTAAACAATGAACATGGATTTCCTTAATTATGTATAATTTTTTAGTGGAATGTTAAACTTGCTTGACTCAAGGGAAGTGAGATGTTTCTGAATAAAGTTATTATGCTGTTTTATGCTATATTTATTAGAATAAAAACAAAAATAGACATTCAAAATATATACAAGTATTCAAAATCTTAATAAAATTCATTTGAAGAAAGTGTCCAACTTCAATTGTCTCTTTTTTAATGGGCTTTCTCATGCAGTTAAAAGAAAACATCAATTCTATGGCATTTTCATGAAATTCATTTTCCTCATTGTTTTTACATACAATTTAGTAGTATTAATGTAACTTAACACTTGCAATGAAGTAGGAATTTCTATTACCTCACAATATTTTGTATTTTGTTCATCTTCTGAATCTCTCACACTGTTATCATATTGTGATTTCATTATAGATTTTAAATCTGTTTCATCAGTTTCTTTTAAAACATTCTGGTGAACATTTGCAAAACCTTCCATGTTCACATAATCATCTGCATCGATCTTCTCAGAGTTTGGATTTCACTAGAATCGTCATAAACAAATTAAAACAAAAATTAGGGTATTAAGTAAATTTTTCCCTAAATTTTAAAATTAGGGAAGGTAGGAATTTATATTTTTCATGAGAATCATTTAAAGAGTAGAATTTTACATGTAAAAGACAAATATATTTTTACAAATCATGAATCTAATTGCAAAAATAATGATGGCAGAAAAAAGAACAATATATTTAACCAATACTTACTGTTGCAAAATGTTAGAGAATTCAGTAATATTTAAACAAATTATTAACCTATTGACCGTCAAGTATTTCAGCTGCTACAGCAACTCCGAACCAAGTTCAAAATACGACTCTAATGCTTGTTCATATTGTAACTTTTTCGGTGATGCCATTTTGGATTGAAAGTGAAACAATTTGAAAGTAGGTTAAATGCATATATGGTGTTGACATCTAGTATTGAAGTTAGGTATTATTGAGAATGAATTAACTCGTCTGTGGCACTGTTACCGATTGGCTTGGGCGAGTTATCTTGTCTGCAGCACTGAACATGTTAATTAAACGAGAAATTATTAATTAAATAATAAATTAATATTTAATCAAAAACATTTTTTTCATCTTACTCAGATGCTAATCCTACTTGTTGATAGATGAGGTAGGTGAAAGATAGTTTTCTATCTGCATTATGCAGGTTCTGCCATATAGAGAGCCTTTTATAAGAGAAATCTAAATATAATGCTGCAAACTTTTGATATATTTGGCTTGTACAGATTTCTGCTTTGACAGGTTTTACTCCATATATAATAGAAAGTCTGTCAGAAATGTTGGTTAGTAAAACCTTGTGACATACTCATAAAAGGGTATTAATAACCTTAGGGTTAAACAAGGCCTGGTCCAGGTCATACTCACTCATGGACTGTTACAAGTAAAACAGATGGTGGATCCTTGGCTATCCTCCTTACCAATCTAAAAATCTAGTGCAAGTCTGCTTTTAAAAACTAGGTTTTCATGAACACCTGTTGTATTTCCTTAAGAATGATGTGCTTTTGTGGGCTTCTTAGAATGCTCATCCATTTTTTTTCTTCTAATGGAACATGGGAGCTCTTGCCACTTGTTAGTCTCTAGCTACTGCATTGTTAAAGTGGTAGTTTTCGGTCAGTGTAGTAATGGTCACCCTTCTATATTTTCTGCCATGTCAGGTTCTTGGGTGGGTGGTTAGGTGATTGATTGATATGGAACCAGTCAATGCATGTTCGCACTCAGTTGCAGTTTAGATGTTACAAATCTGTTCTTACTCACTAAACTTAAGGTGATGTTGATGGTAGGATACCTCCTCTTACAACTTGGAACTCAAATTTCTGGTACTGTCTGATTTTGGGCTGGAGTTGACCCACCATGTTTGGTGTTACACCTGTAGCCACTCAATACATCTAGCATTTCTGATAGCCTGAGACATGGTTTTGGAATATGCTTATATTTTTTTGTCTGTGCTACACTTTTCTTATTAATGGGTGAAAACTATATATTCTGGTGCAGACAAGGTGGAGTCTCCCACAGATGTGATCCCATGATATAGGATATCACACTTCATGGGCCCCTTTCAGGCACTTCTGAATGATACTTGGTAACATTTTGCATTGGTACTTCTACCACATCAAAATTGAACTCTAGCTGTATGTGAGAAAATGTTATGTATTATATTGGTAGTTAAAGTTTTGTAAACTGAAAATGTATTTTTTAGATACCTCTACTCACACTTCCCGCCCATGCATTTCAATTTGTTGCATTTTCTTTTCTTGGTTAATCTCAAAGTGCTGATCGAACATTAAGTATAGAGTGAGTTAACTGCACTTTAAAAGTATGTCAGAGTCCAAATGGTAGAGGGTTGTTGTATGTTCATTTGCATGTAAGAATACATCAATATCATGTGGAAGCAAGTGAGTTTATTTGGAAGTCTCGAGACTAGTGGCATGAATGAAGTTTGCACATAGAGAGTACACTGAAGTAGGAGAGGTATGTGTGAAGCTGTATCTATCAGAGGTATGTTTTCACTTTTAGAAAATGTGAACTTTAAAAGCCTGGATAAATAATGTATGTATGAATATTGCTTAAAAACTTGGTTTTATGTTGCTCTTTTATTCTCTTATTTTCTCATATTTACCTGAAGGATGGGAAATGTGGCTGAAGTTGCTCACTTTTTCTTTGTGGCTTTTCGCCCTACTAGGTTCAATAGCAATACTCAACTTGCTGTTACCTAGAACTTAGTTTGACAAAAATAAAAGCTTTGTGCTTAGACCAGTTATCAGATAATATGAATTTTGTTACTTATAGTACCTTAGGTTTAAAAGAAAATATGCAGCTCAACACAGAAATTCAAAGAAACACAATAAACATCTTTTGTCTGTGAAAGTTCATCAGGAATATTGGTCTTAATAGTGTTGCTAAAAAAAACTGTTTACCTGTTTACATCCAATCTGATTTTGTAACATATTTGTGCATCAGGTAATGTTGTGGCATGTTTGTGTTTTTCCATTTGATGTGATTGTGCTATGTAATGTAATAATTGAAATGTTCATTGGTATGCTAATGCTGTATTAATTTTGTAGTTCATTAGCACTGGAATTCCAGTCAGTTACATGTATGTATTTATAAGTAGTTGAATACATTGTTTTGTATTTTACTAGGAATCTGGATTTTAACTGAAAATTTTATCAAAGACAGTCACAATGCAGGAAGATGGCTTCCAGAGATAGATTATGAATGGAATGAAAGTCTTGCCTATATTAAGGAAGGGTGTGAAAAAATTGACACTTGCTTATTAGCTGCTCCTCGACGTCTTCGACTGGCAAGAGCATCTACAGGATACAAGGCTTTCCATGGATGGAAAACTGCTGTTTTGTTAACTGAAAAGAAACGGAGGGCTGTGTATAAAAAGTAGGTTTTTAATTTGTGGTTCTGTACTGTTGTCGACTGTATGGCTGGTGTAATACAGATTTCACAATTGTATAGTCAGGGAAAAAATAAAATTCAATGCTCTTTATGGATTTTCCATTTACTTACAGATAAAAAAAAAACTTGTCCATTTTAGATTTAGTCAGAATATTACCAAATGTATAGAAGTTTTTGCTCCCAAATTGTCACTGAAATGGAATTTCAGAGTCTTGAAATGGGGAAATCCGTGGTATCAGTGGAAATATTGTCTGATTACTTGATGAAGATCTGCTCATCACATACCGAAATTGATTGCTACTGAATAGAAAAAAAAGGGGGGGAACTGCCTTTCATTACTTTGTCAAGAAATTTTTTTCCTTTTGTTCAAAAAAGAAGCAATAGTTTCTGAGAATATTGAACATTTAGAAGAGATCATCACTGTATAAGATTAAATTTATCTTAAATGAAGTTTATCTGATGCTAAAACAGCTGATTAGCCTATCATAATTTGTGAAAGGTCATGCTATTACAATTGTTCAGTTCTATTTAAAAAAAATTATTTAATTATATTTAATTATAATTTTATATAATTAGTACTTGAAACCTTCAGTGCTTTGGAAAACTTCGTTATTGCTGAATTAAGGAATTGGCAAATTTTAAAATTTTTAGACTTTTTGTTATTATTAATATCATCATTAATATCTTTCATTAACTTGTTAGCAGGATTCATCCCTTCACAATAAAGAGAAGATGTATTTGCTTAGAATGCCGATTCTTTAGAGGGGAGGTCATTAATGTAGCTAATAATTTGATAAAATTTTACATTGATGTTATCTGACTAAATATTAGGTAATAGAGATAATAAGCTGGTGTTCCAGTTTGCCAAATGACAATATAGGAAACACTACTTAATGAACTTTTACAGAAAGAAAAAAATAAACCAACAGTTTATCGAAATATTACAGCTACTTGTAAGATTCAATACATAATGCCACAGGTATCTTTAAGCAGTTACCTTTTTAGTATATTTAAATTTATATACCTTGTCTGCATAGTTAAGAAGGTTCTAGTTGTTTTTTTAACCCTTTGATTTGACACTAGTCATCTGATTTTATTCAAAATAAAACAGTTGAGAGTTATTAGTAACCTTTTGCTATGCTGTATTTATCATTCAGAACTCCTTTGAATAGCTATATTATGTGATCTTAGGCCAGTTTTTGGAGGTTGTTGGTGAAATACTGATAGTAAAATGGTTATGCGATCAATTTTTTCTTCCCTTACGAATTGAGTATCTTCACCTTTTTACGAGAAGTAGGACAGCAAGTTTCTAAGCCTTTGGCATGCTATGGCAGTTTATGTTTGCTATACCACACAATCTCATGTCCTGTTTGGACAATTCCTCAACCAAGGACACACTAGTGCTGTTTATCTATAGCTCATTCCCTTTGCCAATGTATGGTTCCATCATATTCCAAACTAGCCTGTGATATATCATCACCATCCTTGTTTGAAAGATTTTAACTTTTATTTGCCTAAAGTGACCATTAAGAAGTCTAATCACTTTTTGAATCACTGATGATGTTAGAAAAACACATGGGTTCTAGAATTGCTGATAGAATTGAATAAAAACCCTATAACCTGACCACTATTGAGACGGACTTTTCTTCTTTATGGGGCAAAGGCCCATCTTTTTGAAAGTACTTGAATTATAAGATTTTTTTATTTCATTTCTATGAACATTTTTTGACTCGGATAATGCCAGAACTCTGAACTGACATTTATCTAATTTTCTAGGGTTTTACTGGTAAAATTGCCATTTTATTTGTAACCATTTCCTTTTTTGGACCAAATGGTTGTACACATTTAGAAATTATCTGGTCAATTGGTGTACATGCCTTGAATAACATGACAAGAAGCACTTCTGAGAACTTTATTATTTGTTTGGAAAGTGCTGGAAGCTCAAGATCGATTCAGAAGAAACCAGATGTGATAGTTAGCCAATACATGTCCCAGTAGTCCTGCATTTCAGGTTTGTTGATTAAGTTAGCGTGTAAGGGGTGCAACTTGTAATCCGAGGGTTATGGGTTTGGGCCCACGTCGGGCCAAACATGCTCGCCCTCCCAGCCGTGGGGGCGTTATAATGTGACGGTCAATCCCACTATTCTTTGGTAAAAGAGTAGCCCAAGAATTGGCAGTGGGTGGTGATGACTAGCTGCCTTCCCTCTAGTCTTTCGTTGCAAAATTAGGGATGGCTAGCACAGATAGCTCTCGAGTAGCTTTGTGCGAAATTCCAAAACAAACAAACAAACAATTGTCGATTAAGCCTATTTCAAGGTGCAAAGCAAAAAATGGTCTCATCTCTCTGTAGTTTTCAGGTACCTATTTACAAAATGGTATACAACTACAGACAAGCTTTGTAATGACTGCACAGCACCTTTTAGGTATTAAATGCTCATATGCTTAACAAAATCAAATTTCAAGTAAAAATAGTAATTCTACGTTTGTATTAAAATGTTTTAGAATTCTTATTTTGTAAATTTGTTATATTTACTTGGTATATTTATAAAGAAAAATGAAGAAACAATGTTACGTACTTTATTCTCTGCACAACTGCAAAGAGTCTTGGCTGTTAACATTATACTTACCAATTTGTTTTTAGAATTTCTTTGCACTTTCCAAAGCATATGTTTTTATTTGCTAACCAACTGTCTTCTCTTCAGAATAAAGTTAAATGTGTCTTCTTACTCGTGTAATTCTTCTATTTTTGACAGTTTTATTTCTTCCTTTCATTTCCATCTCTGTATGTCACTATACGTGGTCTGAACATAATAATTAATGAAGCAATGCTTTGTATTTAGTCAATTTTGAATACAACTGGCTAGAGCAAGTTAATTTATGTTAACATAAAGTTTGTAAAGTGGATTGAACAGTAACTTATGGTTTTCTAGGAAAGTTTAGAAGGCTTAGGAACCATCTATACAGCTGGGAAACATTTTATAGTTTGTCTTTTTTCAGATATCTTTTTTACATCCACCTGTTTCAAACAACATCAGATAAGCTTGGTTAGGTGTAACCAGTGCAGTAACAGGTAGCAAAAAGTATTCAAATGACTGAAAGCCTTAGTTTTGAATATAATTATATTTGAATAAAAACATTTACTGTGAATTTCTCTTGTTAAAATGTATAACTTTGGTAAAGCACCAACTTTCCAGTGTAATGTAATGATGAATCTGTAAAACATTAATAATTATTACAGATCAACAGCCATTTTAGTTTTAATGTTCAGTTGCTAAGAAATAAAACAGGTTCTTGTTGTTTTTTTCTCTGAATTAAAAATGTTCATTTCATACAGTCTTTTACTTTTTAATAATATTTTTCTTTCAGTTTTGTTTCCTTATATGCACTTAAGTTTATAGATTTATAGTGGAGTAAAATACATATATGAAAAAAAGGAAATTGTTTTATACATCTGGTTTTTCTCTCAGTCACCAGGTTAAAGAAAATGTGTGTCAAAATTATATCAAGGTTCTTAAATTCTGTTACATATACTGTAGTATTTGTAATAAATTTGTCATACAGTGATCACTAAACAAGAGAGTCTAACATTTACTGCGTGGAAAATACAGAATTGTGGCAACTTTCTTAAATATCATAGCTATAAAAGAGCTAACATATTACAACTTTTTTGTCAAATTGAATGTGTGAGAGTTTTGTTTGCTTTCAGTTTGTTGCAGTGTGGAGGAGCTACTTTGATTCCAGTCTCATTACCATGCCCTAATCTACAGCTTTTAAAAAAAAAGGTTACACATGTATTTGTTGATCCAGAACAGATTGTATCTGTTAAGTCTCTTCTAAAGCTGCAGATATTGTGTATTAGCCCAGATTATATAAGAAATTTCCTTTTGTTGGTAAGTAACACTTGTAATCAGTTTGTGTTATAAATTTTAATTTAATTGCTGGCTCATGTCATGATGTATTCTGTAAAGTAATGAAATGTTTTCCAGTCTCATTTTTTCTTTTGATTTTGTTCTTTCTAGGATTGGAGTTTTCAAAAGTTCATGTTTTACTTCAGATTTGCATGTTGTTTCTTTGTTTTAGGATCCTCCTCCTGCAATGGAGAAATTTCTCATCACTGTATATAAACCCATCAATGTTTTACTGCAAAATGAAGGGATCACTTGTAAGGACAAAAAACATGATTCTTTAAAATCTCCTGTTTCTTTTATTTCTCAAAGAAATTTGATACCTTTGTTGTCACCACTAAAGTTGTCACATTTATCTGTTGATAACTATCAAAATAATGAAAAACATCCCTCAATACTTCTAAAAAAATCAGTTAAATCTCTTAATGAAAATAGTTTTGAATCAGTGACAAACAGCAATTGTTTGAAGAAACGTAGTTATCCTTTTCTTGTGTGTCAAAAAACTGAAAACAACAAAAAGAATAAACATAAAAGTTCTAATGATTACTTAAGTAGTGCACTGTGTAAGCAATTAAAATCTAAGGATAGTACAACATTCTCCAAGTCTCATGCAACTGGGAAAACTTCTAAACCAAGAAATCAGAAAAAAGGTCCTCTACATGAGAAATGTCAAAAGTCCCTGTTAGGATACTTGACTTTACAGCAGCAATCCGGAATTAGGAAAAGCCTGAGTACCAGTTTCCAGTCACCAGTGTCAGAAAACAAAGATAATAATAAAAAGGCTCATATTCCTTTAAATAATGTCAAAACATTACCTTCAGGATCTTCCAAGAAAGTTTTAGATTATCCAAAATGTGTTAAAACTAAACAGAATATTTCTTTAGGTTGCCTTCCTCAGTTAAAAAGCTGTCATAGTGAATATCCTTCAAAGTTTGACTCTGTTAGTATTCAGAATTCAGAAACCAAAAAAGATGTGATACAAGGTTGTGGGACTGAAAATGTTAATTGTGAGAATCCCTCTAAAACTTCTTTCTCTGGTAATAATGAAATATTGACATATTACCAAAACCATCTCACCACTTACCAGAGCGGGTCAATAGTGATCCCTCACAAAAAAACAGTTTATACTTTGCCCACAGTTGGCCAGAAAGTTCAAATTACTCATTCTCCAGTATTAGAGGGTTCCACCAGAACAGTGAAACCTAAGCTTCAAGATAAAGTTTTTAACAAAGTGAGTAAATTTCGACATGTAGTTTCATTAAAAAGTAATTGTTTGTAAACATTGTAGTAAGCTTTTTAGGTGAGGTCTTTGTTTTACATTTGTTTTAATAGTAAGTTAACGGAACAATGTTTTGGAATTGTGTAAGACTGAATTAAAATTATAGGTTCTACAGAAAATTTTATGGCATTTAATTCTATTGTTTCAGTTGTGAAGTGTATTTGTAGTTGTATAAAGTTATTGATCATGGACATGGGTGTCTGAAGTTTTTACTGAAATGTTTGTGGATGTGTTTCATCTGTATGTTACTTCTTCAACGTATATACCTATGCATGCAAGATTTTTAACTTTCCAATAATTTTTACAAATGCAACATGAAATTTTGTACAGAATATAAACAAAGGAAACTGCAGATAGTAGTAGCAGAGCCTCAAGAAAGGAGATAAAAGTGTTTTTGAAGCTTACTGTTATGTTCAAATCCATTTTGTTGAACTGTTATTAGCATGTAAGGAGCCGAACAAACTTGTGGTAGTCAGAGGAGGTTTTGGGGTTGTCGTGATTTGATACATGAATTCTCATGAATAATAGTACGGACAAGAAAAAAAAGTGTAAAGGAGAACTAACTTCCTTACGTAGAGAGCAGGGCTTTAATTTTTCAATAAAACTGGCTAAAGTTACAATATTTCATAAGTCTTCCACCTTCAGGTATTATGAGGAAATTAAAAGTTGAGGTTGTATATTTTGTGTACAAATAAAAGAGGACCACATTTATTCTAAGGTGCAGATTTGGTGTTCTCTCAGGATTGAATATTGTTTTTTAAAATTAATTAGGACATATAAATAGGCACTGAAACAGTGTGCAAATGTTTTGCATAGTTTTTCTTTTGTGAATTTTTGCAGGTAATTTACTAGTAAAACTAGGTAATTCACATATGGCTTTGCTAGTGTGTAAATAATAGAACTGATTAATGTGATTAACTCATTTCTATCACAAAGATAATCAACCTGTTGAAATAACGGTTAATCCAATTAATGTGGCCCTCAAAATTAAGACATTTAGTCCACTGTAAATAGAAAAAATGCATTAATTAAGATACATCAGGAGAAATGTTTCTATTCTGAAAATATTCTTCCAATTAAGTATGTAATTAATACGTAAAGTAGGGGGGAATACAAAACAAAAAATAATAATCATTTTATAATGATTAAATATTTTTAACCCTGCTGAACTAGAAAGGAGCCAGAGAGCATGTCATCAAGTTTGTGCACTTTCAAAATTTTACTGAATTTCAGTGTTAGGAATGCATTTTAAACTTGGTATCAAATTGTAAATTATAAATCAGTGTGTAGTCTTATACATTGGTTAATTTCTTAATTCAAAAGTCAGTACAAAAAACAGTTGCTAAATATTGATGTTTGTGTATCATATTCTTGGTTTGGTCAGATAATATTTTATGGTGCCTGCAATACAATGTCTGTAGTTTCATATGAAGTATAAACTCACATTTCTAGTATTTGTAAGCTAGAATATATAAAAATCTTCTGACTTGTTTGCTAAAATATTGGATCTATCCAACACTTCCTGATAGAAGTTTTGTTTATTTATGCCTGCTTTTCTATACCTTTAAATCTATAATCAATTGAAAACTGTGCATTTACTCTACACAATTCTGTTAGTGTTTCTAAGCTATTTATGAAGAAAAGCTCTTATATTATTATGAAGTTCAAATATTATGACAAATGTTATTTTCCAAAAATAAATACAACATAGTCAGGAAGCTTTGTAAATTACAATAACTTTTTGGTATTAGTATGATTCTTTAGAATTTTTTAATGTTCAAAAATGCATATATAAAGTTGACACTTTTTCTCCTACATTGATGTAAATTTCGACAAGCCTAAACAACTCACTAGTGAAAAAAACAAACAAACAAACTTCAAAATGCCAGAAGTTATGGAGTTTGTTGTTTTCCAAACATTTTTAATTTGCTTCTCTGTGTTTTAAGAAATATAACTATTTATTTATTTATTTGTAAACAGTAATATATATTCATACACACACTCCTGTGTAATGTATGGTAACGGAAGTCTCATTGTACCTTACAAAATGTTGGAAACTACACATTTATTGGTTACTGTTTAAGCAGGGTAAAATATGAAACAGGGTATTCATAAGCACTTTCACACTTATGTTGCCACTAAACATTCAAACACACATTGGATTCTTTAGAAGAACATAAAGATCATGCAAAAGAAAGTTAAAAATTTTCAAATAAAGTATTATTAATCTTAAAATCAAAATTACTTTGCATGTTGGATAGTTAACATTTTGAAAAAATCTTTACAAAAAAACATTGATACGTAGTTTTAAAAACATAATATTTTTTGTGTAAAAGCCTTGTGATATTTACTAATAATTTACAAAATTTTGTAAAGATGTTCTTACATTATATAAAATTATAGTATAATTGTTCTCATGGTTACAAGCTTGGTGGATGCAACCCAGCCTGTATTTGTAGGGTTAATGAGGTTGCAAAATTGCAAGTAGCTTTCCAGTGATGTCAAGAAAACCCACTTGTAGAGAAAAACATATGTAAAAATGGCTCTTTTGGGTTTGATAGTTAACTTATTCAATCAATTTGAAATTACTATGTTCAGTTATTCCAATTATCCAGTAAGTAACATATTGGCTCCCACACAACCCACCAGTGAGTCTTGCTGTGAGTGTTGACTTGGGCACAGTGACTACATATACACTCTTCCTTTTAATAATAATAATAAAAAAAATTTACCAGGGGGACCCTGAAAACTATAAATTATAATTATTGTAACTGGTTGTTACTTTTGTCATTTATTTCATCTATCCTGTAATAGAACTATTTGCATTATAATTTTTGATTAATTCAAGTTTGTTTAATTCATTGTTATTGTGATGTTTAATAAGTTAAACTTAATAAGTGTGAATTAATTTAAAATAATAATAAAAAATTATAATTGCACTCTTAATTATGTGAGTAGCTGGAGTAATTTGAAACAAAGTGTGACTACTTGATTTTTGTAATATTAATCATTTTGTCAGTAATTTTGGTTAAACAATTAGTAATTGATAAAACAAGTTACACAACTAGTTCTATAAACTACCTGAAATAGTTGTTAAGATAATTTTTTCTTCACAATTGCTTGATCTTACTCTTGTGTTTATTTTTTCATAATGGAGGGGATTATTGAATTTAATTTTTTGTGACTACTTAGCAATATCAAGTTACTGATAGGTTTGTGTTGATATAAAAATGATCTTAAAAAAAAATATTTTAGGTCTCAAGGTCCTCTTGTAGTGAATTATCAGGAAACTATACTGCTATATTTGAATCTTGTTTTGAGGAAAATGAGTTTGTGAAAGCTTTGAATTTTATGAAGTCTGTTGTATCAGAAAAGAAGTATCCACAGCTGCAGAGCATTAGCATGATCTTGTATATCTTGCAGGTAATTACTAGTTGTATTTGGTATAAAACTTGTTTTATTGCTATCTGATTGGTCCCTTAATTTTCAGGATGGAAAATGTACTTGTTTACTGTGACTATTTAAATATGGGAACTTGTGATATAAAACAGTGTATATTATTAAACTGTATAACAAAAAGTGCAGCAGGTGAAGAGTTTATGCACATGTAATTGAGCGTGCATGTGTATGAAGTAATCTTATTAAGTATTATGCACATTTTGTGAAAAATAATGCTTTTAGAAAGACAGATTGCTTACAAAGGGAATCATTGTTGTGGTTTTTGAATTATTTACTTGCTGCCTTCCAAGCCATTATATTTCACTTTCTTTTGTTTATGTAAGGCATTTTTATATAGTTAATATGAACTTTTGATCACAAAAAGTGGTGTAATAAGAGTTACATTAGATTTATGAGGCATCTGCATATCCTTGTGTGAGTTTGTTCCTAGAGAAATAAAGAATATTTTATTAGTTCTTAAAAATTTCATCATAACTTCAGGTGTTCAAACAAAAACACTTGTAAATACATAAGCATATAAAACATTTGTGTGTTTGACTTTAAAATAATCTCTTTATAAATAGGTAACCACAGAAAGAAAGATTGCAATTTTAGCATATCAGATGTTGTCAGAACTGCTCTTTCTCCATCCTCCTGTCACTGACACAATGTCTTCCTATTACTTTAAAGCTTTCTCTCTAAAAGATCATCGAGAGGAGTCACCATGGAAACAGCTGTTTGCAATTGTGAGGTTAGATTCTCAAACTTCTACTGGAGTTAAAGGAAAATTGTAACCTGAGACTAAAAGTAATGTAGAATAAATTACGTAGAAACTTTACTATTTTCTTATATTACTAGAAATGCTCTTTAACTGTGATTATTATGAATTTTGTCATCAGAAAGTAGAGAAAACTGTGCAGCTGAATAAAAGCTTAATTCTTGCATATTACATTTAACCACAAAGGTAGATAATCTTAACCTAAGAACTAAGAATATTAATTACCAAACTCAGATTGGGAAGTCTTATCTTTGAAATAATGCAGTTCTTTTCCTGTATATTTGCATTCATGCAGGCAGTAAAATATGATATTCAAATAATATGACTTCTCTTCATGCATTGCAAAGGATGCATCATTTACACAGTTCTTCACTCTTCCACCTTCCACAAGCTTTAATGTGCATGCATCATGGGATCTTAAATAAGCTCCACTTTCAAGTGTAATTCTGATTTATTGTTATTGTTCATCCTATGCAGTTTTTCATGATGAATTATGAAGTTTATTTTATTTCTAATATTTTTGTTAATGATAGAAATGTCCCTTGCTGGTACAACAGTAAGTCTGAGGATTTACATTGCTAAAATCAGGGCTTTGATTTGCCTCACTGGTCTTGGCAGATAGCCCAGTGTGACTTTGCTTTCTGAAAACACACACACATGCAATAATAGAAACCTTCTGGTTGTTTTGAAGTTTTATTTCAGCAGTTCTGGTGTGTAAAAGGCCCTGTAGCTGCATTATCAGTTTTTATTGGCAAGATGAAGCTTCTGCTGAACATATTCCAACTTGAACTTATTTCTGTTACATTGAGGGGTTTAGTGTTTTGTTATTTTGATAATTTGTATTTTCCTCTCTTCCATTATTATGGTTGATGCATCTGGAAATAAAAGCAATTTCTAAAAACCCCATTTGCCATACATTTATCACTTCTTTGGTGTGCTCAGTTTTTATTTTAAAGTTTATAATCTCCTGATTTTCTTTTTAAGGCAACTGCCCACATGGTCTTCTGCCATGTGTCTTCCATCAATATTTTTAACTTTGGTTAATGATTATACTCATTTTACAACTCAGCTCAGTTATTAGCTGTTAGCTATTTCCTTTCTTTAGCTTCTTTTTCTCAGGTGCAAGTGACTTCATGAAGTTTCTTTTTTCACAGCATTCACTGACCTGATCTTTATTACTGAATAACTTGCTTGTTTTTATGAGTTACTAGCTCATAGAGCTATTTTTCTAAATGTTTCACTTTTCCCCTAATAGTTCTGGTGACTTCCAAAGGGCCTCTTTCTTGTACCTTTTTATTTTTAAGAGCATATCTTCTGAATTTACTTCTCAATCAGGGAAAAGCTTGTCAGCAGTTGATCTTGCCTTTACACATTACTTCAGGTCATCATCCTAATTTTTGACATTAAATTAGTCATAACCATCCTTCTGCATTATCTGCTATTTCTTCTGGTATGACCAGGTTTTTGCTTGGAAATTTTCTTACTCGTTTTGCTCCTTTCAAGTTTTATGACATGGAAGCAAGTGGAATGAACCTTTCTGACCTACATACTTACCTTTTTCCCTTCCTTGATTATTCTTTCTATAGTATTTTTGGGAACCATCTAATATCCTTTCTTTATCTATTGGACCTTTGGATTCATCACATTCTCTAATTCAATTTTTCTGACTATTTTTATTATGATCGTCTACTATCATTTTTATATGTACAACCTAATTTGTATTAAAATTTTGGGTTGGAACATTTAACATATTTTTAAGGTGTTTGTTTTTGTCTTTTTGTATTGCCAAAGAACGAAATTGGGAAATTGAAGACTTGTATTACATCTTTTCTGTTTATTGTTATCTGAACATTCTAAGGTCTAAGATGGAAACTGTAAGAATGTTATTAAAATTCATTTGTAAGATTTTTGGATAATAAAAGGTGATATCAGAGATATTTATTTACATGCTACAAACCATCAGTCTTCTCAGTATTTTTTTAATTTTCACCATTGGGGAGATGATCATCAGTTCACTGTATTTAATATCAGGTTGGCTTCAGCATATTAGATCTTCATTTGTGTAGACAAAATATTTGCGACACACACACACACACACCTCCCTCCCTCCCCATGGCCAATAAGATTATTTTCTTTCTGTTTTCACTTCAGTTATTGACTTGTACTAAGGTGATTAACCATTCAGTTAACTTCATTTCTGAGGTGGATCACTCGTGAATCTAATTGTCAATTTGTTCTTATTCAATATTTGACTCAGATTTTGGGTATAAATTTTTCAAGGAATTAATTGCATGTCTTCTTTGGTTTTGCAGTCCATGGCATCTTGTGTGTGCCTCTCTCTTTGCTTCCATCTGCCAGTGTGTTTTATCTGAGTTAGTGATGATGACTTCTGTCTATTAGGTTTTGTCTCTTGAGTTGTGCACATGTGAGACATCTTGAAGTTCAGTGAACTCTGTAATCAGACTTGTTGTCTCTGAGGTTTCCATTTCTTCTGGCTACATTTTAAAGTGTGGCTAAATCAAAAATGTTTACCAGTATAGGTTCCTATTTTTTCCTTTCCACTTTTACCCATATTTTGATCTTTTCATAGATATATCATAAAACCTGAAGTGTTATATTTGAGTAACTTTGTCTTTCAGACTTTTTTTTCTCCTCAGGAATCCCTTTCTTGTATTAATATTTATAAACTTTGGGCCCATCAACATGTTAAGAGTTTTGAGTTTCTAACCATTTTATACCACTACTTTGTTTTACTTTGCACCAACAAAAGTTTTCTTCATTCTTTCTAACCAAGATTTCATAAAAGTAGGTTGTGTATTTAGTCTGATTGAAGTTTCATATTTTTTTAAACCTAAATACACTTTAGTTTCTAAGATTAATAAAGTTAGTGGAATTCTATGGTATCAGTGTAGTTATGATTTTTTTGGTTGTTCGACTGTATATATAAAACCTAAAAAAAATAATTTTTTTTTTGATATCCTCCGTGTGTGAAATTTTAAACAGTTTAGCAATCTGTCCAGAAACAATATTTGTTGTATAATGTTTTTTTTTCTGTTTCAATAATCTCCCTTCTTCTATCAAAGTTACATAAAAGAATCCCTCAAGAAACATTTTTGTCGGTGATTAGCCATGATTGTTAAGTTCCACTCAACACTGCCTGACATTTTCTTCCCCTTTATATGTACCTCCTTCTAGGTATAAATCTTTTGTGCTCAGGGTAGATGTTTATCAGCATTGTATTTTAAAGTAATTAATTGATTACTAGCTAAAGTGCCCATTTAGTACATTGGGAAAGATATAAGGAGTCCTAAGGGTATATACTAGGTTTTGGTTACTAATGGTTATTTGGTTTGGTAGTTGCAAGCAGAAACACATGCACAATCTTGTAAAATAATTAGTTACTGTGTTATTTACCTTATGCCATGAGCAAATATGAGCCATGGAAGTTCACAAACTCTTCAGTATATTCTTATTTTTGTCTGTACATTCAAACTAATAGATCTAAACTTATCTTCCATGCTTAACTTGTACCATAAGAATTAACACACTGTTTATTGAGTATCAATGTCTTTTATATGAGTATTTAAGAGAAACGAATAAAAACCTTTCACTAATAATTCTGAAACATTTTTCTCATCATAACTGAGTGTTTGAAAGAATTTATAAATGTATTACCTAACAAATCATCACCATTTTGAATTTTGATAACATTAAGCCATTATTTGTAATGCATAATAAATTAAAATGTTTGTAGAAAAACATTTTTTCTTTAAATTATTTCAAGAAGAAATAATTATTTTTTTATTTATTATTTTATAAGCTGTGCTTTGCAAGATGGAAGTGATGACTCTTGTATAGAACAGTTCAGTAACTGTCTTCTCTTTACTGTATGGATGGAACTCATTCGGAAAAACTTTGATGCATACGTAAAAAGGTATTTCTTTTCATCCTTGTATGAATTGTAATTTGTTAAATTTTAATTTATCAGTTATTTGAATGAAATTAGTGGTGTTAAAAATATGAAAATCTCAATTTAAATAATATGCTATTTGTATAATTTGTTTACATTAACTTTGTGTGGTGCTCATAACAATAATTGGAAGTGATTTTTTTATGTTTAAAGGTACTAGTAGATTGATTCTTAATAACATAGTTTGAAATGAGTACAAATAATATTCAATACCTCTTTTATATCAAGGGCCAATATTGCAAAGTTGTTTATATATGCCTAACTGTGAATTTGAGGGTCTAAGTTTTGTGTCCAGACGTTATAAAATCATGGTTTACACTTTGGAGTTGTGGGTGAATTATAAGAGTTATGGTTATTTTCACTTTTATGTTAAGAGTAGCCCAGTGGGCTTTGTTAACAGGACTATCAGTTTCAAACTGGGGATGGTCAGAAAAACTCTTGTGTGACTGCACAAGTATTTGGAACAAAGAAATTCATGCAACAATTTTTACTATATTTGAAAATAAGTGATGAGACACAATCATTTGTTTATTGCTTTGAGAATCAAAAGTATCAATTGTTGTTCTGACATTTTATATAGTATAATGTGTATTGGTATTAAAATGAATTGTAACGATTAAATCTGTGACTTCAGTTTTTTTTTGTTAATTTGTTTTTTTCCTGCATATTTTCATTGTTGGTTCCTTTGTTTTTGTGCTGCAGTTTTTTTTAATTTTCATTGGTTCCTTTTTTTCATTCTGTAGCCTTTATCTGCATTGCTTTTCCAGCTTTGGTCTGTTGGGCTCAACTTGCAGTTTGTGAGTCATGGGATTGAAAATCTTGCACTGAGCATGCTCACCCTTTCATTTGTGAGTGTGTTGTAATGTGATGGTCAATCCCACTATTCAGTGATAACATGAAGTCCCAAGAGTTAATTGAGGGTTCTGCCAGTTAGTTGCCTTTTGTGTAATTAGCAGTTCCTAATCATTTCAGCAGCAGATGGCTATAACAATCTAAAGCAAACAAACAAGTTAGTTTTCTTACATTTTGGTAATTTTCTTTCTTTTTTACAGTTTTATTCTGCTGATTTCTTCTTATTTTTTTCTGTTTATTATTTTGTCTTGTTTCTAAAGTGTCAGGTCTGATGGTGAAACAGAAATCTTACAAAAATCTTCATTTTTTATCCTATTCCTTCTTCTATTACTTGCTCAAAATAAATAAAAACCCTATAAATCTGAAAGTAACTCGTGTTTTCACCAAAAGCATTGTTTCAAAATGTTTTATACTGTAGTCGTAATATGTATGCTACATGTACATAGGTAGGTGTATGATTTTTGCAGAATTTTTGATGTAGGAGAATAATTTCCACTTCATTATGAGAACTTCGTGGCATAGTCTCTGTCATGACATAAAAAATAATGGATTTAGTCTAAAAAATTTCCACACTTATGTTTAGATTATTGTAGTTGGCAAAACCACAATATTCCAAAAATTTTTTGGAATAAAGGAACTTTTAAAAATACCTTTATTTCTACGGTGGAACACTGATCTTTATTTTTGTCAAAAGGCTTATTTGTTTTGAGTCTGCAGTTTTCTTCCAATAGTTACCATTTCTTCGGGCATCTTCAAAAGGTTCCTTTGTCTGTTCTTTTTCGTTTTTTTCCAGTTGTGTTTTTGCTGTTTTTTGGACTTGTTTCTCTGTTTAGTTTTTCTAGTTTTATTCCCTTATTCCTCTGTCTCATTTTTATGGTTTTATTTTACTCATAATCTTTTTTCTTTAGTATTTTCTTTTTTTCTCACTGATTCTTATTTTGTTTCTGCTTTTTTTCTGTTAGTTTCTTGTTTTTTTCATCTTTCTTCTACTGGCTCTTCTGTTTTCTTCCACTATTTTTATTGTTTCTGTCGGTTTTTTTCTACAACTTTTTTGCATTTGCTGTTTTCTCATGTTTTCCAGCTTTCATTTTTCAATAATTTTATTCCACTGAAGTCTTTTATATTGACCTTAAAGATGTTGGACCCCATCCATCACCAAGGACTTCGACTCTGCACTGGGGCTTTCCGTACCTCTCCAGTTCAAAGCTTATATGTTGAATCTCATGAACCTTCTCTACACCTTTGCCGTTTGCAACTATCATTACAATATACTTCGAAACTTCGTTCCTTAATAAAGCATCCCACCTGGGGATGTGTTTTCCAACCTCAGTTGGCCATACTTTTTCAGAACAGACGATCTGTCATTGCTCCCTTTGGCCTTTGCATTTGGACGCAATTGGATGAATTGGGTCTGTCCTTAGATAACATTGCAGATTCAACAGGTCAGCCCATCCCACCATGGCTTATTACAACCCCCAAATGTGACCTTTCTTTCAGTCATCTAAAAAAGGCAGATACTCCAGATTGGAAGTAGCGTCTTTTATTTAATGAACATTTTTCAAACAATCATTCCGTTCCCATTTATACAGATGGTTCCAAATCAGGTAATTCAGTGAGCTTTGCTATGGTTTGCTGTGGTTCAGTAGTTACGTACAGGATCTTCTCCACAGCTTCTGTGTTCACTGCTGAACTGTATGCCATATCTTTTGCCCTGGATCATATTGCAGCTGAGCAGTACTCCAACTGCACTATTTATACTGATTTGCTTAGTTCTATACCAGCCCTGGAATTGCTACATGTTGGCTCACACCATGTTCTCACTGATATTCAAAACCGACTGGCCCATTTCTTATCAACAGCTACTTCTATCCAGTTTTTCTGGATACCAGGCCATGTTGGTATTCACAGGAATGAGCTTGCAGACACGGCAGCTACATCTATCTGCTTTGTCACTATCACTACTGTGCCTATTCCGTACATGAACTATGGTCTTGTCTTCAAGGCTCGGCTCCGTGTCATCTGGCAGTCAACTTGGAGTGAGCAACGCGACAACAAGCTTTTTCA
The DNA here is from genome assembly GCA_011833715.1 of Carcinoscorpius rotundicauda. NCBI lineage: Eukaryota > Metazoa > Arthropoda > Merostomata > Xiphosura > Limulidae > Carcinoscorpius > Carcinoscorpius rotundicauda. Next base: position 33,580,870 of record CM022391.1, on the reverse strand, counting down.
AATCAAATCCTATATTGGACTTTGGCCATCTTGCTTCCGTCAAGTTTGGAAGGAGGAAGTTGTTCTAACTAGACTACACATCGGCCACAGTTTTTTAATTCATTGTTTTCATTTATCTGGAACTAATGCACCAATGTGTAGTTTGTGTAACACTCAAATCACTGTCAGCCACATTTTACTTTCTTATTATCGTTACAATTCTCAACGACAGCAATGTTTTAAACATGTTTTTTCCCAGGGTTTATCTGTAACATTGGACAGTGTTATTGGTGATGGTGACACTGTCCACCTTGATAAAGTTTTTAGTTTTTTAATGACCATTAATTTTTTTAATCTCATTTAAGTGTTGGATATTTATTCATTACAACTTTTTAATTGTGGTTCCTTTTTTACAGTTTTATTCTCTCTCGTTCAATTTGACATTGGAAAATGGTCAGAACATTAAATAACTTGATGTTAGGATGGGAAAGGCCTGGAAAGGTGACTAATGCTGCTGTTTGAACTTTTTGTTAGTCATCCTGGCGAGTTGTTATTACACTTTTGCTGCATATCATTTCACACTTTTACTACTCTTAGTACTGGCCATAATGACACATAACCTGGAATCAGGACTGGAAAGACCAACTTTAGGTAACTGATGGTGGTTCTTATACTTTCCTGTTAGTCTTCCTGGCGGGTTATGATCATTACCATTCTGCTACAGCCCTGTAGTTTTTTACAACTTTGTAGACTGGATGTCAGCATTGGTTTTTCCACCATTTTCTGTTTTAATTGCTGTTTTGTTTTTACCTTCATTTACCTTTACAAATTTTACTCCATTTACTTTTATCTTTTTACTGGACATTTGGCTACTCATTATTACGATTTTGCTATATGTCTTTTAAAACTTCTATTCTTTTACATTTTGATAATGGCTGCTATGACACATAACCAGGACTGGAAAGGTCAACTTCAGGTGACTGATGGTGGTTCTTGAACTTACCTGTTAGTCTTCCTGGTGGGTTATGATTATTACCATTTTGCTAGAGTAAGTACTTTACAACTTTTTTTTACTCTGCTTTCTCTCTTACCATTGTAGTCTAGGTGTCAACATTGGTTTTATACTTTGTTTTACCTTCATTTCCTTTTATGTATTTCACTACATTTACTTTATTTTTACCTTTTAAGGAACGTTTGACACAGACAGCCTAGCTGCTTTGTGCCATAAAACACTAAATCAATCAATCAAACAGACTTTTATATTGTACTTTTTTGACAACTAAACATCTTTGTCTTGTTTCCATAATACATTTTCCCACTAAATCTCATTTATTCTTTTCCTGTTACATTTTGTTGGCTCTTTTGTTTTGTTTGTTCATTTCTTTCAAGTTTTTTCTTGTTTTGACAGTATTCTACACAACTTGTTTTGGCTAATTTTTGGTCTTTTTTTTTTTCTTTTACTTACTTTTTTGTTTTTAATGGCTCTTGTAAATTTCACTGGCTTGTGTGAATTCTAGGTCCATTGATCCCCATAAAGACATCACTATTCATAAAAAGCAACCTCTTATTGCCAAGATTATTTGGTCTGGTGGGCTTCAGTTTGTTGGAAGTGTGAATGCTGTTTGTAGTGAACTCTTCTCCTTATTGGCTGCCAGTTTGTTGAGTAAAGAAAAAGGTGACAGACAGGTGTGGTTTGTTTGTTTCTTTTATAAGCATATGCACCGAAATCTATATGTGCAAAATTACTTAAATTCTTCTTGCAAATTGTTCTCATTAGATATAAATATTAAAGAAAATTCAGTTGTGAAATGATGACAAACAATTTTCTTTAAATAAGTATTAAATAAAATTAGAAAAAATTCCATGAATCCATAAACAGGTACATAATTTTTCTCACATTCTTGTGTATATGTTACTAAAGTATTGGTTTTTGATTAAAGCATACTTATAAGTTACAGTTTGTTCTTGTATTCACATTACATTCACTCTTTTAGCTTTCCAGGTGCAAGAAGTGTCTTGAATAATTTTAAGTCTTTTGTATTTTGACTGTAGCTTAGAATGCGTATTATCACTGTGGAGTTCATCTAAGAATATATCACTTTGTTTTCACTTTAGTAAAATAGTATTTCAAAGTAAGGCTAGAATGTATTTTTCCTTTTTCTTGATATTTTGATTTTAATTTGATATATTGGGTATTAAGTAAATGTTTTATGAGGAATAATCAAAAACAAATAGTTAAATTTCTGAAAAGTTATGTTGTAATAAAATCTGACTTTGATTTTCTTAAATTTTACTTAAAAGTGTTTTTCATCACTATGTTTTGTCTTCTTCATAGAAGTTAACTGAAACATTTTAAATCTCACCAGATGAAACCTTTGCTGTTAATACATGAACTTGTTGGCATTGTTGCTGAGTGTGTGCATTTTGCTGAGAGAAATCCTTCTCAAAAGAGCTTCAGTATTGGTCCCCAGTGTCTTCGCTTTGTGTCATCCTTAGTGTCCAGTTGTTCTGCAGTGTTAGAAGATGTGGGCATACTACAGGTTTTTTTGTCAAGTATCCAACCATTGTGGCTGAAACTTTATGTCTGTGAGGCTTTACTACAGAATAATCAAAAGTTTGTGTTTGTAATGGGGAACCTTAAAAGTTCGTTATCTTTAAGAAAAATAGTAAGTATAGGCTTGGATAGTGAAATGAATACTACAGTTGTTATTTGTAACTTTGAATGTTGTAAATATGGCACTGTCTTTTACCTACAAATTATCACCATATGGTGGCCTACTTGTAAATTAATAACATTACTTGTTAAAAACTTATGCTGTAGATACTTTCAAACCTTCTTTCACAGTATTTGAGTTATATTGTTAAAACATTTAATATGTAATTAGTTTAATTTTAACCAAAGTTTCAACCAAGTATATTTCATTCAAACTTTTGTTTTTTACAGGAAAATCTACAGAAAATGAACTTCCCTAAATTATATTCCGTTTTCAGTGTTTTATCAATAACTTGCCAAACACAACTATTATTTCACATTCTTTTGTTTGTATCCTTTAATCAACGTTATGGATTGTATCTTATACCCAATTCTAGTTTTGATTATGTGTTAATACTTATTTTCATTATAATTAAATAGTAGTATCTTGAAAGTGAAAATGTAGTGAGACATTTGTACATACTTTGTGCAAATGTGTGTATCCAAGCTGTGTATTGATATAATGAATACAGTAAATCTGTTGTTGATAAATACATAGTGAACACATTTTTAAGGTGTTTTGTTAATTGGCAAGATTATATGTTTTTGCTTGTTTTTCATTTGTTCTGGTTTGTTTTCAGTTTATTTCATTCTATTTGATAGTGCAAAGTACAGAACAAAGTAAAAATATTGGTTTGGAATACACAGCATCTGCTTATTTTGCTATAGTAAATAATTTGTGTTCCAGCTATCAATTCTGACAGGAATATTTTTTCTTGAATGTTTTCCACAACATAGAGGTATTGGGTCAAAAATTGATTCTAATGTTTATTAAACAAAAATGGTGTGCAGCACACATGTTAATACATTATTTTCATTTGTATCAGATTTCTTATACTTTAATAGATTCAGGATTTTTAATTATGGTAATATGATTTCATTTTCTAGAAAATATTTTAAGTTTCTATATTTTTTATATTTTCTATATTTTGAAGCTAAATATAATTTTGTCTTGTGTTTTAGGTCACTTGTTACTTTTTCATGACTCCTTTAAAATACTGTGAGATGTTAGATGAGTCTGACACGAAAGTGGCAGCCAAGAAGGAAAATAAAGAAAGAGGAAGGTAAATTATATTTTTCCATGTGTTTTACATTCTCACAAATTTATTCACTTTGTTTACTAGTTAATAGAACTAATTTTTTTACTTCTTTCAGGAGCTTTTCTAGGCAGCTAAATATTACTAAAAAGGATGGATCTCTTTCAACCCTATCAAAGGTTAACAGAAGAAATGATAAAGGTCGGTCCTGATTTATATTGTGTTGTTTGGTTGAGTCATAATTAAACTGTACAAGACTGATATAAGTCATACCTCAAACTGTATGCGACTAATTGCCTATCATCTTGTGTGTGTAAATGATTCCCATGGGTTTAGGGAAACTGAAAAGCTAGTGAATTTTATATTTTTTGTTTGAAGCCTGGAAAATATGGGGGGATTTCACTTTACAGATAAAAAAGAGAAAACTTTAGCGAATTCCATGTGATTCAGTGGATACTTGTAGAACATAAATCTCACAAAACAATTTCATTAATGTCTTCAAATTGCATACTGAGGAATTCAGGTGCATTTAGCATATCAGTATTTTTTTTGTAAAAAATATTGTATATTTATTGATTCTTTTATTTGCCTTAAATTATTATGAAGTATAAAAACTGATATAATATATTGCATAAACAGCAATAAGTTCCTATCTAAACAGTACAAAGGCTTCATCTTCCTAAAACTAGGATGAAAAATCATTTTATTAAAGTATAAAAGCCTTTATAGTTATCACTTTTATTTTGATCTCACACATTTTGTAGCTTTAATATAACCAGTCCTTATGTCAACAGTCACAGGAAAGATTTGAAAAATGTCAAAAACAAATGAACATTTTACTTCAATTAAGGTCTGACAATATGAACTTTGTTTTATATCTGTGCTTGTGATTATTTTATTACTTATCAGAAATGATTGATGTTTTCCAGGCTTGTAAAAAAATATAATATTTACTAACTTTTGTAATGCAATAAAAACTTGTGTAATATGAGTATTTACTATGCTGTTGTGTAGCATGTTTAAAACCGTGTATCTGGAAGACACATTTCACATACATGCAATAGACCTATGAGAAGTGTGCATGTGAAGGAATATTTAATTTTATAAAAGCAAACATGTATGTTTCTTTTGTGTGATCAAAACTTAGTAACTGTAAAAATCTAGTGTTGGTTATGCTTCAATATTACTTGCATTAAAATTTTAAAAAAATGTTTTGTATGCAACAGTATAAACCAGGGGTGGGCAATTCCATGGCCAGCTTGAGTTTAGGAATAAACTTTTTTCACCATTTATTTTTTATTGCAAATTTGGTAATCAGCACCTTTACTGCCTCACTTCATCGCTAATGTCGTGCACTTCGTGAGTGCTACAGATTCTGCCCATTTTTTAACATCAGTCTGGTTTAGGTGTTTGTTATCGAGTGTGCATTGTTTTGCATGTGATTGCAAACATATTTTTATTGTGCAACTTTTAAGTGTTTAAATATATTTTGTTTTTAATCTCATAATATGGATAAATGGAAAATCCAAAACGAATGAATCCAGATGATGGTGAACACTCAGAAATAAAGACAATTTAACTTATTCTGGAATTATTGTCAAAAAGAGAATGTCGTGTAACTGGAAAAACAGGAAACTAGAATTTGATGAAAGTTGGGAGTTGAAATTTGCAGTGATTGAAGCAAATAATAAGTCAGTGTGTTTTGTGTAACAAAGTGTTTAGGAATAACAAACTATGCAACCCTGAGCAACACTTAATTTTTACAACGAATTTGATGTAAAATTTCCAGTTAATAGCAGAAATTGTGTGAATGAAATTAGTCATCTGAAAGGACAACTTCATGAACAAAAGGGAGGCCGAAAAAAATATTTTTATCATCAATAAAAAGAAATCATTTTCTGATGCTGAACTAGTAAAAGAAATATTGATTGTCATCATTGAAACTTTGTTGGAGAATTAAGATTCAAAAATAAAAGATATTCTTCAAAACAATGTGCCACAGAATTCTTTAGTTAGTGAAAGACATAGAAAATCAGTTGCTTGAACAACTAAAAGTCTTTGTATTTTTCTTTATCACTAGATGAATCAACAGATGTTTGTGACACTGCACAGTTGATAGTTTGTGTAATTTCAGATCTTCAAGTGAGGGAAGAAATGCTTGGTCTTTCTGGATTATGCAATTGAACAGGTGGAAAAAAATTATTGAAATGTCAAAAAAATTTAACCTGGATTTTAGAAAAAACTGGTTTCTGTCACAACAGACAGTTCTCTTGCCATGACTGGGGTGAAATTAGGATTTGTTTCTATTTTGAAGTAGTATTTAATTAAAAATAATGTTAAGTTCATATTACAATCTTTCCATTGCATTTTGCATCAGGAAAATTTGAGTTCAGTTGTCTAAAAGTGATGAATTGAAAAATTTGTTGGACGTTGTTGTGAAAATGTGAATTATATTAGAAGTGGAAGCTCTCTCATCATCGACAGTTTGTTGAGTCTTTGAAGAAAAGCACTGACTGTTCTTTTGATGATCTTACTGATTTTGCAAATATAAGTTGGTTAAGTAAAGGGAAAAGTCTTTGGAACGATTTACTTCTGCATTTCCTCAAATAAAAGAGTATCTTGTTGAAAAAGGTAAGATTGAAAATTTCTCTGAAATTGAAACTTTGTCATGACAATGTGATTTGCACTTTGTGTGACACGATGGCTAACTTGAATAATTTGAAGAGGTTAATAAGTGAGCAATCACAGTCTATTCATGAATTTCAGTTAAAGCTAAACCTTCTTGTGTAACAGTTACAAAAGAATGATTTGACACATTTTGCAAAGTTGAATAGTTTTCTAGAAAATAATAAGGATTATGATTTCTCTGATGATGCTAAAGATGATTTCTGTACAAACTGGATCAAAAATTTGAATCACATTTCTCCGATTTTAAAAATTTGAAATGGATATTTGAATTTTTGCATGATCCAATTCAATTTGACTTAGGAAGTTTCATTAAGGAAATTACATCTTTTTTGTCTTTGGATAAGTGTGAATTTGAAGATGAGATGCTTGCCCTGCAAAGTGTAGAACACACATCTCTGTTCTATCAGAGCGATATGGCTCACTATTCTGATAAATGAGAGTCTTCTAAATTTAAAGATAGCAATTTCAAAATTATTTTCCATGTCTGTATCCACATGGATGTGTGAGTCAACATTTTCTCTGCTAGATTTTCTCAAGTTGAGATACAGATCTTAGCTAACTAACATAAATTTAGAGGCAGAGCATAGATATTAAGCCAAATTTTACAAAACCTGTTGATGAAAATTCTCATCAATTTTCACATTGAAGGTTATTTGAAATGCAATTATTTTGATTAAACTGATATGTTTCAATGTTTTTTAATAGTGTGGCCAACATTGTTTTCATTAGCCACAGTTGTGGAAAAATAAGTTGCCAACCCCTGCTATAGATAAATGGTTAAATAATCTTTTATGTATATATTCAATAATCTGTGAGTAGCATGACCAATAATATTAAAATTTAGTAAGGTAACAATTAAGTGAAATGTTAACATGCAACCTGGCTTACCATTTATGAAACAATACATGAATGATGTTTTGTAATTGTATGTAATAATTTGGTGATATATATAAGCACAGGTAAAATAATGTATTTTGGCATGGGAACCATGCCTCTCACTTAATATGTTAAATTTTATCTCTTTTCTGTTAAATATTTGTTAAATTTTCTCCAGTAAGTGAAATTAATTCCAGATTTACTATCACATAAATTAATAACTCATGAATGAGACTACATCTGAAACACAGACACTAACAAGATGACAGTTGTTGAATGCTTTTGAACAAAAGTTAGAATGTTTTGGTAAATTATTTATAATGATAAAAATTGATATGTAATATGGCTGTTTAATATGTTCCATTGCAATACACCCATAGCTAATTACCTTAAGGTCAAATTATACACACCGTTATTAGCAGTAACACAATCATCATAGGCTTAATGGTCTCATGTTAGCCCACTTTAGCAAAATAAATTTTGTTTAAGATACCTTTCATGTTTTAAAAATAATAAAGGTAAACAGTATTTGTTTTATATCTCACTGTAAAAAGTTTTCTCTTTATAAATTTTGTACATCTATTTCAAAAAGACCACCAGTTGGCTTTTTCTATTTGGTTAGGGGACAGATGGCATTTCATTACATTTTATGAATTTAGAATAAAACTGTATTTTGTAATTGAAACTTTAGTATTACATATTACTTATTGGTTTCAAAGTAAATGTTCAGAACAAATTTCTAAATATTCTTTTGTACGTGTCATATGGTACATTGTCTTCTGCATGTCCTTAAATTGTGTTGTGGGCATCATAAAATGTAAAGGATACAGTTTTTAATGAATTAGAAACTCAAATTACCAGTGTTAAAAAGCTAAAGTACAAAAACTTGTTACTTTTTATACATTGTTGGCTAAAATCTTGAGGCCAATGAACATGAAAAAATATGCATTTTACATTGTTAGACTCAACCACTTATTTGAGTAGAGCTTTGAAAGATGGAAATTAGAAAAGGGAAAATAAAAATAAAAATAAAAAACTTTTTAGCATTTAATAGGGAAAATGTGAACAGTAATAAATTAGCCTAAATAGTAGCTGGTCAAAAGTTTAAGACCATACTGAAAGAAGCTTTAATTGGTAAACATGTAATGAAATTTAGTCGTTTGTGTTCAAGCATTAGCATTGTCAACATCTCCCACTGACATCTCCTGTGTTACATTGGGTAAAAACATGGCAAAGGCTGAAAAGTTGACAGAGTGTGAATGTGGCAGAATTGCCAATCTGCAAAAGCAAAGTCTCTCTCAACGTGCCATCCCTGGTAAGATTGGGCGTAGTAAAACTACTGTTGCAAATTTCTTAAAAGGGAAGAAAGATAATTTGAAGTAATCAACCCAAAAAAATATCACCGGCATTTAGCAGGAGGATTCGATGGGTTGTCCGGCAAGAATCAGCCAATTGTCGAACCAGATTAAGACCTTTATTGACACAGAATGCAGCTAAAGAACAATACGACGGCATCTACAAGAGGAAGGCTTAAAAAAACTGTAAACATCTTCAAAGGCCACATCTCCTTCCACACCACAAAACATCTCAGTTAAACTTTGCTGAGAAGCACCAAACATAGGACGTAGAAAAATTGTCGAACCAGATTAAGACCTTTATTGACACAGAATGCAGCTAAAGAACAATACGATGGCATCTACAAGAGGAAGGCTTAAAAAACTGTAAACATCTTCATAGGCCACATCTCCTTCCACACTACAAAACATCTCAGTTAAACTTTGCTGAGAAGCACCAAACATAGGACGTAGAAAAGTGGATGAAGGTTTTGTTCTCTGATGAGAAAAAATTTAGCCTGGATGGTCCAGATGGCTTTCAGTATTACTGGTACAATAAGAATATTCCACCAAAGACATTTTATACAAGAGACAATGGAAGAAATTCCATCATGATCTGGGGTGCTTTCTCCTTCTATGGAACAATGGAGTCAGGTTATACAGGGGCATCAAACAGTAGCTGACTACATTGGCATGTTGGAGAGAGCATTCTTATTGACTGAAGGCCCTCACTTGTGTGGAAATGATTGGATCTTTCAGCAAGACAACACTGCAATTCACAATGATTGCAGGACAAAGGACTTTTTCTCAGTGAATAATGTGATTCTTTTGGACCATCCAGAGTTTTTGCCCCAACTGAACCCAATTGAAAATGTTTGAGGGTGGATGGCAAGGGACGTCTATAGAAATGGATGTCAGTTCCAAACAATGCATGATCTTTGTGAAGCCATCTTCACCACTCAGAATAACATTCCAGCCAGCCTTCTGCAAACGTACATTGACCATGCCAAAGCAAACGTTTGCAATTACTTGCAATGACGGCTTATCAATTCACTACTGAGATTGCATGTTGGGTATTTCCTACCCTGTTAAGGACTTCTTTTTGGTATGGTCTTAAACTTTTGACTAGCTGGTATTTAGGCTAATTTGATAGTGTTCCCATTTTCCATATTAAATTCATAAAATCTTTTTATTTTCCCTTTTCTTATTTTCATCTTTTGAAGCCCTACTTAAATAAGTGGTTGAGTTTAACAATGCAAAATGCATATTTTTTCTTTTTGTTCATTGGTCTTAAGATTTTGGCCAGCAGTGTATTTAGTGAGATATTTATATTTAGCAAACTCATCACAGTAGCTACACCTACTATTTCATTTTAAGTACTTGTTTAAAGCCAATTAATTTCTCATTTTGAAATGTGTAATCTTTTGTCTTCCTAGAGCATCTACTTAGATAAAGCTGTTATGAACATTGAAGAGTTTGAAGTGTGATAAGGGCAATATTCTGATAAGAAATAAGATTTTTCAAACCCAAATGCAGTTTAATTTAGAAGCCTTATAAATTAGTGGATTTTGTTTGTCATTGGTATATTAATTTTTAATATTTTATTATTCCAAAATGCATATTTAAAATCTGCCAAAAGTAATGTTTTACATCCTCCCCAAGAGTAAGTTGACAAGGCTTAGCTAGTACAATGCATAAGTACACAAAACTTTGTAACAATGTAAGTAATAGAGACCATATTTCTTTATATTTTTTTCTTTACTGTTCTATGCTTTAAGAAAAATAACCAAAAGTTAAGAATTTATTTGTAAATAGTAATAATATATGTATAATAACTTGATTGTCACTTTACTTTTCAATATGCTGGAATGCTAGTACTAAGATTAAATGGAACAAAACATTTATTTTCAGTCCACATTTATGTTATTCACTATGGTAACATGAGCTGCACATATGCAGCTTGATTGGCAACTTTTGTGGCGTGCTAGTTAAACATAGTTCAAAAGTCAATAAAACAAAAAAATTAATATATATAATTTGTTTCATATTGTTACAAGGTTTAAGCTGTTTAGAATAAACAATTGTAGTGTCATGTTACAATTTGCAGTTATTCTGAAAAGAAAAAAAGGTTAGAGCTCTTTATTTTTAATAGTTATGAAGTTGATCAAATTGACAAACTCCATATACTTAGGGTAGAGGAAATAACAGATAAAATAGTTTTTCAGACAAAAAAATATTTAGAAATTACACAAGTCAAGTTTGATAATTTGCAGATGAAGAAAAGTATTTTTAATATCAAAATTACTTTACATGTTGGATTGTCAACATTTCAAAAGCAAAGATTCACAAGAAAATCATCAATTACAGTACATAACTAAAAGTCTTGTAATATTCACTGATAGTCCATGAAACTTCATGAAGATGTTCACACATTATTAAACTTTATAAAATTACTGATCTCATGGTTACTTTGGTAGTAATGTTGTAGGTGAAATACACTTGCCCCTAATAAGAGTTAATTTCTAAATTTATTCTAGGACAGTTTATAGTTTCAAATTACAAGTAGAAGGTTTTGAAAAAAAGAAAAATTCCCGAAGTGATAGCTTTAACAAAATAAATAAACAAGCAGGGTAACTGGTAAAAAATTAATTAATTTTTTGCCACATGCAAAAAAATGATGTATTTAGATTATTTTGAAAGCATGTAAGTAAAGAAGGCTTTTAACTTTGCCCTATATAAGTAAAAAGATATAAAGTTGAACAGAGTTTCAGTGTTGTTAGTAGATTACTTATTACTAGATTGATTTTCATATGATGTTTTTCTATCTCCTATTACTCTGTTCATTGTTAGGTAAATTGTCTATCTTCTACTGTTCTATTAAATTTAGTATTCACCTTTGATGAATTTTGGAGATAGTTGCCAAATCATGTTTTAGTTCCTCACCAGGGACTTGCTGCTTTGAAACTGGTAAATTTGATGCCAAGCTCAACAAATCCATGAAAGTATACCAAAATTCAATGTTTTACTTGTTACTAATTTTTTGTTTAGTTACTAGTGTTTTTTCTTGGCTGTCACTTTTGTAATATGTTCATTTTTAGTGTAGCTTTTATGTGGTACTTTCTGTATCTGTGTTGGTAAAGGTACTCGCTGCTCACCTGATCATCAGGCTCATTAATCAGTTACTTTCAACTTATTGATTATTCGTATCTATATCAATAAACATCAGCATGTGTGTGTTTATCTCTTCATTGTAGATTTCCACATTTCTTGATTATTACAACTTAACATGGTGGTACAGAATGACATAAGGAAAGTCAAGAGGGTGTTAACTGATGTATATAAATGTGTGTGTGTGTGCACATTATACATTTCCACATTTTGCAATCAATTGGAACAACTTAACACAGTAATACAGGACAACATAAGGAAGGGTAAGAGGGTTGTGCTGGATTCCCATCTAATCTTTATAAATAAATGTCTCTGCATGTGTATTTGTTCCTTATATTTCCACATTTCTTGATCACTCAGCACCAAACCTAAAACAGTGATACAGGATGGCATAGAGAAGTCACATGGATTAAGTTACTTTAAGTCTGCCTCAAAGAATTTGAAGTGCTATGGCTATTGAGGATTCAGTCTTATTAAAATTGATTCATAAGTGTGCAATAGAAATAACTTCATCATCCACTGGTTGGAAAAGAATTAAGTTAATGAATTTTTTCACTTATTGTTCAATTAAGTTTAATGTTGTTTTGTACTGTCTGTTACTTGTTACTCTGTGTAGTTTGGACTATTACTTAGTACTGCATTAAGCACCATGTTTAGTACAGTGTTATATCTTTATCTATTATTGTTCTGTTAACATGTATCTTATCTGTAAGTATTTTTTCAAGTTTGTATAGACTTTTCTATTTATTATTCTGGTAACAAATTTACAAAAATTATATTAGTATTCTGCTTTTCTTTTTCTTTTTTTTTTACACTGACAGGTGAAACCCCTCTTCACACTGCATGTATATACAACAAATATGACAAACTTAAAAAACTCTTGGCAGTTCCAGGGATTATAGTCAATGCTCAGGACAATGCTGGGTGGACTCCACTACATGAAGCTTGTATTCACGGTCATGTGAATTGTGTGAAAGAACTCTTGAGCTGGAAGCCCAAAAAATTGACAACCAGTTCTGGCTCCTCAGGTATGCAATAGTTTATGCTCGTGTTGGCTCTTTATGTAGAAAATTTCAAAACGTAAATGAGTAAATTATTTTTAGATTAAGTAAAACTGACTAGAGGTAACCACAGATACATATATAAACACTTGTGTTGTTTTTTTTAACTGGTCATTGATATCTCTTAAGATGGATAAAAAACAAAATGTTCATAAAGATTTTCTAAGGGATTGTTTGACAGTGGTACAGCTTCAGTAGGAAGCTGGCTGTACTGACCTGAGGTACAGTTTTATGAAGAATCTCATGAAGCACAACCATAACAATGATAAAAGATAAAAACTAGAGGCTCATATTGACCTTTGTAATGTTATGCAAAGAAACTTGCAACACACAATGGTGATAAGTTAGATAAAAAACACTAGCTGTTTTTACTTATTTGTCACTGTAAAAGGAATGTGACAACATTGATACAAGTTACTGTATTTTTCAGTGTATGAGATGCACCACTATTTTTAAGGCTGTCTTCGTGGAAAAAGATATTTTTCACAGTTATTATTTTATCTGTTTTTTCAATATCAGCATTATCTTTTATTATTCTTTAGAATAATTCAGAAGTTGTGTCCATAATAAAATATGGTTGTTTCACACACTTACATCAAAGCATTGTTCATTCAATTGTGAAAACTTTCAAAATCGTCTTTTGGATCACTGAATTCACAGAAAGCAAGTTCTGAAAGTCTGCTCTCACTTGTCCTAAAACAATATCATCTTTGGTGCCATTAAGGAAATTGTTCACGTCACATTTTTAAAAGCATTTATTTCAGTTTCCACATTTTCTACTTAAACATTAAGGGAACAAAAATAACTGCTTGCTTTCAGTCTTTAAAAGCAGTATTAAAAAGGAAATAAAACAAAGTTGTTCCATACATTCAATGCAAAAACATCATTCATTTAAAAACCTTTAAAATTTTGTGCATCACTACTACTGAAATCAAGTTCTGAAGGTTCACTTTCACCTGAAGCTTCACTTTTTTCAAACAGAATATCATCTTCACTACCATCAAGGGAATTACTTATGCCATATTTCTTAAATGCCTTTATTACAATTTAACTCTGTCTCATGAACTTTTCACTCACTCTAACACAATTGGAATGCTTGGTCTCTTCCTTCTTCTGGTTGGAGTCACTTCATAGATGATCACTGCATCCATTTGTTCCACTTCTAATGCTTGAAGGACTTGCTGATAGATACATCCAATGGTTGTAATTGGCTTGTTAGCCCACCAGGTATAACATCCAGTTGGGTCTTCATTTGGATATTTTTTTTTCTTAACAGTACCAGTCTCATATGCTCTAAAAGAATCCCATATAAGCGAGGCCGGGGCTTTCAGTAATCTGCCTGGATGTTTATCCCACACTTTCTCCAGCCTCAACTTCATCCATCCATCTATCCCTTGGGATTGACATGAACAAGAACACCACTGACAACTTTTCTTTTGGCAAGGTTTTTCTTTCAAGTATCATTATTGGTGGAAGTTTTAAGCCATCAGCATAGCATGATAATACTAATGTGTAATAGATTTTCTCATGTCCACTTGTTTCTATAGTTATACTCTTAGTGTTCTTCTTGTCAGTAGTTTTATTACGTGGAACATCAAATGTTAGTGGTAACTCATCTATATTAGCAATGTGAGATGGTTTAAAATTTGAATTGGTTATGTATGTATGGAATTCTAAAATTTTATTCTCAAACTCTTCTGGCATCCTCTATGCTATTTTGGTTCTTGTTTGCATTACTAAGTTTTTTTACAATTTCACGAAATTGTAACACCAAGATGTATGACCAGTAAATTCATGATTATTTTCCTAAAAATTATCATTTTTGTATAAAATACAATGCTTTGACTTCTCTGTTCTGTTACCCAAGAGAACAATTTTTCAAGTTCTGGGCATTTCACTTTCTTACCTCTGAAGTTGCATGTTCTGCCCTGAGCTGACTGTATCTTATTTTCATGCTTACACCAAGTATGAATAATTTTTTCACTTGGTGGCCCAAAAACTGTGTCAGCTGCCCTTGTATCATGTTTCTTTGCATATTTTATGACATCTAGCTTAAATTTTATGTTGTAGCAATGTCTTTTTTTTCTTTGACATGGTGTTCCACTTTACTTTTTATATGTTTTAAAACAATGACTTTTGTCATGTAAGGCTCAGTGTGTCCCCAGCCTTTTCACAATACAAAGGATGAACCTGCTAGCCAATGAGCAGGTGTGATGCCTCTCACACCCTAATTTCCACCAATTACTGTGCTTACCTTCAGGTTGCCATGGTTCACTTATTGTATTCTAAATGCCTCATATTTCACCATCAGCCAATGGATGACATCATCCAAAAAGGATGTAGAAGAGGAGGCAGTGTAAGTTTGTTTATGTTCACTCTGACCTGAACAGGGGTTCCCAACCGGTGGGTCACGACCCCCCAGGGGGTTGCGAAGCCTTGGCAGGGGAGTCGCATAGCCTTGTTAGAAGTAGCTTGGGATAACATTCATTTTATTTCATCAATTACATTTTCATGCTCTTACATTTTTTTGTTTCGGTGCAAAGCAAAACGTGTGCTATGTTAGTTCAGTGTCATTAGGTGATATTATGGGTGTATGTATGCGTGCCTTTGAGTGAATGTGTATGAACATGTAAATTATCGGCATAATGAATTGTCCTGGTTCTTCACTGGTGTCAGTATGAACATGTATATCTACATCAATATTTGTGTGTATTTTTCACTGACGTCAGTATAAACATGTGAATTATAGACATATTGAACTATCCGTATTTTTCATTCTTTTCACAATGAAAACGTAATTGTACACGTAATGAACTATTGTTAATACATTGTCTAATTAAAGTTAAAGAATGATCCTAATGGAACACTGTTCTATAGTCGATTCCCATGATAACCCATTTTCTTTAGCGTATGAGAGAAAGAAAACAAGCCCAGGGAATCGTAAAGGTTTATCGTGCTAGTTTCTAGTATTTTGCTGTACAAGGTACAGTGTACCCATGGAGACATAAAATGTTTAATCTTCAGTGTATGGGATGCAGGGGGGGTTTGGAGATCCCCTCTTTTTTTGAAAAAAATGCATCTTACACACCAAAATATACATTAAATAAAGGATTAGCTGTTTTTACTGACCTAGGATACAGTTCTGTAAATAATTTATTTTATACATTACAGTAGTAATAAAAGTTAGATAAACTAGGTTTTTACTTATTTTTGACATGCTTCTTCAAAGGATTGCATGACATACATTATAACAGGCACAAGATAATTGGAAAATTGTGTTATATTGTACAGTGATATAAGTTTGAGGTGGCACAAAAGTGAAGGGATAAAACTTTGTTTTAAATCTGTGTCAGTTACAGTTGACAAGCAAAGTTTAGTATTAATGTATGTGTTTTTTTTGTTAACTTAGAAAATTCTAGTCAAATGAAGGTCAACATTTTTGCAAAAAGTCAAGATGGCGTAACTCCTCTTCATGATGCTGTGTCAGTCAATCACTTGGACACAGCAAAGCTTCTTTTGGATCATGGAGGTTTGTTACTTTAGTCAGTTGTGTAGTTTGTATTTAGGTACTGATTTTCTTTTAATGCAGTTGGGTGTCAAAAAGTTATGTGCCAGGATTCATAGTATATTACATCTCTGTCATTATTTTTCATTCCAAAAATAAAACTAGTCAATGAAATTAAAATTTGCCAAGAATATTCCTAAAAAATTGTAGTATAATATAAATATTTAATATTTATTTTTCCTACTGTGTATGATAAGTTTATTATTTAGCCCTTTCACTGTGGTAAGTTGCATGTGTTATGACATTTTGGAGTATTATTTTCAAAATTTCATTAATTGACACATTTATTACTTACATCAAAGAGTTTGGCATTAAAACATAGGTTATAATTTAAAAGGAAATGTAATGAAACAATATTAAGTATTGATTTTTGTGTGGCATAACATGTCCAGTTTCTATTTATTACATCTACCATACAACATGTAGAATTAGGTAAGAAATAAGAACCTCCCATTTTTGTGATTTGCTGAGATAGCAACAAATTTTGCAAATATGCCACCTACTACTAATTAGCTAAAGTTTATAACCAATAGAAAGAGTATTTTCCCCACGATATGGTTTGACAAAGTAGCTTGAAGTTCCTTCTCCTGAGAATGTAATTTTGCCCAAAAGTTTGAAGTATGAACAAGTAGTTTCTGTGAATAGGATAGGGATTGTTTTTCAACCCACATATACTCAACTTAGAGACCCTACTAAACTACAAAGATTTTAAGGACATTAATACAGTAATTTGACAGTTTTTGTGTTTCAAAACTTAATGTTTGGAGCCTACAAAAATCATCTCTACACCCTCCATCCACAAAACTAAATGAGGCTCACATTTAATGCATGAGCACAAGATCTTATAACATGGTTACTTACTGAAAATCAATGTTTTTCAATGTAATTCTCATATACTTTTTAATGTTTTAAGAAATATAAATAAAAATGAAACATTTATAAGTAAATAGTAATGTATGTGTACACTTGTATATGCATATAACAGGGTTTCCCAACCGGTGGGTCACGACCCCCCAGGGGGTTGCGAAGCCTTGGCAGGGGAGTTGCATAGCCTTGTTAGAAGTAGCTTGGGATAACATTCATTTTATTTCATCAATTACATTTTCATGCTCTTACATTTTTTTGTTTCGGTGCAAAGCAAAACGTGTGCTATGTTTGTTCAGTGTCATTAGGTGATATTATGGGTGTATGTATGCGTGCCTGTGAGTGAATGTACCTGTGTGAATGTGTATGTGTCTGCAACTGCACGCGCATGTACGTATGCTTGTGTGTCTGTTTAGCTGTGATTGTGTGTGTGTGCTTGCTGTTGACATGTGAGTCACATGTCCTTTGCTGATTGGTAGATGACAAATTGCGTGACTGGCCACGCTCCCTTCCCTCCCAATACTTACCCCATCATTACTCTACCTGCACCCCCCACAAGTAGTCAGTGTAAGATCTACAGTTGCCAAAGCGCTCATTATTCAACATTTTTATTTTATTTTAATAAGGAGATAAGTAATCAGTAGAGGTGAGTTGTGTCCCTGGCTAAATGGTGCAGATACTCAGAATGCTACCTCAACATTGGCTTCACCACTGTGCTCGCCAACGACGGTATCGAGAAACCACAGTGTGTTTTATGCCACGGTGTTCTGATTGCAAAGTCAATAAAACCATCAAAACTCAAGCGTCATCTCGAGACGAAACATCCAGAACACGCAAAGAAGTGTTTGGATTTCTTCAAACGGCATGAACGATGTCTTAAAAGCCAAAGAATCGATAGAAGTGGGTCGTTTCAGCAGCAGAGTGCAGCTGTAGTGGAAGCTTCATATGAGATTGCATTCGAAATTGCTAAACAAAAAAAGCCTCACACGATTGGAGAAACACTTCTTAAACCCTGCATGATGAAAACAGTAAATCTTATTCTTGGAGAAGCCAGTTGAAAAAAGATGCAGCAAGTATCCCTGTCAAATAATACTATACAGAGGCGCAATTCTAAAATGTCTATGGATGTGAAGGAACACGTTTTGACTGAAATCAAGGGTTTCCCTTTGTTCTCCTTTCAGCTCGACGAGTCAACAGATGTAAGTTCATGTTCTCAGTTGCTTGTCTTCGTGAGATACATTAATTCAGGTGGCATCAAAGACGAATTCTTATTCTGCAGTGCAGTTGAAACCACAACAAAAGCTGATGATGTCATGGAAAAAGTTTCAACTTTTTTTCAAGACGAAGATCTTCAATGGAAAAACGTGTGTGGGGTTTGTACGGATGAGGCACCGGCTATGCTGGGATCGAATTCAGGATTCCAGTCGAGAGTGAAGAAGCTAGCACCTCAAGCAAAGGGCATCCACTGCATGATTCATCGATATGCTCTCACCAGTAAGACTCTCCCTGCCTCTTTGCAGGAAGTGCTTGAACCTGTAATCAAAATTGTAAATAATAGAAGACTTGAGCACTCAACACTCGCCTATTCAAAGAACTAAGCAAAGACATGAAAGGACCACGAAGTCCTTCTCTTCTACGCAGCAGTACGTTGGTTGTCGAAAGGAAACGTTATTAATCGTGTCTTTGAAATGAAAGATGAAATAAAGCTATTCCTGGAGACTCAAGAAAGGAAAGATCTTGAAGCTCACTTCAAAGATGAAGCATGAAATAAAAGGGTTGCGCACTTAGCCGACATTTTTGACCAGCTGAACAAGCTCAATTTGAAGCTTCAAGGAAGGGAAACACATGTTCTCCTTTTTCAAGATAGTCTTTGGGTCTTTGTTTCCAAACTGCAGAACTGGCATTGGAAAACCAATCTTGGAAACATCGCTATGTTTGAAAAACTTTGTGGAGTGACGGATGAGTCTCAGATCCAACTGGATCAGTTTCTCAAGGATGAGATTACCGAACATCTTCAGTCTCTAGAAAAGGAAGTCGAGCGTTACTTCCCTGAGCTATCACAGGAACAGGAGGCTTTGCTAAGGAACCCATTTTGTACTGAATTTGATGTATCCAGCATTCCAGATGATATCCGAGATGAATTTCTGGAAATTCATTTTTGCAAATGTCATGAAATAATATTGTGGACAAATGGCTGAAATAATACCTTTGTTCACTTTTGCTGCAAAATTCCACAGAGATGAAAAAGATGACCAGCAGTACTGAAACACCTGTGATGTAATTGAATTAGCCTGGGTCAAAAGTTAGAAAGTTTACTGGACCAGCCCGATTCTGAACTGTATAATAAATGTTTCCACATGTCCCAATTACAATTTTATTACCTTGAAATTGCTTTTGGAAGTGTTGTAGAGAACATAAGCCACTTAGTCCAACATTGCCTTCTCTCATTAAGGACATGTATAGCATTTTACTGTTTTGCTCACACTTTCATTATTGCTCTAAAGGGTATTGTATTACAGTTGTACAAAAGTCTAACATAGGAAAGAATTTACCATAGTTTGTCAGGGGAAGAACATGTTTCAAAATTTCTGAGCAGTGATAAATTTGTCCTTGTCAGTGTATTTTAACTGTTCAACATAACAGTATGTTAGCTACTCACGGTTGTTTGTACAAGTTCTTAAAAGTTATGAATTGTATCAAAGCGTATCATGTGACAGCAAAAGCTGTCATTTTAGATTTTTTTTTAAAATAAGAGAAATACAATGTAGATAATATAAGTAAGTTTAAATTGTACATAATAATAATTTCACTAAAATACATCATTAGTAAGGTGATCTAACTAAACTTTGAATTAACGCAGTACCAGTGCAGAAAAGAATTTAAAAATGGCTGAAGAAGCAAAATGGTTGAAGTATTAATTTTCTTTTCTTGAGTATGTTTGTTTTTCTAGGAGCACAACTTT
Organism: Carcinoscorpius rotundicauda; assembly: GCA_011833715.1. Taxonomy (NCBI): domain Eukaryota; kingdom Metazoa; phylum Arthropoda; class Merostomata; order Xiphosura; family Limulidae; genus Carcinoscorpius; species Carcinoscorpius rotundicauda. The sequence goes on along the minus strand of CM022391.1, from coordinate 33,560,584 downwards.
TACAGCTTAAAACACGTGAGGGGCACACTCCTTTGGACTATGCAACTTCTAAAGAGATGGAAGAGGTGTTATTGGCAGCAGAAAACCAGATACCCAAGTTTCAGGAAATCAACACCATTATGCAGCTTCATAAGTCATGTGCAGAAAAGTTGTGTGTATCGGAATGTGTGAAGTATGTTAATCTGGTACAGAATTTAATAACTTCATATTATCACTTGTATAAAATAGACCAAATGTTATTTCTTCTGCAAGATACTGGTACCAACAACAACTCCCAGGAACATTTGGTGCAAAGAGCGATTACTCAGTGTGTGGGGTTTGAACTGTCTTCTGAGGAACTTTTAGTTCGAAGTGATGACTTAACTGTTGCACAAATATTATGCAAATATTTAAACAAGTTTGAAGAGTATCTGTATTCAGTTGTAGAAACTCGAGACACGTCACTAGAAACTTTACTGTGGCCTTTTAGACTTCTTTTACCTGTACAAAAAAAATCTAGCAAGACATGATACTAGGTGTATCTACATTTTAATTTTGTCATGACCCCCACAACAGATCCTTAGTATGTAGATTTTGTGATAAATACATTTTGACATGGCTTTAGATTCTCAGAATGATTTGATTAAATACCAGAAGTGTCTTAATGAAGACTGTCGATTCTGTTAGAAAAAAAACAACTAGAGTAGCAACTACTTTAAGTGTAATTAGCTGTCAACACTGCCTTAAAAAGATCTGTAATTCCTTACAAAAAACTACTGATGTGCTGGTCCATTATATTTTTAGTTTAAGTCCTGCATACAATTAATGAAATGTAACTTTACAACAAAAGTAAATACTACTAAAAACATAGAGGGTTAAATAGCATCTGGTACAGTATAAAACTAATATAAAATGATCATTGTTTACAAAAAAGTACTGGATATGAGATGGTGCAAACAACTTAATCTTATAATTTGAGGGAAACAAACTGTACCTTGTATCAACTGTAATAGTTATACACTCTCGTCTGCAGTTGTAGTAGTTCTGTGAGAAGCTAGTTAGTTTTTACGAGTTCATAACTGTTTTTATCTCCGGTAATACAGATGCATAGGTAAATGTACAAGTTATTTTAGTTCACATTCTAATAATATATTATACTTTTTAGTGAAACAGTAACAAATAGTGGCACTTGAAGTGCAATATTAATCTTAAAAGAAAGTTATCTAAATCTACTTTATTGCCATTCATTTAAGTCACAGATCCTAAGATGAATCTTTTGTTATTTCCAAGAACTAAATTTTTAATATTTTTTACTGCAGTGGTGACTATGATGTCAAAAAATCTGAATGCAAATATAGATGTATTTGATTAATTTCATTTCTGCAAATAAATGCTGGTGTGATGACTTGTATATTTAATTTTTAAGGAAAGAAAAAATATTTTTCAATAAAGCTTTTATTGTACAATTTGATTTTGTTTTTTAAATATTGAAGAATGATATATTTTGCTCTTTTAATATTCCAGTCTTGTATTATGATGTATGTGTCATTAGTGTATAAGATGTTACTAGCAGTAGTTGTCATAACATGCAGCATTGATGAATGTACATTACGGTAAACAAAGTACTGTGTTGTAACATATGTGATGACACTTTTTGTTTAACAACATTGGTTCTGTATGGGGAATTACAGCTTACTTGCTGTTAGAATACAGTAAAGAATGTTATTTCTTTGATTGTAAACTGAAGTGATGATACATCAGAAATGAACCAACCCTGAAATGATACAGAAAAACAACTTTGAAACACCAGTTATATTTTAGATTGTGTAAACATACTGTAATGTGTGTAGTTTGTGATTGATTACTGGGAAGATAAGCTTATCACACAGACATATTACTAAAAATTTGTGCAGATCTTAAATCCATATTCTGGACTGACAATGTAAAATGAATCTCACAAGTTTTAAAATTATATTAAATAAACATATTGCTGGTTCATTAAACAAGTATGTCAAATATTCTTAATTATCCTATTTTTTTTTCACTACTATATGACTTCATCTCCTGAAAATAAACCTTCCATTGGTAATCTGATGTGAAAGGAAATCTTCAATGGGTAAACCGTGAGAAACCACTTTCAATTAGTATCCAGCATCAGGTGAGAACACCAGTCCTAGGATAAATTATGGATTTTCCAACTTTTTATTGGTAATGGCTGCCTTAGCAAGCTATTTTTCAATTGATAAATTGATGGCAGGGTAATAAAGATAAAACTTAGTATTATTTACAACTTGATGGATGGAACTATCTTCTATTGATAACCCAGTAGCAGGATAATTAAAACAATATATCCTGTATTCGAAAGATGTCAAATGTAAGACATGAATCTGGTTTCACCATTCGGGATCTTGCACAGCTTTCCAGTCAATATTTTAAAATGCTGTTTCATTGATCTTCCATTACTACTGCTCTGTTTTCATTTGTTGACAGCTTTAAAACAATGACAGCCTACTTCCTGTGAGTATGAGCATTTTTTGTGAATGTTTAAAATTAAAAAATGTTTCACACATCTGTGTTTTGTAAGTAAAAGGAAATTACAAAAAATGTAGGAAGATTTACACTGACAAAATTAATAAACAAAACTTACATTAGAAGCTGTGGTACCTTCTGCTGGAAAGAAATGGTAAAATGTATTTCAGAACACTTATTGAGGGCAATCTCTGTTAGGATGACCTCTTATGGCAAGTTGCATTAGCAAGCTTTATTTCATTAAAAGTTTTGAAATCATAAAGGAAGTGTGTTTTAAGCTTGAGCAAAAAACAGGTACTTCGTGAAGTAGAGATAATTTATATGTAATATGTTGTAAAACTGTTCATGAACACAATGTATGTGCTATCACTATTTCATGAAGGGATCAAGTGGAATTCAGGATAATTTCAAATCCATAGACTCAGGAAGGTAATGGAAATATGCTTTGAATATTTCTTAGTAGTTTAAAACTGAAGAAGTTAAGAAAATTGTGAAGATATTATCTTTTCATTATGTTTAAACAACAAAACATTTGTCAATGTTCAGAAAAATTAGTATTTACAAAAGTAACAAAGATTTTTTATTACTAAGGAAAGTTAATAAAAAAGTGTTTCCCTGAAAGGGCTATAAATGAAGTGCCTAAGAATATATACCAATCTTCTGTGTTTATCTAGCCAAAAATTTAATACACAAAAGTCCAAGTCTAAAGTTAACATCTTTCCTCACTGAAATTTATTTTGATTGATACGTCCCTCAATACCCTATCTGCTTAAGAGACTTGCATGCCACCAGCCTTGTGAATGATGTGAAATTGCACTATGGCATGATGCATCATGCTGCATATCCCTCCACCAACAAGATTGTGACACATCTTGCTCAATTCCCCCCCCCCCAATTGCATGGAATTACTTCATTCTTTGACAATGCCATAGAGAAAGGTGAACCAGGAAATTGGGAAGGATTGGTGGGAATGTCTATGGATGTATCTATCTGTAATTCATTTTAAGCAAGGATAATGTAAATTTCCTATGTTGTCACTCATTTTCATATACAGCAAACTAGAATTCTGCAGTGATATGGGGAAGGGCCAGTGCAAAATTTATCTAGATAATCTCTAATAAGCAAGCGATTAAAGTAAATCCATGGAATGTGACACCATATGACAGGGGTAGATCTATGGGAAATTACATCTTATCGAAGGTATACTCTGGCCCAAGCAAGACTATAATGTGCAAAAGGCTTGTGAGGTATTGCAAGGACAGGCAGCATAGGCACATGATTGTCCAAATACTTGCATATAAAATACACAACCTCCTCTACCATCAGTCCCAATAGGTCAAAACCAGCTTTGGGAAAAGGGGATTTGTGACAAGTATCTGTGTACAGCTCCTTTACCATCAGACACTATAGGTTCCTTGCCTGCTGGGGGAGAAGGGTGTGCAAAGGATATATAACAGTTGGATATGAAATATCTATTTTGCCATCAGATACAGAGGATTCAGGCCATTTTAAAAACAGACATACACAAGGATGATAGAGTGATGTGAATCCAATTTCCATTTGAAGATTGTGAGGTTACAGTATGCAATGAGATGATCTACACTCCAGAACCCTCCCCCACCTTTTACTATAGAGGGACTCTTCTTATATCTGCTGTTTTGGCATTTAGGTCCCAAACAGTGAGGATTTACCTTAACTACCATCCAAGAGCTGGTACACAGCCAGTGTTTCCTGTGCTCAACTCTAAGGGAGGAAAAAGTTGCATAGACAAAAGTTAGAATATGTACCTAGAGCTCATCGGGTGGTTGCCAGAAAGGTCTTTTGCAAGTAACAGCACACTGGGGTGAGTGCAGGACCATATTTTGAAAAGTTTGCAGGTATATGCAAAAATCTAGTGCTAGTTATTTTCCTGATGATCTATGGAATGAGTACAGTCAAGATTGTACTATCTAACAAATTATAGTGGTCTTGCAGAAGACCCAGTCTCACAGTGGGCACTATTAAACCAGGGTGGATGGTCTGAATGCTTTCAGTTATTCTGGCACAATGCAGATTTCAGGTATGGGAAGCAATAATAGCCACATCATGGAAACTGAAAATGTAAAGCAGGAAATATATAAATAGACTCGATAGAAAATTTAAGGGTGAAGGGACATTCCATGGGTAGGATCCAGTCCCATCTTGAAAGACAGTCTGCAACTATGTTCAAAGTGCCCAGAACATGACAGGCAATTAGATTCACTTCAGTGGTGTAGGAACAGATACTTCCTTGATAGGAGCCATTACTTGGAATTGTCCTAGTGGATCCTAATCAATCTTTCAAAAGGGGAAGATAATGGGAACAAGCCCTCTGGACCATAACTCCAGGATAATGATATGGAAGAGATAGGTTGGGATTGGAAGAGGTAACTCTCCAAAACAATAACCTACAAGGACAGTGGATCCCTAAACAAGTTACATAAGAGGTTTCAGAGAGTAAACATTACTCCCCCCCCAAAAAAAAAAAAAGAGAGAGAGATCCTCCTATGTAGGTGGAAAGAGACAGGCACAAACTTTGGTGACAAGGTTCTCAAAAGATGATAAATAATAGCAAGAGTTTGGTGCAATTGAGAAGCCAGGGGTCCAAGTAAAAGAGTAAACTGTTGTCACAAACAATGTAAATGATGAGTAAAAGCCCTCATAATATGACTGAAGACATGAGGCTTTTGTAATGCGAAATGGAAGGACATAGAACTGCAGAGCTAGATTCTCATGGATGAACTTGATGTAATTTAAGGGGCAGATGTATCCGCCACATATTTCTTGGTCATCCAAAGGTCTGGTTGGAGAGAAATAATTCATAATAATAAAAAAAAATGGTTGATTGAGGAGAGATCAGTAATGTGGTGCCAGTCTTTTTGGGGACAATGAATAGGCTAGAATACTAACCCAGAGAAGGGTTTAGAACTCTTCTATAACTTGCTTCTCCAAAATGTCAAACTGTTGCTTCCAGAAACCAAAGGTAGGCTGGATGTGAGAAAAAAGGTGTGGAAGAATGGTGAAGGGAGAGACTATGGGTAAGGATGAATGACCCATCTGCCTACACGAAAAGGAACCCAGAAGTAAGCAAACTTTCAAAGACAGGCTCCCATGATGCATGAACTGATCAGGTGAAAGGAGAATAAGAGAAAGTGGAAGGTCAGAAAACCAGAAAGTAACAGGAGGAGGAATTAGATCAGTCAAGAAAGGGAACGTAAATCTTAGGTGAGAAGTTTCACAAGGCTGGTGCCACGCAAATCTTGTGTTTGGAAGGGAGTGCTCCTATTGTAAAGTACTGAAAGTTGTTTTCATGAAAAATTAATAATAAAATGGAGTTGTTTTGATTTCCTTGTTCTTTATACAGTATTAAACATTGGCTCTGACTCCTTTAGAAGAGAGAAATTAACATGTTTTCAATCATTACTATCGACAGAATAGTTTGAAAATAACCTGAAATACATTTAAAAAATTGAGAAGTGATGAAAGTATATAGCATCTTGTTCAGAAAAAAATATTAAATGCACCTTAAGAGAGTTATAAAATAGGTAAGTATCATATTTGGAGAAACACAATTCTGTGGTGCATGTTCATCCACCCTTCAGATATGTTATTTTTGTGTATGTATGTATGTCCAGTGAAGTGCTACTTCTGTATTGCACTGTTTACAGTATAAGTTCTCAGTAAAACTGACATAACTTATCCAATAAAACATTTTATTAAATGAGATTAGAAATACTTAATTGTTTAATACTAACAATATACATCACTGGAACAAAGAATATCACATAAAATCACAATTCCGATGTAACAATAAAGATAATTAAATTAACAAGCAGTTCTAAAATATGAATGAAATTTACAGTTTATTCTTTTCTTTTTATGTAGAAAATCATATTCTTCACCTTAAACTATACATCATGGTGACGAATTAAAAAAAATAGTTAACTGGAAAAAACATTCAATGAACTATTTCATTAATAAACAAATATAATTAAAATTATTTCAAATACAGCATTTAATTAGATATATTAAGCATTCCATACCTGTATATTCTAATGAAACAACCAAAATAACTTTACTTAATTATTGATTTGCACTTCCAATAAACAATTTAACAAACCACTAATGCGAGTTGTAGGGAAACAGGACTTATTTATTTCTAACATACCTAATGGTCAGCAGTTTCACTTCTTCATGCAGTGTGAATGGGCAAGTACCACATCATTCAACTCGGTATTTACCAAACACCATACTATAAAGTCACTCTCCGACCACAATAAATCCTTATTTTCAGAAATTTGTGGCACTTTGTCTTCTTCATAGTAAGTTTACTTAAATGAAGAAAGTGACACTATGTCTGTGTTGTATTATATGATAAAATGAAAACAGTTATTAACAAACAATTTACACACACAAACTTCCATTATAGAGCTCATTTTAAAATTGTTAAATATGCACTACGAATCCAAAACAAAAACGGCAGTACTCACGAACACGGAGAAAGAATAACAAAATGCTGTTTTAATAAAATAATTTTAACAGATCTTCAGTATAATAAATGTTAAAAACTTTCTGAAAGAAGACATTCATTGTTAACTATAACACGAGCAGTTTCATTGGTTAGAGAGCTACCAAAGATAACCTAACTACTCCTGCATATTATTTCTTGTATGAACAAATACAACCATCACAAAGTGGGAATAAAATTAATACCCTCTTAAAAACATTCTTTGGTAGTAAGTTCTATCTTAATGTATAATTATTCTTAAATCTTTTAACCATATATAACAAATACAAGATATGTTTAAATACTTGTACATTTCATAACAATGAAAACACTGATTTCGATGTAGGTACAGTTAAAACTTGCTATACTGATTATATTAAAACAACCCACTTAGTATGAATATTAACTACAATGATGACATCCCTACTTTAGCATATTTCTATCTGAAAAGTAACTTATTTACTGACATTTTAAAATCTAACACTGAGAATGTGTATGAAAATATGTGCATTAAAAAAATAAGTACAGTAAACTCTCGTTGTAACGAAGTCGTAGGGACCAAAGAGAATTGTTTGTTACAAAAGAAGTTTGTTAAAAAGGATTTTTTTTTCATTCACTAGCCAAGTCTGGTTATAGTAGGCCCTATAACTGACGGCTGTTGCAGTACCGGTAATTGGATTAAACACTCGGAAGTCACACGTGTGTAAACAAAACACATTTAATGAAATTCAAAAGGAGAATTAACAGCACTTGTTAAAAAAACAAAACAAAAAAAACACGTCAAATTTGACTGTGATTAGCCTTTTTTAGGCCACAGCATGCAGGCTGCCCAGGCATAATCTACTTGAGCCATAATCTGAAAATTTTATATCTAGGCTAAGTTTTGCTGGGAGGGCGGGCAGGGGTTTAAAGTGTTATTGACCATAAATGTTGTAAAAACATTGCTAGGCTAATCTACTACCCCATCTGCAGTCCGCTATTTCTCAAGTGTAAGATTTTGATAGTGAAACCACACTTTGCGCAGAGACTGACAAATTGCACTTGCTAGTGGTGTAGCGAGTGGTCGGCAGCCGGCAGCGGTGACAATTAATTTAGGGAAGAAGAGAAATATCTTCGTACCTGGTTCGATACAAAGGATGTAATATTGATGCTTTTCACACCCTAGGGACTATAATTATACATCGTTACAAGCCGACACTTCGATACATGCAGTTCGGTTAAAGGGGCTTTTGTTACTATGTATTTATATGGACAGTTGGCCGGACCAGTCAACAACTTCGATACAAGTGATATATTCGGTTCTAGCGACTTCGAAACAATGAGAGTTTACTGTATGTGTATGAGAAAAAATACATATATTAAAAGTAAATGAAAAAAATACCATTAACAGAAAAGATCAATGACCTATTTAAAAACAAAATGCAGTTGACATTCCTCAGATTGAAAATCACATTTTGTTTGATTACAAGTGATAAATACACCGATAAAAGGTGTTGCTATACATAAAACATATATACAAAACAGTAACAAACATAAGTTATCAATATAAACTACAGCTTAAGATTCATATAAACTTTACAGGTACAGAATGTTATGAAAATTATTCCAATGTCAAGAAACCCCACTACTTTATAATAACACCAGTTCTTACATGCAAATTGCTTAAGAATTCAAATAATTTTAAACCTCACCTAAAGGTATATCAATTAATTACAGTTTGTTTACAATGGAAATAGTACAATATTTTTATGATGACTTTAATGCTGCATTAATCCAAATAATTTTACATTATATCTTTATTTCCAAGATTTTGTCCCAAACTGATGGTTCATACTAAGCAGATATAATACGAATGGTTATAAGTGCAAAGTTTAACATTATGAACTGTGTTGGTAAAATGTAGCTTAACAGTGATACTAGTTTTAGTCTATTTGTAACTAAGAGCATGAGGGTTTATAATATAAATGAAATACATGAACCTTGTAACTTTTAGCTTCAAAACTTTTATTTTTGAACTCCATTAGATGTTAAAATCTGATCACAGCCATACACCTTAATTTTCTGTATAAAGCTCAAAAGCTTACATGTTTATTAACTTTAGAGACTAAAGAATTTTCTTCAATAAGTACAAAAGGAACAAAAACTGTCAAATTTAACTTTTAAGGCACAAGAAAAATATTTGTGCAAATTGCTTTTATTTTTGTGCAACAGCCTTTTTAAATACGCTCCATAGAATTAAAAATATACTACATTTTAATATAAATTAATGGTTACACATCCAAGTGTAGTCTTTACACATCTCTGCAACTGTGGAGTCATTAAACAATATTTTAAAAATAAGAGAAATGATGTTATGGAATGGCCAGGTTAATCACCTGATATCAATACAATGGAAAATTTATGAGCTGAATTAAACAGATTAAAGATGATTGCAAACAAAACATAGAAAATGAACTTTTCTGAAGTAGTCAAAGAAGGATGGCAGTCAATCACTCACGAACATCTGCATAAACTCACTGAAAACATGCCACTTCAATGTGAAACACTACTGAAATCCAAGGGAATGGTAATTAAATATTAACTTGTGAAACTGATTTGTGTTATTTCAAATTTAATTTTTACATTTAACTATTGTATAGAAACTTGTTTGATCATTTTGAAGCTAACAGGAATAATGACATAAAAGAAACTACAGCAGGTGCGCAATACTTTTCATGAGAATACATAACTAAAATCATGAAAAGTTTAGGTATTTACAAAAGCCAGTATTAAAATTTATTATTTGAGGTCATATTTAAACAGATCTCTTATAGTGTGTTTTAAAAACATATAGTTTCACTTATTCTTCTGTTATCCAATAAAAGATACAACAAATTAACAATATTTTTCATGGGGGAGCACCTTTTTGTCCACCCCTGTACATAATTATATAACCTGATATTGGTCTTACATTTACTCAGTTATATATTTAAATAAAGGCTTTACATTTGTATGATCATATATATATATATAAATATAAGTTGCATTATTATATATCTAAATAATGGTCTTACATTTATATAATTATGTATCCAAAAACAGTTCTATCCTCTGTATAATTATATACCCCAATAATGGTCTTACATTTATATAATTATGTATCCAAAAACAGTTCTATCCTCTGTATAATTATATACCCCAATACTGGTCTCACATTTATATAATTATATATCCAAATACAGGTCTTATATTTATCCCAAACTCAGTTGTACGTTTATATGATTAAACGTTGAAATAAAAATTTTACATTTGTATAATTATATACTGAAATAGAGGTCTAACATCTATATAACTATGTACCCTAATACTGATCATATAATTATCCAACAGTTGTACATTTATATGATTATACATCAAAATACAGGTTTTACATTTGTATAATTATATATTCAAATACAATTCTAACATCTATATAATTATATACCCCAATACTGGTCTTACATCTATATAATTATATACCCAAATACAGATCTTATATTTATCCCAAAATCAGTTTTGATTATAACATTGAAATACTGGTATTACATTTATATTGTTTTATGATAAAATATAACACTTAGAGACTCACAAGCACACGTGTAAATATCAGCTTTAAAGATGTAGAAATGTTTGTGTGTGAACGTACATGTATATATATCTATATACACCTGTATTTACATGTTCAAGCACAAAACTTCCAGATCTACAGTTGCAGGAACAAACACATATCTTACATATGAATAATTCAGTTTCAAATACAAGTTTTGCAAACTTATATTTCTAAATACAAACCCTAGAAGTTTATGTTTTCATAAAGTATTACTTTCAACACTATCATAAGAATTTACAATCCTGTGAGTTCTACCAATATATATATATATTCTGTTTAGAACTAGTTCAAATTTAGCAATACCTCATACCATAATGTTTTATTTAGAAAACAATGAAGGCTATCAGATATGTTACTATACTCTTTGAGTGTCCATGTCCAGTTCTTAGTTCATTCACAAGTTAATGAAATCCAAGTAAATTAACCAAACACATGCTTGATATAAAATATAACTATTATTCAGGAGAAGAACACGAACTTACATTTATATACTTCGTGTGTTGCTTTGGGTTCTTAGACCAAAACTAAGATACATTTTAACAGAAGCATGATTATCCCAGAATAAACTAGAATAAATTAGGTACAACAAACTGCTTTGGTTTCACATGAAGTAAACCTTACCTTGACAATAATATACGATAAATCTTTATTATATGTATAACAAGAGTTACACACACATTTAGATGGAATGAAGGGTTTCTAGCTATCAATATAGGATTAGGAGAAAACAAAAACACAGTATTCCTCATTTAAAAAACACACATCAGAAATATGAAATCTGATTAGCAATGTGGGATACATACAGCAGGCTCGAGAGAGCATTGTTCTTCCTTATTTAAAACACATATACAAGTACGAAATCTAGTCTGATTAGCAATGTGGGATACACACAGCAGGTTTTATATAGTATTATTTTTTCTTATTTAAAACACCTGTATATTAGAAGTAAGAAATCAGGTCTGATTAGCAATAAGGATTAAACACAACATGTTTTTGATATGTTTTCACAATAATGGCAGACTTCATATTTTTAGATGTACATTCATGCAAATAAATAAATGCATAACACTGTTAATAATCTAATTTAGTACCATTAACATTCATAATACAAATACATTTGCCATGCAATGATAATACACTCATCCTTAAAATAAATAGAATTGGAATTTGCAACTGATGTGGCACTTGGTTTTTTGCACAAATTGTAGATTTTTTCTGCTACACGTTTTAAGTTCTTGCAGTAAAACTAATACTTATTTACAGATAACTTTCTAATCAGTCACCAATATAAAAATACAATCACATTACAATCATAAATTTTAGAAGTTCTCATTACCAGAAAAAAAATTTAAAAAAACTTTCAATAGTAAACATAAAATATCTATGTAATTAATCATAAAGTCAATCTTAACATGTAGTAAATCAAAAGCAGTGAATGTCAATATGCAGTTAAACATTTATTAAATGTTTTCTACCAACAACTGATAAATAATTAAGTCATATTCACAGTCCATAAACATGCAACATTTAATTTACAGATAGCAAAAAATCACTAGGAAGAGTAAGAACCCACAAATAATTATAACCTTGGTTAGAAATATTTTGATTATTTAATGCCAACAAATTATCTATTAACTAAACTCACCTATAACAATGGATTTTACATAACAAAATCTGAAATTATTTATGAAGCAACTACTAAACTAACCAGTTACTTTTATCATTATGTAATTATTTGTTTTAAAAAAATTGCTTTAGAACAGTTAAATATTGCTATAACCTCTATATGATATGAATGCACCTAATACTTCATTTAAACAACATTATTACAACTAGTGTAACATTAAACACTTATTATAAAGCTTGAACAATATTCCTCCATTCCATTGTTATAAAACGTTCATCCAGTAACAAAGTGAAGTCAATTAAACCTTTAATAAACTATATCCATGTGATAATAATAAAATAACATAACAATGAGTATCCAGTTAAACTTGAATTATTCATTACATCTCATATTCATACAATAATAAACTGACACAGTACATAGTTCCAAATTTTTATTTATATAAAATTTATGCATGGTAGAAGAAAGCTGCTGCTATCAAAATATCAAACCACACAAAACTACTGAGTATGTAAGAGAGACACAACATGAAGACACGTTAATAACACTTAAAAATACGTGTGACACCAAATTGACTGAAAAATAATTACAAGTGTAACTGTTGGCATCTTTAGCAGAAAGTTTTAATTTAGTGCACTCTAAAGACAGTTATCATGTTCAACAACTTCAAACAATGAAACACATGTGTAATATCAGTGTTTAATCACAAGCTGTAACATGAATGTGACAAAAGCCAAGAAAGAATACCCTGTACGCAGAGATAAAACAAAGAATCGCAGCTTCCAGTATGAAGCTTCATGTGGAAAACTATGGAATATATCTGGCAAACAGGTGAAGGGTCAAACAAAGAGAAGCTGATTGTACATTTTCCTGAAACTAAAATAAAAAAACAACAACTAATGGTACTTGGATATTAAAATAATAGTATGTAATAGCAATACAATAATTCACTAACTTCAGAACATTTTGCTTTAACTGGTATCTATTTACTTTTATTACCACAACAGTTAACTGTAAAAAAAAGTTATTAATTTTCATGAATCTTAGAACTAGTTCAATTTAATTAGGGAATGATGTTTATAATCTTAAATAAATTTAGCATCTTTAGGCTTTTGTCATACTTTCCTGAACTACATCTATTTCTATAAAAATTACCAACGTGTGCGATTATTTTCAAACATAAACAATAAAATGGCTAATGTTACACTAAACTCAAAATATTCAACATCATGAGTAATATTTAAATAAATATACCTCTAATTGTGGTTTAGCAACATGATGCAAGATTTTCATACAACTACAGTCATAGAGGCACTTATTTCAAGGCCTTAAAGTATAATTTGTTTTATAATTTTTTAAAAAGTCTAATATTCAGATTTTCATAACATATTTCCATTTTCAATTAAAATGCAATAACTTAATTATTTTGTTTATCAAAATATTCCCGGAGAATTGGTCATCAAAATCTTCTCCAATTAAATTTTCTGAATTGTTACCAAGACTCAGTAAGACAGTATTTAAATAATTGAATAGTTGGAATAAAAACAACACTAATTTAAATTAGTTGATTAGTTTTATGACATTTGTTGACTTTATGATAATTTCCATTATTAGATAGTTAGAAAACTCAAAAACTGTAATAACTAAAACCACTAGTTGATTATTTCCATGATATTAATCAGTTTAATCATAACCTTAGTTAATCAAACTAATTTGGTTACTTACCTAGCTCTATTGGAAATTGTGAATACATTTGCTATTCTACTATATTTAACGTGTATCAGTGTCATAATTTGTCTCCGATATACCAAATTTTCCAATATATTTTCTTTTAACAGTTCATTACAGGTTTTTTTTCACATTCTTGACTGGTAATAACACTCAAAAACAAAGTTAAACAGCACAAAGTATCCAACAGACTGATCTCCAAGATGCACAAAACTGCATATTTAAAATACATAAACCTTACCTTTTACTTCAATCAAGGCAATTATTGTACAATTTTTTCTTTAAACAACACTGTTTCCTCAAAAATTAGTTCTTTAAGTTGTTCTTTTGGCAGGTCATCTAGTTCCATTTCAAAACGGAATGGTTCTTCGGCAACAGGCTACATAAGAAAACTTGTTAATTAATATCTTCACACATTTCACATATCAAAGATTCTCTACCTCCTTTTTATGTAACTGTGAGTGTGTGTACTGTGTACATGCATAAATATGAAAAAGAGTAAACAGAAATAAAAGGAATAATATTCTCATGTTTGTAAATTATTAAAATTATGTTAAAATTATAATCACATTGCTGTATTTCTGAAGTAACTTTGGTATTAAGCATTATATTGCAAAATATCCCAAAACTAGAATATTTGCAGACAAACTCATTAGAAATAGCATAAAGATTCAGGCTATAATATTTCTTAAAACAGGTGTATTCATATACATACTTTGAGCATGACTCTAAGAATCATAAATTAAAATTATTTTGATATAATGCTTCTCTAATTTATTTATTCTGAATGTGGATTCTGAAAGAAGTCTTTTTTTATGTAACATAATTAACAAAGGATGACTTTTATAGGTTGTGGGATCTCAACTACACACAATTATATTAAAATTTTGCAACAGTAGAGACATTTATAACCACCAATATCAACTTCTGAAACAACTTTCACAATTATACTGTTCCTACATATTTCAGGAATATTAAAAATACACAATTCTTAGGTAACTCTTACAAATACACTTAATGCAACAGTTTTAAAACCTATATATCGAACTGTTCAATAATTAGGCTTAAATATTATGTTCATACTATAGTGTTTACACTAAATAAATCAACAAACTATATTCCATGCAAACAAATACTTAAAATTTTACATAAAGAATATGGAGAAAATATCATTTGAATATCAAACATATTGTTATTAGCAAGTAACTAGTGCATAAATCACAAAAAAACTATAATAAATGTCTAAACACAAACTATGAAATGAAACAAGCAAATTATAAAAATGTGCGTGAATTAACAAAATGTTGATATATTTTGAACACAAGTTATAATTATCACCTCATCATCAGGATCATAATACTGCTGAAGATAAGGATGAGCCAAAGCATCCTCTAGAGTGATTCTTTTGTGGGGATTAAATGTCAACATCCTGTCCAAAAGATCAATAGCTAGAAAAGATAAGATAAATTTGTATGTATTTAAACAAGTGATTTGTCTTAAAGTTGTTTTTCTTTGCACAGGAGATGTAATATGAACAAAACATTTTAATATTTATATTTTAATTATTTTTTTCTACATAGCCAACTGTTCAAATATTACCTAACATATGATTGGAGAAAATTTAAACATTATATTATTGTAATTTACCTCTAATGCATAACAACTACTAACACCACATTTTTAATATTAAAAAACTAAGGTAAGGATACAAAGAGGTAATTTGTGCATATAAAGTTTTCTAGCTTTTCTGAGGAGTTTGTTAAGTTACAAGAAGTATTGTAAAAAATATTTTCCTGTTCTGTAAGGCTCTAATTTCAAATCAATTTTAAAAATGAATTTTAAAATAAGTAATATACTTAGTTTAAATAACTGCGAGTTAAAGTTTAAATAATTACTACAAAAATAGTCAACTGAACATTCATGCAAATGATTTTCAAGACGAATTTTGGAGTTCTAGAATGAATTGTGGCAAAACATTGTCATCAAGTACCATGCTCATCAACTTACCAATAAAAAATGTGTAGGTTTCCTGAAATTCTTGAACTGCTTTCAAAGCTCTCATTTAATTATGCTATGTATCAGTGATAAACACACAAAATGTTTTGATTGAAAAGAAAATATTTAATTTATTAAAAACAATCACTCATCTACTCATTTTATGTAGGTGATATGTGTTGCTAGTTTGAGTCACATAAACTAACCTGTAAGTGAAAAGTTGAAAACATTAATATGGTATACTGAAGTCAGATATTTACAGTGTTATTTTATGTAGTGAAAATCTTAAATGTATACAAACTTAATTTTATAAGTACACATAACTTAGTAGTAGCACCTACTACCTTGAGGATTAGCTCCTGAATATAATTTTTCCCATGGAACTTTAGGTTTAGATGGAAGAGACTGGAGGTAACTCCGAGCCTAGGAGTATTGATATATCATTAAACTTGCATTCAGCTTATAACTAAAATTGCTTTCTGCACATATATATCAGTTTGTAAAGGAGATGAAAGAAGAATTCCATATAGGTTTAATCAATTTAATGATCAAATTTTGGAAATTATAATGATCAGTTTTAAAACAATGAATGTACTAGTACAGTAGTACAACCTATTCTAGATTTCTTGAGTACATAATAACTCAAGTACAAAAACTTCAGTGTAATACCAAATAATCAGAAACTTAATTTACGGACTTTGTAACTCAGGTCTCCAAGCTATAGGTTTTAAATAACTCAATCACATTTTAAACTAAATGTGCTACATGTGCAAAACATATTAATAATAATGTTATGCAAATGATACATAAAGAATGAAATTCAGACAGTGTGCAGAAAATTCAAACATTAGAATTTGTTTTAATCTCAATACACTAGAATGTAAAAAAACAAAATTTGAAGTTTGTTGCCAATATTTATTAATGTTTGAAAATAAATTCATTTTTCAAATTTTTATCTTTTAGTCCAAAACACTGTTGAATAATAAAGATACATAAATAATCAGAAATATTCTTCTGAGAGAAAAAAAAAATTCTGATTAATAAATTGAAGCCCAACAGGTAGTAAGAAAATGACCAGGATAATTCTACAGAAAATATGGAATTCACTCAACATTTTGCTTTATAACTAATATGAAGGTATTCTATACAAATTCTCAGCCTTAGCTGACAGAATTAGGCTTTGAATGATTAACAAAAATCAGAAAATTTTGCCATAATACACTCCTGAAGTGAATATCCATATTCTTGTTTGATCACTAAAAGATATGTCAGTCTTTGTAAGGTTGAGCTAAGTTCACAATGATAATCCTGTGTATTAAAAGAGGAAAATATGCAGATACTCTATAACAACAAAAGAAAGAATAAAAAGTCTCAGTAGATCATTTTCTCACCAATCATGGCATTTCAACTCTAAAAAAAACAACAAAACCTATGTATCCCTTTCCATGAAAAAAATGTATTTAAACTAGAAAATATCTGACGACTACAACTCTCTTTCAAGAAAGACAACCATCCTTCTATATTGAACTATTGTTTCAACAAATGTCCTTTGTTCTATTCTTGTCTATGTACATTCTTGTATATTCTGTATAATTTATAGTATGTAATAATATTTTAGTTGAGAATAATTGGTAAGGCCTTTGTGATCCTCAGTTCTAAATTTTATTTACTGATAACTATGTGTTTATTAAGTAGCTGGATCTTGTCACGTAACAATAAACAATAATTAGTTTTTCTACTGAAAATTAAATGTTTTATGGTTTGGTTTGTTTGAAATTAAGCACAGAGCTACACAATGGGCTATCTGTGTTCTGTCCACCAGAGGTTACAAAACTTGGTTTCTAGCAGTGCGAGTCCAAAGGCATGCTGCTGTGACACTAGGAAACAAATGCTTTATGACCAAGTATTTTAAAAATGGTTGGTTGATTTAGTATTTTATGGCACAAAGCAGCTAGGCTATCTGCACCAAATGTCCGGTAAAAAGTTAAAGTAAATTTCATAAAAGGAAATTAAGGTAAAAGAAACAAAATTTTAAAAAAAATAGCATAAAACCAATGCTTATATCTAGTCTACAACGTTAAGAGAAAAATTACAGTAATACAAGTTGTAGACGACTTTCTGTACCATAACTGTAATAATCATAACTTACCAGGAAGACTAACAGGTAAGTATAAAAACCATCATCAGTCACCTGAAGTTGGTGATTCCAGTCCTGTTTTCAAGTTATTTAAAGTTATGGCCAGTTTCTAATTTCAAATCGAACAAGATGAACTGTGATTTTTTAAAAGGGTGCCACATTAAAAAAGTGTGATGTGTAAATTAAAAAAAACTTAAATTGCATTAAAAAGATTAATGGTTTTTAAAAAACTAAAAACATTACCAAGGTGCACAGTGTCACCATCACTAATAACACTGTTTAACGTTATGGACAAACCTTAGAACAGAACATACTCAAAGGAGTGCTGTCGTTGAGAATTGCAACAATGACAAGAAAGTAAAATGTGGCTTATTGTGATCTGAGTGTTACACAAACTACACACTGGTGCATCAGTTACAGATAAAAGAAAATGAAGGGTTACAAAATATTGACCAATGCGTTGTCTAGTTAAAACAACTTCCTTTTTTTGATCATTACGGTAACAAAATGGCCAAAGTCCAATACAGGTTTTAATTTGGTAAAGCTTGTTTTCGCATTTCTCACTCCAAGTCAACTGCTAGCTGGCACAGAGCCGAGCTATGAATACGGGACCATAATCCATGTATGGGACAGGTACAGCAATGATAGTGCCAGAACAGATAGATTTAGCTGTAGTGTCGGCGAGCTCGTTCCCACGAATACCAACGTGGCCCGGTATCCAGAAAAACTGGATAGAAGTAGATGTTAAAGAGAAATGGGCCAGTTGGTTTGAATATCAGCAAGAACAGAGTGTGAAACAACGTGAAGTGATTCCAAGGCCAGTAGAGAACTAAGCGAGTCAATAAAAATCATGCAGTTTGAGTACTACTTTGCTTCCATGTGATCCAGGGCAAGAGAAATGGCATAAAGTTCAGCAATGAACACAGAAGCTGTAGAGGGGAATTTGCATGCAACCACCAAACCACAACAAACCATGGCAGAGCCTACACAGTCACCTGATTTCAAACTATCTGTATAAATAGGAATGGAAGGATGGTTTGAAAAATGTTCATCAAATAGCAGGCAGTATTTCCAATTAGGAGTGTCTACTTTTCTCAGATGACTTAAAGATAGGTCACAATTGGGGACTGAAAGAAGTCAAGTTGGGATGGGCTGACCAGTGAAACAGCAATGTTATCCAGGACAGACCCAATTCATTCAACTGTGCATGGATGTGAAAGCCAAAAGAAGCAATGGCAAACTGTCTGGTCTGAAAAAGCATGTCCCATCAAAGAAAGAAAACATCTCCCCAGGTGGGATGCTTTGGTAAGGAACAAAGTTTCGAAGCATATAGTAAAGACAGTTGCAAATGCCGGAGGTGCAAAGAAGATTCATGAGACTATGTATAAGCTCTGAACTGGGGAGGTGCGAAAAGCCTCAGTGCAGAGCTAAAGCCCTTGATAATGAATAGGATCCAGCATTTTAAGGCTGATGATCTGGCAGAGCCACAGACCAGTGATCCATAGTTGAGTTTCGATCGAATAAGAGCACAATATATCTTTAACATAGAACGTTGATCTGCTCCCCAAGTGGTGGAAGAGAGGACATGGAGGATGTTCAGTGCTCTTGTACATTTGAACCATAACTGCTTGATGTGTGGTATAAAAGGTCAGTTTATGGTCAAATATAAGCACCAAGAACTTAGTCTCAGGGACTACAGGCAGCACAACTTCACCAATATGGAGTTTAGGATCAGGGTGAATACCCCGTTAGCAGCAAAAGTACATGCAAACGGTTTTAGAGAGAGAGAGAGAAGTTAAAGCCATTTGCTGTGGTACACTTCAGTAAATGATTGAGAGCAGTCTGTAGCTGCAACTCAATACACCTCAAGTTTGATGACTGATATGAGATGTGGAAGTCGTCGACATTGAGCCTGTTTGCAACAATGAGAGGGAGTTTTTCAGTGATGGCATTAATTTTTATACTGAAAAGTGTGACACTCAGAACACAGCCCTGAGGGACAATCAGCTTCAAAGAAAAGAGGTGATTGCTCTGCCCAAGTCTTGATGGCTAAGAAGGTGGAAGAAGAAGCAGAAGTGCTAGATACCTGGCAAAAGCTTTCACCAAGAGTATTGGCAATGTTCTGGGTATCAGCCACTTCCTGGCCATCAGAGAGCAAGATAGAGAAAGGGACAGAGTTATATTGCCTACTGACCTTTTGAATCTTGTCCCATACGACTTTGGAACAGGTGATCAAAAATATGCTGGATGTGAATTTTATCCAAGATTCATTCTGGCTTTGACATTTCACCCATCAAGCATGTGCACAGGCCTGCTGGAAAGTGATGTGGTTCGAGAGTGTGGAATATCTATGGAAAGCATCCCAGACTTATTTTTTACCCTTCCATGCCATGTGGCAAGCAGGATTCCACCATGGAGGAAGATATAGTGGAAAATGTGTCGATGTTTTAGGAATACAGTATAATACAGTCAGTTATTGCTACCACACAGACATCTATTGTTGACTTACTGACAATGTTAGGATCAAGTTCTGCAAAAGCAGTGAAAGAGGACCAGTTTGCCTGATTCAGCTTCCTCCTGGGCATGTGGGTCTGGTGGCACTGAGCACGACCAGTCTCTCTCAAGATTATAGGAAAATGATCATTGCCTTGTGGATTATTGTCAACCCTCCATGAAAAATGAGAAAATAATGAAGGGGAGCAAATTTAGAGATCAACAGCAGTAAAGAACTGATAAGGTGCATGAACATAAGTAGAAAAACCAGTGTTGAAAAGAGATTTTTAAAAACGAATTATATTGTTGTGACAATATATGTATGAGCAATGTGTACCCTCTTTCTAATATTTCACAAAAACAACTTCTTTGTGTAAATCTGTCATCTACTATATGTTGTCCTCAAACACAGGTTTTACTTATGCATATTTTTATGTTATTTTCCCATGTTTTTCTTGATATATCTTTATATTTTGAAATGTGTGAAGAAATGGATTCTCAGAAATTTTCCCACATTGTTAAATGTCTGAACTTGCAAATCATTAACTGTGATGACAAAAGCATTTAATTTTATGGTAAAAAATTGAGAACATACTTCTTTAACAATTCTTTCAATAAAAATATAAAAAAAATATCTTACCCAGTGTGAAAAATATCAATAATAATGTATAGTAAAACCATCTGTTTCATTGAAGACATTTGTTTTTGACACATAGTGTCACTCATTTTTATTATGTAATATGATATCATACCTCTTTAATTTATAATTGTATTTCTATTTTTAGAAATATTCAAAGAGCTTGTTGTAAATATGATGATAAATACATAAAAAAATATATTAAACTAACAAAATCCTGACTTGACTGGGACTGAACTTGGAATTTCCACATGGTAGTGGAGCACTATAAAAACTGTGACAACAAGTCTATGTTACTGAACAGCATCAAATAATTAAAATCCATAAGGTAACATTTCATTTGTACTTTCCCTTTGATAGAATTTGAACTTCGAATTTCCACTTGAAACAAACCACTGTGCCAATTTGAACATTATTAACAGAAAGTCAAGCATTGCCAACAAAGAAAGCATTCTGAACAGAGTGTGGTCTTTATTATGTAATTACATTTTTTAAAAGAGAACAACAACAATATAATGCCTAATAATCATATATTGCATTACAACTGCCTCACAAATATTCTGATTTTGTTAAATCAAGCTAAGTTAAAAATGATGTGAGGTTTAAAGCTTGCATAAAATGATCTTGAAAAAGCTGTTGATTAAAATGTTGAAGTTAATATTTTTTCTACTTAAATCACACCTACCTCAATTAGCACTACAAAAGTTAAACTCCAAGATTTACTTCAACTTTGAAAAAAATTAATTATTAAATATCCCTACAAAACAAATTACTTTTTTTTAAGTATTGATATTTTTAGTAATTCCTATTGAGGGTGGGATTAGAGTAATAGGTTTGCAAAATTATACATTTTTTGCAGTAAAAAACAAATGTTTTCAATAGCATGAAACATTTTTTTTCACAAAACAAGCAGCTTTGTTACCTTTTCGTTGATTATACAATTAAAGTCTTCTTGAGATGGAGAACCAAGAATCCCAAGGATTAGGTTTAACTGATCTAAGTCTAAAATGGAAAGATCATATTGATCAACTAGATGAGCTATGTTTATATGTACATTAATGTGGAAAGTGAAAGAACATTACCAAAAACCACTTAGAATGGTTCTTAAAATTCTAATACCAAGCACAACAAAACAGAAAAGATTTGTAACACAACCACAAATACTAGCAGATACTGATATTATAAATTTGTCACCAAGTACCTCTCAAATAAAATACTGAAGTGCTAAAATAACATATAATCTCATACCACTGTGGTAAGGTCTATCTACACAAATATGTTTCCAATAAAGTTTTTTATCCTTACAGGAGATTAGCACCTGACTAGTTGAGAAGGACATTTCTGATCACTTCTTAAGACATCATCCCTTCTGCTCTTCACAGAAAGAAAAACTGGATCTACTTTTACTTTTAAAAGACTTTATCACAGTGGTTATTTTTCAGCTCAGTTTGTTATTACCATGTATCTTGATAAATTTTAATAATACTTTTAACTGTATAATCAAACCTTCCAACAACCCCCTCAGGAAAAGTAAGAACTTCTATAGTAAAATTAGGGGTAATTTAGACCAAGATTTTGAAATAACATAGAAGAATCACTGTATTAAATGAGCATGTACTAGCAGAAAGTGTAGTACTGATGACTGAAAGTGCAATCCTGCTGGATTACTATCTCTTTTTTGTTGATTATAACTAAATTTTACTTTACCCAGTACTTTTGCATTTATCTCCCTGTGCATATTTCAAAAGATGCTGTTTACTACAGTTATCACAAGCTTTTGCCTTTGGACAAGTTCTACAAAAACACTTAAACTGGTTATTTTGCAATGCCTGATACAAACATGAAAGTTCATGACCATTATTGTTCATACACCTTAACCATCTGAAACTGTACTTCTTTTATATTATATTTCAGTCTTCTACATTATTTTGAATATATAAACTTGTTAAATATTCTACCTCAAGCATCACTACCACAAGGACAAGCTGCACATGTACGTTAAAGTAGCATAAAATTAATAATACCTATTAAGACGATCACTATCTAGCTATTTCAGAATATGACTAACAGAGACATGCATAATGTCCCACATGAAAATAAAATAATGTGCAGCTAACACTTGTAAATGTTAGCCATTACAAAAAGTCTAATTTCACAAAAGTTTGTTCATGTGCTTAAACTTGAAAGCTTGAAAATATACTGAGCTAAAGAAACATTCTTTACTTGTTCTTCACTGGGATGGAGGTTATGTTCACTCTAAAACCACTTACCAGAAAACAGAGAAGACAATTTACTCATCTTGTGAATGAATATTTGTTTGATGCCACCAAAGAGACAATATTTGTGTAAACCACCAGATTCTGATACATTCTTAAGTTAATAATGGGAGCAGATAAACTATGCTTAAAATAAAACTTTTTTTTTGGTAACAAGTTTTCTATTTCAAGTTAAACTAAATAAAAAAGCTGGGAAATACAGGAATATTCCCCAAAAATGGGGAGGCCCCAAAAAGTATGAAGATTCGGTGTATTGGAAAGTCTGCATACTGTTAAGAATTCAGATGTTTCACACATTTGCCATGAAATTATCAAACATAAAACTAAGTGATATTGTAAAAAAAGTACCATGGAAGTACTGAAAAACCATTCATAGCAGGAAAAAATGAACCAGTTGTTCAAGGAGGCCAATTTTAAGTTTTCCTTACCTTAACAATTACTATGTATTACAAAACAATTTTACTCATTTTGTTGTGTTTGACAGCAAGTGTATTTATCCTTCCTACCAATACTGAGATGTAACATTAAAATAGCTCAGTACAGCAAATGTATATAACACTGTGATATTTAATTACAATAAACTTATTTCCAGCAGTTAACATTTTCCTCAGCAAGACATATTAACCATACAGCTGAAAGCATAATACAAACTATTAAAAATATATAATAATAATATTTTAATTAATAATCTGAAGATAAACTTACAATGTTTCCCTGGAAAAATAGCTTTATTAGATATCATTTCAGCAAGGATGCATCCAACAGCCCATATATCAACTAAATTAACGTATTAAGGAGTAAAACCAGCATCATATTTGATTATGGATAAAAAAAAACTTCATGATATTTATCAATAAACATATATAATATGTACATTTGCACTAGAAAAGCACAATATTAGGTGTTGCACAAAGTATATCACAGTGCTAAAGAAAATATTTGTGTTAAATGCTAAATACTAGCCTGTGTAGAAGGTAATAGTAATTTATTCTCTAAGATAATTGGTAGAATGGCTAATTGGTCTAAAGACAATTCCATTAAATTCAGCTTCTAATGAAAACAAAAATTTAGACAAAACAAATTGTACAAAAAAAATCACAACATATATAAAGTACACAAACAATCTCAATGAGTTCAAGTTAAACAGTTTTTAAACAAAATTGCAATGAGTCTGGTTTTATTTAAAATGAATGGTTACACATTCATATCCTGCCCAAGAGCATGCCAGGAAGTCTTCTACAATGAAATAGGAATTATTACCTATTTTTTTGATAATTACTAAAACAAATGGAATATCAAATATTTCTAACTACTTCAGTTTATATTGATGTGTCATCATAAATTATGTTCACTCAATCCAAACGAGCTGTTTTTATACATATATTTCTCTACAAGTGGGTTTTCTCAACATCACTGATTATGTTCACTCAAGGTATTTAAATCCAGTCAAATGAATCACACCATTAAAGAACTTTTTAATTTTTTGTACAGATGTAAAAGATTTGCACAATTAGTGTGCTTAATTAGCACTTAAGGTAATTTATTATATGGCAAAATAATCTATGCATGTTTATCCCTAATTCTGAACTAACAAACTAGAGGGATGTAGACTATTTAAGAATATTCTCCGCCAGCTATTGCACTATGCTCGTATGACCAAACAATAAAATTTCAGTGTCCCAACAGATAACCATTTGGCCACATCCAATTCACATGTGAACTTGTAATCATGTTCATCATGATTATAATGAGGGATATTATATGCGATCATACATTCATGTTAAAATGCACAAATCTAACGTTTATGTCATGAAATGCATAACCACTCCAATAAAGCTCTTGAATACACAAAAATTCCTTATGCTAAAGGATACTTGACTTTGTATAGCCTTTACTATTCAGCATGATCTCTGGAGCACGATACCATCTGGTGGCGACATACTCTGTTAGAAATCCTGTGTGATCATGATCTGGATCAGCAACACGAGCCAGGCCAAAGTCACAAATCTGTTGAGAGATAAAATGAATGTACAATAACTTACACTTATCACACTTAGTTTTAATATACACATCTTGCAGATGAACAATGAAATTCAAAATGTGACACATCAAAATATATTCTCACGTATGCATCACTTAAAGATAACAACACACAACAGTAAAGAAGACATTAAAATCTCTGTTTGTCTTTGGAGTTTTTTAGATAGACATCTTTGAAAAACAAGACAGGAAAATATGGGCCTTACATGAAAAACTAATGTTGTAACAATTCTAGAGTAATTCCCAAAAATCTATAAAAGTACTTATGCAAGTTTTACACTTGCATTTATTTAAAATAAATAAGTGAAAAAAAAGGAAAAAAAAACTGTTGAAATTGGTAAAGTGAATTTTGCAAAAATTAGTTGTTCATTATAAACTATGTGTACACAATATAATAAATACAACTTCCTACCTATTTTTTCAATAAAAAATTGTTACAAGTTCCTCTGAAATTATTTGTACTACATTAAATATGGTTTTCTACTCATGTTGTAGAACAGATCACATATACTATTGAAGAGCAATTAATGTTTCATTCATTGCAAGGCTTATGGTTTGATGGCAAAATAAACAACAAATAAATACACACCTCAGAGTCATAAGAAGTACTGAGATTACAAGGTTTAAATTTGGGTCGAAAGCATAAATAGAATTTTATTCATAATCATGAAAATCACATAACTAAGTTTAAATTTTGATGGAATAAGTAATAAATTTTTATTTACATTTAAGTCATGGAAAATATTGAGAAGATTATTATTAAACTGAATTCTTGGTGGAAGAATAATTAGAATTTTATTTATTTTTATGTCACATAAAGAAGTGAATATTACTAGACTTTAATCTTGTTTGAAGAAAATTTAAAATTATTCACCTTTAAGTCACAGGAAGCATTGAGTAGAAGGTTACTAGGCTTTAGATCACGATGGAGTACATTAGCTGAATGGATATATTTAAGCCCACGCAAGATCTGATACAGGAAGTAACAAATATGGTCATTACTTAACCGCTGAGTTTTCAGTAGCTTGTACAGGTCAGTCTCCATCAGAGTTTGAACAATATAACTATGTAAATAATAGTAAATGTAACAGACTATGGCATGGAATGGTAACAATTATTTTTTTTTTAAATTATTTTTTGCTACAATGTTTATTAAAGTAATCAATCCTATATCATTTTTCTTTATTTAACATCTATTGTTAGAGAAAAATCAAAAGTTTGGTTCCACCAAAATTAACTAGTTACATGCTATAAGAGAATGTTTTGGATTTTCATAAAATAGATTGTGTTATTTCATATAATTTCTATTCAACATTAAGGATACACATCTTTCATAAGTTCTATGGAAGGGGCTCGAAGAATGTCTTTGATATCGATGATCTGTAGAATAAATATGTATAATTTAAATGCTAGGAAACTTTAAAACATGCACAAAGAATTATAATACAAACTACTATGCACTAAAATTAAAAAATCATGTTAATTATTTTCTGGTGATAATTTCACATTATCGATCTGTGTGAAACGACACATCTACAAAGATGTAAAAGTCAAATACTACAATGTTGCTTTAGTAATATTTTTTATCTCACTGCCTGCTTCAGAGTTTAACATCAACAGAATACTTTTAACTGGGGTTAATTTCAACAGGCACAAAATTGAAAATTACAAGATTAAGGTTATGAATTACTTGTATAAAAAAATCTTCATAAGTATTCCTAATAATAAAGTACCACAGCAATTTATAATTCATTTCTGTTCCTCTGTATACTGATACTTCAGTCATGTGAATATTACAGCTGTATCAGTTGTTGAGCGAGTAACATGGTGTGTATACTGTACATTATCAATACTATTTATATATAGTTTTCAATTTAAATGTAGATAGCAAAAATACTTTCAGTCTTCTGCTTGTAATATTCAATTATCCCTTGCACACAGTTATTCTGCTTATCTATCAAGTATTTATTAGGCATGTATTGCTTACACCTTTAATATTTTAAGTTTCATGTTTAAACAGCTTGGAAACTAATCTGAATGATAAATCACAAAAATACTTCAAGTTTTAGGTACAGTGCAATGAATCTTACTATCATGCAGATAACTTATTTTTTTGTGCACATGTAAAATAAATGCACAATGACTATGCTCATTTGGCACTTAAAATAATTTATTAGATAAATGTTTCAAAACAATTTTGATACATTTTTCTATAACAAGTCAAATGGGAAAAACATTTATGCTGAAAGTAAAAAAATTAGTTATTAAATCACAAAATGACTACTAACCTACAGAAACCTATTACTGTGAAACTGACTGATTCAGAAGGTTCTGAATTTTTATTCAACACCAAAAATATGATTCAGTTTTAGTTTTCACTAGTATCTTAATTATGATATTTTTTCAATCTCTGTCTTTTAACAAACATTACTACAATACAGAGCAATTACGATACGTTTCAAACTAATTTTAAGACATATTTTGTAAGTAATAAAACAAACTGTTACATTTTAAATTCAGAAAGTATAGTATATATGATTGCTCAATTCTCACTTTTGAGAAATGGCAGGCTCTAAATGAAGAACACTTCTAGCTGGCGAACAATCCATTGCATGAAACATTTTATAGCAGAAATCTAATCAGCTTTTCATCTTAAAAAAAAAAATATATATTTTTTTTTTACCAATAACATAGTCTGGTTTCATCAGTTATGAATACTATCTGTGAAACAGCTTCAAGTGCTCATGATTCATATGGTGGCGGTAGTTTTTCTTAGTAGAAAGCTAAGATAGCAACACACTGTTCATTATGAGAAATCAAACTGCAGATATTAGCACCACACGACCAGAAACTTACTACTGACCCATCAGAGGATTTCCAAAACAAATAAATTTTAAATGTGTTTGATAAGTATTAAGATATGTATACCACACAAGAAGCAGATATATTACAACATTTTTACTGATTTGCACTAACATTTTACTTATGGTTTTTCTGTGTAGAAGAAAAATTTATAAAATCAAGACTTAAAAATATTGATAATAATACAAACATTGTTTACCAAATATCAAACTATTATTAAAAGTTGATGTTTTCTTACACTGAAATTGTATTTCTGAGGGGTACTTAACTCCCTCAAACAAAGCTTTTCTGATATTCTTTCTTCTCTCTAAGCACTGGTGAACAAAATTTTCCCATTTAACACACCACTCTATACACCCCTCCAATTGTACACCACTACTGAATGTGTACATAGCATGCAATTATTTTCTACCTATATCACTGAATCTAACTCTCTACTATTCTTGCTCAATTCTCACTTTTGAGAAATGGCACGCTCTAAAGGAAGAACACTGACAGAGGAGATGAAGGGTTGGAAGTGTGTGACAGGAAATAAATACCTATCATTAATATATTTCCAGTATAAGATAATATTAACTCCTAATACAGTCTTACCTCCTTTCATATACTGCAAAATTGGAGAGGTCTTTATAGGTGCTCAACATTAAAACTAAGTGAAAAGTGATCACCCAGAACGAAAGGGTGTGCTCCCAGATGAAACAGAAGAACACATGTTAGATACTGCACTATATATGCTCTTTGCCCTTGAAGCAGGAAATTAATGTGATATGGACAGAAAAAGGATATACAGACGTGCAATTTGTTTGGAGAGATGCAATTCATAATAAAAATATAAATTGAATAAACTATGTAGATACCCAACCTTAACCTGATAGTTGAGATTCTATAATTCATCCTAAAAAATCAAAACAGTCAAATACAAATATAGTGTAATATATTTGTGGTTAGAGCATGTGTATCATGTCACCTGTGCTCATCACTCCTAATGGTAAGTAAACAGTGTGTCATACATTAAACAACCAAAATTACAAAGAGGAAGATTGCAGTTGGCCAAAACAAAACAAACTCCTCAAACCACCATAAAAGCAAGACAATATCTGTAACCAGCCTTTAGAGAAGAAATAATATCTCATCTAACTGTAAATGTAAGGAACATACATCTTGTATCCAGAATTATGAGAAGGAAATAGATCATTTGCTCAATTATAGGAACAGTGTAAATAAAACCTGTTGTCAGTATTATGAGAAAAATGAGGTGCCCCAAACTCAACCATAGAAGAAAGGAAAGAGCCTCCTGTAATCAGAATTAATTAGAAGAGAGGCATCTACTGAACATAACTGTAAGAACAGGGCAATTTCATCCTCAACTCAGTATTACAAGGAGATTCCTGTTTAGGCTAGGCTAGTCCTGCTATAACTGACAGTTGTCCACCTGAAAAAAGCATCCCAGGGAAATGGAAGGAGGAAAGCTATTCAGGATATAGGATAACTTCAGAGGAATGGAAGAGGATGTGGGTAACAATGTGGCATAAATATTGGATCAATAATGTCTAAAGCAAGGAGAAAATGGAAACAGGTCTTGAGGGAAAGAAGGTACAAAGAACATGCAGACAGAAGTTCAAAGACAAGATGGAAAAGGGCATAATGAGATCCCAATCAGATAAATCAAAGTAACATGGAGGACATATGCCTTGAAAAGATTAAAAGAGGAGGGAAATGATAAAAACCTTCAAAACTGAAAGAAACAGCAGGTACCCGAACAAGATCATCAGAAAACTAGAAAGAGTCAAAATGAATAAGTCTTTGTCTAACAAGCGAGTGAATAATGGGAAAAGATGAGATAAGTAAGGGTGGAAAAAACAAATACATCAAAGAAACCAAAGACTGAAGATAGACCATCACATTTGTTACATTGACATGGATGAAATTCTGATGGAACAGGAAAGAAAAGATGCAATATGTGAAATCAGTCAAAGGTGAGAAACAATGGATCTGACAAAAAACCCATGTCTGAAGATAGAGTGTAGTGGATGGATGGCCAACATCTAATACAAATTGGAGGAGAAGAAATTGAGGGTAGAGAAGGTTGTACAATTAAAGGTTGGAGCAGCAGAAACTATGGTTGCAGTGGCCAATACAGAGCCGCAAATAAGACTATACATAGAGTGGGTTGGATTACAGACAGAATTCTGGAAAAAAGTAAAATAGGAGAGTAAGCATAGATATTAAGATCCCTCCAATCTTGACTGAATGTACCAACCTCCAAAACCATATGGTCTGGAATAAAAGACAAAAAGGAAGAGAATTTGTTGTATCAGTGGGTGGCAAAAGCAGATATGGGGCATTTCCAGCTGGGAACTCATCAACCAAAAGATCTGTGGATCAAGGGACTACTCTGTGTGAAGAATTCTGTTTGAATGAGATAACTGATCTGCAAACAGATTCAGGGTGCTAATAACATGGGAGGTTATGACAACACTGTGAAAACTGTGAGCCCAGAAAAGGAGATCCAGGATCTCAAAGCACAGAGACCTGGAACTGGTTCACCCTTCCTTGGTGATATATGTGACCACTGTATAGTTGTTGGAGCATACCATAAAATGTAACAAATGTAGAAAAATGAGATGAAATAAACATCAGCCCTAGAAATGAGAGAAACATACATTATTAAGGTGGCAAATGAAATAAAATTACATCCTACACTGATGAAAAGTAGGATTATAGTGCACATATTTAACAACAACAAGAAATGAGTCAGTTAGAACAATGAATTAGATGTGACTAAAAATAATGATATGTAACTCACAAACTACCCAAATATACCTAGTTAAAGTACTTAATAATATCAACTAAACAAACCCTTGAAACATACCAAGTCTACAAGATACATAATATTAACAAATGTGCAAAACAAAATTCAACCACTGATGATGTGAAATACTTAAATCTCCCATGTGTAAAGAAGGGCAAAGCCACACAAAGGGTATTTGAGCCATGCCTACCATGGATATATCCACCACATATGAAAAAAACTTACCACAAAACCACTGGGAGAACTGGAACCAATATGAAGAAAAAAGATAAGAACAAATCTGTACCAAAAACAACGGGAGCATGAAAATGAAAACTGGGAAAACTACCTACATCTTGAATGTACAGCAAAACCAGAATATGTGTCAACTGACAACCTGGTTAATTAGCTGCAAAAAAAAAAGTGGGAAAGAGAAAGCTCCTGAAAAAGTGTAGAGTGCAACAGACTGAAATAAATATTGGAAAGTCCAAATAGTTTTCTCCTTGATTGTGTTATTCTTCAAAAATATTTTCAAGTTATAGATAAAATCAAATCCAGTACCTGGTATGTCATACCAGTGGTGTTTTCAATTGTAACAAAAATTTTGGGAGTCAATAGATTGAATCACAAAGTTATACTAAGACCTCCAATAATTTGGTACCAAAAAACAAATGCAAAAATAAATTGTCAAAACACCAGAAACAACACACAAAATAAAACTATTGGGAAAATTTGAAATAGCAAAGAAACACAATTTTAAACTGAAGCCATGAGCAAAAACTCGTTAAACGTCTAAACAATGCTTTGCCAACCAAGAAAGTGAGGATTGAGAAGGAATAGCAGAAGGAACTAATTGTCCCAATACAGGCAGCCAAATACGATTGGTGAATAGTAGTCACAAGTTATGTACATGTTTAACAGTAACACAAAATTGGTGGGGTGCATAGATTGACATGCTGGTATGAAAATGTCTTCAGCAGTGTTTAGAAGGTGAAAAAAAACAACAAGATAACTTTGTTTGAACCTCTCAGATCATCTCTATAATTTTGTTCTGTCAACTCACATTACTGTTTTGAGCCCAACGATGATTAAAGTCTTAATATAAATGACCTAGCACACTTCTCCATAATTGTAGTGTTTCCTCAACTCCCTTTACTCTCTTTAATATTTCTTTCTGAGAATATTCATTCTTTTATTGTGATAACCAGTTACAAACATTCTTAAAATAAAATAATAAAGCACTGTACATAATCAAAACAGTTTTGAATTTCTGTGAACAATTATTAATTACTTTACTAATCATGCAGTGTGAGAATAAACTAGAAATACAGTTTCCTTACATTCCTTTGGTTCTGAATGTCATGTAGAAATACATTTCAGAGATTTGTGTATACTTAAAAAAAAATGCTACAATTAGTACTTCTCAATACAACAGTTTCAATTATCTAAAACTTCAACTATCTAGCATGAAAGAAATCCCTAAAGTTGAGACTAATTCTGCTGGAGAAAAACCCTGGATCTAATCTTTTGAAACATTTAGTGTCAAATGTTAAAGCATCTCAAACATGCTACCAGTACTTTTGTTTAAATAATGAACAAAAGAATTAATAAAAAAAAGAAGCTTGAAAGTTCATATAACTTTAGTAAAGGGATAACAACAATAATTAATAATCACAAACTTGAACTAGCAATCTCATGTTAAAACTTTCTCAGGATTTTAACATTTCTTATTGTTTTAAAACTTACATTCTCATGTTTGAACCTTGTGAGGATTTTAATCTCTCTTAAAGTTCTCTGGCAATAAGTCTGGTGTTCAAAGGGAGAAATCTTCTTGATTGCCATCCTGGTCTTTGTTACACTATCAATTGCTGACCTGTAAAGATTCAGGTCAACTATTTTTAACTAAAAAGCATTCAAATTTAATTATTAAATTTTTTTTTTCATATGTCTAATAAGAAAATTCTTCATTTTCTTACTGTTAACAAATATAGATATATATGTAAGAGTAATATACAACTATTACAATTATTATAACTAACATTCACATTTGGTTATATTACTAAATAATTAATCATAAGAAAAATACTAATAATGTAATTTACAAGAGACATCAAATAGCAAGTTTGTTTTACAGTGTGATCACTCCAAGAACTTCTCAGAGAATTGCAACTAAATCTTTACTTTTCTTATTCATTTTCACTAAACTATCTTAATTATTAAAATATACAATAATAATAGCATATATGTATAACTATGATAAATGAAGTTAAATCATAACAATATTGAAAACACTTTTGGAGATTACCAAGTAATAAACTACTAAAAATATGCAAAACAGAATAACAAGCAATTTTATTTTTGTAAGTTAAAATATAGTACTAGTTTGTACATGTAAAGTGTAAAGACTGAAACAAGTGAAATATAGAAGAAAGGTACCATCAGAAGGTGATGTTAGCACCAGAATAGGTAGCTTGCACTTGAAAAGAAGTTTGAATTAATATAATCTATAAATTAGAAAGGGCCCATTTCCAAACTGTTTTTGAACACTCAACTTTAAGTAACGTACAAATTTATACCAATCTTAATTTTTCACAAAATATCAATTCCTCTCTTTACTCATGAAGTGACAATCTCATTCCACAAGCCATCCACCATGTTAAAAAAAGAAAACTTCTTAATAGAATTTAATCTGTATTTTACAAAAATTGAAAATTATGTCCTCTCATCCTATCGTTTTCAGAATACAGCAGGAAAAAACAAAGGCCTTTATCCAATAAATCCTTCAGACTATCTTGAAAACTTAAAAAGATCACTTCTTACTCCTCTTTCACAAGCAAAATATGAAACCTTAACATATCTTCACACAACTAGAAACAATATTAAAATTAATTCAAGATACAAAATTTATATTGTAAATATAACATCTGTACATATTTTCATTTGACTTTTCTTTAATAGGACAATCATCATGCAACCCAGTTTTTTTCTCATTTAACTTTACACACTGACAAATTACTTAGAGTGATCTAGAGCATGTATATTATCACTGATATTTTTATGAAAAAATAGGCTGTGTAAATATACCAAAAACAAGATATTCATTTATAATTAAACTTATGTCAAGTCATTACAAAACAGATAGGATGGTACAACCAGTGTTAAAAGTAGTCCAGTTGAATAACAGGAGGTTATTCGAATTATTAAACACAATGTTTCATGATGTGGACCTTGTTTTATTTTGCTATATACTTGTTCAACTTGTAAATATCGACATCGTGTGGTCTATATGTAAAATTACGTTCTTCAGTCATCGCTACATTATTCTTTTTATAAAATACAATTATTTCAAAGCTTAGGAGATATACTGAAAATATTGTTTAGTTTTGTACCATTTAACTAGTAATAATTTACAAAGCCTAATCGTGAACATACAAACACAATTTTCCCCGGAGTTAAACCATGAATAATATTACAGCATTACTAACATTTCATCAAAAATGAGCAACATAAAACCAACAACGAAACTGATAATGAAACAACCGCCTTCACTTTAAAATTTAAAATTAATAATAATTTAATACAAATGAGTCAAATAAGTTTTAATTTTAATTAGAAATTTTCGGAAGTAACCAGAGCCTACGACCCGAATGCGCTGGATTCGGAATCGAGAGTTAAAACCGAGATAGATAAATTAAATCGGAATTATGAGGTTCTTTGAAACAAAAAGAAAATACAATCTACATACACAACCATTCCATATGCTCCTTCTCCAATGTATACTAATTCTGTATAGCGCGGACCAACTTCAAAAATTTGACCTTTAACTGTCTCACTCATCGTTCGTCCATCCGTTTCGGCCGCCATTTTAAACGGCGTAAAGTTGACTTTTCGAGTCAATAAATAACGTTTTCCGTAACATGGTTTAGAAACTAAATAAATATGTAATAAAAAAGTAGAAAATCCAGACAGGAATTGACTAGAAGCTACAAGCAGAACGTTTAACTATAATATTTCAAGAATCAGAAATACTGACAAACTTTCAGTTATTATTATTCATGATATACCGGAATTGTTTGACACTTATATTATCTATTACTTATAAATAGTGGCACAACTGGATCTCACGTAATTAAGGAGCCATTGAGAGAAAAGCAAAATGTGTCTTTAAGTCATTTCTGTTAATTATTGTGACAGTCTCTAATAGCCTGGGTGGGTGTGATTCAGCCATCAAGGTGGGTTGTTGCAACCGTGTTCAATATAATTAAAAGAAACACGTACTAGGACAAAAAGTTAGAATATCACATTAAAAGTTTATAATATTAAAACAGTATTGCTCTCTCACCGCAAGTTTTTATGCTTGAATATTTTTCTTTGTATGTGGTTTAACGAGAAGGGGGGTATCTGAACTTTTTCCACTGTGGTCATCAAACCTCGATTTTTGTGTGTTGAAAGCTTCAAGCATACCGTGAGCCAGCGACGGAATATTCCTCAAGAACACAAACCTAACTGTCGAAAACTAACATTTTTACCTTTTGTTTCTTTTACTATAGCTATTGTTTATTGATATTTTATACGAGATCAGTCTGGTGATTATTAACAAAAGCAGTTTTTGATTATGCTTCTCAACTGGGTGGATGATTCACTCGGAAGCTAATGAGATAAGAATCAGGGTAAATGAAAATAATGGGGTGAATGTAGTAGGGTGAATGATTTGTCAATTACACAATATATTTTAAAGGAAAGTCAGTATTATTATTAATCTAATTTTAGTTTTAAAAATATGTTTATTTCATTTTGTATTCGTTCTAGTTGTAGTTTAATGTATATTTAAGTCATAATTAAGAATTTTACATTTTAACTTTGGACTTTTTGTCTTTTTTTCGAACTGATGTGAGTGAGTTGTGGAAAAATTACAGGGATGAATTATATTGGAAAAGGTTGAGAACATTTGCTTTAAAGGATCAAGAGATAATGAAATGAAATCTTTAATTTTCATATTTATCGTGATAATAAATTTGGTATGACTTTGGTAGGAGCATTTATTATAAAATATATCAAAGAGCTTAGTATAATAGATTTCAAAAAATCAGAAAAGAAAATGATTTATTAAGTTAAATGTTTTTTTTATCCAAAAACTGGATAAAACTAATTATATGAGAAATTTTGAATATTTCTATATTGTTACAAGCAGATAGAAAAATATCTGATATGCTTTTATATCACATTTTCCCTTCCTTTACTCCAGGCTTGTTCTCAAGCTGACAAATGAACTTAAAAACAAATGAACTTTAAATTTGTGCTATGGCCAAGGAGCAAGTAATTGAATTATGGCTTAAAATACGAAATATCATTTGACTACCCTTACCGTTGAAACGACGCATTCTAACCTTTATAAGTAAAAACATAAGAAAAGTTTATTAACTTACTGTCAACTAGGTTGATTTTTAATTTCGCTTCTTGTTTTGATTGGAAGTCGATACAAATTTCATTTGTTCCCAAGAGCATGCACAAGTCACATGGCTAACACGACCACTTAATAGTGAATCATAATTAATCATAAAATAGAAAATTAAGTCCTTTAATGATGATTTATAATAATAAAATCAAATCATTTAAGCGTATTTCAAATTAAATTTATCCTATTACAGGGATACAAATAAGCTTTTGTCACTATATTAGAAAAAAGATAACTAAATTCTTTCGAAATTTAATTCTGTGTAATACAAAAAGAAATAGTCCTTAAAATTGAAAGACAAATTAACATGTGAAATGCCCTTTAAAATTAAAAAGCAATGTATTAGCACACACTTACATGACAAAGACAACCTTTATAAAATTAATGACATCAGTAATAAATATCTAACTCCTTTACAAAGGGTATTCTAACAGACTACACACGCAACTAAAATAAGTAAAACGAAAATTATTTACCGAATAAATATGAAAATATAATTTATAAAGATGATACCCATGTATATTAATTAAAACATGTATATATACATATGACCAGTTGAAAATAAAACACTCTTCACGTAAGCACGTTAACACAACACATTACACAATAAATAGCGTGTGAGTGTGTTTCTTTGTTATAGCAAAGCCACATCAGGTTATCTGCTGAGTCCACTAGGAGGAATCGAACCCCTGATTTCAGCACGTAGACTTACCACTGTACCAGCGGGATACTAATAAATGGCAAATCAAATAATTTCGAAATGAAACTTTTACACAAGGAGATAACAAATCCTATTCAAAACGGCCCGGCATGGCCAGTTGGTTAAGGCGTTCGACTCGTAATCTAGAAGTCGCGAGTTCGAATCCCCATCACACTAAACATGCTTGCCCTTTCAGCTGTGGGAGCGTTATAATGGGACGTTTAATCCCACTATTCGTTGGTAAAAGAGTAGGCAAGAGAATTAGGGATGGCTAGCACGAATAGCTCTCATATAGCTTTGCGCAAAATTAAAGACAAATATAATAATTTAAAATAACTACACATAGATAAGTACATCAATAAGTTCTGTCCACTGAACTTAATAACAAGAACAGAATAAATAAATAACATAATTTACAATATATGTACATATGCATACGCACGCAAGCAGGAGTGGTTCGTCGAAACACCCAGTTTTTGTAATGTAGCAGTATTATGTTTATATATTTACAGGGCAGCTGTTTATAGTATTTACAGTTTTCTACAAAGTCTCCATTCTTCTGATGAAGAAAGACAAGATGGCTTCCTCTTCATCAGCCCCCCAGTGGCTCAGCGGTATGTCTGCGGACTTACACGCTAAAATCCGGGTTTCGATACCCGTGGTGGGCAGAGCACAGATAGCCCATTGTGTAACTTTGTGCTTAATTCAAAACAACAACAACATCCTCTTCATCTACAGATCAGCTCCAGCCATTGGCTAACTGCTTAACAGTGTGCTTCAGTGTACGAAATGTCTATGTTATTGAAACTTCTTGACACAGTCACTAAATTCATGTTCATGTGAACATTCAGCATCTGCTCTCCAACAGTTGAATAATTGCCTGAGTTGTACAAAAACTAAAGAAAATCTCATTGCTCTAGCTTTAATACATAATCATTACAAAACTGCTATCAATATTGAAGTTATACGTAAGTTATTTATGGAAAAGCACCCCAGAAGAATTGATTATGCTAACATGTTATATCAGTAGTGCATACATGCACGATGGCCAGTTACTGAAATAGCTAATACACTCCTGTTATACAGAGCTGTTCAAATTAGTAATATAATTTAACAATAACTACTCTGCATGTAGATAGCACAGTAATTTACAATAACAAAACTTACATATTAATGCTAATTTAAGTCTTTTCATTGGATGTTTGTGGATTTTATGTGAAGAATCATGAAGGTGTTAAGGCTATATTCCATGCAA
Source organism: Carcinoscorpius rotundicauda (assembly GCA_011833715.1). Classification (NCBI taxonomy): domain Eukaryota; kingdom Metazoa; phylum Arthropoda; class Merostomata; order Xiphosura; family Limulidae; genus Carcinoscorpius; species Carcinoscorpius rotundicauda. The sequence continues at coordinate 33,521,927 of CM022391.1, read as the reverse complement.
AATTACTTCCAGATTTAATTTCATAGGATCTGTTTTATTTTTTAGAAAATTTCTTGGGGGTGTGCCTCCAGACCCTCATGGCAATAGTATGCTTTGCATACCGATTGAACTTTCCATAATATATGTTGGTTTTTGATCTTACAAATTAAGACCCCTTTCACACATCCTGCATACAGGCCTGGTGTGTTAACATGATTCACTGGGATGTCATACAGTACTGAAACTTACTCGTAGCAGAATGTGTACACGAGCACTTGGCATGACTCTCCCAGCTTTGGTGAACTTTGGGTGGCAGAAAGGCAGACCCTTAACTGACTTTTCTGTTTGACATCTTTAGTCAATCTTGCATCTCTTTGTAAAGGTCTTCAGTTATATTAGCAATCTATGATCTGATGGGAAAAACTTCAGGAACTCTCAGCAACAAGGAATGGATCTACTGAATAGTTCAAGAACAAAAAAACCAGATACTTCTAGTATTCAATTCTTTCACAGAAATTGGGGTTCCATTATAAAGTTAGGTGAATTTCATTGGTATGTAGGCTAAAGTGAGTCATAGCATACAGTTACTCCCAGGTGACAGACATTAACTTAGAAACATATCTATAGATTTTACATGTATTCACACCCTCTCTCACCCACAGACAGATATCTCAAGAAAATGAGGTGTTACTAATCCTCAAGTTTTTACGATTCTCTGCTTTTTCAACTGCCTGGGGCCATGCTGCTCAGTTTTCTCTTTCAAATAACTTTTAATTTCATCCTAGTACATGTACAACCTTAATACTGTATCTTGTAAAGAAACAGTATGAAGAAACATCAGTAAAACTGTTTACTTATTAAAAATATTTCAATCTGTATGACTAAAAACATTTCTATCTGACCAAATAAAATACTAGGTATACCACGAGTATATGCTTCTTATGATAACAAAACCATTATTTGCGAATTTCTCACACTATTGATAATTTCATTTGTTCATGAATATTTCAGTTCAATCAAATTGATTTTTGTTTCACTATCCTACAAAAAATAAAATCTTGTTGAAAGAACAACCATGTAAAAATATGATCTGGAAATTCTGAGATAAAGCTGTACTTTTTCCTTCCTAACAATTGCGTGAGCTTCCGTCACTTTTATCTCTTCCATGAAAATTCATCATGTGTCAAATATTTCAACGTCAAAATCAAAATTTTTTTTTATTGGTATTAGTGAAAATAACTAATGAGTTGCATTTTTCTGTAATTCTGTCCTGGTCAATTATCACAGTTAACCAGATATTCATCAATTCTTACTATTGAGATCAAAACCTTTGTTTATATGCCTCTTGTATTATGCTTTACATAGGTAATAGCTTGTAGAACCAGTATACTATCTAAGTAAATAGATATAAATATTTAGCTAGTAGAGGCACCATGCTCTATATAGCTCTCACTATTCAGCTAGGCTATGGGAATGATTTACTCAAAAACTTATATTATTTTCAATAATAACATTCACTTAGCGATTCAAAAAGCAGAGTTTAAAATGCCATTTTTATCACTTATGTTTAAATAATATGCGGTTCTGACTTTTGACAAATGATAATTCTGCAAAGCAATATGCATCATACAATACCAATCACCAGCACAGAAAGCAAAGGTTGCAAATCCTTTTCAGTCATTAGTTTCTTAAACAAATAACTGTCCTAACTTTCATAAGCAGGCAGGAACCACACAATGATACACATACAGAGTATGCATCACCTTAAAGTTTGGAGAGAACAGAACACCACTTCTTTTCAGTCCATAATGTTGTTGTCCTAACTATTGATTGCTGAGTAATCATCACAAAATGTAGTTCATATGTTCTTTCACACATTACCACCTAACAATTGCATATACATGAAACAACAATGTGAAATTCTCCCTAGGCACTTTTCCTACCATAAGAGTTGATAATTTCCATTGAAGCAAAGGGGAACCCATAGCCTCTAGATATCAGCTGACATGCTATTGGAAAAGGTGACTGTTTTCTTTCACATATCATATGTACATCTTTAGGGAAACCTTTCACATGGGAAGACAAATGATACTTTAGTTAAATGGCACAGGACAAGAGGTAGCTAGAGTGCAGGTAAATTGATGATTTTCTTGAGAAATGTACTATATGGAAACTACATATACCTATACACCATACTAGTAGTTTCGGTGAAGTTCTGTGTTGTTGTGCATGTTCCTTCTATCTTATATGTTGATCTTGTGTTGACACGTCTTTAAATTTGTTTTTATTCCATGTTTATAACTTGTGGTTCAGCAAGATATATTACAAAGTAATGTTGAATTTATTTAAAACTATATGAGCTTGAACAAGAAACAAACAGTGTGAGTGTGTATATTTTACTTTATAGCATAGCTGTACCAGATTATCTACAGTATCCACCAAAAAGCACTGATTTTGGCACTGCAAATGTACAGAATTATCATCATTCCAACGAGGGACAAAAAATAGGATGTATTTGATGTTCAGTGCACAAATGTAATTTTCAAACAAGCTGATCTGGTCAAACTATGAATCTCACCATTGAATTTGAAAAAAATATATACTGTGTGAGATTAAGCTGTACTAAATCATCAATGAAATGGATAATTCAATTCTATTTAGTGAAAAAGTGGTACTTATAAACTTCAGTTATGTTGTTAATTTGTTAAGATAACAATTTAAATATAAATTCTTCTTTTATCATTGTATTCACATTTCATTACACTTATCAACAAATTTTGAAATGATGCACAAAAACCACTTACGTACAATAAAAATAATAATAGGAAGCAAATGAACTTTGAATTATAGAATACTAAAGCTGCATTAACATACTTTCTTTCTTTTTCACAATTGTATAACATACACAAAAAAAACATTTATGTTATAACATGTTTCACCTCCTAGCATTTATGAATACTTCAATCTTTTTATGTACACTGTCCTTCTACTGACTCAGCACTTGAAATGTGTACAAAGTAAAATTGGCTCAATGCATAGCTTTGTGTTTGATAACAAACAAAAATGAGTTGAACACTGAAAAGTCTACAGTGATATAATAAAAAAATTGCTAATGCACTACTCTTACTCTAGTCTACATGTTATATTTCTAAACTTAAGTATAGTTTCATCTACTGTATACCATTTCAATTACGAAGTCAACAGTTTTATTAAATGTTATGTTTACCTATGATTGTGTATGTATCTTTTATTGTATTATTCTTTGTTAGAAAGCTAGTCACTTCTATAGTATCTGAAGTACAAAATTCATTGACATTATTTGTGGCTTATTATTACTTTTTAAGTTTCTTAATTCTATTTCAGTATATAAGTTGACTGTATGAAAGAATTATTACAATGATTGTTACATTCAAACAGATGAATGCAGATGGCTCAACTTTCAAGAATTATTTATTTCATGGTGAATAAATATTACTTTTAGGTTTAAAATTTGAAGAATATCACACAAAAATAACTGTTACTAATGTTGCATTTACCAACAATTCATCTTAACATCCAAAACAATGGCTATTTATCCATTTGTTCATGATGGTAGATAAAAACATTAGCATTTGTTGGACGTAAAAATCACTACTACAGTGTCATCAATTTATTCATAGAGGACGTTTATAAGAAACAGAATTTTAACATTTCATGTTTTGAATTTGAATACCATTCTCCTGATGGGAAAGATTAACCATCTGTTCTTCTTTCATTAGATATTTCACCAGAACCTACAGCTTTGGTGCCCCATGATTTATTTTATTAATCTTCAGTTAATGTGCACATTCTTTGTAGGGTGTTCACAATTAAAGTGTCTCTCTTTCATATTGTTATTCTTCTGTATTTAATTAGCACAGTTAAAGTTGCCAAATCTGTTGAAGAGAAGAAATTATTCAATTTTTATTGTACACATGCATTGTGAACTGGTAAGTTCTATTAACAGTCAGTGATAGGGAATGTTGGTAGACTGCTAGAAGAACTTTATTTCTTTGAAAAAACATGAAATATATATATATAAATTCATAAGTTTAAACATCAATATGTTAAATATAACATACCTACTACAAAATAATAAATATGTTATAAAATACTTCCTTTCTGCAGGTAAGATTTTTTTCTTTTTTTTACAAACTAATACTGGGAAAATTTAGTTACTTCCACTTTATATTTTCAAACTTAAAGAAACACATATCAATCAAAGAAAATTAAATAATACATATATTTTGTGTCAAGTGAAACAAAATTATAATTTTAACAACTTTGTAAACAAAGTTAATGGCCATTTTAAATACAACACAGGCAAATTGTTTTTTTAATATTTTGCTTTTTTAATTTACTGATATTGTGAATTTATATACACTATTTTTTTATAAAATATTTTAAAGTGTTACTCAGTTTAATAAAACTGCCAAACACAATCCACTGCATTTTTCACCCATTACTTTATATTTTATGTTATTAATTTATAAAATTAGTTAACTGTTCACTCACATATGAGAGGTGAAATCATAATTTATACTCAATATTATTTTAAAATATACAATTACTCATATAGATTTGCTTAGTAGATATAATAATTAAAAGGCTTCATGCTATATTTATTTAATCATATATATCTTTACAGATAAAAATTTTCTGTATGTCCATATATTCACCCTAGTCAAAGTTTTATGCCCACATACAACACAATTAATTTTCAACATCAAAATAATATATTTTTAGAAAAGACAAAAATTATTTATGATATGTTTGTGATATCTTAAACTTGAGAAAATAAAATGTTAGTGTCTCATTAAAACTCCTATTTATTTCTGTGAAATAATTGTAAGTATCTGTAGTCAATAATGATTAATACTTCTTTATTACCACTTCAAACTTATTTCTTTAATCTATTTCTACTTGTAGGTTTTTCATTTCAGATGTAAACATAATCTTTAGTCATGTTTAAAACTAATATTTACACCTTTTGTTTATCTGGTTGATAAGTTTAGAAACACCACTTATTATTACTTTAGCACAAAAAGATGTCTGAAGAATATTTAGAAATTTCTGATATATTAAAGTACAAAACTAAACTGATACAAGTTTTTCACTTGTGTGGGAAACTATGAACTCTAAGCTATTAAAATATAATGCAATGGTAAATGGTTAGTGCAAAAAAAAAGTTTCTCAAATATTTGGTAAGTCAGTTCCATTAACATTATTTATTATATAATTTACAACATACATACATACATAAAACAGTATTGTTACCCAGTGGATATAGTGTGTAGCAAATGCACCCATGCAAAACAAATTTAATAATCTCTTGCCATGAATATTTCCAAAGGTATAAATAAAATTTAAATTGTGTCCTTAGTGAATAAATAAAACAAAGTAGAATTATAAATGTAGTTATAAAAAAATTCTCATGAAGTATCAAATATGATATTCAATATTTTGAACTTGTTTTTACATGACAGGTGTGGATACATATATTTGATTTTTTCAAGTTAAAAAGAATCTTAACAGATTATTAATACAACTGAAGAAAAGGGCATAATATTTATTCAAGCCAATATGTAAGTATTTGTATTGAGAATTGTATTCCTCACTTAGTATTTGTCAAAATAAATAACAGGAATGACCAAAATACTAAACAATAAATAACTGAAACAAAATTAAGATCAGTGGCAAAACCAGCTTCAAAAACCTAAAGGGTCAAATAGAGGGCATTTCAAAATTTAGGTAATCAAAACAAGAAATCTTATACTCATGTAATTTTAAATGGAATCATTATTCCCCTCAAATTTTAGCATGTTTAATTGCATTGAGCCAACATTAAGCTTTAAAACGTACTTTACAGACATGGAAAGGATTAAAAGAAAGCTTTTGATATTCTAGCACATCTAAAAACATTTTTGAGAGGAGAGTGGTGATAAGAAGTCCCCTGAAAAGTGGATTGATGAATAATGTTTTTCCAAGAATTATTAAACAAAATAAAAAATATTCAGTGTAATAGTACTACTAATATAAAAAAGTAGGGATAAAGGGAATATTCATTACTGTAGGATGTATCTGGTTGACATCCAGCATACAAGAAAAAAAAAACTTCCCATAAAATGATAGCATGCATCCATAAGAATGTATTTTCTTGTTATACATACTGCATTCGCTCTATGTATATAGGATTTTTGAAAATTAATCCATAAATGAAAAACTGCAAGAACTTTGCAACATAAAGCAGGCCTAATGGATTGACTAGGCAAATATCAACCAGACTGAAGTGTTTTAGGCCTAATATTACAAAAATATTCAATCTTCTTGTTAACTGTGCTTTCACAGATGCTTTTGATCACAGAAATACTCTGCAGGATTTTACTTCAAATCCAAATGATATAAAACATTGTGTATTGGTTCTGGCCACTAATGACAATATGATAGGAATCTTATTTTTACTTCTTGTTCAGTATGCATTATTAACACTGTAGTTTTTGTGCTTTTTAGCACTTTTTGGCCACTTGTTCTGGTGTTAGATCTTTCAGCATGTAAGTAATTGTAACAAATGTTCCAGTTTTAACTTAACTTATTATTTTGCTAGATGACTCCATATTTGTCTAAAAGTGTAATTTTCAGCACATATGGCAATCTACTTTCTGGCTATTATTATAGTAACTAGGAACAAAAAACAGAATAATTAACTAACATCAGTATAAAGTATGTGTGATTTTTGCAGTGAACAATATAAATGACACTTTCCTAACCTGTTCCAGCAGCATTATCAATCACATGATCAGTGAAAGATGTTATGTTCTCAGACATAAAAACATAGCAAATATACAATATAAAAGCTGTAGCTGTTATCTGTGCTATGACTTTATTTTTATTTATTTTTGTTCTGTCCTATTAGACAATTATATTAGATAATAGACCTCATTGTGGTTTTGTAAACTTCGATTAAAGTCATAATTATTAGAGAGCATTAACTAGTTTTGAGCAAATTTTAGTTTTTACCAGGTTTTATTTATTTTTCACAACATAAAAATTCATTAAAAGTTAAGTGCACACGAGTGTCTGCAGGTGTGGGCCAAAGGGTACTTTTTATGAGGGTATATAGTTTATGTGTGTCACTAAATATCAAAAGATCCTGTGACATCTTAAATAAGTTTGTATGTGGAAAAACATTCATTCCTTGTTACTGTAGCATCTTCCGTACATTTTAAATTTCTATTAAAAACAATTAAAAAACACAATATATCACATTAAAAGACAATTCAAGATTATAAGTGGCATTAAAATTAATGCCAGTGAACAGTATTTTATAAATTTATTTATTGGTGTAACTAATAAAATATTCTAACAAAAATAAGATTTAAAAAATAAACAAAGAGTATACAATATACATATATATATAAAACCTTATGATATTATCTGAAGATCTTCATACTTCTAAAACAGAGTAATGTTACAACAAATTTGAAAAACCATCTTAATTCATTAACTTATCCATTTATTTAAAATATAGGTATTTAACTTTCCTGTTCATGCAGCCAAAACCACAAAATATACCAGTAATCATCATAACAGGCTATTTCACTTTTAATCTATGGTTATTAAAAACACCAGAAGTAACTAAATACTTTTCTACTCACTGTAACAAGTACAGGTTTCAAATAACAAAAATCAGCTGTAGGACAGATACATGAATATTTATCACAACATTAACACACTATGCTTTCTTTCCTTGATTACTGAAAAAACCCTCCTGCACCAATTGCCAAATTTTCTGATTTCTCGCCAGGTAAGTACTCCAGCTTCCACATGGTGACAGGGAATAACACTATAACAGTACAGTGTGTTATATAAATGATATGTCATATCATACTATTTAAAGTTAGCTGTCAAAGTTAAAAACACAATATGAGAATTCATCACAGTTAAGTTTCAATAAAGTAATTTTTTACATAATGTGTATTTAATCTGTGAAAAATATATGGCTCACATACATCTGACCTGCAAAGGCCACCCTAGTAGCCTGCCAACAGTTAACAAAAAATTCAGAAAATGACAAATATAAATGTGGAAACAAAAACAGTAATACAGTAAAACAATTTGTGAATAAAGTTAATATTTTCTACACTGAAAATATATTTCTGATAAACATTTAAATTGAAGCTATTCTCAATTTGACTGGGTGCACAAATTTTCACTTACCACTAGCCTTGAATTCCCATCTAATTTCACTTGTATACAATTTGGTTCATCGATGTTTAACCAAACAAATTAACATGTAACAATCCTCCACCAATAGGAATGTGAATGTGATACACCCTTTTATCACAACTATCTTCCTTTATGCAGATGAATTCAATCATTGCTTTGAGATTAGTTACAAAAAATACCAGAAGTGAGGAAATAAGTAGGAAATGTGAGAAGAGGTAAGTATTTACTGGAAACATATTTACAGCACAGTAAAATATTAAAATCCAATTAGAGAACTTTCCTCCCTTTACAATAACAGCTAGAATTCCACATAGAGCAGTTAGAGTACCCTTTAAAAGTGTCTGAAGACCACCCAGAGAGTGTGACACATCTATGCAAAGGAAACACACCTGTAGGAGACTACAGAGACTGATCCAGATGTACTATTTGCTCCAGCTTTATATCCAGTGGCATCTGGAATAAGACTGACTGGAATTGTGTACATTCAGAAGGGTACTTCCATAATCCACTACCCCAGTGGATAGGAGCTTAGAAGCAGTAAGGACTCTAATACTCTACTGGAAAGAAGGGGAAAAGAAATATATTGGAGAGTCTAAAGAATGCAGCACTGGAGAAAGAGAAGTAGGTAATCACAAAACCTTAATTTGAAAAGCAGATTATTCCTGATTCTCACAATCTAAGGAACATTAGAGATGAGAAACAATCTCGCTCTGCTTTACTCATATTAGCCCATAAGTGTACAGTCCAGTATAAGCATATTTATTACACAATAAACTATAAAGAAAAGCATGCGAGTGATGTTATGGAGCACTCCAACACTGCAGTGAGTGTGATAGACTTGATAGATCCTGCAGTATGGATTTTGGATATCAGTATAACTGAATAGGCACCACTCACCATAGAACTGGATCCATAACATGTGAAATTGACTGTTGAAAAAAAGTTGTACCAGCATATGGAGAACAGCTGTCGGGGAAAGAAGGTATCCAGCTGAGCAGAAAACCAACAGAATGTTCAAGTAGTGCAACATAAAGGTGTAGAAAGAGGTCTGTATACTACCAGAAATAATATCCTCCAAAGAATGACAGAGATAAGTAGCCAAGGACACTGGGTGGTGACAGATGAAATGATACACAGAACAACTAGCAAGATTCAGGAGAAAGGGAGGAATATGCAATACAGATAATTTTATTAACCCATCTGGCAAGGGCGATAAAAGAATATCATGTGAAACAGATGGATTCCAATAGATAAACAAATGGGAGTGAGAGTTATGGAAGAGTGCTGTGAGCAACATGCAATGCTGTAAAGCATGGACTGGACAAGAGATTATTGGATTAAAATGGGAGTAAATATTGAATACAGAAAAAAGTAAAATAACTAGAGAAGAAAACATGTTGCAAAACAGGAAAACAAAATGGAGATGACAGGGCTGCCCTACAGCTCACCATGGTTGAAAAGGGCAAATCTCTGTCAAAAAAACCATATACAAAGTAAAAACTGACACCTGAAAAAGAGAAGGAGAGAATACTTGCCAGATAGAGTAATGATGGAATATTCTCCAGTTACATTGATACATATATGAATGAGAAATGAACAGCGAGATATAATAGAATGTTACATATGTAAATAGTCCTGACCCCCTCACAGAAGACAAGACATAAGCTACACATGAAGCAGAGTGTGGGAAATAGAGAGATGAAGATCCACTGTGTGAGGTTGTCAGTGAAAAGACCAGGAGAGAGAGAGTTAATAAAGGTTATTTCTATAGAAGGTACAGAGATGGAAACCACAGCTGAAGTAGCCAGAAAAAGAGCCACAAGAGTAATGCAGCACGCACCCCATACTGACAACGTGACACCCGTGAAGACATGCATTTCCATACAGGTAAAATGAATAGGTACCCCCCACTGTCATGTTGTCATTGTTAAACCAAACAAAAAAGTTGAACTAAAGGTATTCAGGAAGAGATATCTGTAAATCCAGAGAGTCCCTGATGAGGTGCTAATAAACTTTTATTATTTACTTCAAGGAATGCAGGTGAGTATGGCCCAGAGGGATGTGCTGATAGTGAACTCTGAACTAAAAATTACTTGGATTGCAGCTGAAGAGGAGAAAGCTGGGTTTACCTTTAATATAACAATATCTGCAACACACATTTGTCTATTTTTATTTTACAAGTTACTTTCAGTTTTGTTAACTTTGCACCACCACATTAATTTTTACAACTTCTCAGGAGTTCATGGTAACTATTATACAGACATACACTCCAAGCATTATATAAGCTGTATTTAAATCTACAGGAAATATTGAATTTCCTCTCCACACATGCAAATACCATGAACACAAGTATGTACTTTTCCACAGTCAGTGGCTATAACATAAAAAACTAAAAGAAAAAAACTATCATACTTGTTCAATTCATCGACATTAATTAAACACTGGGCCATAAAATTGTCAATTATAATCAGTTTTACTAACTGCTAAGTAGATAAACTTACAAACATCTCCTTCTTCAAGAACATCTTCTAGATTTTCACATAAATTATTACATGGTTTCTTAGGCTTCAGTCTAATGTAATGGTAGCCACGCACCTGAGCTAGCCACATTACTGTAGTACTGGCAGGTGGTTCGATCTGCATGACAAGAAATAATTTTGTAGGTTATTTTCTTATTTTGTCCCCTTTACACTGACAAAACTATCTGTAATTAAACAACAAAATTTACAAAGGTGTTAATTTGAATGTCAAAATCTTAATTTTGAATTTTGTTCATGTTTTTCACTATAGGATGGTGTTGATACAGCTATAGTCGAGCTACATTTTCAGCAGATCATTAAGAAAATATTGCTACTTCTTTCATTGCTGATGTTTCCCTTTGGTTGACTAGTTGTGTTCGAGAAATTAGGTATTCATCTAAGATGCAACTTCAAACAAATTGTACTATTGTTTACCTTATGATATCAGTGATTAAAATAGCCATCAGTTATTGACCAATAGCTAAGAGCAACATAAAAAGAGCCAGAAATGGTTGTGTCATGTAAGGCAACATTTTATATGACATTATTCCTAGATAAATTTCAACAAATATTTCGTATTGCATAAGAAGCATATAAACACACTGCCACAAAAATTAAAATATGTACACGTATCTCAGATATATCTTTGTTTTATTTTATCTAAATTCAACAGAAAAGTTAAATTCCATTGGCTTATGCCTCATGTAGCCAACCATTTATAATATGGAATAAAATTGCTTAATTTTATACATCTATTTATGAATCATTTTATTCACTATTTCTCTTTGCATAATCAGAGGAACTCATCATAGGTTTTGAAAGAAAATTAGTTTTATGTTGAAATCAATGTAAAAAAATAAAGATGCAATACTGTTCATTTTGAGTTTGTGTCATTTACAAAATGAATTTTAACAAGATTAATGGATATTGTTGATTAATATTATGAACCTATTCATTATAAAAATTCAAGAATTATACTGAATTTCTCACTACCAAGATGCTAAAATGCTAAAAGCAATTGTTCCATATCTCAAAAATCTGATGCAAAATAATTCTGCTTCCTTTTAACTTCACTTTTTGCAATATCTGTTCAGTTTTAACAAACTCTACATATAAGGTGTAAAGTGAAAAACAATGTAAGATTGGGGCATGTCCTATCATGCAAGAAGAAATCATGGTAAAATATATGGAAATAAAAAAGAGGTCAAGGATGAGGACATTAAATGTAGCAAATGAATTTACATATGTTTCGGGTTCAAGAAGACAAGATGCAGCTCCAGAGAGTCTTTTGTTGCAAAGAAGAAGCAACATGAATAACAGTCAGGCATACATTGCTTGCACATTTTTTGGTTTATTGTTGAAAAGTGGTTGCTTTTTATTACCTTGGTATTAGTCCAGGACACAAGAAAAGTGTGATAGTGTTACCAATGCAAAAGTTAAAAGAAAGTCAATCATAAAAGATGGTGAATGCTTTGTGTTGGACATATTGACATAGACCATTGAAATATTTATATTGAACACTACAAACATTTTGAAACTTATCTGAATGTTAAAATTTCTTACCTTCTTGAAAAATCGTCCTTTGTAGTTAAATGACATCATGATCCAATTTGACTGTATCATCTCCAACATAGGAGGTATGAAGTAGGGTCTTCGATAAAATGTTCGTAGAAACTTTTCTGTAGGCTTTTCACAATTCTCCCTGAATTTAATCAGATATATTTTTTCTTCCATAACAAAAATTTCATTAAATCATATCAATACTTTATAATATGTGAATGAAAAAGCCAGCAATTAAAATTGCAGTCAAAATTAATACAATGAAATAAAAACACAAAACAATGTTTAAGAGCAATAAATGACAATTAATAATGTGGTTAAGCACAAAGCTACACAGTACTATATGTGCTCGGCCCACCACTGGTATCCAAGCCCAGTTTCTAGCATTGTGCATCCGCAACAATACCTGTATATGTACCATTTGGGTGCATTATTAACATAACATAAATAATAGGAAAAATAGTTTAAATACTATTTATAACTTGTTTAAAATATTCTTTCCTTTCACAAATGGGAACATATTGCTAAATAACTACAACTCTAATTCCTTCTTTTTACTATTCAATTTTACTTATTTAGAATAGTGCTTAATTGATTTGCAGATTGGTCTGATCATATTCAGTAAAATTTATTGTGCCTTTATTGAACAGAAATAGTGTTCTTCCAAAATTATATTTTGAATAATTATTGTATGTTTCCCCTGATTATACTAAATCCCTATATTTATAAAGTGTTATAAAAAAATATATATATCTAATAGTGCTCACTTACCAATGAACATACCACCTGTCCATGTGAGGATTTTCTTTTAATTTTCGTAGAAATCCCTGTGGTGTATGAAATCGCAAGTTAGTTTGGAACATGCAGACATCTACACCATTTATTCGAGGGTCATCAAGATAGCCCTGGAAACAGAAGAACAAAATTAGTTTGAGATTCACACACATATATGAAAAGGTAATATTTATAAAATTCCTGATTTGTTATGAACATAATAATTTTTATCTTCTGGAAACAGAAGAACGAAATTAGTTTGAGATTCACACACATATATGAAAAGGTAATATTTATAAAATTCCTGATTTGTTATGTAAATAATAATTTTTTTACAATAGGTTTTGTAATAAAAGATGAAAATGAAAACAATTTATTAAAAACATATTTAAGTGTGATTCTTTCTCAGCTTTCTTGCAATGATTTTGTTAAATAGTTAATTAAAAACATCATGCGAGGCTATATGTTAATTATGAAAAGTTTGATTGATTGATTGATTGATTTAGTGTTTTATGGCACAAAGCAACGAGGCTATCTGCGCCAAACAACCGGTAAAAATGTAGTAAAAGACATAAATGGAAATGAAGGTAAAACAAAAAAGTATAAAACCAATGTTGACACCTAGTCTACAAGGTTAAGATAGAAGGTAGAGTGTAAAAAGTTGTAAGGTATTTACTCTAGCAAAAAGGTATAATCATAACCCACCAGGAAGACTAACAGGCAGGTTCAAGACCCACTGTCAGTCACCTGAAGTTGGTCTTTCCAGTTCTGGTTCTGGGTTATGTGTCATAGCAACCAGTATCAAAATGTAAAAGAATAGAAGTATTAAAAGACACACAGTAAAATCACAACGAGTAGCCGAATGTTCAGTAAAAAGAGAAAAGTCACGTAAATGGAGTAAAATTTGTAAAAGTAAATGAAGGTAAAAACAAAACAGCAATTAAAACAAAAAATGGTGTAAAAACCAATGGTGACATCCAGTCTTCAAAGTTATAAACTATTTACTCTAGCATAATAATAATGATCATAACCCGCCAGGAAGACTAACGAGTAAGTTCAAGAACCACCGTCAGTCACCTGAAGTTGGCCTTTCCAGTTCTGGTTCCAGGTTATGTGTCATAGTAGCTATTATCAAAATGTAATGGAATAAAAGTTTTAAAAGACACTCAGCAAAATCGTAATAAAAAGTAGCCAAATATCCAGTAAAAAGATAAAAGTCAAGTAAATGGAGTAAAATGTGTAAAGGTAATTATGAAAAGTTATCAAATATTTAAAATTAGTAAATTAATTTCACTTAAGGTTGCTTACTATTAATTGAAACATTGGTGCTAGCCTATTAAAATCATGTTTGTTTATTCTAGACAAGCTATTATTCAACATGTATAAGTATAATCACAGATAATTAATGTATAAAAGTATTACTAACCTCACTCAAATTAGCAAGACTAAATGTTTCTTCCATGATTGGCCAGTTGTTGGTGCCATCCATAACAATTAAAGGTATGTCATTCTTTAACAGATGCTCAGCCACTTTATCAGGTGATGTTTGATTGAATCTTTCAATTTCTGTAATATCTTCACATGCCTGCAAAAAGTTGCAAGTTTTTATTACAACTAAAACTGTTACAACTTAATGAATGTTCACTTTAGTTCAAAATTACAAAAGGAGCTATGTGCAATATATCAGTTGTCAGCATAATGCTGAACCAATGGGGTAGATACACATTTAACTTAAGTTCATCAGTTGTTGTCACCATAAAGAGCACATGCACAGTGGGCACAACTAAACAATCACAGGGTATTAACAATTTTTCACCTGCAAGAGAATTAGTCAGTTTCTCATTGGCAAATTTTAATAACAAAGTTTCATTTTATTTGCTTTAACTCACAACTGAGACTTCTTGTTGGGCATTTTCTACCCTATTTAGAACTTCTTTTTGGTATGGCCTTGAACTTTTGACTAGCTAGAATTTAGGCTAATTTCATAGTGTTCACATTTTCCCTATTAAATGCTAAAAAGCTTTTTTATTTTTATTTTCCATTTTCTTATTGTTATCTTTTGAAGCTCTACTCAACTCTAACAATGCAAAATGCGTATATTTTCTTTATGTTCATTGGCCTTGAGATTTTGGCCAGCAGTGTATGTGATAAAATCAATGACCATACCACAGTAAATCATTAACAAGGCAATGTTCTTATGTGTGATATGCTATGATCCATGATTGTGACAACTGCATTACATTTTCTGTGCTGAATGAATTATGTTGGTTTCAACTTTTTTCTTTTTTTTTTAACTAAAAGGAAGCCCATTGTTTCATCCAAATTAATATTACTTCAAGAAAGCTTGCTTCAATATTAGAATGACTGCCAACACACTATACATGTAAGATAAGAATAATCAGAAATTGTTTTATATTCAATAGATGTATTTAAAAATAGGAATTTACATACAATTAAAATAAATAATGTTACAAAGATTTTAAAAGGTCTAAAATACTAAACAGAAAAAGGTTTACATGCATGTAATAAAATACATTACATCACAAATACTGTCGTAAACACTGTCCAATCAGTTCACTGCTACAAAATGTTTATAACTATTGTGCAAGTACCTTTGTACAAAAGAGTTGAATATTTTGGATCACAAGTAAACTGTTGAAAAAATTATATGTTCTCACAACAAACTGAATTGAAAAATCTGCATGTAGCACAAGCTTATGAAGAGATTGGATTTTTTCAATAATTTCTTATTTCTATCTTTGTGAACTTACCTTTGTAATGATCAGTGACCTCATGAGGAAACAAGATATAGTAAAGGAGAATTTCACAATACTTACACCAATGCTTTCAAACCTTTAGCTTCTGCCAATAAAGCAATTTTTTTAATATATGCAAACTGATTACCACAACAATGTGATACTAAAATATTCAGTTATTATTTGAAGAGAATTAAAGATGTTCTATTCTTGAAAAATTCACACATATAAAAACAGTTACCTGACAGTCTCTTTCTGTAATCTTGTTTTTAGAAAAGAAAGGGTTATAAATGAAGCAGGAGGAGTAATAAACTTCTGTCCAATCCCAAAAAGGTAGTATCTGTAACAAGATAATTTTATGTCAGACAAGATTCTAAATCATGACAAAAAAGTGAAAATCAAATTGTTTTCTTCTTAAAACAATAAGAAATTACTTTACAATCATTTTATTAAATATTTATAAAAAACTATATATATACATACACATACACACAGTTAAGGTACAAAACTGTGAGAAAACCATGTCAATTATTTTAATTTTTTAAAACCAATGAAGTTTTATGAACTACCTATATTCATAAATGAATGGGTAGATCCTGTAAGTTAATGCCCCTGCACCTAACAGTAAATATTTAGGTGATGTCAGAATCATTACACTTGTTTTAGATCTTCGCTGTATTTTATATTATGAAAATATATGAGGGAGTTATATATCATTGATTTTACTAGGCATTTAGAATGATGTTAAAACTGTAAAATGACAATTTAATTGAACTAAACTGGGAATACAGACATTAGTAAAACTCAGTTTCATAAAATTCAGTTTCATATGGATATTCAGACATGTGTTTATAAAATATACACATACAATAAAATCACAATCTTAACTAATGAAGTAGCAGTAGCTTTTAATGGTAAGTTATGAGTCAAAGCTTACAAATTTGTAACTACATGAATCCCTAGTACATGGTATTAATTTCTGCATGTCTAAATTATTTACTGACTCGGGAAGCTAATTTGTTATTGATAAGCAAAATTATGCTTGGTATACTGTTACTAGGTGTAGTGTTCTTCAATTATTTGTTTTATTTTAATAAAAATTGATTTGATTAAACAATAATCACTTTTATGAATTATCTGTAACAGAAATAAAACAGTTAAAAAAAATTCAACATTGAGCTTGACTGTTCTAAAACCAGTTCATACTGTAAATACTGGTAAAGGAAGACTGCTCATTGTTTTAACTCAAATAATAATTTAATTTAAAAATGTATTATGCATCTTAAAATAAAGTTGGATGAAAGTTACTTTAATTTCATGTTATTTCAGTTTGAATATATTGAACCAATTTTGTTTTGTTTTTTCATGTCTTATTTATTGTCATGGGTAGCCAAATAATAAAGTTCTTCCTCTGAAAAGGTTTCACATGTAGCCAGTGTGTGCCATGGGTATCTGGACATGCAGCAGTATGTCCACATTTATAAGAGAACATTCTCAGACAACAATCATAAAGTGTTAAAAAGATACTCTTTATACAGTTTTATTTAGAAATCAATCCATCAAAAAATATACTTAAAGTAAAAAATGAAGATAAATAGATGTATTAGAACTAGTACAGATACCTATGTTACTGTACACACTCATCATCATTCAGTTTTTGTTCTTTTCAAATAACTTTAAGTTTTTTTTTGTTCTACATGAATGAATGATGTTATAATAATAAATGTATTTTTAATCTTTATGCCAATTTCATAAGTGAAAAAAGGTAAAGTGCACACTATAAATTTATTAAAGTATTAAAGTTGTTGTAAGGCATAATAATGAATATTTAAATTACCATGTGCATCTACTTCTAATTTTTATAATGTAAATATTATATTTCTACAGTATTTATTTATGATGTATATTGAAAATTACTTAGCAAATGAGATGATTCCCAAATAATTTAAAAACTCTTGCTGATAATAAAAAAAACACAACAAATTTCAATTATGCACAAGTTTTGATGAAATAACTGTTTGCAGAGAAACATTCCTCATGTGCAACACTTAATTTTCATGGTATCCATATAAATCTGATCAAGTAAAGATGTTATGATATAATAAAAAGTTATAGAATGTAATTCATTACTGCTATTCTTTTGTTCTTCCATCGTCCAACACATTGTTCTGATCTCAGCCTAGGAGTAAATAAATTCAGCCAAATGGACCAGTAATCCTTGTTGCCATGGGAACAACCAAGAATGCTCTGGTGTGATAAGAGGATTTAAAGTGACAAGGGTGTTCCTAGAAGTTTGAGGATTAGAATTAAGTTTCTGAAGTGTTTGATCTTCAGACATCTAATGGCACAATGATTAACTGCCATTTGAACAAAATGAAGTAATCTTATACCAACACTTATGTGTTACTTAAATCCACAGTGTTACAAAACAAAATCTCTGTACTATTGCTGTTACGCGTAACGTATCTAAAACCCCACGTTTAGCTGTTTGTACATATCATGCTGTTCCTGAATTTGTAAATATTCACAAACTTTCGAATTTATTATGTACATAGGAAGCAGTTGCTTCTTTGACTTTCACCAATAGGTAAAATTATATCTGTTTGTGAGTATAATACAATTTGTCTAGATATCGGTTACCGTACTAAGGGCAAGATCTGTTTGTTCGAGATTTTGAAAAATAATGAGTAAAGTATACTTATTGCTTTAGTTTCAGCTGCAACTAAAAGTATATTTTGATAAGTATTTTTATGAATATAAATATTACTTGTTAATAAAGGTGTCAAAGGAGGCTTTTGCTGCCACCTTATTACGGTTATTTGACTTCGAAACTACACCAAAAATACCTTGAGAAAAAAACAAAAACAACACAATCCATTAGCCATGAGGAAACAGCGAATTATAATTAACCTAACTTTGAACCTGTGAGAATAAATTTGTCGATACAAGTTCTCGCCTCTTACGTATGAGTCATTGTCCCATATATGCATTGTCCATATCCATCTTACCATACCCCAACCAATACTAAAACAAGTTGACAACACCACTGTCGTGAAAACTTATTCATGTTCCCACTTTTCCAGCTAATAAAAGTTTTTTAAAAAATCGATACAAATCTGCAGTTAAACACAATTAATACATGGTATGCTGCACGTACAATTTTAAGTTCTTTATTTTTCCTATTTTGAAAATTTTTCGCAAATAACAATTATTTTTTTTGCATGTTTTGGATAAAAATAACTTCCCGAACAGTAACAGGAAAGTACACCCACAATAAAAGCGGATTCGAATAAGAAATAAGGCAGGTGTTCTGTAGTCGATACCTTGACTGAATTTCAAGTTACATGAAAAACAAACAGGTTGGACACATTCAGAGGACAATTAAGATACGTTTTATTGGACACATTGTGCATACTTCGGTAGATAAGTGAGCGATCGCCTCTTTTAAATCAGTGAATAGCATATCATCTTCCATCTGTCAAGATGAATTTCTGCCGAATTTGTCACTATAAAAAGCACAGAACTGAACAAAGTAAACACACTTAAATCTGAAATGTTAACCCAATTTATTTGTCCAGTGGATGCATTACCTCTTGACTGATGTTCCTTGACAGCATTGGTCGGTTGTAACTTTTATTCAGTCATAATCAGCCAAGAATATTTCAGAGCTAGTCTTTTCCAATTAGCTCAACATACAATACTCAAATATCATTGAGAACAGAGAATATGTCACCTAGTAAAAACAAAGAAATGGAGCAACTAGAACAAAGTAAAAGTAACAACTTCCTAAACCACGTGTAGCGACAATGACATTACAGAAACTAAATAATCGAAAATTATACTTTTATGTAACTATAGAAGATAAAATGTGCATGATATACCTTTATATCACACATATATTTAGGTTTGCAAATATTTAATGTTTACATGTTGAACAGGCAAGTGACACAAAAAGCTAAAACTTCACAATTCAAAGATAAAGCCCTTTGATGTTCCTATACTTAAGAATTAAATGGCACAACAAAAACAGAAACCACATAATTTAAAGAATGACATATTCCAGTGCATGGGTTTCACATAGTGCAGTCAATTATGGTCCGTTAAAAGGAGGTTTAAAAGACAGTATGTTACAGAGTTTGTTTGCTTCTTTCTCCAGACTTTAACCGAGTTCATAAAATAAGAAATAGGCAAAATACATGATGTAAAGAATGACGGTTTTTATTCAAACACACACACAATAAAAGAAATAAACTACAAACACAGAGATACAAAATAAGGGCAAGTGCTTGGTGCGCGCGCGTTGAACCAGCAAGAGGTGCAGAATAAAAACCCTTACTGATTCTCTCTTACCAGACAAGTGCGAGTTCTCCAGTAAGCTAAACAAACAAAAATGGTATAAATGCCACGTAAAAACTATCTTAAGTTAAAGTAAAATGAAACAAGTTAAATTTAAAACAAGGAATGAAAACATTTAGTTATGCTCTCACAGAGATCTGGTAAGAGTTAGATCTTGTGAAATTCAAGCCTTGACCAAATCTGTACAAAATATGGTTAACAGAAGAAACCTGGTTTTAAATACAATTAACAATAACAGAGCCAAGATGTTTTTGCCACATTTCTCGCACACGTAACCTAAAGCTGTGTGTTTGCAAGCATATAGGTGTGGAAAATCTAAGATATAACCCAATTTGCTGACAAAGAAGATAGTCAACCATCCCAAGCTATCACAGTGAAGCAACAGCCATCTTTTCTGTAAAACAGAACACCTAATAGCTAATTAGCGAGTTAGTTTAATGTTCAGAAAAGTGAATACATTAAATGTGTGATCTTCTGCATCCAAACTGAGCTGAAAAGAAATCAGAAAATTCGAAACAAAATTATATATTAACTAAGGGAATAGCTAACACCAATGGTGTCCTGTATCACAAGAGACAAAAACAATTGAATCCTATCTGACCATACTTTCATATGAAAATACAAAATATATGATATGCACTGAGTAGGGATTTAATGCTCAAAAACTGAATACTTGATTATAATACATTATTAAAACTTGCATATAAGTCATGTGTTTGCCACAATGTTTCATATTTCACTGTTCGATTCCCCTCGGTGGATTCAGAAGATAGCCCAATGTGGATTTGTTATAACATACACACACACACATTTTACCACTCAAAAGTTCTTCACATATTTTTTCTAGTTTTCTTTAACAGTAATAATTATATGTATCATAAATCTATGTAGATTTAAATAAACATTGTAAAGGTTATTTTGTTTTTACTTAATATATTGGTTACCTTTGCTTCCTAACACTTTGAATAATTGATTATTTAGGTATAAGATTTCAAAAAAGAGGTAGTACAGGAGCAGTTTTTTATTGGTTAAATAAACATGTGAGTACCTCATTCTGTAGATCACTGTCACGCCCCTTATAACCTCACGGAGTGTAGCTGAAACTTAGATACAACTCAAGGCCTTAAGATGCTAACATTAACTTTCTCCCTTAAGTAGTGGGAATTGTGCTTTACTTGTAAACTTATACCTCAGGTTAATTTTGACTTTTCACACTTAGTCGACGATGAAGTATTTTATTTTTTACGATAAATTTCTTAACCCTTCTGAATATCTTAATTTTTAATGTGCTAGTTGTAGTTCAGTGTTTCAGACGCTTATTTGTATTAGCGACCGAATATATCAGGTCATCCCTTAAGCAATGCCCAATTTTAGGTTCACAAAAAGAGAAAGGTTTCCAAATGCTTTTAATGTTATTTAATCAATAGTGTATTTTCCATTATTATTAATTACTTCCTGTCAACGATTCACAAGCTCCTGAATGCCTCTTCTGTAAAATTCTTAGGGTTTTGAGAAAAAGAATGTAGAGAGGGTAGTTTTGACATCATGTGTTCCAAGCTTTTTTCCATCAAGATAGTTCTGCAAACTTCGGAATAGATGATAATATTATGAGGTAAGGTCTGGAGAATAAGGAGGATGTAGAAGTTTTGATCAGTCTAGTTCTTCAATCTTTGCGGACATGATCCTTTGTGTATGGGACCTTACAGTATCCTGGTGTAACACAACACCTCTACAACTGATCAAAGTAGGCCTCTTCTCTTTATGTGCAACACTTAAGTGGCAGCAACTCAAAAAGTGGATCATACCAACAATATCCCATCAAACGCTTAACAAGACTTTCCTAGGGTGGAGGTCGATTTTGGGCTTGCTTTTGCCAGTTTACCTGCATTTAGCCATTGTGCGAGGCGCTTAACATCTTTATAAAATATTCATTTTTCATGTCTAGTCACTAACCTGTCCAAAAAACGTAAGTTACATTCAAGAGAGTGAAAATGTTCACTTTTATTCTAAGGTTGGCTTCTATCAAATCATGGGGGATCCATTTTTTGAGTTTTGACGCCCTTCCAAGCGTTGCAGATGACGGCGAACTGTTGAATGGGTTGAAGTAAGCTTCTGTGCTAGTTCTTCAGTTATTACTGTACAATCTTCATCAAGTGCAGCCAGCAACAAGTCATTTAAGCTATAGTCACCTGATCTGAACTTCAGAAACCACATTCGATATTTTCTTTTAGAGACACTCCGCACCATAAACATTTCGTATAGTTCCTGCTGCATTATTGTATTTTTTTAAATTCATAAAGCATTATACACCTAATGTGCTCCTTAGATACACCTATCTTCACAAAGCTTTATTTTGTTAATGACCTGAAACAGTGGAGCTGGCTTAGTTTCTTTTAGTTTTTTTTTTTTTTAATTTCCCACAAAGCTACTCGAGGGCTATCTGCGCTAGCCGTCCCTAATTTAGCAGTGTAAAACTAGAGGAAAAGCAGCTAGACATCAGAACCCACCGCTACCTCTTTTACCAACGAATAGGAGAATTGACTGTCACATAACAACATTCCTACAATTAAAAGAGCGAGCATGTTTAATGCGACGGGAATTCAAACTCGCGACTCTCGAAAAACGAGTCGAACGCCTTAACCCACCTGGCCATTCTTTTATTTGTCTAAACATTTCTATACAAGTTCTACTACATATTTTAGTCATTAAAACCTTCTAAAAGACAGAAATGATGATGCACTTTCTATATTAAATTTTTGGACAACACTTATGAGATGACCTGATATATATATACAATTAATTGTGGCATTTTTATCTATGTTTCTCTTGATTATATACACATTTTGAGTTGTAAAGCTTTATCATGCCCAGTGTTAAAGATATTATTCTGTTTTGTTAAATGTATATATTTGTATATATTATGCGCGGTTTTAAAATAATTATGTAGCGTACGGTTGAAGTTTTACTGTCCCGGTTAAATTATTGTAAAGTTTAGGGGTTTAACCCCAATACGCTTGCGTTTCGTTTTGTGCTTTACGTGAGTAGTATGTTAACTTTCTCGTTTAAAAGAGGATAGATTTTGTAAGAGTTTATGTTTGAGATTTAGAGTTTTAGATATTATTGGTTCTGTTTTATTGTATGGCTTAAAAGGTGAGAATTATTATTACTTATAATCATTTGAAATGGATAGTTATATATTAGAAGATTTTATATGATGTAGTTTATCATTAAAGGGCGTTTTCGTGTATTTTTTGCTTGGTTTTTTATATTTGTATGAGCAGTTTATCAGACCTCTCCTTCTTTACGTATTGTACTGTGTTGTCGTTTTTCCACTTTTAACTATCAAATAGGAAGTGATTTTACTGGGATGAGTTATTTCAATTTCTTGAGCAACATACGATTTAAGTCGAGTCTTTTTTTTTTCTCTGTTTTAAAATGATCGACAACTGGATCAACCAGGAAGGAAATGTGTAGTATGGCGTCGTACTGTACTTTAGATCTTCCTTGGGTAATATGAATTTTAAAAATAATTATCACCTTTTCCGTCATTCACAATTTTAATGCAGTAAGGAGCCCGAGTTACTCAACTTCCCCTTTCGTTTGTTCACAGGTATTCAAGCAAGTTACTCAACTTTACAATTCGCTAGCGCACAGACATCCAAAGGAGTTACTCAACTATTCTTTTACCTTGTGCACATAGCACGAGCATTCACTTTTGGTTTTCATCATGTCCTCCTGCTAGAAAAATAGCTTATAAATATTGTAAGAAAAAGTTGATTTTGACGAGTCGGATGATAGTTCGTGGCTGCCATGTCTTTTGCACATCTTATGCTATGAACACACGGACTACTTATTAAACGTGGAGAAGTTTACAAGTTTTAGTTTGTTTAATATTAATGTTATCATATGTAAGACCAGAGTTGCACCTCCCCACCCAAAGAGAAACAATTTTTCTTTATTCATTCAGCATAAATATATATATATATATATATATATGAATTTACAATTTTTTTTATTCTTCACAATTTTACGTTAATTCTTACATTCATGTTTCAGTTCTAATAAACGCTGCCAAGTTTGTCAGCAGCTTTGCTTAAAATTTATATATACCTATCCTGTAGTTGTATATTGAAAACAAACGTCGGTACCACGGCGACTTTTTGGTTACTGGATATGGTAATTTTAACTCTGCTCATCAAAAAGACTAAAACAGTCTTGCCGACATTCCTTAAGTCCTGACACAGTGTGGTAGGAGCCAACCTATTGCCACTTGTAACCGGAGGCAGGTTATCAAAGAGACTGACACAATTCTGCAGACAATCCAACGAAATAGCATGGTAGTGGTAAACTAAAGTATAGTGTCATGAAACACATGAAGCTGCAAGTCTGTAACGTGACTTTATCTTATAAATATTAAACCTGTGGGAATTTGCTGATTTTCTGGACTGTAATGACTAAATTTTAATGGAGAGTCCGTAGTCCCTTGATTTTGACTTTGCCTCTTACCCCTGGAAGACTTTCTACGGACATCTACGTGTACCACTTGTACATATCCATGACGTGTATTTGTCCCACTATTTGCATTTCATTTGGCATTATGTTGTTTTATTGTACAAAAAATATTTTTTGTTTCAACTGTTCATCAGTAATTTGTCTTTGTACAACGAACTGAGTTCAAATTCAAAGGGAAGCTTATTCTGTTGCTCGGTATTCTCGAGACTTCTCTTAAGTAACACTAACTGACTACTCTGAGGCATGTTCATGAGTCAGAAAAACAACGAAGTAAATGATTAGGTAAAATATTATGCTGTGATCAGAATATCATAATCCAGGTTTTTCTGTAGCATCCTTGACAGGTTAACACTCTTATCACAATTCTATTAACTGTCACTGAGAAACTGCGTGAGATGGTTTGTATAAAACCTCTAAATCAGAATCACGCCTCTGATCGAGAGAGAACAGAAGTGCCAGTGATGGATAAGCTGCACCAACACTTGTCGATGAAATTGGGAATCAGTGAGATAGCAAGGAACTTTTCCGTGGTTGGCTGAGATCCACCAACAAATGTTGTTTCACTAGTGGGTGAGACGGTGAAGCCTCGTGCATCATGGGGTCTGCCGAAAGGAGCGAGATGGAAGAACTTTCACAAATGAAACTTAGTAATTTAATATGTAAATTCATCCAGCTTTAAAATTACTAGCATTTTAAATAACAGTTTAACCCATTAAATTCTATAAATGAAGTAGTATTACATCACGCCATAATATTAAAAAAATCATGAGATGTTCTCTTCTGTGAAAAAAATCTAAATTTAACTAAAATATGAATTCTACGATGTAATCAATCTTATTTTTCTTATTTATTTATTACAAAGTACCCTTACAATACAATTCAAAATATTTGAAAAAGGTTGGTATTTATAGTGACCATTCAATTCCTTATACTGAGGTTTCCTGGACCTAAACGCTATACAGGTGGGTCACACACTTTTAGTAGACAAAATTCCAGACCTTTTGAAGCTTATCGACACCTAAATTTAACAATTCATGCATAACGTTCAGGTATTAAGTTAATCAAAGAAAAAGAGGAACTGAACATAGGTCAACTGAGCTTTTAAATAATTATTTTCGACAATTCACTGCGTCTATCGAAATTTTATCCAGTTTTTTCTTTTGTTAAGAGAAATTATATTCAGAAAAGCTTTTTGCTATTAATATGTAACTAAACATTAGATAAGTAGGGTACGTTTTAAAATATTTTTAATTCATAGGTAAGAGTTGTGATATTTTTTCCTTTAATGATTTTTACCTGTCCGTTTTTAATCCAGTATTTGCTTTATTACCTGTCGTCTTGAAAATTACATTTCATGTACATGCGAAGTAGCCACAGCTCTCCAAAAATCCAGGTCCATGAAAAACTTTTTACCTTGCATGAAGGTTTATTTCAACACCTATCTACCTGGTGCCAAAAGTGCCGATGCATTCCAAATATTGAGAGAAGTTATGTGCTCGGGTTATAGGGCTTCTATTTCTTTCAATCAAGACTTCTTGAACCTATAGTTTTTTCTTAAATCAAAAAAAGAGCGTCTCATTGCGTCGATTTAGTTTGTTTCGAATTTCGAGCAAAGCTACGTGAGGGCTATCTGCGCTAGTGGTTCCTAATTTAGCACTGTAAGACTAGAGGGAAGGCAGCTAGCCATCATCATCCACTGCCAACTCTTGAGCTGCTCGATTATCAACGAATAGTGGAATTGACCGTAACATTATAAGATCCTAATTTCTGAAAGGGCGAGCATGACTGGTGCGACGGAAATTCGAACTAATGACCCCCGGATTACGAGTCGAGTGCCTTAACCATCTGGCCATGCCGCTAGAAACTTGTGAGTGATGTTATAGGTCTCGATTTAAATCTTCGTTCATTACAAATAAGCTACAGGGAGTCAAAAGGCAATTTAAATTTTAAACTCGTGTTTAAAATATTTTATGTACAAAAATATTAATGTCGTGACGGTGCTATAAGGTCAGCTTTACAGCTAATATCTAAATCAAAAACATAACTTACAAAATTATTATGTAATTTTTTAACATAATGATCCATAATATATGTATTAAAAATTGTAAAAAAGTGGCAAATTTGTAAACGGAAAACATTAGTTAAATTTATGATCACGTAAAAAAACAAACAGCGTTGAGCGATTTGCTGAAGCCTCAGTCAAAAGTCGAAATGTTAGCATTCTAACTCGCTCTAAACATTTTCCAAAACTTCTATCAAGTCTAATGTATTGTTATAGATGTAACTGACAGGATATTTTCTTTCGGATGTTTGTATCATTACATTTATAACTTTAAAATATTTTTTTTATATTCCTTGAAGAAAAGGTTTGACCAATGATGCTGATGTTTACATCGAGGTAATATTTCATTCTCAGTAATAAAACTTTTTTTTCTATCTAGTTGTTTTTCTCCTGGTTCAGCTCTATCAACAAGTGTATTATAACATCAACACAGAATATCCAGGAAAATTAAAACTTTAATTTATGAAATAGTGATATTTCTTTTTTGTCAGAAAACCTGTCTATTAATTTTTCCACGTAAACATTGACAAGTTTCTCGTACACTGCACTGTACATTACATATGATACATTACGAAACGGCCCAGCATGGCCAAATGGTTAAGGCACTCGACTCGTAATCTGAGGGTCGCGGGTTCGAATCCCCGTCGCACCAAACATGCTCGCCCTTTCAGCCGTGGGGGGCGTTATAATTTACGGTAAATCCCACTATTCGTTGGTAAAAGAGTAGCCCAAGAGTTGGCGGTGGGTGATGATAACCAGCTGCCTTCCCTCTAGTCTTACATTGCTAAATTAGGGATGGTTAGCGCAGATAGCCCTCGCGTATCTTTGCACG
Organism: Carcinoscorpius rotundicauda; assembly: GCA_011833715.1. Taxonomy (NCBI): domain Eukaryota; kingdom Metazoa; phylum Arthropoda; class Merostomata; order Xiphosura; family Limulidae; genus Carcinoscorpius; species Carcinoscorpius rotundicauda. The sequence goes on along the minus strand of CM022391.1, from coordinate 33,494,333 downwards.
AAATTCAAAAACAAAACATTGCGAAACAAGAAAGTTTTACTCATGATGCAACCAGTCAACGAACGTTTGGAAATGATGTTGCAATATTCGAGGTATTTCTGTGATTATAATGTTAAATTATACCAGAATCTAGAATTAATTTAAACGCTTCGCTGACGCTCGTAACATAACCATATTTAAAATTTTTTATCGTCTTGCAAAAGCCAAGACAGTGAAAATTACAAAACTTTTATACACGTGTATATACACACACACAAAGCAACAAATACAGTAAAACACAATACAAAATATTAACCAAAACATTATTAAGAAGCAAAATCATAATCTACAGATTATCACACAACCTGATTAATTCACTTGATTCAAGATCGTGAAAATGTTGAACTTAACCAAAATTTGAAAAATAGAAACCAAACTGTATTTTGTGTTTAAATTTAATTGATGTTGCTTTGCAAAAAATGAACAACTTTTCTACCTACTTACAAGTTAAAGGCTCCTGATAAAAAATCAGTGTTGAAAATACCATTTTATATTCGTTAGTAGCTGCCACGAGTTTTAGATTAGGTATTTTTCCGGATTTTCCCCAGTTTTTTTTAACACAGAAATAATATTCATCACCTTTAACATGCACAGGAGAACAAAATTTAATGTGCCTATACGCTTCCTGGGCCAGTGGAAACGATGCATACAACTGTTAAGGAAATAAGAAAAACAGCTCTCAGACTGGTTTCTCTGGTTTGACCTAAAATTGGTAAAAATTTTCTAGTGCCTTGATTAGAGCATCAACTTTTCCACTAGTGATATGATATGGATAACTGCTTTAAAATGGAGTGTTTAACTTGAAGTTGAAAATACTTCAGAACTTTTGAGTAATAAATTAAGCTACTACTTACCTGAAACAAAAACAATCTACCATACATACAAAGTCTTCGGTAAACAGGATCCGAAGTAAACAGCATATAAACAATAAACAAAACTAATATAACTCTAAGGATGAAAACTAGACGCTTTTTGTATCTTTCCAAACGAAGAGGTTCCAAAAGAGGTTTCGCAGCTTTTTGAATTTCTTCTTGGGTATAACCATTTTTTAAATAATATTCATACGCCACTTGAATCTCCTGATCAATTTCCTGAAGAATACTGTCCTTACTGCGAATACCTCCTTTTGATACTGTCATCTTTGACACCGATTAATGCTCGTTTGTCTTTGGTAATTACAAACGTAGCTCTCCTTCCGCACCTACTTATATTATATCCGAAACTCAGATACTGAAATTCACAACCGAGTTCTACCGCTCACGTTTAATTCAAGATCAGTACACTTACACGTCATACGCATAAAGCGCCCTCTTCGATGTAAATTTGATAATCGAACTACATAAACCTTTAACGCTATAATAAGTTCTAACACATTTTTATGTTTTTATAATCAAGTCACATACGTGTAACTAGCTTGCTTTAATAGCACGCATTTTGAGTACCACTACTCAAGTAGTGAATTTGTCAGGCTAATAATGTACCTCCATTGACACCGAAAATAATTTAGAAGAAAACTTTAGAACCATTTATGTTCGTTAACAACTAACATAGCCTTACTAGTTATTACTGAGGTAACTATAATTATTATTAAACGTTATGAAAATCTTGGACCAATTTTATCCTTTGTTTAGTAAGATTTTTATACAATTAAATTATGACAAGATTTTGTATTCATTAAACTAAAATAATCGTTAAGGCTACATCAACAAATTAGTTTGTTTTTAATACTTTCATGAAGAATTGGCTTGAATTGAACATTAATATAAAATATGTAGCACGTTCACAAAGAATTTTTAACGAATTACTACTAATTGGCTTAATCTAGTATAATGTACTCTTTTTTTTTAATTGAACTTTATTAGTGTAGAGCTGGCCAGAAAGAAGAAGAAGCCAGGTTTTGGTATCAACCAGTACCGGATTTTAAAGGGTAATGTTATAAACCGAAGTGTTGGCAACTGGTTTCCATTATTCTATTTTTTCTTTGACTAGTCGATGAATTGTTCAGACGTGTGAACTCATCGCTGCCATGTTGCCTTTATCGTACAAGCTTCCTTCTACGCCAACATCATCAGTACCCCCGATAATTCTTGACGGATTACCGACCGGTACAAACACAACGTTTCAGCTGATAAATTTATTTTTTTCAAGGAAATATGGCCGATGTAAGCCCATTTACACTTAAAGAGCATATTGTGACGAGTACGTGGATACATGAGCGCAATGAGAGTGAGGGACAGCATACAAATACATTGGATACATAAGATATATGGATGGGTAGAGACTTACGGTCCACCTTGTACTTCTTCAGCCTTCAACATTCAGGACCACGCTTACATATGTAAACCGTGTAATGCAAATATCAACGTCCAGTGCTCTCCCACCAAATGTTCCAGTAGCCTATACTCAGTATAACTCCAGTCGAAATACAACATTCTATGGAAACAGCCACTTCCTTGAAACTCCATGCAGCCCACAGAATCCACTCCAAGACCACAGGTCCACCAGCTCATTTCGTAAAAGTCGTGACTCAGCATAAACAGGTAGCTGATAAAATACTGATCCACGGATGCAACCTACATTATTTTCATTTTAGTGTCGAACGCCCCCGGCTTCGACAAACTCCAACATGTCAAGGCTGTCAATTAGAGTACCCCTCGTCCAGTGAGCTTTTCAATACTATTTATGTCTACTATCTCTGCTGCCATCAGCATATCTACACTCAATTCTAAGAAGAAAGACAAGAATACTCTGCTCAACGTTGATATTAATCTTCAATAACGACCTAATCCGAAGAATACAACCACAAGCCAGACTCAACTCACGTTAAGATCACAAACATGTCAGTCTCAAAAGACATCCACATCAGTGATGTCGAGAAAACCCAATTGTAGAGAAATATATATGCAAAAACGGCTCGTTTGGGTTAAAAAAATATTTTACATAGAAGAGCGAACAACGTTTCGACCTTCTTCGGTCATCGTCAGGTTCACAAAGAAAGAGGTAACTGATCGTAAGCTCACCACGTTTGAAAGTTGTTTAACTGAGTGTAGGAATGTAGAGGGCAGTGTTAGATGCTTGAATATATAATTTTATTTATTTTATTATATTAATCTAAGTATAAAGGCGTTTCTTTATATTGGTTTATTTTGGGTTTAAGGTGTTGTATAAGCTTCTTTAATTTTGCGTTTGTTTCTTTATTTAGTATTTGAGTGTTTTCTATGGTTATGTTGTGTTTATTTGACTTGCAGTGTTTGAAAACGTGTGAAAGTGATTTTTTATGTTCTTGCGTATATTGTTTTCTACGGTTTGTGGAGGAAACTTATTGATGTTGATGAAGTATTGTTTTATTTTGTCTAATTCATCGTTAATTTTATCTGGTGAGCATAGTTTTATGGCTGTGTTTACTTGGTTTAATGTGCCGAGTCCCAAGGAATGTATAGTCCAGTATGGGTGATTTTTCGGTGGATTTCTGTTTTGAATTGTGTGTCGGTTCTTGTAATTTTGAGGTTAAGAAATGATATTTGATTGCTTTCTTCCTGTTCACATGTGAAATTAATGTGATTGAAAACATTAAGTATGTGTTCTGTAGATTTGAATCCTGCAACCGTGTCATCTACATATCTGTACTAATATAGTGGTGGATGTAATGTTGTGTTAATTGCTTGTGTTTCAACGTGTCATAAAAATATTGGCTAGAACTGGTGATACTGGGTTGCCCATGCTTAGACCATTTGTTTGTATATAGTTTTGGTTGTTGAACATGTAGTTTGTCTTTATCGTGGTGAATTCTATAAGGGTTGCTGGGAATGTCTATAGTTGGGTTAGCCTTAGAACTCTATATCCGAGACCCTATCTTGCAGGCTTTAGTGGTTGGAACTTCTGTAAAGAGGAATATAACATCGAAGCTGCCCATTAAGGCTTTATGATTAAATTGATTTAGATTAGACTTGAAATTAACTCTTTGATGAATGAGCTGGTTGATGTTACATGTTTGGAGAATGCCCATGCTATATATTTACCAATATTGTAATTAAACGATTCATATGTGGACATTATACGCACATAACTAGACAGAAAGCAAAATCAACCAACAAGAGTAAATATATCTCACGAATCAAAAAATCACGAAACCATATACTGCTGTATACCATATATTCCTGACATCAGCAAACAAATAACCAACATTTGGCAAAAACTAGTAACAAAATATGACTTTCCAGTTAATACAAAATTTATTCAAAAACCAGGCACAAAACTGAGGTATCTACTAAGTAAAAACTACACTGACAAACACCACACCAACATTATTTATAAAATACAATGTGATAACTGCCACGATTTCTATGTTGGAGAAACAAGTAGAAAAATGAAAACCAGATTCAAAGAACATAAAAAGTCACCTTCACACGTTTTCAAACACTGCAAGTCAAATAAACACAACATAACCATAGGAAACACTGAAATACTTAATAAAGAAACAAACATAAACAAACGCAAAATTAAAGAAGCCTTACTCATACAACAACTTAAACCCAAAATAAACCAATATAAAGAAACGCCTTTATACCTATATTAATATAATAAAATAAATAAAATTATATATTCAAACATCTAACACCACCCTCTACATTTCGACACTCAGTTATACAACTCCTTTCAAACGTGTGGTCAGATTGCGGTCAGTTACCTCTTCCTTTGTGAACCTGACGATGACCGAAAAAAGGTCGAAACGTTGTTCGCTCCTTTATGTAAAATATTTTCTGAACCTAAACAAGCCGTTTTTGCATATATATATATATATAGACATCCATATCACGTGCAGTAAGAAGACATAAATCGTCCTAGACAGAAATAGAACGACTCATCGATCACTCAGTTTTATATCCACGAACGGACTATCTATATCCTCCTGGTGCTTTAGATTGGTCTTATGATCCACTGTTCCTTTAATTCATATGTTTTGTCGTTGTGTGTGTGTGTGTGTGCTTTTTTTTTCCCCTTAAAGCTTTCAATTAACCATGATTTCCTTTTCAGCATCTTCTGGGCACGGTTAGCGTAGATTATTCGGCGCCCTGATCATGAAAAGTAGCTTTTCTTGGGGTACTCGCATTTTTTCCCCCACAACAAATTCTGAGGCTTTTGGTTTTACAGATTCCTATACTCTTGTTGTTTTGGAAGGGGGGCAATATTTAACCTCTCACAGACCACCATCAGACATTTGCCATCAGCATGCAGTATAATCTAGTATACTTAAAATTCTTTCGATTTAGCTTTTAATCACTAGCCTAGTAAAATTTAACTTCATGAGTATGGCAAAGAGAAGGTTCCTTCTGAGCGCCATTAATTGCTTTGCGTGTCTTTCTGAGGCTTAAAGGGTTAAATCGAAATACCTGCTACGAATTTGAATTTCATTTTACTTGGCTTCCGTTATTTTGAACTATAGCATACAAATCTTTTGTCGGATACAAAGGTACCAATGGTACAGGCCAGGTGAGTTAAGGCATTCGACTCATAATCTGAAAGTCGCGGGTTCGAATACCGGTAGCACCAAACATGCTCGCCCTTTCAGCCATGGGAGCATTATAATGTTACAGTCAATCCCACTATTCGTTGATAAAAGAGTAGTCCAGAGTTGGCGATGGGTGGTGATGACTAGCTGCGTTCCCTCCAGTCTTTCACTGCTAAATTAAGGACGGCTAGTACAGATAGCCCTCGAGCAGCTTTGTGCAAAATTCAAAAACAAACAAAAACAATGATACGAGAAGTATTAAACGTCACTTTCGTTCAGTGTCAACCACCCGTATTTTGCTACCTACATCACCATGAGACATTAGGGAGGTTAAAACGAAATCAATCCAGTTTACTTCATTGATTGCTTATCTACTTAAACTCGATCTTTGGGGGTCTATCTTGGTTCTACTAAATTTCTTTGAAACTGATTCAGCTATTTCCTCACAACAAATTTTAACAGCAAACAGACAAATCTGCCTTATATAACTGAGATATAGTAATAAATAGATAATAGTATTGGATCTAATAATTGAATAAAATCATTTTATGTTAAAAGTAATAACTGTTTTTATTTTAACAAGTTACAACAGAATCACACACACTTTTTTCTAAATAAAACTGTTTGTTTGCATTGAAGTACAAAAGAATGGCACAGCTTGGCCAGGTGGGTCAAAGCATTCGACTCATAATCTGAGGGTAGCAGGTTTGAATTCCCATCGCACCAAACATGCTCACCCTTTCAGTTGTGGGGATTTTACCATGTGATAGTGAATCCCACTATTTGTTAGTAAAAGAGTAGTCCAAGTGTTGGCAGTGGGTGGTGATGACTAGGTGCCCTCTCTCTAGTCTTACACTGCTATATTAGGGATGGCTAGCGCAAATAGCTCTTGAGCAGCTTTGTACAAAATTAAAAAAAAATATTAACCACATAAGTACGCAATAGGCTCTCTGTGCTATGACCACCATAAGTTTTTAGTGTTTTGCAGCCTTACCTTTGAGTCACTAGGCATAAATAAGAATGATATTCTCAGAACTAATGATAACTTACAGATAAGAGCATTAACTACCCTAACAAAATATTTAAGAGAAAATGTATTACTAAGTTAAAACGAAAACTGGATTAAGGAAAAAACTCTAAAATGTTCACAGTCAACAAAAAAAAAAACTTAGTTTTTTGTATACCACAAGAAAATTTAATTCAGTAAGAGGATAAGCTCATTTTACAATGAATGATCACTTTTCTCTCTAAAACCTGATGAGACGTATGCCATAATAAAAATCTAAAAAAAAAAGAAGAAAAAGATAACGAACCATTATGTACTTAAAATGGAATCAAAGCTTGCAGAAAGCACTTGCCAGCCACATAACCTGGTCATTCCTGTTAAAGTAAAACTGGAGAGACATTTCTCATGCATTTTAAAACCTCTACATGACTGGTGAAACTATAAAACATGTTAGCACAAGTTTAATATTTTCTTACAGGGACAATTTCTGTGGGAAGGATTAGAAATACCAAAGAGGAAATGAACTATGATGGTGTGTGACTAGAACAAGAATAAGAATGCTGCATTTCCAGACCAATTATCTGCACACTACATATTTGTGCATTTACAAAATTGCAAAGTTTTAAAGAACAAGAAATATTTATATTTCTAAACTAACTAAAAAAGAAATACTTAGTATGTTTCACTATCACATTTATCTTTCCTTTTATGTTTGGACTATACCTGACATACCTAACTTCAAACTTTAAATCCAACAAAATTATAAATCTCCAGTTGTGAAGTTGTAGTATATTTCTCTTGTAACAAACATGCTTCATGGCAAGATTAATGAAGGAGACAAATCAACAAAAGTCTTTAACATCAATTTCATACAGCAACACAAAGTAATAAAAATGTTCTCTAACAAATAAATACTTAAAATTAAACTGAAAATTAAGACCTGAATTGTTATGTCAGTACATCTCCAACAGTTGGCTCTGTGGGGTGTTTATAGATTTGTTATTTGACAAAGTTTCTGAATGATTTGCTTTCACCAGGTCCTTATTGATTTTAGTGAGCTCTGCACAGACTTGGTAGAGTTCTCAGGTTTTTCCTAGACTGGTCAGGTGAGCTTTGGTCTCTTCACTTGTTTTTCTTACTAGTATGTGGTTCAAGCATTTATCCACCACATTGTTTAATCTTGGCAGTGGGGACTTAGTTATGCTAAGACTGACTTCTAAACAGCATTTTTGGAACCATTGGTATTTATAAGGTTGTGAGGATGTCACAGAAACCAAAACATATGTAATGGCTTCATTGTTGTACATGGCAGTGGCAGTCTATTGAGGAAATGTAGCTACAATCCTCTGATGGTTTTTACGGAATATTTTTCTTGATTTTATGATCTTGTAATCTCGTTAACCCCTAGTGTTCTGATAGTTTTACAACTCAAAACTTTCTATGATGATATAGTTTACCAGTGTTAAAGCTTCTATTCTCTAATCAGTTCTGTAGAGCCATAGATTTTGTAGTGGGCAAAATGAGTTGTGTTACAGACAGACATGGTTTGGGAATGATAATTGTTTTGGTTGGTCATAATGCTGGATGGTCAGAAGTTTAGTCTCTATACTCTATGGAAAGACTGTCAGCAGCCTTTGAAAAACAGAATGTATTTTGAAAGATCCCACAATAAAAAATACTCATATCTCAGCTCCTTTTAGGTGTGATAAAGTCTGGTTAAAACTCCCAAGGTTTTGCACACTTTGGCATAATCATTCAAATCATCAAAAGTAAACTGTTTTTTCATTGTGAATTGTAGAGGAAAATTCAAACACAAATTAAGATTTCTAGTAATTTAGTGTAAACTGTAATAACTAGAGGATTCAATAGTTTGCTTAGTTAACTTGGTTTCTAATTGTTCAAACATTCAACTGCTACTCTGTGGTTTGGTGTTATAACTCAACAGTTAAAGCCTAAATATATGGTATAAGTGTTTTAGACAACAGGTGTTAAAAGAATATATTTGGTTTAATATTATCAGTGTGCACTAGCACTGTGTATGGAGGAATGAATTTTCTCTATAGGACATTAGCAGCCAGATATGAAGAGATATCTGGCATAGTCTTTCTGGTGTACATGCTGTTTTTCAGCTAACTAGAATGTCTGAAAGCTGAAAACAGGTAAAAGAGCAAAAACTGAGACTACTTACTTTCATCCATCATCAGCTTTCTTCAATAGGCCTAGCACCTATCTATTTCAAGTAGCAACTATAATTTTATTATTGTTTTATAGAGCAAAACAGTCTTTGCGAACTTTGACAACCTATTGATTTTATGATTTTATGCAAAATCCCAAACCTATCCCCTTCACTGCCAGACTCAAAATTTTCCCAGTCAATACCCCTGAAATTAAAATCTCAGCTAATATTCTGATCTCATTATACAGTTTCTCATTAACTTCTATATTGTGACCTGGTGGTTTATAACATCTGAAAAACCTTTCTCTTTATATTCACTAACACTAACTGGAACTGACTCAACCTCAGTGTTGTTTTCTTTAATATGCCCTAACTCAACAAGATGCACTTCACCCTTCACATATAAAGTTACTTCTCCCCATTTTTTCAAGTCTATTCCTAGTAAATAATACGTAGCCTGGTATTTCAAAAACAATTATCTCATTAAAATTCTCAGTGATGCTCATAATATCAAAATTCTCATTTTCCACAACTGTTTTGAAATGATCAATTTTATTTCTAACACTCCTATCATTATAATAGTAACAATTAAGTATAAACTTTAAATTATGTTCTTGTTTTGGTTTTATGCCTACTAAACATGTTCTGTTGTCAGTTATATTTCCTATTTTACTAATATCATAGGCTTCATCTCTGTCCAGCTCTAGTTTAAACCAACCACTACAGCTGAGTTAATAGCCCTTACTAACATACTAGGCTCTTGCCTTCTTTGAGAGTCAGCCATGATTTCCACAACGATTAACTTTCCCACTAAAATTATTTTATAAATCCAACCAACATACTTGCTCATTCTTATATATTCATCTAAGCCTGGCATTAAATTCTAGTGACCTATTTGGTATCTCATCAAATTTATGTTTGGTAATATCCCTGATAAAATCAAGCTGTGACCCTCTTTCCTCAAACATTGTTATAAATTTTTCATAATTATCAATAAGCTCCTCAGATCCAACTTTTTTTGCATCATTAGCCTCAACATGTATCACAAAAACTTTATTGTTACTACTAGTAATAGTAGTACTAGCACTCTTCACCTTCTCTCTCTTGTTCTATCAGTTATATTCTGTACTACTCCTGCTGATAGATAACATAATCCTGTTATTTAGTTTTTATTTACTCCACCCATTATTCTTTCAATATGGCTAACCAGAGAGTCACATACAGCTAACTTCACTATCATTTACATCATAACAATTTCTTACGATTCCATCTGTTTTCCTTATTTACTTTCTCTTATTACTAGCACATGCTTGGAACCAGTTATTTAACCTAAACTGAAACCTATTCTTGCCTCTAAATGCATTATTTTTCAAGCTTTTTCCCCTATTCCCTTTCTTAGTATTAACGTGTAAAAAAATTCAATCTAACTTCAATAACTTGCTAAATACCATATTCAAATCTAATTTCAAAATATAAATAGTAATATAACAGGTTATAGATATTATAAGGAGATTCCCATCTTTAACCAAAAAATCGTAACTTAAAATTTGAGTTTCAGGTTAAGCCTAACGATAACATTAATAGCAAACGAATAACTATGCGTAATTGTAATCCGATTTAAACTTAACTTAAATACAAGTTTTCCTTTAAATATCAAAATTTGAAACAAATTAACTTTAAGATATCTTGAATCTTTTACCATTGTCTAGTTGTTAAAAACAGAGGATGCATCTACTAGGGGAAAAAAGTTGGTAAAACTGTTAGCATGTTATCCTACACAAATAACTGAAACCACGTTGACTATTTGATACACACTATTGATGCCATATACTAACCATGAAATTCCATTAATAAAAACATTATACCCAAATTTTAATTAGCTTCTGATAAAAACACAACACAACTTAAAGGCGCCAAAAGCAGTGCCATTTGGTTTCTCTCAGGCCATACAATAACAATCTACGATTATGTGTGACCAATCTGCAATATACACAAAAAAACCCTTAAGCCCATATATAAGGTATGAAATAAAACTGTACACTTCTTAGTACATTATTTCAGTACAAACAAATAATATATTAAATAAAAAAACAATAAATCAAACACTAGGTTCACTATGCTTTCGGTTTATATGACAAAAGCTGAGGTCAGCAGTTTAAGTTTTTGTATTTGTAGAAGGCTGGTACGGGTATTAAGTGTTATTTGAATTAAGTTGAGAACAACGTTTCTACGTTCTTAGGTCATCCTCAAGGTAGGACATCTGTTTTCTATTTAATTATAATAAAAGTTTTAATACTCACACAAGTTATCTTCACATGCATTTTTTACTTCGTTTAAGTTTCTCGTAATCGCGAAAGTTTAAACTTTTCTATAGATAATTAACTTGCAAAATGAAACAATAATTCTTTTACTGACTAAAAGGAAAAGACCGGGGAACACCATCGATCCCTTTGGTGTAGCATAAATTGAGTGCTGACTTTTGTACTTTTAGTGAAAAATCCACATGCTCATGAATATTTCACTTCAAAACATAAGTTCTGCCATGAACTCAATGAAAATTCACACATGCAATAAAACATACGTATACAAATTCAACACTGAGTTATTGTTACTGTGCTGTCATCTACACGTCTGTAAATGTAACTTATTATTAGCATTACGAAATATATAGCCATATAAAATATTCAGTGAAAGCATAATTTTCAGCCAGAATGCATGAAATATGGATCCACATTCTTGCAAATTATTATAATATACATTATACGAACTCAGAACCCAGCTTGACGGATTTAATGTATAACACACACACCAACAAATAATCTACTGTGGTATTCACAAGTACACTGAATTTCTGTCACATAACTAGATAGAAACAACAGAATTATAAATATCTTTCAAGAAATGTACATTACTGTGCAAAAGTGTTAGGAAAATGTCAAAAAGTACAATTCAGTTTACTTCCAAAGAACAGTAGAAGGTCAATCACAGGTGAAACATCAAAATTTTATCAATTTTCATATTTTGTACAACAGAAACTCAGTGGAAGTGCTTGAGTTCAGCAAGTTTATATTTTATGTTTCCCCTTTTGCATAATAACCACAAAGAGTCTTTCAGATATTGTTGCAACTTATCTAGTCAAAATATCCACTGGAATTTTACTCCAAATGTCTGTAATACACTCCCATAAAGTTTCTATGGAAGTAACTTTAGATGTGTCAGGTTTTTAACCTACCAAATCCCAGATCTGCTCAGTTTGGTTGGGGCTTGGACTCTGTGGGAGCAACTGCATTATTTGAATGACTCCAGCAGCTTCATTCTTAGCTAAGTAATTTCTGCATAGGTTCATTATCTTCTTGATAGTAGAATCTTTTACAAATAATATACAAACCACTCAGTATATCATGGCAGATCAGTATCTGATGGTACTTGCACTGGTCCATTATTCTACCTATTTTGCAAATATTTTCTGTCATTTCAGTGAACAACACTCCCAAACCATTACACTGCCTTTTCCATGTTTCATGGTAGGTGCTGTGCAATGAGATAAGTATCTGTCACCTTTCTTCTGCTGGATGTACAACATATGCTTTGAACCAAATATTTCAAACTTGGATTCATTCATCCTCAACACATTTTTACCAATCATCAACAATTCAGCCATTTAAGTCAGTGAGAGAAATCAGATCAAAGAGAAGACAGCAACTGGTACACAGTGATGTCTGTGGTCCTATGCAAACTCTATCTATTGGAGGTAGCAAATATTTTGTTACATTTATTGATGATTATTGAAGATGCTGCAGAGTGTATTTCTTGAAACAGAAGTGAGAAGTCTTTGAGAAATTCAAGGAATTTGAGAAGTTGTGCTCAAATAAATCTGGAGAGCGCCTGAAAACCCTGTGCACAGATAATGTTGGAGAATATATGTCAAATGAGTTCCAGTAATATTTGAAGTCAAGAAACATTCATCATGAGATGTCAGTAGCATATTGTCCAGAAGAAAATGGTGTTGCTGAGAGAAGGAACAGAACTCTTGTGGAATCAGCAAGAAGCATGCTATCACATGCTAAGTTATCAAGAATAAATTGGGTGGAAGCTGCAGCTACTGCAGCGGATGTGGGTAACAGAGTATCCACATTGGTAACAAAAGATGGTAGTATGCCATATGAGAGATAGTATGGGAAGTAACTAGATGTAGAACACATGAAACCTTTTGAACGTCTTGCATATGCACATGTGCCAGATGCGTCAAGACAGAAATTAGACATGAAGTCTATGAAGGTACATTTCATTGGATATGATAACTGCACCAAGGGATATCGACTGTATGATGAAAAATCCAGGAAGATTTTCACACAGCAAGATGTTATCTTTAATTTGGTCAAGAGCCTGTGACAAATGAGTATATCTCATCAAGTGAACAGATAGTGGACCAAGAAACAGAAGATAAAGCCGAACGACCAGCAAGAAACAGGAAAAACCCCCATCCACTATAGATATGATGAGTATGCTGATATGGGAGCAGCAAATGAATCAGTTTGTCATATTGTAAACTTGTAGAGTATGTTAGAGCCAAGCACATGAAGTGAAGCAATGTCAAGTGACAATGCAAAGGAGTGGAAGTCAGCCACAGATTTGGAATTTGAGTCTTTTCAAGAAAACGACACCTGGGATCTGGTAGAATTACCAGTTGGAAGAAAACCTATAAGTTGTAAGTGGGTGTTCAAAGTTAAGTATGGAAATACTGGAAATGTAGAGAGGTTCAAGAGTAGGTTGGTGGCCAAAGGTCACTCACAGAATTATGGTCTGGGTTATGAGGAAACCTTCTCCCCAGTGGTGCACTATGCATCAGTTTGCTCTTTGATTGCATTTGCTGTGCAGAACAACTTGAAAATTCACCAGATGGATGTCCGAACTGCATTTCTGAATGAAAAGATATACATGAAACAACCTGTATGCTACGCTTTTCCAGGGAAGGAAAACCTTGTGTGTAAACTGAAAAAAAATCACTGTATGGATTAAAATAGTCACCACACTGTTTGAACAAATCATTTCATAAACAAAAGATGGAACTGGAATTTGGTCATTGTTAAGCAGATCCATGTGTTTACATACAGAAGGGTGAAAATCTAGCAATAGTTGCAGTATATGTGGATGATATTATTTTGGTTGCTGATAGTGATGATGAAATAATCACTATAAAGGAAGCACTGAGGGAAAAATTCCACATGAAAGACCTTGGAAAGCTCCATTACATCCTTGGACTCAACTCAGTGTTGTTCAGGATGAAAAGAATGGCTATGTATGGTTAAATAATTGACAGTAATTGTAAGTTTGTATGAAACTTAAAATTAAGTGGGAGTGTTAAGAATATTGAGATAAGTGCTGCCACCTGTAGTTAGGAATATTTTTTTTTCTGTACATGTGCTCTCAACGAATAAAATAAACACGTATCAACAACAAGTGGTGATAATGCTCGATAAGTACTACACTTGCAAACAGTTCTTTCTTCAATGTACAGTTTATGCCATTTGGAGCTGTCAGCATACACCATTATACTTCTTATGCAGTGATAATAATGCTTCAATTCCTTTATTACTGGCATCAGTATCCAGCAGAAATGTACCATCTTGCATCAGATATATTAACTTAAGTGACTCCATTAGTGTGTGCTTTACTCACTAAAATTCATGTTGCTAATCTTTCTTGATATTTGAAACAGACAAAATTCAGCTCTCTCCTTAGTGCAAGCTTCATTGGATACCTGAAAGTGACAGGTGTATTAAAGGGGCTGAATAGAATGATATGAAATTCAAACAAGACACAATGAGTGCTGAAACTATGATTAGATTTGCTCTTATCATCCACTTAGATTTTCCAGTGTGTAGAAACCAAGTCTTATGTGCTGAATCAATAGGAACCTACCAATGTGTCCAAATATTAATATGCAAATAACAGAGAAAATCATCAATGCAGAAAAATGCTTTCAATTTCCTAAAATTCACACAAGATCTTTGTATATCTTATTATTTTTCTAAAAACACTATTGGGGACAAACAAGCACTCTCAGTGATGTCGAGAAAACTCACTTCTAGAGAAAAATATATATGTAAAAACAGCTTGTATGGGTGGAGAAAATTTTTTATGTAGAGGAGTGAACGTTTTTACCTTCTTTGGTTATCGTCAGGTTCACAAAGAAAGGAAGAGGTAACTGTAGTCAGCTACCTCTTCCTTGATTCATTCATACTATCAATTGTTCTCAGACTAAATAATTTTCACACAAAAATGCTGATTGCACATTTGAAATTGTGCTAAAAAAATCTCAAATTTTCTGAAAATGTTCAAACTTACGTTCTATGAAGGTACAATATAGTACAGAAAGATACATCTGCTAAAAATATATATTGTCACAATGTCGTTTTTAACCTTACTCTTTGGTATTCACAGATACACTAATAACTTACAGATAGAAATATTTGCTACTCTATCAAGAAGTTGAGAAGTAAGTGTATCATGAAGTTACTAAATTCTGACCTAAAAGAATCTAGGAATAAGACTGGACAGAAGTTTTACTTTACAAAGATATACTTATAAATTTGAACATGATAAAGCATCAAGTAAATGATAAATATAATATCAGTCATTTACAAAGACCTTTATCTCTTGAAAGCACAAAATACGACAAGCATGTGCATCAAACAAAGGATCATTACATTTTTCTTTAAATGATTAAGAGATATTCATGAAAAATATCTGGAAAAGACTGAGAGAATCAAACATTATATGTTTCTTTGAGTAAAATCAAATATCCAAAAGAGGTCACCTCATTAAGTAAAATAGGGGATTAAAAGTCTTACCATATTTCTAAACATGTTAGAAAAAACAAAGCAGCAATGACTCTAGACAGCATAACTTGTACAAGAATAAGGTTGCTTCATTTCAATTTCAAAGCTAGTTGTCTACAACAACATGCACAGATATTCAATATAATTTGAAATAATTTTGGTTGAAAGTTTGATGGAATAAGTTTCTAAATATGATAATTCTTGCAATTTAAAATTTCTTTAAAAAACAAAATGAGACAGGTGCTGTTCTGTGAATCAGGTCCCTTGTTGGATTCTGAAGGTGTTTATTTTTTACCTTCGTACTCCAACACATTTCACATTCATGGATGTTCATTTGAAACACTAATTAAGTTTGCTTATTGAAAATAACTTAATGTTAATTTCCATCAAATTGAAAGAGAAATAATAATGATTGCATTGGATGTAAAATTCTAAAACTTCTAGTACCTAAGTTAAAAAAATAGAATAACTTTTATGTATTGTTTGACTCCTACCTTATAAAATTAAGACATCCAATTCCAAAGGTATCTGTAAAAGGGTGAATAAAAGAAACATTGAAATATTGTCATTAATAAAATAATTTTTTGAAAAATTGTCATTAATGAGCTGGTGAGATATTATTATCAAAAAGCTAAATCATATAATTAGCTTGCAAGATTCTCATTGGTACTGAAAATGAAGAAATCAATTTACGAGTTATTCCCATCGATAAGAAGAAATTTAGGAGATAACAGTAATACAGAGACATCATAAACCAAAGAACTCAGTTTATGATAAATTTGAATTGATAATTGTTTCTTTTAGTTGTTTGAGAAATAATGTATTTTAGTGTCTTCACTAATTTTAAGTTAAAATCACGACTCAAACTAATTTTTAAATTTCTTTATTTTCTCAAGAAGCTGCAATGCTAAGCATAAACACACCAAAACATGGAAGTATGTTACAACTTTGCAAACTAATATCACATTTTTTTTACAACTAAAATATAATTATACAATGACAGGTTAATCATTTTTCTAGATCATCAAATCCTTCAAAAATTATCTTTCAACAAATCCACCAGTTTCTCATTTAACTGCACATTAGAGATACTGCAAAGCACTCATCTGGCTTCACATTTCAGTTATTTATAAAAAACCTTATCTGTTCATAAGAAAACCATTACAAAATGTTTCTTTTTTTTCGCAATTTAATCTTGCAAGATAACCATAGTTTGTAGAACAACATAATATTTATATTGTATCTTTCAACTTGTCCAGCATTTAAAACTTTACTACAGTTTGGAATTATTAGAAGTTTGTTTTTTTTCTATTATAATCTAGCAAGATATAAATTGCTCTCAATTGGTGTATAAAAATGACAGCTTCACAAGGTTTCAAAAAGTGTTTCATGATGTTAATGGTACAGTGAGAGATGTTAAAGTATTGTAACAGATTGGAATTAGTTGTATTCCAATGTTTGTATTTATTACTTATATTAGATACTACACTCTATCCAGATATAATAGACAGTTTATAAAAATGTTTACATCAAACTATTCTGAATAACAAATAACAAGTTGCATACACTTAGTATATAAGAATCACTTGGGTACTGTGTTCTACATTTAACACAACTACCAGAGGCTAACAAACTTAGAGTAATTTCATAATAACAAATAAAACTAATCTTTATATAGTGAACTGAAAACTACAATAAGTAACAAAAATACTGATCAAAATGTAAAAACTAAAACATGGTGAAAGAAGTTTCAGAAATGATTGCATATGCAAATATGACATAAAAAGACAAGTTTTTATCACGAATGAAAACAGGACAGATTCGTTAGTTAAACACTGCTAATTTTTCTACTTTACCTAGTTTTATTGTACCTAACAATACTGAAAACTGCACCGTTCTGGGCAAACATTATTTCCTTACATAACTTAATATTTAAGCTGGTTAGTTTGATATTATTCAAAAATATTGTTTCAAGTGTGTACAACAGTGAGTATATACACAAAATCTCTTGAAACAAATATATTTCTACTTTTAAAAGAGTGCTTAGCTGTGTGTTATTACTTCTGTTCATGGACAATGGTTTTTAAAGACATGCACATTTGGAAAACTAATTGTCTATTGTTTTCCATCAGTCATCACTAATTTTCCAACAACATTAACAAACAGCAACTATGCCACATAGAATTTATGGTTAATTTTTGTTAGTGGGCTCTCTCACACATAGTGAACTTTTATTATTTCCTTCATTAAACAAGACTGCTGGAATACTTAAATATTCAAGTGACTTATACATTCAAAATCTTGTTAAAAGATGAAGTCTAAATTTTTAATTATAAGTTATGATTTGTATCAACAAATCTTAAGAGAACTTACTTTGAGCTAAGTTAACATGAATATTTATTACAAG
Source organism: Carcinoscorpius rotundicauda (assembly GCA_011833715.1). Lineage (NCBI taxonomy): Eukaryota > Metazoa > Arthropoda > Merostomata > Xiphosura > Limulidae > Carcinoscorpius > Carcinoscorpius rotundicauda. The sequence goes on along the minus strand of CM022391.1, from coordinate 33,476,354 downwards.
ATTTGTTTATTCCATGGATTAAACCATAATTACTAGCAATACAGACTTATACCTGAATGACTCCTGACATACATGTACCACATTCTTCAAAAGTAGGAATAGGAATGGAATATTTGAGTTAATTATGAACCACTCAACATTCAAGTTACAAAAACCTGATCTGTATGCTCATCAATACAAATCTTATCACCCATCACTTTTTAACTTTTAAACAGTATAAATTTAATATAATAAATTTAAAAATTACATGTAATTTCCTAATGGCTGTCATTTCATTTCTATACCAGTAAGCCTTTATACAGGGTATGCTAGAAGTCCAGAACCACAGTGAAAAATATATAATTTAATCTTATTTACTACTCAAACTGCATGTCATTAACAGCCATAATGTATCAATTCTTGGTATATTTTGCTATCAGGATATTTACTTTCCTGAAATATACACAACTGTAATTGGAAATGTGTTTTAATAGCAAGAATACAATGCCTGTTTTCTTTATTGTTCAAGACTTCTAGGACATCTTATATGTATCACACAATCTTGTACTTTAACTCCTAGATTGAACAAATCTTATATTAAATATTCTGGTTAAATTAGCTCAAAATAGCTTCTCTTCATACAAATCTTAAATTATAATTAAAGAGTTTAGACTTTATTTACTCGACAAGATTTTGAAAATATAAGCCACAGAAATAATCAAACTTTGTGAGAGGTGGAAAAGTAGGTTTAGTGCTTAGTCACAATTTTAATGGTTTAATTATTTGGTATCTTAAAATGCATGCAGTAATGAACTCAAATTTAAAAAATAAAACCTCTTAAGTTCACAATAAATCATATGTTTTTAAGCATTTCACTATACATTTATAAAATTATTTTTGTGTTATTTACCTCTGTATAACTCAAAAAGTGAAATATTTGCTCATACTTTTAAGTATCTTTTATTCAAAACTGAGGAATACACTAGTTCACAAAAATTGGATCACGTTTATACAATTGTAGAAGTATCAAGTTAGTTAAGTATGATCTGCATAGGTTATTACAAGTTTTTGTTTGTTGATGGTCAGCAGTAACTACCTCTATCACTCACATTCCGCTATGAAAATTAACAAACTGCAGAAGAGGTAACTAATTAAGACTTTGCAAGTTATCAGGAGTTATAAAAACTTCAATTAAAAATCTTTAATTAAAAAAGTAATTTCTAAGTAAACTTTCATTATATATATATATATCTATATTTTTTCAAGATTACTTTTCAAACATACATTACTTTCCTATATACAGGCTTACTTCATCCTGTAAATGAGAATTTCTACTAGGTGCTTGGAGTTCAATAAAATACATATTTACTTACAACAGCAACTACAAGCCATAACATAAAGTTTAAATGTTAAATAGCCTTTAAATATGATTCTAATAAATTAATGTAGAGCTTTAACAAATAACCAAAACACTGCCATATGCACAGCTTAATTTATCTGAAGTAGCTAGATCAATCAAAATACAATTTTCAAAAGTCAATGATATATATATATGTATGTATTAAAAAGGGATATTTAAAAATTTGATGAACTTGAGACACTTAGGAATACTTACTACAGCAAGAGACAAAATCATGATCAACTTCAACCCTCTGACTAGTGAATACACATCACACTGAGAGACAAAATTATGAACTTTAGCCCTTTACCTAATGAATAAACACTACACTGAGATAAAAATTATGACACACTTGAAGTCTCTACCTGGTGAATATAAACTACAACAAAAGACAAGAATGATGTAATTAACATTCTGTGTAATAAATTACACTCCATAGTGACAGACAAATTCATGAACTTTGACCTTTATTTAGTAAATACATTGTATGTATAAAGAGAAAAACATGATGAATATTAATCCTACACTTTGTGATCATGCACACACACCAACAATGATCACTCACAAAAAATCTGAAGTCTAACTAATGAATACACATTAAAATGAAATTAAAAAAAAAGTTTCCCAAGAAACATAAAATTATAGCTAAGATGGGATTAACATTCCTATGTAATGATACCATACTGAAAAAATCTTGTACATATGTTGAAAAGGTTATTCTGTTCACTACAATTTTAAATGTACATAACCGTATCTATGAAAATATTATATGATATGAATAATTTTTCTTTGTATTTGTCATTAATATAAAATGTCAAATACACTCAAATTAACTTAATATTTTTACATATTCCTGCAACTTTTTATGCTCTTAATTAAAATTAACTGTGTTAACATTCTTAGGGATATGTATACTTTAATGTGATGATATAAAAGTACTAACATCCTCATGAAACCATCAAACTGAATTTTTTAAAAAAAGAAACTTCCAACTTAAAAAAAAAGATTTGTAATCCCACAAACTAAAAAGTCATCAAAATATCTGGTCTTACCCTTCATCCTACTGAGAAACAAGATAAGTCCTTCTAATACACTTCAGTCATATCCTTATTTAATCCTCCTAAACAATGTAATGACATAAAATGTAACATACTCAAATGTTGATTAGACTTTTGTGAAAATAAAAATACAATGTATGAGCTGAAATGCATTGCTTGTCTCCAAAATTATGCTGAGAAATAGGATGTGTTTTAGAAGTATGTGTGAAATAATATTTGAAATTAATAACTTGAATATCAACAATACTACATAACCAGTGATGTCGAGAAAACCCACTTGTCGAGAAATATATGTGTAAAACGGCTCGTTTCGGTTGAGAAAATATTTTACATAGAGGAGTGAACAACGTTTCGACCTTCTTCTGTCATCGTCAGGTCGAAACGTTCACTCCTCTACGTAAAAAATTTTCTCAACCCATTCTTACATACATATTACATAACACTTGGTAAAGAGCACAAACCTTATAAATAATTCAACTTCCAAATCAAGATTTATGACTACAGAATATTATATTCAGTAGTAAACAATTAAAAGAAATATGTTTCATTCAAGATTTAAGCTAGCCAATGAATAAAGGATGGTCACTTTAAATAATGACAGAAACTGTTTCTGTTCTTTCACAAACATTCATTGTATATTTTGACATACTTTCCTCAAATTAATTTATACATAAAAGGTACTTAGTTACCACCTAAAATTCACAATTTGTTAATATTATTGTATTATACATGACTATTGAAAGATGGGAGAATTTTACCTATTTATAAGGAATTTTTAAAAGTTTTGCAACATGCACACAGTTCCAAATTGCAGATTTATACGTGTCTTTAAATGTTTTTTCATAATTACTTAAGTTACTCACAATGCAATGATAAAATTGCTTAATCAAAGATTATATACTTTATTATACACAAGCTTTATGTGAACAAAATCTTTTTTTCTTTTACATGACTTGATATTAGAGTTTTGGAACACCTATATTCATTATAGAACTTACCATAAACCTTACACATACTGTTCAAATCTATAACATCATTTGATGGTTGTTTCATACATAATGTTACAATATTACTCAGTTTTTTTACCGGTAAGCCTAAATCTATCTAAATGCATGATATACATCAAGTACCCTGAATCTGTGCAAAACACATGTCCAGTGTCTTGTATCATAAGGAAAAGTGGCCAGTTATACTTTTTACACCAATGAATAGTAACAAAAATCTACTGCTGCATAAGCTTAGATCTGGAGTCATTTTTGCCATTTATTCACACATTACATGGGATGTTTCTAATATATCAGATGTAATAAATTTGTTTAGTTTAGGAAATAAACACCTTCTACACTTTTTACTTACTTAGACCCATAAAATAAAATGGACACTTAAAAAAACAACACTGCATGAGTAACTTGAGTTACATAAATATATTTTAAAAAAATTATTTCTAAGGTTTTTACTGTAACTTCTCACCATAAAAATAAAGGTATAATAAAGCAGAAAAATCTGTTAGTTGTACACATAAAATGTCTTGTATATATATAACTAAAATACACAAAGCATTTCCTCCTATCTAACTTTAGATAAATTTTAAACTATATATTTTCTCATTGCAATGGCTTTAATTAAAAGACAGTTATTTAAAAATGCTGAAAAACATTTAGAAATCTATGAATTTCTAAATGCTTGCAAAACATCTCATTTATTCATTTTCAAGAAGCTACAGAAAGTAAACTGATGACATGCTGCAAAATAACATTTCTGTGGACACAAATACATACAATTATAAAATTGTAGCTTATGCTAACTTAAACAGGTAAGATGGGGAAGTTAGTACTACATGTATTTTATTACATGCTGAATAAGACATTAAAATTACACATCTGATGAATACTGTACATCACATTATTAGTTCACTTATACAACACTTTAAGCCATCTATAGCAGTGCAATCAATAAGAAGGAAATTAAAAAGTTACTTCTAAATTTCAAATGACCTTCATGTTGCTACTTTGGGATGCTTTTCATACTCCAACTTATAGTTTGCACTGTATTTTATGTAACTTTTTCAAAACATTTGTTCTGATGAATGTAACAATTTATTTGAGAAATGAAATTATAATAAAATCTAAATCTTAACTTCAATAACTTTACAGTTTGATAAAATTATAGTTTTATCTTTTACAGCCAAGCTTGTACTTATTTTGGCATTAAAATCACCAGGTTCAGAACATGTTGAATACATGATAAATCCACTCCATACTACTTCATTATCAAAGACAACACCTCAGTTAATAAATTATCATTCATACAAGATAACACCTGAGAGTAATCTATTGCAGAGGATAATTCACATTAAACATATTCCTTTCTTTGAGACAAATTTAAGTTGGTATGATTTACAAATGCATAATCAATTGGAATGTTGAATTCTATTTAGTAAATGCAAGTAGATATAGCTGAAGTTTGAATTTTTGAAAATTTACTTTTGTGGTATTGATTTTACCTATTAGTAAGTTATAACTACAATTTTGTCTGGCCCATTATTTCTCATAACAAAATCACTGTAATCTGTTTAAATACATACACCATATTAAAGATGTCATTAATAGTGATGAAGCTGATATTAAAATTACTTTGCAATAAAAGAAGTTTGGTTTCTAAGTTTTTGGTCACTTACGGTAATTAAAAATGGATTAGTGTTGGGTTCAGGAAAACTAATATATTCACAAAACTTTTAAAATGTTAAAAATTCTTTAAATTTTATCCTAATAACATTAATACAAGTCTTTGTTCGAAAAGTGCTAAGCTGTGCAGGTTGTATACAAACATGTGTAAACACATTCTGAAAATTTTATTGAATAAAAACACTCTTTATAAAAGGTATAAAAAACAACTCATACTATGTACCACAATGCCTTGGTTACTCTCAGTTACTTCTCAACACAAAATTCTAGCTTTTTCTTTTTTCATGTTCAACATGTATTCTTGTAGTTTTAAAATAAAACAATGTGTCATAGCAATAAATTCTATAGACACACTGCTTTGAGACAAGTGATTCATAATATTTTCTGAACTTTTTGCCTAATTTTAGTAAATTAAGAACTAAAAAACCTACATAGGACTTAGATCCATTCTAGCAACAGTAAATATTTGCAGTTGTGCTACTAATCCCAAAAGCAAATGTAGTCACTTATGATTCTAGGGTTTCCATCTAAGAATCTTAAAATAAACCTATAAAATCACAAATTGAAACAGCATAGCACTTAGCTAAAAGAAAATGTTTATAATTTATTACTTCATAATTTTTATCTCTGCTAAAAAATGTATTGGATACTCTTCAACAACTCTGTAAAATTATGCATACAATTATAATGTATCAATTACACAATAGATGTTTGAATATAAATGGGTATAGCACAGGAAGTAGAACATGACCAAGTACAATACTACACTAATATATTCCAATAGCTGTCAGAGGATGTATTATGCAGTTCCTCATATATTTAACTGAATCAATGAACAGCAAATTTCAAATGATTTGAGACACAGGTTTAGGTTCCTAACTTTTTAAAAATTAATATTTTAATGCTAAACCATGAAGTTTTCTCTTCCCATATAATTTATAACTGTTATTAACCATGTTAAAGGTCTTATGACTTTATTATGAAGCCTTCATAACTAAATGCTATCTAACATACATTCGGATTGCTAAAAGGTAGTGGCCCTAACCAACATATTAGAGCTCTAAAATCCAGGTGTTTTCAGTTAAATGTTATTGGAAAGCTTTATGATTAAAAAAATAATGTATTTTGCCAGTTGCAGATGACAAAAAAGTTAATGTATTATTTCACTGTTGTATCAACAAATGAGTAGATTTGAACCAACTATAAATATATATATGGTTCAGCAACTTAAGTCAAACTATATAAAGAGATTTATAGTTAAACCTATATAAACAGTGGTTTTATGTTTGTTAAATACCTCAGGCATTATGAACACGCTAAATGTTGTTAGACGTTTACATCAATATTATTTCTTGTTTCACTGTCATCTGTCCTTCTGAATGGAAGTCACCAACATTAAAACATACAGATTTAGTTGAAAGATTCTCTTTCTACTATTTTGGAATTTTTACATAAAATTTTTGTATAAACTACACGTGAAAATATTTTAAGATATTACAGAAAAAGCACAAGGTAAAATGATTTGGTGCTCTCTCCTTTTAACAGGTGATCTGAAACATCTATAATACAGATTCACAATATTTTTTTGAAAGAGTGAGTTACTACCATAATAATAATGCTTTTTCGTTTTTCAAAAAATATATATCACATTAAAAACTGACTTAATTTTCACAAAATATCAAATTGACTTCATATTTTTGACAATTTTTAAAATAATATTTACAATTACTCCATGTATAGACAAATGATTCAGTTACCTATATTTTTCTCACAATTATTTCTACCTAAGAATATAACTGGTTCATCACTACTTGATTGCGCTAAGCCTTCACGATGGCTAGCATTTCTTGATTCAAAAGTTTACTAATTGCACCTGCACTTAAAAAATCCCACATTTACACTGTGATCTTGAAATCTCACACTGATCTTTTGACTTCTTTTTCCAGGGAGTATATACAATCAAAAACACAACTTTGATTCTGAACTGAGTCTGCATGCTATCAAGGCTTATCAAATCTCACAACTATCTAATTCATGATTGTGTGTTCCTAAATACATGCAATCACACAAATCCATGGTTCAAAATCTACTGCAAAGCAGCAATTAGGCTTTTTTGTATAACCTCTACATTTCTGGTGAAACTATAGTATTTTATCTTTCAGAATACAGCAACTTTGATAAGTGGCTAATATCTGGTTACATATAAACTGTGTTACAGACTTTTTTCATACATAAAAATTGATCTTGAACATAAATTTTGAAAAGCACAGCCTGAACATGTCTCACACACTTAAACACTGAGTTTGGTTAATGAAAGGGAATGTTTTACCAAACAACTATTTATAAAAACCAGGGCAATTCCTTGATAAAAATAGGAATCACATTTTCTGCTCAAATATATTACAGTTAACTTCTCCACTATAAGAAGAATTATTTTCAAATCCATAATGAAACTGTTCTGACTGAAGGTCCTGATCATGTTTCTTAATGTGCAATTTCAGGTCTGACTTCACTGGAAAAGCCTTTCCACAAACATGGCATACAAATGGTCTCTCATCAGAGTGCCTCCGAGAATGCTTCAGCATATTTGGAAATGAACAGAAACCACGCCCACACACTTTACATTTGTATGCCTGGTTATTTTCATGGCTATTAATATGTGCTTTAAGATAATTGGAAACACGAAATGCTTTTCCACAATACTTGCACTTGTATGGCTTTTCTCCCGTGTGAATTCGTTCATGAGTTTTCAGTCTTGCCTTTGTCCGGAAACAGCTATCACAATATCCACATTTATGTGGTCGCTCACCAGTGTGGACTAGAAGATGGTCATCAAATGCTGTTTTCTTTACAAAGCCTTGGGCACAAACATCACAAAGATATGGCCTGATGCCAGTATGGATAGTTTCATGCTGCTGCAAATGAAGTTTAGTACGAAATGCTTGTCCACATGTTTCACAAGAGAAAGGTCTTTCATCAGCATGTATCCTTAGATGGGTGACTAGACTACCTTTTCTTTTAAACTGTTTCTCACAAACCTTGCAGTGAAATGGTCGTTCTCCAGTATCATTATGAATGTGCAAAATGTGATATTTCAAGGACAGTTTTGTGGCTAATTTCTTTCCACATATATTACATTCAATTGGTACTTTTGTGTGTATTTTCTCATGTTGCTGCAAATGGTAATTGCTCATATAGCTTTTACCACAATGAACACAAGTATGATCTCGAGACTTTCCATTTTTATTTTTTGAAATAAGGGATTTTTCTGATTTCTCCGAATCTTCCTCCTCATAATAATAGTAAACTGGTTTATTTCGTTGTCGCGTTTCTCTCTTATTTTCTTCGGTTTTGTTCTTAACTTCTGCAGGAAAGTCGGGATTCTTATTAACTTTACCTTCTACTATCTCAACTTCTAATGGAACCATACCAGAACCTAAAGTTGTTTCCCTCGTATCTGCTTTCTCAACATGACAAGTTCTTTTAGGCCTGCCTTTAGCACTATTAACTCTATTATTATTATTAGCAATACTGCATCTGCCCTTAATTTTAGGCCTAACGCTTTCCGACTTCTGAGATGACATTTCACTTTACAGTTGCATAGAAAATTGCACAGTACCCAAACTTACAAAATGAAGCCTATATCGAATTTCTTCTCTAAATAACTACGTATAATGTTAATTAACAGATCAAATTTAGTTTCCAAGACTTATCGTCAAAACTTTCTACAGTTCCCAGAAAAGTACTGCCATCTAACATTTGCTAGTTTTTATTTTTTTTTGGTATTTTCAACTCAATAACTAAGTCATAGCTGATACTCATCGTACATAGATTATGCAGTTGGCTGCATATATGATCACGATATTCAAGGTTAAAGTGGCTCAGTGGCAAGTCAGAAGGCACATAAAGCTAGAAAGCTTGTTTCGATATCCACAGTTGACAAAACATAATCAGCTCATTATGTAACTTTGAGCTCAAAAACAAGCGAAAAACAGAGATCTAAAGTACAAAATATTGTTTGATATGTTAATTTATTATTGCATGTATATTATATATACATTCACTTATCAATGTTTTAGAAACTTAATTGTCATGAAAATAAAGTGCATCGTAAAAACAGCATGATCAATTAAAAATCCACATATTTACATTTTTAAAAATGTAAGTAAACATTTAAAAATAAATGAAAACATATTTCGACAGGCAGCCGTCGTTATCATAACAACGCGGTTCTGTAATATCCGCTCAGCGGTAAGTATGAAAGATTGCATTACCAGAAACCCATTTTCGTAACTTGTGGTAAGCACAGCAAATAAAGTCCATTCAGGCCCTCCGCTAGTACAGCGATATGTCCACGACGGATTTACACGCTAACATCAGGTGTTCGAGTACCCTCGGTGGGCTCAGTAGATAGCCCGATGTGTCTTTGCTATAAGAAAACACATACATATAGTCCATTCTGTATCGGGCCCGGCATGGCCATGTTGTTAAGGAACTCGACTCGTAATCTAAGAGTCGCGGGTTCGAATCTCCGTCACACCAAATACGTTCGTCCTTTCAGCTGTGGGGGCGTTATATTGGTATAGTTAATCCCACTATTCGTTGGTAAAAGAGTAGCCCAAGAGTTAGCGGTGGGTGGTGATGACTAGCTGCCTTCCCACTAGTCTTACACTGCTAAACTAGGGACGGCTAGCGCAGACAGCCCTCGTGTAACTTTGCGTAAAATTCAAATCAAACTAAACCGTTCTGTATCTTTGTATTAAAAACAACAAACAAACAAAATATACAATATTCACTGTTCTACTTTTACATATGATAAAGTTATAGAATCAATACGCAAAAGTAAAACATAAAAAATATGGATTTTTCACTAACTGCCTGAGGTAGGAGTAAGAGGTTGTTGTTGTTTTTTGAATTAAGCACAAAGCTACACAATGGGCTATCTGTGTTTTGCCCACCACGGGTATCGAAACCCGGATTTTAGCGTGTAAGTCCGCAGACATACCGCTGAGCCGCTGGGGGGCCAGGAGTAAGAGTAAAAGAACGATTTCCAAACACTATGTGTGAACTTTGTCCGCACTGGATATGGCAGATACTGTGTAACTGACATACACTGCTGGCCAAAATCTTAAGGCCAATGAACATAAAGAAAAAATATGCATTTGCGTTATTAGACTCAACCATTTATTTGGGTAGAGCTTCGAAAGATGAAAATAAGAAAAGGAAAAATAAAAATAAAAACCTTTTAGCATTTAATAGAGAAAATGAGAACACTATAAAATTAGTCTAAATATTAGCTGGTCAAAAGTTTAAAACCATACCAAAAAGAAGTCCTAAACAAGGTAAGAAATGCACAACAAGAGATTTAATTAGTGAGTTGCACGGCCGTCATTGCGAGTAACAGCAAATATTCGCTTTGGCATGGCTTGGCATGGTCAATATAAGAATTTGCAGAAGGCTAGCTGGAATGTTATTCCAAGTGGTGAAGATGACTTCACGAAGACATGCATTGTTTGCGATTGACGTCCATTTTTATAGGTTTTCCTTGCCATCAACCCCCAAACATTTTCAATAGGGTTAACTTCGGGCGAACACACTGGATGGTCCAAAAGAATCACGGTATTAGCCATGAAACAGTCCTTTGTCCTGCGGAGATTGTGGTTTGCAGTGTTGTCCTGCTGAAAGATCCAATTATTTCCACACAAGTTAGGGCCTTCAGTGAGTAAGGATGCTCTCTCAAACATGAAAATGTAGCCAACTACTGTTTGATGCCCCTATATAACCTAAAGCTCCATTGTTTCATGGAAGGAGAAAGCACCCCAGATTATGACTGAACCTCCTCCACTGTGTCGTGTAGAAAATGTCTCAATTAGAAGATCCTTATTGTGCCAGTAACGTTGGAAACCATCTGGACCATCCAGGTTAACTTTTTCTCATCAGAGAATAGAACCTTTGTCCACTTTTCTACATCCCATGCTTGGTGCTTCTCAGCAAAGTTTAATAGGGCCATTTCGTGGTGTGGAAGGAGGCGTGGCCTTTGAAGATGTTTACGGTTTTTAAAGCCTTTCTCTCGTAGATGCCGTTTTATTGTTCTTGAGCTGCATTCTGCGTCCGTAAGGGCTTTAATCTGGTTCGACGATCGGCTGGTGTCTTGTCGGACAATCCGTTTAATTCTCCAGCTCAACATCGGCGAAAGTTTCTTGGGACGGCCACTTGAAATTTTCGTTTCAAAGACCCCTCAGGGTCTTTTAAGAAATTTGCAACAGTAGTTTTACTACGCCCAATCTCACCAGGAATGACATGTTGAGAGAGATCTTGCTTTCGCAGTTCGACAATTCTCCCACGTTCAACTTTTCAGCCTTTGCCATGTTTTTACTCAATGCAACACAGTAGATGTCAGTGGAAGATGTTGACAATGCTCATGCTTCAACACAAATAACTAACTTTCGTTACATGTTTACCGATTAACGTTTCGTTTCAGTATGGTCTTAAACTTTTGACCAGTTAGTATTTAGGCTAATTTCATAGTGTTCATATTTTCCCTATTAAATGGTAAAAAAATGTTTTTTATTTTATATTCCCTTTTTTTATTCTCATCTTTTGAAGTTTTACTCAAATAAGTGGTTGAGTCTAACAACGCAAAATGCATATTTTTTCTTTATATTCATTTATCTTAAGATTTTGGTCAGCAGTGTATTGCTGTAAATTTTTGTCTTTCATTCGTCATTTATTATAATCATTCGCATCTTCTCTTTTCCGTTTAGGTAGATTCATGAATAACGCCAAGTGCGTTAAGGCGTGCGACTCGTAATCTGAGGATCGCGGGTTCGCGCCCTCGTCGCGCCAAACATGCTCGCCCTCCTAGCCGTGGGGGCGTTATAATGTGATCGTCAGTCCCACTATTCGTTGGTACAGAAGTAGCCCAAGAGTTGGCGGTGGGTGGTGATGACAAGCTGCCTTCCCTCTAGTCTTACACTACTAAATTAGGGACGGCTCGGTGCAGTGGGCTAACAACCTTCTCACTTAAAAAACATGTTAAAGAATCCGTAAGTGATTGCGGCCATATGTTCCTTGATGGAACCGAGTGGTGAATGAATGAATGAAACGCAGCAGTTGGCCTAATGTAGCTTTCACTCTAAAAAAAACAAACAGCAATACGCACCAGTGGCACAGCGAAAAGCCTGCAAACTCACACCGCTTAAGACCTGTGATGGGCGGAGCATAAGTTGTATATTATGCAGCTTTGTGCTTAATTTCAATCAATGTAAAAAAGCCCTACACACATTATTTCAAACGGATAAAGAACTACTTCGCAGTTTAGAATTTTTAGCATAGAACAAGGAGTCGTGAATACATTACTATTAATTTGTATGTTTAAAAAAGCCTTCAGACAGGAAAATATCATATTTTTACATATTTTATAAGCAACAGTAAAATGATGTTTATATAGTAAAAAAACTTGGATAATACTGCACTGTGACTTTTGTTTGTTTGTTTGGCCCGGCATAGCCAAGCGCGTAAGGCGTGCGATTCATAATCCGAGGGTTGCGGGTTCGCGACAAAAACAAAAACAACAATTGTTTATTTGTTTTGAATTTCGCACAAAGCTACTCGAGAGCTATCTATGCTTGTCGTCCCTAATTTAGTAGTGTAAGACTAGAGGGAAGGCAGCTAGTCATCATCATCCACCGCCAACTCTTGGGCTACTCTTTTACCAACGAATAGTGGGATTGACTGTAAAATTATAACGCCCCCACGGCTGAAAGGGCGAGCATGTTTGGTGCGACGGGGATTCAAACCCACGACCCTCGGGTTACGAGTCGAACGCCTTAACCTACCTGGCCATGCCGGGCCTATTAATAAAAAGAATAAAGCATCTATGACGTCATCAATTTTTTCTTCATTTCAACTGTACTTATGAAAGCCCAACAATTTTTTTCAATAAAGAAAATGAAAGATTTATGTTGCTTGGCAACTGTAGATTTCTCACAAAATATATAGACATATTGCTGTGCTTTGGAAGCTCCTAGATGTGGTATAGAAGTTAAACTACGTTTCAGGAAATTTGTGAGCCAAGTCCTGTGTTTAACGATGAATACTTTAAGAATTAGCTGGCAACTTCGATTTATTTCAAGAGTAAAATAATCAAGAGGTTTTAATGAAATTAAACATCGCTATATAGTACATGCATACACACATACTTTTGTTTGTTTTTTAATTTCGCGCAAAGCTACACAAGGGCTAAGTACGCTAACCGTCCCTAATTTAGCAAGACAAAATGGAAGACAGCTAGTCATCAGCACCCACCGCCAACTCTTTTTCTACTCTCTTACTAACAAATAATGGGATTGATCATTACGTTATAACATCCCCACGGCTGAAAGGGCAAGCATGTTCGGTGCTACTGTGATCCTAATCCGTGGCACTCAGATTACGAGTCGAGCTCCCCTTAACTATCTGGTCATGCCGGTCCGATACGTACTTAACTCATATTTGAGTGAGAACTCTCTCATCAAGCAACTTAATTAATCACAAAGCTACACAATGGGTTATCTTGGCTCTGCTCACCACTTGTATCGAAGCCCGGTTTGTGTGACATACTGCTCTGCCAGTAAGGGGTAAATAACATAATTTATAATAGTTAATTAGAACTGATATTTGTATTGATCCTGGCTAACATTTTATAAACAGTGTCGCAACAACTAAGGTTTTGTGTTCTAAAAGATGCGTAAAACTTATTCGTGAAGCTTAGAAAATATTTTCGTTGTATGAGTGCAACAACACATATAGTATTATTAGAAGTGTTCTCATTTTCTTAAAGGGAAGTCTACATATGGAGTTTTGAACTTTTGAGTATCCTGGGCACCTAGTATAAGTAGCTTGTTTAATTATTTTATATTAGATGCTGTTCGGAAGTACAATAATCCTCTAATGCTCGGCTGTCACAATCAAATATGTACGGAGAAAAGTAAATCAGCGGGCTACTTGTATAGAAAACTGTTTATTAGGTCTATATCTTGTAGCTGAGGTTTTATTATCATAAACTCTGAACTGTTGGGGCATTTAATTTCAATTTTAAAATTAATTTTTTTTCGAGCAATGTGCCAGAATTTGTAGAGAAAGTCATCGTAAATGCATAACTTTTTGGTAATGTGTCAGAGGTGTTTCCTTAAATGGATCCACCACCCCCGCATAGTAATATTAGTGGTAAATAAAAAAAGTCATAAAATACAATTTTCGTTTAGTCTAGGCTCAATTATGCATAACTGTTATACATACAATCATGTAGAAGAAGAAAAATAATATGATATGCCAATCATTTGTTCGATAACTTAAAATAGCAAACATTTTTTAGAATTAGAATTTATTTACACACTCACACTCAGTGTGGGGATAAATGGACTAAAACTTTATATGATTGTTGATTGACAACGAAAAAGTACACATATTTTTAAATAAATAACTACTTGTTATCGCTCTGTAAATATTATAACTTTTAGCAGCGGTATAGCGACTCACAGAATAACACTGAGTTTTTTTGTTTTTTATTCAAGTAGCCACATTTCTTAACCAATTTCAGATTTAATTACTGTCGCGGCTATTGAAGACTTCCCCTTGTGGTTTTTAAGAAATACATCATAGAGCTTCATAAAATTATTCAGGTAAAATGTATGAAAATAAATAAGACAAATCGAGCAAAGAGTGGACAGAATTAATATTAGATACTATAAAATGTTTTTCTTTTTTGGCACTGTTCTATAGACACAAGAAAAATGCGGCTATACTGCTTTGAATTTTTAAAACACCTCTTAATTTCTTGAAATAAAAATAATATAGCATATTTTAATTTAAATACGAGAGTACGAAATTGAATTGTTTATACACTTATCTGTTTGTTAATTTTAAACTAACGGTAACAGTGTGGCAAACATTATAGATCAGAAGCTTTTTATATTACAACTAGTTACCAAATTAAACCGTTTTTGATCTGAGTGTCATAACTTGTCACAACTGTTTCAACTATTTTATTAAAGGAACGCTGGGTTTTAGCATCGCCTTCAACTACAGATTTATTTTTGACAAATAGCAACTATTGTTTGAGTGGACATGAAGTTTCTTTTTCAGCGCGTTAAAACATCCTTTCCATATTGTCGGAGAAGCTCCCATCTTTTTAGTTTCTCGTTCTGTGATGGACTGTGCTTTATTAAGACTTTGACCTTACAAATATGGTTCTGTGGCTGGAATATTAAATAAATCCAACAACTCGACATTTGCTACGCAAACTATTGTATCTATAAGTCACAATCTACGCACAACCAATTCGTTTCTTGTTTTAAAATCCTGATTATTTTGTTTATTGAGAAAAAAAGCTTTTGTTTTTTATCTAACAAACAGTTGCCAGTTGTAACGATCTGCATTTGTGTGTTTTTATGTCTGGAGTAATGTAATCGTCATATTTAACAAATTTTTGTTAGTAAATTACTTTAGGTTTATTATTATTTATGCTTCATTAAATACATGGTGTCCCAAAAATGTACACATACTTTGAATGATTATAAATACAATGTTTATCAAGATATATCTAGGTTTTATAATCCAAGTTTAAGAAGACAACTGTAGAACCTTTTGAGTTATCGCAGGTGTTCGAACTGATGACCGTTCTGATCCAGGCACTGCTGGTAACGCGGACAGATGAAATTGCAAACTTCACGAATCATTTTATTTGGTATCTGGGTACATTCTCTTTCAATTGCTGCTCTCAGTTTATTGATTGTTGCAGGTTTTGTGCTATAAACCTTATCTTTGACGTATCCCCATAAAAAAATCCAGAAGTGTGAAGTCTGGTGAGCGTAGTGAAAATTCAGTGATACCTCTTTGCTCAATCCATCTGTTTGACAAATTTTCGTCAAGATAGGCCCTCACATTACGATGGTAATGGAGAAGTGCTCCATCTTGCTGGAAATAAAACTCCTCATCTCCAAATTGCTCTCGAATACGTAACACGACAGCTTCTTGCGGCAAGATCAGACAAACAAGACCAGTGACTGTGTTTTCAAAAAAGAATGGTCCAGTTATGCCCAAAGCTGATAATGCACACCACACTGTAACCCCTGTTATGTTTACTTGGTGTTGAACTGTAACATGCAGGTTCTGAGGTGCCCAGTAGGTGAAACTGTGGGTATAAACTGAGCCATTTAACTTAAATGTGGCCTCATCGCTCCAGACAATCTTGTTTGGAAAATGTGCATCCTCTACAGATTTTGCCAGGTACCACTCACAAAATTCAAAACTCCGGTCAGAATTATCTTCATTGATGGCGTGGACTAATGCCGGAATAAAATCTTTCCAAAGAACGCGCTTCAATATCCAATGGACGCTCGATTTTGGGATTCCTGTTTCACGCGCTGTTTGCTGAATAGATTGTTTTAGAGATTGGTGGAGAATTTTTAACAGCTCTGCTTCTCGTGTGGGACTGGTGGACGACCACGGCATTCCAAATAGCTCTTTAAGGATGTTTCGAATAGTTACGTTTGTTTTAAACTTATCTCTGATGAGAGTAATAGTGAGTCACGGTGGTGGATCTGTTTGAAACTCCCTTCTAAACCGTATTTACACTTCAGCTACGTTCTCACACTTCCAGTAACACTTTAAGATAAATTTCCTTTTCTCAAAGCTTAGTCTTGCTTCTGCCATTACTTCAGATCAGTTGCACTTGTAAAATAAGAAAGTTTGAGTGAGTTATAATAATTCAAAGTGTGTATACATGTTTTGGGGACACCCTGTACATTAATAAATGTTTAAATACGGTTCCGATGTTGAAAAAATAGTGTCCTGTTGAAATAATAATAACAATGGTCTAAAATTATCGATAAACAATTTTATTTATTACCATAGTAATGCTCATTGAAAAAAGGTTAGTTGAGTTGTATGCGTGTAATTAAGTTCAAACCCCGTCACATCAAACATACTCGCGCTTTCAGCTGTTGGGGCTTTATAATGTTACTGTCAATCCCACTATTCATTAGTAAAAGAGTAGCTCAAGAGTTAATGGTGAATGGTGACAACTAACTGCCTTTCCTTACACTTGTTAAATTAAGGACGGCTAACGCAGATAGTCCTCGTGTAGCTTTGCGCGAAATTCAAAACAAATCAAACAAAACAAATGTGTAATGTAATGAATAACAGTTAAATGACACGTGGCGCCACTGAATACAACTTCATTACTAGAATCGCAATTAGTGCCATATACTATAAAACAATTAATATCATCCATTGCAAAATAAATTTAGTTCTTATAAGCAGTCTTTAACTGGTTTATATCGCATCAAGATTAGAATTAAAATTCTACGCGATAATGTTACAAATTCTTAGAAATGCGCTTTAAAATAATATGGGACAGAAGAACAGCTAGATTGAAACATTTTCAAACGGTGTTGAACTACGATTGAAGTCTAATATCATCTTATTTATCATAAGAGACACTACTAATATTCTAATTCCACCTAATCTAGATTTTTTCTTTATTCATGAACATATGATTAAAACTTTTAAAGATTTGCTACGACATCTGGTAATTATATCTCAATAATTAATTAATATTTCATGTCAATGATGTCATTTGAAGAAAGATAGGTCTTGTATTATTAGCAAGAAGCTAAAAAAAATATGTTATTTAAGTTTCTAATTTGTTCCTTAACTCCTTGTGCGGACCTTTGTTAGTACAGCGGTATGTCTCCGGATTTACAACGTTAAAATCAGGCGTTCGATTCGCCTTGGTAGGCTGAGCAGATAGCCCGATGTTGCTTTGCTATAAGAAAACATAACTCCTCGTGCGTGCTGTCAAACACATCAACGTTGTTGCTAAATTTATAACATAATTTTTTGACTTAGCTGCAGATATTAGTCTTGTTGGCATGAGGACACGAAGCAAATCGAAAAAAAAATTTAATTTCGAATATGAAAAAGGTGGTTACGGTAGAACGCAACGACAGTATCTTAAGATATTGAACGATGTTGTCTTGAGACATTATTATGTCTCAATTAATCTCTATATGGAGTTTGAATATAATTTTAAACTAGAACATTTAACAGAAAATTCAACACCAAACGAAAGTTATATTTAGTGTTTCTCATAGGCACTGCGTCTATCTTATTGTATTGGCAGATGTTATCAACCGTATCCCTGTGGGACAGCAGTAAGTTTATGAACTTACAATGAAAAAATCCAGGATTCGATTCCCGCGATGAACACAGCAGACGGCCTCATGAGGCTTTACTCCTAAACAAACAAATAATATTAATCTTGGTACGAGGCATTTAATGACATATATCTATTTTCTACGAGATATTTGTTGTGTAGGATTTGGACTGTCTTGATTTCATTTGATATGGATAAATCGTACGTTATATGAACGCTGTTCAAGGTTTCATATTGCTCTCGGCACTGCTTCATCCGTTATCGATCGAAATTAATCAAATAGCCACTATTACCACTTTTGTCTGACTCCGTTATTTTCACTTTAAGAAGCTTCTGCGAAAGATGGCGCAATCAGTTAGACATCACAGTTTCGTCTAAACGTTAGCTTCCAATTACCACGTTCATTTTTCATTGGAATTAGATCTCAGAAAAAAAAGAATATTTGATTTTGAATTGTTACTAGAAGCTTGTGAGCCTTCGCCAACTTTAAATCCTTGTTGTTTTATATTGTTAAACTGTATCAGGAGATACCCCAAATTTAATGGCATTATATATTTGGGTTGGAAGGTTTTCTTTCGTAACTGCACTTTTCGCTTTGTGAATGAAGACGTTGTTCTAGCTTGGTGTTACGTTTTTTATGTGGACTGAACACAACAGAAAGACACATATAACAGCTTGTATAATTTATTACAATAAACTATTATATATGTGACAGATATAAAATAAATTATATAATAACAATGACAGATGTTCAGTTTCAACCTTCAAAATTTATTACAATACAAAATGGTATTGGCCTGTGTCCAATATAATGATCCAGAATGAAAGTCCAAAAGTTCAGATCAAAAATCCAAAATTCTAGTCTAGGGTGTGAATTTGGTCCCACGAAGAAATTCCGAAGTTTGAATGGAGAAGTCCAGAAACGACTCACAGTCCAATAAATTTGACGAAGTTCTTTTTACGATGTTTTTGATGAATGTCTCAAATTTGTCGTTTTCCAACTTGCCCCGGTCTCCTCTAAACAGTCCTATACGTGTTGACCTTCACTATCACCAGTAATTCGAACGAATCGTAAAGATTGACGAAACAAAATCACAGCTTTTGTAGATCTAGCTCCAGTCAAAAACCCAAGTTAAATAAACGCACAGCAAACGTTGAAAAATTCTCAAACGACGACAACATCCTTGAATCGAATGAAAACGAATGACTGACTGACTCTCCTCGCATCGCCGTCTGTTTATATACTAGTAGGCCTACTGTATTCTCGAACAATCGCATAACTTCTGCAGAATTCCAGAGTAATCTGGATTCGTCTCGTATAGACACCAGGCCAAAATACATTTTATTTATAGACAAATGATCGATCTACCTAATTCTAGAAATTTCTACATGAAGAACAACATATTTTATTGATTTGAACTTCGAAACAATAATATAAACAACAACAACAACAAAATTCTACCGATAGATATGGAAATCCAACCACAACACGACATGGCATTTCAAGCGCTTTATATACAACACTTGGTGTGAGATGTGGTTTTATTTATCGTTGCTGTCCTAAACGCTTTACTGTGCTAATGTTTCTGTTTCTATTGAGAATGTTGAAATAGATATAAAATATATATCCTGCATATGATCTATATCAATTAATAATAACGTTGTATAAGTATATTTTACCGCAAAAGAATGTGATATTCTTTGTCATTCATAGTTATCTTCGATAGTATTATAGATTGAATAGTCTATAAACTTTTGTGAACAAATATGTAGGTGCTACAGATGTCGTCCGCGACGACTTTCTAATATTAGCATACGCAATTTTTTTTTAAATTTCGCGCAAAGGCACACGAGGGCTATTTGCGCTAGCTGTCCCTAATTTAACAGCGTAAGACTAGAGGGAAGGCAGCTTGTCATCACCACGTACCACCAACTCTTGGGATACTCTTTTACCAACGAATAATGGGATTGACCGTAACAAAATAACACCCCCACGGCTAAAGGGCGAGCATGTTTGGTGCGACGGGGATTCGAACCTGCGACCCTCACATTACTATTCGAACGTTTTAGCCCACCTGGCCATGCCGGGCCTTCGTTTAGCATACGCAAATTGTTCTCATAAAAATCAGTTATGTCTCACTTACTAAGCGTTTTAAAGAATACGTGTAACTTGCGATTCCAACTTGTTTTATGGTTCAATGTTTCTGTTTAACAATTATTTGTTTTATTGTCGAGTTCTTAAAAATAGCTTCTGACCTCAATCATGAATACATTTAAAAGATAAAAATATTAGTTTTAAAAAACATCTTTCGGTTAACACGTGTGTTAAACGTTTTGTACCGTAACTATTGCAAGTATATGAAGACTTATTTACTTCGTAAAATCTAATTGTTTCAGTTACAGGTGTGTACTTGTTTTGCATTAATGAAACGTGAATATATTCGTTCCTTAATGAAACTCTTACACAATATACACATATATGTATTATATACATATCTATGTATTACACAGTTTATATATCTATGTAACTCCTCATCAGTTTGATTATTCTAGTCTGCCTGTTTGGTTGTATCTTGTTTTATATATATTTAGGCAACATTTTATGTGTAATCAGCAACGAAATATAACTGTAAAAGGAAACTATTTGTCACGTTAATTTACTTGTAATTATTCATATAAAAATCGACATCTGTTTTAGGTTTTTATCTTTATTTTACCCCAGCAACATTATGGAGAAGTTGTCAGTGAAAACGCTGGCTCTGGACCATTAAATCCCACATAAATGTCAGATGGGCATTAAGAGAGAATAGAGAAGTTACGAAAACTTTAAATGGGATCGTATTTCAGAAACAGTGAGAGCTAGCTACTGAAGGTGAAAGAGCTCACTGTTCTTTCTGAAATACGACCGTCGTCTTTTTATAGGCAAGAAAGTTTGGTTTGGTGAGAACGCAGATAAGTGTTATGTGGATCGTTAACCTTTTATAGAAGCTCACGTGCTGTTTACAACAAGTATTAGGAACCTTAAACTCTGCACAAAACGTTTTCTATCTTTGTTTTATTCCAGTCTGAAATTAAATAATGCCATTAATTACCTTAGCTATTTATTGACCAGGTTTTATTATTTGTTTAATGAAGTAGATAAAGTCTTTGTTTGTTTTGTATTTTGTTTTATTATGAAACTCAGAACGATACAAGACAAATGTTTTGTTTAAACAAGAATGTTAAATTCAATACATAAATCTACAGCTCACAAATACGTACATAGTACGTATTTATATTACAGCGTACGAATACACAAAATAAAATACATTTACTTTGAGTAAAATAGATTCATATACAATAAAATACGTGCATAACGCACACATTATAATGCACATTTATTTTAAAAATGTGCCCATGTATTAAAATAATGAAGTTGCATCAACATGTGTGTACAAATGTGCAAGTAAATACGCGTGCATGCTCTAAAGTAATATTCGGGTACATTCAGTAATATATACGTAAATTTAATAAAATACACAAGTACATAAAACTAATTTGTTTTGAATTCATTTCGCTTAAAACTATTTGAAGGCTATTTATGTCAGTCGTCCTTAATTTAGCAGTCATAGACTAGAGGGAAGACAGTTACTGAATATCATTCACTGCCAACCTTTAGGTTATTCTTTTATCAAACAGTAGCGGGGAGTGATTGTAACATTATAATACCCCAACGGCTGAAAGGGCGAGCACGTTCGGTGGCGGGAATTCGAACCTGTACCAGCACATTGCAAATCTAGTATCTCAACCAACACGTGATTAACGCAAGTACCTGTTATTGAAGACGAAAGGCGAAAGACTTTCGAAACGTCGTCCTCTAAACTTGTGTTTCCACAAGAGGCAGTTGCCATCCATTCTACAAAGTTTCATCATGAATATTCTGCCTAAACAATTTACCAAAGAATACCTGTCCTTGTTTTGGCTAATAAGAAGTAGTGGACACTGGTTACTAGTCTTTAATAAATGATGATTTGGGAAACCATTTGGATAAATACAAAGATAGTATACGAAATCATCATTTGGTCAACTGACCATACTGACATGAGAGACCAAGAATGCGTATTCAACAAAACGACTGGATAAATCAGTAAATAAAACATAGTCTGATTAACTGCACCGAAAACTTATCTGATAGACACCTTACTTAGGATTCCCGACTGGCACAGCGGGAAGTCCACGGCTTTATAAGGCTTAAAACAATGGTTCAATTCCCGTCGGTAAACTCAGTAGATAGCCCGATGTGGTTTTGCTATAAGAAAACAAACATATATTAGGCTTTAAGAATCATCATTGTATAACTCGAGAGACAAATGAAATTCAAAACATGTTCTATAAAAGGTGTGCTTGCGTCATGTTATCTTTTTATTCGAACCAGCTTTTCGGAACTCTTTAGAAGCCGTCATCAAGTTTTATTTTCAGAGGAATTTGAAAGTTAGCATTAATAAAAGAAATGAGTGAAAAATATTAATGTCGCGTTAATGTAATTGTATTAAGGTACATTAAAATTTTGTTTACAACAATATCGCATTAAACCATATGTGGTCACTAGGTAAACCATGCTGATGAACCCAAATATTGCTTATGCCACATACCCAGAAGAAAAACTGTGTTTAACAACATAAAGGTTGCGTATTGATAACGCGCAGCTGCCAAGGAAGTTGCTCAGATAAGCATAGGGATAGTATGCGAAATAATCACTTGGATTTCACTGAGAGACCAGTAGATTATCGTAAATATTGCAAATTTGATAAGTGAACATTAGTGGAACCGTTCGTGTTGATGAACACAAAACTAATTGGTTAAACAATAGAGGCTACAGAAGGAATCGTGTAATCTAAATAACAACAAGAACAGATGGAAATATTATGCAACTCCAACTATTTTGAGTTATAGTCATTCTTTAAGAAATTACGAGCTAATTATTTTTCTAAATTTCTTTCAAGTATTATTTTTGAAATGTATGAGATCATTATGTAAATATATATATATATGTAAAAATGTAGCTGTGTTACTTACCAGTACAGGGTTTTGTAGTAGTGAAAAACATAAGGATTTTCACTGAAGCACACTCACTTCTCTGATAAACAGAAAACTGTTTATTAAAGTGAAATAAACGTACATTCTTGCACATTGACTGTAGTAGAATATTCTTATGATCTGTTTCTTCAAACGGAACTTCTTATTTATTACATCAGTCCGAATTTCGTCTAGATAATGTAATATAATAGAGAACACTATTCATGCACAATTTAAAGATAAAAGATTAAAAGTAGCAACGAAACAAGAGTTTGCATCTGGGATAACCTGTTTATATAGCGTGGTTTTATTTACCAAGAGAAGATGTATTTTCATTAACGCACAGCCGACCTTTTCATCCATCAATGTAGTTCATATGTCTCATAAACTTTGTCATAAACAGCTTCATGCAAGTGGCTTGTTTCATATAGGTTGAATTGTAGTTGAAGTTTTGCAAATCTATTATTAGACGACCACTAAACTCTCTACTTGACTGTTTTCAAAAGATTGGGAGCTAACAGAAACACATGTTGTGTAATCAATTTCGTGGCTGCTTTGAAGTCTTGTTAAAGTCCCATCGACAGCTAACTATTTGGAGTAAGACAGCCACGAAACTGCTTATGCTTCAAAATTAAATGTTATCTTAGCTCAACACTGACAGGTAGGTATAGATTATGTCAAGTTCTTTTCACTGTAAATGTTGCCGCTGTAATCTTCAGGTTTCATTAGTGGAACAGACTACCAGTTAGAAAACTCACAAAACTAAGAACACATAATAGTATATAAATTCATGGACTTTGGTGAACATACAGTTGCTGGTTGCACTGTTGTTGTTTTTTGGAAGAATAATAGTAACAAGTTTTTCTCCTCATTTTCTCCGTACACATAATTTATTCGTTAAGAAGATGAATATCTCAGGATTTATACCACTTGTTAGCGGGTGTTTGTTTGAAAAACAGAAAAAGATATTTCAATGTTTTTCAAAATAATTAGAATTGTACACTTTAGATCCTTTAAACGTGACACACTTCTCCAGTTCTTGTAAAATGGATTTTAACAAGATAAGTACTTTAAAGATGTCATAATAACAAAAATGACTTTTATCAACGTAATTCCTTCAAATGTGTCAAAGAACAAATGTGTGGATTTTAACAACTTAGAACTTTAGACGTGAGATATTTTACAGATACGTGGTTTTAAACAAGTTAAGCTTTTCAAAAATGAGACATTTCATAAATAAGCAGCTTGCTCAAAAATACCTGACCAAGTGGGTTAAGGCGTTCGACTCGTACTCCAAGGGTCGCGGGTTCGAATCCCGGTCGCACCAAACATGCTCACCTTTTCAGCCGTGGGGGCATTATAATGTGATGAACAATCCCACTGTTGGTTGGAAAAAGAGTAGCCCAAGAGTTTTGCGGTGGGTGGTCAAGCTCTTAGAATAAAAAAATATGTTCAGAAGAAACAGCCTACAGGAAACTAAGGATCTAAAACAAACCGTGTTACAAAAAGGGTATAAAGATACAGAAATTGACAAGCAAGATGAGAAGGCTAAAACACTCAGTGTAAAAATATTCTAAATTAGAGTAACACTAAGCCTTCAAATATAATTCCTCTTGTTATTATCTATCAGTTTAAACTCAAAAATGTTTCACGAATTCTGAAAAAACAGTTTTATCTACTACAGCTCAAACAGATATTTTCTGAAGTTCTCGTTGTCTCCTTCCGAAACAGCAGAACTTGAAAAGATATTTTTGTTCACACAAAAATAAATTACATTCGCCCCTCCAAAATGGTTGTTGTCCATGAAATAAAGTCAGTTGTCAAACCTGCAAATTCATAAAAACCCCTCACTCTTTTTCCGGTAGTGCCTGGCATGGGCGAGCGCGATAAGGCTCGTAATCCAAGGGTAGCGGGTTCGAATTGTCGTCGCACCAAACATGCTCGCCCTTTCAGCCGTGAGGTCGTTATAATGTGACGATCAATCCCACTTTTCGTTGGTAAAAGAGTAGCCCAAGAGTTGGCGGTGGGTGGTGATGACTAGCTGCCTTCCCTCTAGTCTTACACTACTAAATTAGGGACGGCTAGCACAGATACCCCTCGAGTAGCGTTGTGCGAATTTCAAAAACAAAGAAACTTTTTTCCAGCCTCTCGCCAGTACAGCGGTAAGTCTCCGTATTTCCAACGCTAAAATCAGGGGTTCGACTCCCCTCGGTGGGCTGAGTAGATAGCCCGATGTGGGTTTGCTATAAGAAAAACACACACGCTCTTTTTTCCAACAAGCACAATAAAAGAAATTTTAAAATATCTGAAGAAATCACTTGTGGAACAAAAACACCATTTATTTTATACAGTGGAAAAAACAAACAACTCTTAGAGAACGTTTCAACAACAACAAATCTTTTATTAAAACCGAAAAATATCTTCCTGTCGCTCAACACGGTCACTCTATTAACGATGTTACTCTCTCTGACATTAAAACAGGATTCAGAACTAAAGCAGACAGAAAAGTAAAAGAAGCATATTGGGAAAGTAATTCTTTCTTAATCCAAAGATGAACTAGGAAGTTCGAAACGTTGTTCTTTCCTTATCAATAAAAGTGTTAACAGCCATACTAGCATTTCTGAGATACAGAAGCATATTGGATTGCTAGGCTAAACACCGTTCAACCTTTCGAAATTAATCTAGATCCAGGAATCAGTGATCTCTGGTCACTAGTTTTATCTCTGTAATAAAAATAACTTCTTTCTTCACTTATTTTTTATGAAATATCAAAGCTGATTTTTTAAAATTGATCAGTATATTATACCTTTTTCAATCAACTTCCAGGTGTTATCTTTATTTTATTTTACTTAAACATCCAAGCATATTAAAAAGTACACAAACATTTAGCCATTTCAACATTAAAATATCACGAACCTCTTTTCATACACTCTCTCGCCATCGGCTACTTTGCACCGGAAATGAGATGCTCACAACAGTATACAGAGAAATAAACAATTCTCGGAAAACCGGATGACCTTCATGATGTCACTAAACATCCTCTCTCTATATATATTACTCGTTCAATCACACTACCACTCCCAGTTTACCTTAAAAGAAGAAAGGTTCACCTTTCGAAAGCGCTAGGGTAATAAAGTTTTTATTTCACTCATATATAAATATATATATTCTATTATTTTATTATAAAATTATTTTACACGACACATAATAAAAAATGATTCATGAAATACTAATTTAAAGAATGACACTTCTGCCAGTGCCTGTTTCCCTTCACTGAGGAGGAGGGATGCCTGTTTAAGTTATACCATGCATTTTAATAGAACTAGCTGCAGTGCCTTGGTCAATACTGAATAAATGTATATAACCTATCCACCATTTTTGATTTTGTTCCGCGGAATACAGTTTGGGAACAAGGTACGGTTAGCAGAGGTAGCCCTAAAGTAGATTTTCTCAAAATTCAACAAGCGAATAGTTGTGCTGGATGCAAAGATAAGTTATGATAGACTTTGTATTTCTCATAGATCCAGCCTAGATGATGACCTCCAGTACTGAGAATGGCTTGTGTCAAACAATAAATAGGCCTGAATTGCTATTTCCCAAATCTCTGATTTAGAATCTTCAATAGTCCAACTCAGAGGAGTTTGGTAAGAAAATATTTGCAGTCAAATATAACTTTAATCGCAAATATCCCCACACTAGTGTAGGCGTTGTTGTATGTAATATTCGTTTTGCACTAAGTACAAGTTTATGTGTCTGGATTAAAATGCGTTAGCAATGAACCATGTTTAAGTTTTGATCTTACTTTGAGGTTCTGATCGTTTATGAATAAAAAAGTTGCTATTAAGAACTCTTACACTGGCTTGCTTTATATTATGTGACATCACTTTTGAATCTTCCTAATAATGATATTTCGGGATAACGAATGCTTCAGAATAAAGATAGGGAGTTTATTTCGCACAGAGAAAAATCTTGAATAATATGTTAAAAAAGGGCCCGGTATGGCCAGGTGGGTTAAGACGTTCAACTCTTAATTTGAGGGTCGCGGGTTCGAATCCCTGTCGCACCAAACACACTTCCCCTTTCAGCCGTTGGGGAGGTATAATGTGATGGACAATCCCACTATTCGTTGGTAAAAGAGTAACCCAAGAGTTGGCGTGGGTGGTGATGACTAGCTGCTCTTCCTGCAATCATACACTGTTAAATTAAGGATGGCTAGCGCAGATAGCCCTCGTGTAGCTTTGCGCGAAATTATAAAACAAACAAACAAACAACGTCAAAAAAAGTTTAACTGTCTATGTCGCCCAGCGATATTGATTTTCAGCTAAGTATTTTTGGAAGCGATAAACTTATTCTACAGACACGTGATGCGCTAAATTTATAAAGGTCGAAGCATCATTTTATGCCTTATGTCTATTTGTAAAGAAGAAAGTCTTATAGTTGACAACAAAAAGTAGATATGTGTGACAATTTTGCTCTTTAAATTATTTGTTTCATGACTTCTAAAGTTTAATATGAGATGTATTACATTTCTTTAAAAACAGAATTCTGTTCTTTTGCATCAAGCATAAAGTTGCACAAACAGTTATTTATATTTATAGGTATCGACACCCGGTTTTAGAGGTATAAGTCCGCAGGCATACCACTGTACCATTAGGGGGCAAAAATAGTAAGAGTCAAACTATTTTCGAAGAAAATTCCTGTCCTTTCAACTACAACTCGTGTTTCTAATCAACTTAATGTTTGATTATTAGGCATTTTTAAAGAAAGCAGCTACGTCAGCAGAGAAAAAGTCATTAAACTAGTATAACAGTCATACATTTAAAATATTTCAAAGGATGTATCAGATGGCATTCTTTAAGTCACTAAAAAAAATCGTTCAATTGTTACTTAATAACAGTAAAGAAAAAAAATTATACTGTTGCTACACAAAGCGTCTGTATTCTAATTCGTTTCTTTTTACGGTCATGTTAGTGCAGAGGTTTAGTACGTTTTAAGTTGAATTTGAAGCCTCACCATGACGTTACACTCAGCAATATGACATTCGGTCACGCATCTATCTGATGGTTATGGATCTTCATAAAATTTCCAACGTAGTTTTCATTTTTATCTATAAAGCTACTCCTTTCCTTTGCTACTTTTCAGTAGTTTGTTTCAACTGTATAATCGCTTAGAAATCTCCAGGTGTTGTGTACAGCTATTTGACTAGTATGTCTTCATATGGAATTTTTTCGCTGGTTAAGGAATGCGACAATTTAATAAATATTTCATGTTGCTTTTCCAGACTGAGGATCTTCTTAATTATGTTTAGTACCATTGTTTGGGACACGTAGACAGCATTCGTCACCGACATTTGTGTACGTAGAATCTCATCTATTACAACACGTTGCACTTGACTTACCACACCTGGGATACGAGTTAATACAGGTCTCTTCCTGATTCGTCCTGAAACCCCAAGATGATCCACTCTCTTAAGTTTCCGATGTCATTAGGTGCAACACATATCATAATATCAGAAACTTTAAACTCCCATGATCTGAGTGCCGTCCAGGTGATAGCACATGTACTATGCGGTTATACACTTACTTAGAAAGGAAATTCTGGTAAAGGAAACAATAAGGAACTAACTTGTATTCTCTACTGTTATACATCGTTGAACGTTAAGTAGTAAAGCATATAACAGTACTTTATTATGAAACATTCGGTCCAATATAGTTTAAATGGATATTTTAAAAATTATTGATATTATTGTGGAGGCATTTAAGCTACTTATACTCCTAGGTTTACATTTACATTGCTTGGTATTATATTATATAAGTTATAATTTGTTTTGTTTGGTTCTTGATTTGTATTTTCTCACAAAGTTTTATATAATTTAGAATCCGAAACTGTGGAAGTGTTGCGGATACGTTCTTAATCGGATGGCCAAGCTTCCCTAAGCCTCCACAACTCCATATCGCCGGCTTTGTTTTAGTGTATGAGTAACTTGCGACGGAAAGAGTTGTTACGACCAATTTTTGGTGGTATCATACTACCTAGGCCCGGCATGGCCAAACATGTTAAGGTGTGCGACTCGTAATCTGAGGGTCGTGGGTTCGCATCCCCGTCACGCCAAACATGCTCGCCCTTTCAGTCGTGGAGGTGTTATAATGTTACAGTCAATCCCACTATTCGTTGGTAAAAGAGTCGCCCAAGAGTTGATGGTGGGTGGTGATGACTAGGTGCCTTTCCTCTAGTCTTACACTGCTAAATTAGGGACGGCTAGCACAGATAGCCCTCGAGGAGCTTTGTGTGGAATTCAAAAAACAAACAAACTACCTAAAATATATCACAAAATGCATTTCTCATACATTTCATTTCACTGCGACTTAATATCTACAGTGACTTGTTAGTTAATTTGTGCTGAGGAAGATGACTTAATAAGCTTGGACCACATATTTCACGAGCTATAAGTGATTTTAACAGTTGTTGTCACACATAAAAGTAAATACGTTGTTGAAAAATCGATTATTTTATTTAAGAAAAGAATGTTAAACATGACTGGATGCTAAAAATACGATGCAACTATTTTTAACAACTACCAATTTATATTTTAAGTTTTTTCGTTGGAGACTGACAGTTGTTTTCAATCCTTTATCTTCAGCCTGAATCACTTCTTCAAGAACAGCAATTGAGAACAACAATATAATTAAATGGTTTAAGTTACGTGATAAGCGAATGTTTCGTCATGATGTCACCTCATCTATCTGTTTATTTTCTTACTCTTTTTCTAAGTAGCATCTATAATGGTTAAGAATAACACGGTTTAATTAAAACAAATATTATTTAATTAAACAAAACACACATCAGCTAATAAACCGCATTGTTTAAATAATAATCTACACTATTTTATTGTTAATAGAGGATGATAGGGATGGCGGTTTCTGAGAAATATTCTAGTCAGGCCAAATTAACGAAAGTACATAAGTTATGTCACAGCAAAGGGCCTTCAACTAGATCAGGTGGGAGAGGAGGTACTCGAGGTCACTCTTATATGCTTACCTCCCATTTTCACCTCATGTTCTTTAACGTTAGATTTTCAGAACTGAATAACCCACTAGTTCTCAGCAAGAATCGTTTCAGTGGCCCCCGTTTTCCGATCTACTATTCAAAGCAATTGTAATGACGAATAACTTCACTTCGCCTACGGCCCGGCATGGCCAGGTGGGTTAAGGCGTTCAACTCGTAATCTAAGGGTCGCGGGGTCGAATTCCGGTTGCACCAAACATGTTCGCCCTTTCAGCCGTGGGGGCGTTATAATGTAACGGTCAATCCCACTATTCGTTGGCAAAAGAGAAGTCCAAGACTTGGTGGTGTGTGGTGATAACTAGCTGCCTTCCCTCTTGTCTTACACTGCTAAATTAGGGACGGCTAGCGCAGAAATTCAAAAAACAAACAAACACTTCGTCTAATTTTTACGGCTGAAGAATTTAAAATAAATTGTCTTTTGCTCGGCGTATTTTAAAATATTACAATAATTATCGTCACCGAAAAAAGTGAAATTAAGACACATTAAAAGTTAAAAGCAAGTAAGTAGAAAACACTGAAAAAGGCTATAAATACAAAAATATGAAATAAAACCATTTTGCTGGTATGTTTATGACCAAGTTGTAGCTTCATAATCTAAGGGGAACATTTTAAGTTATGTAACTCAATTTGTTTTAAAACAAAACACTCAGCTTTAAGAATGAAGGTAATCGTGTTTCGATTATTTTTAAAGATAGAGAATAATAATATTATAATAAAGTTAGATGTATTTCGACTTTTGTAAAGTATTTGTTTGAAGTGAAGCACAAACCTGCACATTGGACTAGCTGTACTGTATCACTACAGCTATAGAAACTCGGTGTTTTGCTTTATAAGCTGTCAGATTTGCTACTGTGACACTGGGGGATACTCCTATTAATGAAGGATAATATTTAAACAAAGCAAAGTGTCTCTTGACTACTGTAAACGGACAATAACATTATTTAAACGAAGATTGATGTCACTCGTCAGCTGGAATTGAAAAATAATATAATTTTAATAAAGGTGACAGTCTCACAATGCTATCAACATCAGGCTATCTTCTGTGTCTACCGAAGAGAATCGAAGCCTTAATTTGAGCAGTGTAAACCCGAAGGCTTATCTCTGTCCCAGCGGTGGACCAATTTCTACAAAGCTTGGTGTCTTTCGACCTATGTAAATGAAGGAGCATATTACTTCAACAGAGGTAAATATCTCTTAATTACTGTATTGTTATGGAGAATCTTATTTTAACAAAGCAGTACAATGAAGGGGACATTATTTGAAGAAAACTAGGTATTATTCGACTATTGTAACTGACAAATAATATTTCGACAGAACTAACTACGTGTCGATTTATTCAAATGAAGGAAAGAGCACTGCAACAAAACTAGATGTGTCTATTATTTAAATGAATCACCGCACCTGTTGTGCTGCTTTATACTCTTATTACTTATATCTTGTTTACTGCTTCATGGTGTTAGTTACAAATCTAATGTACTTACTGCCTTACACTGTTAGTTTTAAATCTAGTGCATTGCCTTATGCTATTAGTTTTAAATATAATGTCCTTTGTTAGTAATTGGCCCGGCATGGTCTAGCGCGTTAAGGCCTGCGCTTCGTAATCTGAGGGTCGCGAGTTTGCGCCAAACATGCTCGCCCTCCCAGCTGTGGGGGCGTTATAATGTGACGGTCAATCCCACTCTTCGTTGGTAAAAGAGTAGCCCAAGAGCTGGCGGTGGGTGGTGATGACTAGCTGCCTTCCCTCTAGTCTTACACTGCTAAATTAGGGACGGCTAGCACAGATAGCCCTCAAGTAGATTTGTGCGAAATTCAAAAATATTTGTTAGTAATATTTATATCTCCTGCACAGCCTGCATGTTTTTAGTTTTTTATATTTAATGTATTTAGAATTTTATATTTAGTGTAGTCCTGCCTGGTTGTTCATTTTAAAATGTTCTAAATTTAAACTAGAGCCGCGTGTGAGATGGCATATTTTTATGATTGTGTCTATCATTAAAACGTTCTATAGCAAGTAGGATTTCAATGTTTTTGAGTTTCTTAATTGTTTATAAAAACATTTTGATATGTATCGAGTATCTGAGAATGAATGAATTCAAAGTTCGGCTTCTTGTTTGAGTGGATGGCTTTAAAATACTAGGGAGAATTTAAAAAAAAAACATTGACTAATCTGTACCCAGCAATGTGAGACCTTAGCGAATTGGCCAATGAATTATTTAGTGGAAAGTACTACTCTAATGTAGGGGAGCCAGTTGTGACTTTAATTTGAAAGACTGATAATTTATAACTTATGGAACACTGAAACTACATAAAATGAAAACGTGAAATGTATAATTACAACTGAACGTTTCTTTACGAAAATACTTGGAATTAAACTTTCTTATACCTGTTACTGATTTACTTAAATTTATTAAACAATACGAGCATCACCGTAACAATAAATAAGAACCCTTTAATAGCAAAGTGATTAAAAACTGGCAATGTAGTAGCACTGTACGATGTTATACTTATAATCAAATAAGTTGCTTATCTGTGCATTGTCCCAATAAAATAAAATATGTAAACGAAGGAAAGCGATCTGTAAACAAGAGTGAGGATCGAAGGAGGAAGTTTTTGGTCTTGTGAATGTAAAACCGTCCATTAACTATTTAACACAAACTAAAATAGAACATTCATCCTAACCCTAAACTTTAATTGTGTGAAATTTCGTATAGATGTTGGGTCAGATTAATTATTACTACATGAAAATATGTGACAACAAACCAAGAAAAATGATCCAACACTTTAACTAAAATCTTCCAGATGAAATGACGAACTGTAACCATCAGGCTACTTTCAAGTGAAACTCTTATTAAAGAATAGCATTGTGGACCAGTGTTTTATTGTCATAAAAGATGTGGAGGTATCTTGTCTTATTAGATTAGACTTCATTCAGTAAAACGACGCAACCCTTAACTTCTTTACAAATGCTCTCGAATTAAATGTGCTATCTGTTTAACTTTGAGACTGAAAAGTTATTGATTTACGAAGTACAATGTCCAAATTTAAGAGTAAAGAATGTAAACAATTAAAGCAATTTGTGTTGATATATATCGATATTTTAAACAATAAATCTGGTCTTACAGACTTATCTGAACATGGTACTGTAAACACGACAGAAAAGCAAATGTTATCATTATTCTTCCATTAAATTACAAGTGCTACATGATCAAGTTGGTGAAATGCTTCGTGTTTGGTTAATTGAACACTCTAAGTGTTCTTGGTTATCTCTAGTAGTTGCTGTCAAGACAAAGACTAATGATTTTAGGTTCTATGTTGACTAGATGAAGTTAACTCAAGATTGAGGATCTGATTGTTATCTGTTGTCTTATTATAAGTGATATTTTGAATGCTTTTCAAGAACAATCTGTATCAGTATGTCAGACTTAACAAGTAGATATCAGTAAATAACTATTAAGATGGAAGATCGAAATAAAACTTGTGGATAAGACTTCAGCAGGAGCAACGATCTATCAATTAATGATGATATTACATTGTTTTCAACTACGTTTGAACAACACTTGAAATACCTTGAATTAGTTTTCTACAAGTTACGTACTGCTAGTCTTATATAAAAGTTTTTAAAAGCATGTTTTGCTTATTAGAAGTATGAGATTTAAGACATGAACTCTTCTGAAGGAACACACACAAATGATGACAAAGTGAAAGCTGTTACAGTTTTCCAAATCCAAGCAACTGCAAAGATTTAATCACATTCTTGAGCATGTGTTACTGGTACAATCCATATATTCCAAACTTTGCTACAGTTGATGAATCTTTACATCACTGTGAGGATGTATTCCAGAAATATAAGCACACTTTATGTGAAACGCCATGTCTTACAACTTCCAAGAAAACGTGAATAATATCTTTTTATATTCTACTATGATTGAAGAATTTTTATGAAAATCCAAACGCTATGTCTTGAATGACATGTTCTTCATTATACAAAAAGATTTGTTAGCAATGATGAATTCAGACCAGTTATTCCCAAAACACTGAGATTGATGACACTAACTTAACTGTATGATCTTCCCATGACTGGTCATCTAGATGCACAAAAGCAATGGGGAAAGTATCTATACTTGGTTCTTAATTTGGTATGAGAAAGGACATTAACATTATGTGTTATCATATTTGTCAAACCACTAAATTTGATCAGGAGTGGCCAGCTGGTTTTATGCAAAGCTGTAAACACATGAAACTAGATGAGATAATAGCAGTAGACATTATGGGACCGGTATATTCGAGGTTGCATATGCAAATTAGAACTACCTGGTGGATATAGAGTATTATTCATATCATAAACCTTTTTATTCCTAACAGGTTCATGATTATTCGTTTATACTCTTAGAATAATTTATCTCTAGGCTGTGTGATAAAGCATGTATTAGAAGTCAACTGAATACTGAGTACGTTATTTTTAGAAGCTAACCTCAGAATCAAAGTGAGGTAAGAGAAAGTAACTGTTACCTGGTGCGTGACAAAATCATTAAGATTTGGTTATTGATATATTCTAGTTAACAATTTTAGTCGAATAACATTTACGGAGAACTCTTTTTAAATGAAAACAGTAATCTGGAGAAATAGCAAAAAATCACTTTGAAGTTTAGGAAATGTTTATTGTTGTATTTTTTCGCAAAGTTTTTTTTTTCTTAAACAAACCATCGGATTTAAATAAAGTTTCACAGTGTATTAACGCACATCATATAAACAATTTTAATTTTTTATTATCACTTAGAGATTTCGAAATTGTGCATTGTACAATGTCGATGTTTGTAATCTTGTTCGGAATCGTTACGTTGACATTTTATAAATATTTGATTAGAAATTATTTATCACAGAATAACACGAAAGGTTTGTTGTAAATTGTAATTCCGTATTGTTTTAGTACAAAACTAAAGTCAGCATATGCACAAACAAACCGAATAAAAATGTAAATTGAAGTTTTTTTTAAAAAAACGTCACTTTCTTAACATTTACTTCGATAACCCTACGCTTTTATTATTGTTCTATAATGTTAAAAGCTCCAATTTAAACAAAAATCTCAATAAGGCTAAACATCCGCTGTATAGGTATCACAATGGGGTCGCTTCGCCCATTTTAATAGTGCATTTATGACTCAAGCTATTTAGTCATTCCTGTAACGGATTTCCTTTTGTATATTTATTTTAATATCCATGTTTATTTCAGTATAATAATTATTTAGAAATGCGTGTAAAGTATCCTGTTAAATGTGTATTGTGAAAGCCTCGCTTGTTCTCTAAATTTATAGAAGATTTTCGAGAATTAACTTCGGACGTTAATAATTCTACAAGGACATTAGATATGTCCTTAATTAAATGTCGGAGATAAGTCAGTTTGTAAATAACGTGAGACAGGGCATTAAGCGACGTGTAACAATATCAACATAGAATTAATTCGCTCATCGTGAACCATTGATAAAAATTCAGTTACAGACCAGATAGAAGACTCGGAATTGTTTACAGGTTTGTAAAACTTTTTTTTATAAATAATTATTTGTACTAACTATTGTAATAACCGTAATTATAAATTGTATTATTGTTTGTATATAAAAATATATTTGAGTTAAGAAAGAAAACTGTGTATCAATTTTATTAGAAAATATCATAAATTTAATACATATCGACATTTAATTAACTTTTAAATTCAAAAGCTTAGCTGAGATAAATTGCAATACGTAACATTCCAGAAACAAAAATGAAGTGTTTACAGTCTCCAGGTGTAATTAAACTCATAAAACAATCAATCTGAATACAAACATATTACTAAATCATGTAGTTCTCCAGCGATATATCTCCATGGGATATAGCCACAACTGCAAGGGGTAATGATTACGTCACTGTGTGTTTAAGACACCAGAAAGTTAACTATATCCCACAATATTTTTTCTGAGCTTCAAGTGCATGCTCAAACTTATGAAAATGTGAAATATTTTGAAAATATTTGGAGAAATAATCACTTGTCTAAGCTGAAATAAAAATTTGGCGTGTTTTGAAGTAATGGTTAAATAAAGTGGATCGTGGTAGTCTTTGTTTAGTACCAAGTGTTGAAGTCTAAATTCAGTGATGCCAATGATGACAAGTTTTTATTCAATTCTGGCAGCGTTGAAGCATTTCTGTTTAGTGAAGTGTCTCACACCAGTTATATTTGTTTGATTTAACCATGTACCACTAAAGTGAGTTAAGTTACCCATTGCTGTTTTTTCGACTCAGTTACGTCCATATTGAAATATTAAGTCAGTAAACCGGCTTTTGAAATTTTTTAATATCTTGTTTGAAACTTTGTGTTGTAAAGTCTTCATAACAGTCTCTTTCCCTTTACTCAGTCCTGACAATGACTGAAGTGTTGCTCACTAGTGTCAGAACGGTATATCTGCAGACTGACATCTAGAAAATGGGTTTCGATACCTGTAGTGGGCAGAACTCAGATAGTCTGTTGTGTAGCTTAGTGTTTACTTCCAAGCAAATAAACGTACTGAAGCGTTTCGTAAAATAGTCCTTCTTTGAGGAAATATTATTTTAGTTAGGCGTATCTTTAGTTCTTATTGCATAGCTCACTTTTATTTGAAGCGCAGTTCTGTTTCGTTTATTTTAAATTCACTGTTTTCTAACTGGTGCTAATTTAGAGATTATTAAAGAGCATTCTTATTTCTTATAATGTTGTTTTTAAGTGGCTTTTTTCAGCCAAAAAGTTCACCAGAGATTCTCCGAACGACCTGTATTATAAAATAAATTGATTTGTGTGTTCATACTATGTCAATAAAAAAAGCAGCGAATTTTAGATCATTGTGTTTCTGTTTGATGCTCATTTGCTAGCAGTACTGATGTTTCATGTATCGTAACCATGGTATAATTCCTACTGTTTTTATTAAATGTTATTGATTTCTACCTCTTCTGCTTTGTATTCTTCTATAAATAAATGTTTTCGTAGCTGTTATAATTCATTATCATTGTTAGTCTTGGCAAACTTCTTATAATATGTACAACTTAGAATATTACACGTGTAACTGTCATAGAACATCTGCTTTTCTTACTGCATACATTCCGTTTTCATAATTAAAGACAGGTTTTTCTGTGTTAAAGAGTACAATGTGTGCTGCAAAGTTTCATTGTTATGCTTGAACTTAAGGTTTATTTACAGATTCTTACAGAAATTTTAATATAACAAAATTTACTTATGCAACAGTTTATATTATTGTAGGAAATTCTGAAACTTATCCTGTATTTTGACATCGCATTTGGTTAATATCCATAGGTTTAAAAATCTATAATTAAAATAAAACTCGATTAATGGCGCTAGTGTCGTCGAGTTCCCTGCCTCGAGAGAAACTTGAGAAGAACGATGATCTCAAAATGACGTCATAAGGAAGGAATAATCAGTAATGACGTCATCAGGTCGACCAATGCGGTTCCACCGGTCATCACCAATCAACCGGCATGCTGCTGTCTGCTGCATGGAGAGCAGATGTCTTCTGCAATGATCCATAGTCTCAACGCATGCCTATTACTTTCAAGACTCCACGTGTTGGGCTGAATTAAAAGTATCCTTGGGTAAACGAACCGCTGTAAGTAGCATGGAAACAGAGAGGGAACAAAGTACCTCAGTTAGCACCAAGACCATATCACACGATCCTGGGTAGGTTCTAATCTCTCCTAAAATATGTATATTTATGTGTAGCTGCACAGACTCATATGGTGAGGTGTTAAACTTAATATGTTAAAAGAATGTAAAGTTGTCACTTAATCCTTCGTCACTTCCTTTTTTTTTCAGGAAAATGTTTATCGGTGGTCTAAGTTGGCAAACAGCTCCAGGTTAGTGGCTCTTCTTCCATGAACCTGTATGTTTTAAATATGATAAGGTTGTAGGTATTGTGGTTATCATATTGTTCAATATGCACTAGTTGTAGATAATGCAGGCACCATATTGTTCAAAGTACTCAAGTTGTAGATATTGTTGTCATCGTATTGTTCAAGGTGCTCTAGTTGCAGCTATTGTTATCGTATTGTTCGATGTTCTGCAGTTGTACATACTGTAGTTATAGTATCGTTCAATGTGCTCTATTTGAAAATACTCTAGTTGTCATATTGTTCAATGTGCTCTAGTTGTAGATACTGTAGTTATCATATTGCTCAATGCATTCTAGTTGTAGATATTGTTGTCATCGTATTATTCGATGTGCTCAAGTTGTAGATATTTATGTTATCGTATTGTTCAATGTGCTATAATTGTAGATACTGTAGTTATCGTATTGTTCAATGCGCTCAAGTTGTAGATATTATTGTTATCGTATTCTTCAAAGCGCTCTAGTTGTAGATACTGTTGTTATAATATTGTTCAATGTGTCCTACTTGTAGATACGGTAGTTATCATATTGTTTAATGTGCTGCAGTTGTAAATACTGTGGTTATCATATTGTTCAATGCGCTATAATTGTAGATATTGTTGTTATCGTATTGTTCAAGGTGTTCTACTTGAAGATTCTGTAATTAACATATTGTTCAATAAGCTCTAGTTGTAGATACTGTATTTATCGTATTGTTCGATTGCTCAATTTGTAGATATTAAAGTTATCATATTGTTTAATGCGCTCTAGTTATAGATATTGTAGTTATCATTTTGTTCAATATGATCTAATTATAGATATTGTAGTAATTATATTTTTCATATGATAAAATTTTAGAGGCTGTAGCTATAGTATTGTTTAATTGCTCAAACTGTAGTTATTGTAGTTATCATATTGTTCAATGTGTTCTAGTTACAAATATTGTAGCTATTATATTGTTCAATGCGTTCTAGTTATAAATATTGTAGTTATAATATTGTTCGATGTGCTATAGTTTAGATATTGTAATTATATTGTTGAATTGTCTGTGGTTGTATACATTGTGATTGTCATATTGTTCAATGTGCGCTAGTTGTAAATACGGTAGTTATCATATTGTTTAATGTGCTCTAATTGTAGACACGGTAGTTGTCATATTGTTCAAATTGCTCAAGTTGTAGATACTGTAGTTACCATATTATTCAATGTACTATAATTGTAAATATTGCTGTTATCGTACTGTTCAGTGTGTTCTATTTGTAGATAGTGTTGTTATCATATTGTTTAATGTGCGATAATTGTAGGTATTTTTGTTATCGTATTGTTGAATGTGGTCTAGTTGTAGATACTGTAGTTATCATATTTTTTAATGTACTCTCGCTTTAGGTATAGTTGTTATCATATTGTTCGATGTGCTCAAGTTGTGTATGTTGTTGTTACTGTATTGTTGAATGTGCTCTAGTTGTAAATACTGTAATTATCATATTGTTCTATGTGTTTAGTTGTCGATACTGTAGTTATCATATTGTTTATTGTGCTGTCGTTGTAGATACTGTAGTTATATTTTTCAAGTGCTCCAGTTGTGGATACTGTAGTTATATTTTTCAAGTGCTCCAGTTGTGGATACTGTAGTTATATTGTTCAATATGCTATATTTTTAGATACTGCAGTTAATTGTTCAATGTGCTCTAGTTGTAGATTATGTGGTTATCATATTGTTCAATGTGCTGTAGTTGTAGAAACTGTAGTTATATTGTTGAATGTGCTCTAGTTGTAGATACTGTATTCATATTGTTCAATGTGCTCCAGTTGTAGATATCGTAGTTATCATATTGTTCAATGTGCTCTATTTGTAAATATGGTAGTTATCATATTACTTATATCAGTGACTTACATTTCGTATTTTCACATATAGAGAAACTGAGAGAATACTTTAACAAGTACGGCGATATCAGGGAAGTGATGGTAATGAAAGATCCTTGCACTCGGAGGTCACGGTAAAGTCATCTTTCTTCTTCCCTATGTAATTTAGTCTATTTTGTTTAATCGGATGATTATATACTTTTTTGACACATCTGATAATTTAAAATTTATTTTGCGAATTTTACTCTTAGGCTGTGTTGTAAATGATAAATAATAATTATGTGATTTATTTTTTAACTCGTTGTCGTTGTATTATATGAGAAAGAGGAATCCCCAATAGCCATAGGACTTTAAAATACATTAATCTCTGAGACCATCCCCACCACTTTTTATTCGTTATATTTTTATGCGTCATCAGTGTCAAGCGTGGGGTGCGCGTGTACCAGGTTGTATTTGATTCAACAAGCCTACCTTCAAATTGAAATTATTTTACGCAAGATTAGGGTAAATTAACTTATGAGGCGGTTAGCGTGATCAAATACGCCAATCAAAATTGTATTTCTTCCTGAGTCCAACCCTGTGAATGAATCTCAGATTGGTCAAGAGATGACGAAGCTATGAAATAAAAGTTTGTACTTGAAAAACGCAGAGTTGTTGTATGAGCTCTCCCGCCGCAGCTAAAAAGGCACAGTAAAACTGCTATCTCGCTTCACTGTTATTTGATATGTTGCATTATGTATTAGAGCACCTAACTCCTAGTCATTTATCCTTAATACCAGAAAGTAAGATAATCTTGATCATAAAAATGATTTAACTGTTTACAATTTTATTATCGAGTGAAAATCTAAGTTTTCACTAGATGCTGGTCTCCTTTTTAATTGTTTGTTTGAATTTCGTTCAGTGTAAAACTAGAGGGAAGGCAGATAGTCATCTCCACCTACCTCCATCTTTTGGGCTACTTTTTACTAACAAATGGGATTGACCATCACGTTATAACGCTCTCACGGCTAAAAGGGCGAGCGTAATTGGTGGGACAGAGGCTCGAACCTCCGACCATCAGATTGCGAGGCAAATGCCCAAACCACCAAACCATGCTCAGCTTTTAACTTTGAATCTCAGTCGCGTAAACATGCTAGTCCCCTCAGCAGTAGGGACGTTATAATGTACGGTCAATCCCACTACTAATTGGTAAAAGAGTAGCCCAAGAGTTGGCGGTGGGTGGTAATGACTAGTTGCCTTCCATCTAGCCTCATACTACGAAATTAGAGACGGTAGCTCAGACAGCCCTTGTATGGCTTTGCGCGAAATTCAGAAATAAAAAACAGAATTAAGGAAACATAGTCATGGCACAATAATCTTCGGTTCCGTATGTACGAAATGGGACTACCACGTGGAATTATTCGCTGGTTATCTAACTTTTTGGAAAATATAAAATGTAGAATAAACGTAGAGGGAACTTCTTCGGAGCTCTTCTCCCCAAAAGCTGGTGTCTCTCAATGACAGGTGGTTAGTAGATGCACGTCACAGTTTGTTGATGATGTAGCAATTTGGAAAAGTGCCCCTTCACCAGAAATAGCAGCCACTAACTTACAACCTCAAATAAACAAATTATGTAAATACTACCAAAACTACAGAATTAAAATAAACACAGCAAAGACACAATTAGTGATGTTTCCAAAATCAATGAAACATCATAAGTTCAACCCCAGATTTACATGAACGGAGAGTTTCTCCAAACTGCTACATCTGCAAAATTTTTAGTGCAAACATATGATTCTAAACTTACCTGGAATAAACATGTAAATAACATAAAAACTAAAATTTGGCGAAAAATAAACTATGATAGGAGTCTAACTAGTAAAAAATATGGAACAACACTTGAAAACATCATTAAAATATACATGACATACATTAGACTTGCATGGATTAACGTAAGTGAAAAACAATTTCAAACCAAACTCCAAACATAACAGAATACACTGATTGCAACAGCATATACAGAGTACCTTAAACCACTTCCTTAAAGTTCATACACAAATACTCAAATACACCAACAATACCAGATAGACTTCTATATAGTACAATAAAATATTTTGCTAAAAATTGGCAAATAAATGACAGCTATTGCATATATGATGAAGAGAGACCTAAACACCTCTTCCTGTTAAACTTGTACATTAGATCTTTAAGCTAAAATCAAGTTAAAAATAAATAAATGAAAAATAAAAAATAACTTAAAGATATAACAAATAAAAATATGCATATAATAATAATAATAAAAATAAAATCTAGTGCTAAAATAAAACAGGCCACCAACGTTCTGAACTTATTAAAACAATAATAAAATAAATAAATAAATGAAAGAACAATACACATGGACATGAGTTAGAGTTATCCTTATCACTCTGGCTCTCTGTATTTACTTTAAATATATTAATAAGTCCACTCAAACAATATAATGGAAGGAAGAAGAGGTCTAGTGTACTTGACCCTCCTGGGTATAAAAATTGGTATACCCAAACACCTAGAGAGAAACATAGACAACTCATACATTTCACAAACATTTGTGAAACGTGCAATTTTCTTTGTCTTCCTCAATTCTGTAATCCTGGAGTTTCACCAAATACCGACAGATAATTACTAATGCATGCTAATTATAAAAAAATCTTGTGGACGAGTTTATTTCTTTATTTTAAAAAATACTAATTTGGCAAACGCCTGTTAACCATCAGAAAACTTTAGGGAATGTGCATTTAAGTTCATTTTAAAAACGGAAGAGTAATGTCGGTTAATTATCAGAAAACTTGTGGGTGAATTTGTTTAATTAAATCTAAAAAGTAATATCTAATTCTGTTAGGCCTTTTTTCATTTATTGTCTAAAAAATCAATTTAACTAACTAATATTTTGCCAATATCACACCTCAATATATTTCTAATTATATACTCTTCAAAAAAAGAAACGCAAAAGGCAAAATTTGAGACATATTGTTAACAAGTTTATTCCGGGTAGTTCTGTATGACATGTGTGAAACTTTGCATATTCACTGCTGATCATCCAAAGTCTGCAAAGGTGATGTCCACGCTCACTAGTTGAAGTTTAACGTCACTCAACGTCAATAACGAGTATGCCCCCGTGAGCATCAATAACTGCTTGACATCTCCTGCCCATAGACGCGATGGGATGATGAATCACATCCTGTGGAATAGCTGTCCATTCAGCGTGCAAAGCTGAGGTAGAGT
The DNA here is from genome assembly GCA_011833715.1 of Carcinoscorpius rotundicauda. Classification (NCBI taxonomy): domain Eukaryota; kingdom Metazoa; phylum Arthropoda; class Merostomata; order Xiphosura; family Limulidae; genus Carcinoscorpius; species Carcinoscorpius rotundicauda. The sequence continues at coordinate 33,432,931 of CM022391.1, read as the reverse complement.
CTGCGGTTGAGGTTGTCGCCGTCGCAGACGTCGGTCCAACTCGTCCCAAAGATGTTTGACGGGGTTTAAATCTGGTGATCTGGAGAGCCAGGGAAGAACGTTGATGTTGTGGTGTCTCAAGAAGACAGTCGTGAGTTGGGCTGTGTGAGGACGGGCGTTGTCATGTTGAAAAACGTCGATGACGTTTACCATGATGGGTTGCACATGGGACCTAAGAATCTCGTCGACGGCTGCGTACGGTCTGATCGGAAATCCTACGCAGCCCTGGTATGGTTGAGGTAGTAGACGTCGCAGTGGTGGTACTATCCCGAAGGTGACGTAACCAGATGTAGCGATCTTCTGCGGGCGTGGTCACACGAGGTCTGTCAGATCGTGGACGGTCACGAGTTGATCTATGTTGTTGGTAACGATTCCATAGCCTTGTGATGGTGCTTGGGTGGACATTCACAGCTCTGGCAACATCTGATCGAGATTCGCCTGCTTCCAAGCGACCAATGGCGTTGTTGCATTGTGCTTCAGTCAGTCTTGGAGTAACTGTATTGCGTGTCGGTGGCTTAATATCTAGCTATGGAAACCGAAAACCCGTCACTTTTAGAGGGATTTTGCACATGTTGCACTTGAAGAACATGCAGATCTCTCAAATAAATTTATTGGACACGAATGCGATTTGGCGAAAAATCCGATGTTTTCCTCCGTTTTCAAAGTGCACAACCTTTATTGTCATTTTGGTCTGACAATCAGTGCCTTATCACGTGTAACATCACATACTCTGAGCTTGTAACGTTATTACATATATTTCTCTTTAAAATAACAAAAATGTCCCTTTTGCATTTCTTTTTTTGAAGAGTATAGTATCTAAATATTAAATGTAAGTAAAAAATACGTGATAGAGCAACAAACTTTTAGTAGAAATAACAGTATTGTTATTAATAAATCTGATAAAAATACTTTAGTTATTCTGGATAAAATTGAATAACTAAGTGAATTTGAAAACATCTCGAGTTATTTAAGGAAATTTTTGAAGAAAGTAATAAAATGGCGAAGATACCATTTTGAAACTAAAGATAGTGTGTTTAATGTTAATCTTTTTATCTGTTACATACTATGATTAGACCCGGACGAGTCTCCGATTTATTATGTTTCATACAAATTAGGATATCAGATAGCCAGAAGTTTTAATTTATATGTTAATTGAATGTGAATAAAATATTATGTTTATGATATTTGCCAACAAGATTGATATGCACATTTTTTTTTCTCAAGACAAATATATTTTGATGTCTGATCAACAATACATTTTATAATAATGATTGCTATAAATAGCTATTATAAATAATAATTTATTTACAAAAATTTTACAAACTTATAAACAATACTGATTCTTTTATCTGACCAGGAACTGAATATTTTATTGACGATTCACGGAGAATGAATTAATTCTATGTTGATTCACAGATGCACTTCTATTGATGAGAAAGCTAGCTATATCTATTCTTGGCTGGTCTCATGCGGTTTATAAGCTACCTTTTCACCGAGAAAGATATTTAATATCCGAAGTTAACTCTCTGAATTTAAACTGTTTATAATGTTCTAATTTACAAAATTTCTTGGCCAAGTATCTGTAATTTTCCGATTAATAAGCGTTTATCATAATTATAGTTTCTGAGGTTTACAGTACACTGACGAACCTATATTATTATTAAAACTATCTCCCCGCGTGTTGTGATCTATAAACTTAAAGGCGAGGTTCTAGAAAGTTCAGTGCCTTACAGTACTGGTAATGACGTAAATACATACATTGTTGGTTCTTACGCTGGAGAATTTTCTATAAATTTAGAGAATAGATGGGACTTTTACAATAACCATTAAACAATATTAGTTACATATATTTCTAAATATACACATTTAAGTAAGTCAAAACATTAATGTTAAAATAAATATCTAATAATAAATACATTACATTATCATACAGCTGGTGTAGCTACAGGTTCCAGATTCGCTCCTTTTCTTGCTGATACTTTCTGTTTTCATGAAAAGCAATGATTGGATATCATCTTTTAAATACTGTGTTATTGATAATATGAATTGTATCTTTACTGTTTTCAAGGATATGGATAATATTTCTCAATTTCTATGGTGTCTGTTAAATAGCCAGCATAGAATTGCTGTCAGACATCATCAAGATCTTCGACCTACATTTTAGACACATAATGTCTGTGAACTCACACCCCTAAAAACACGGTTTTGATACCCGCGGTTGGCAAAGCACAGATAGTCCATTATGAATAATTCTAAACAAACAAAACTTTGATGCGAAGCTTACTATGAGAAACAAAATAATAAATTCACTGTTTTTTATTTAAAAGAAAAACTTCGTTTTTGATATAACTTTAGTGTATGTTGTAATTATTATATCTGCTTAATTCTTCTACGAGGACATTAAATATCTTCGCTGGTAAAAGTCAATTTGTAAGGTTGTGAGACCAATCAAGCTAGCTAGTTTAAGCGATAGATGACAATGTTAATTCATAATTGGTTTGCTCGTTGTTGACCTGGATCGTTAATAGAATATTCAGTTCTAGATTGGATATGAGATCCAGTATTATTTGTATGTCTCTACAATTATTGTATACTAATCATTATTTGTAATAACTATTAGTAATAACCGTTATTATAAATTGTATTGTTTTTGTATATTAAAATGTGTTTGTGTTAAAAAGAAAATTCTGTGTATCAACATTGTTGAGAAATATCACAAATTTCATACAGATTAACATTTAATTAACTTCTAAACTGAAATTCGAATTTCCGGTTATTTGAAATAGTAGTACGCAAAGTACGTTACACAATATATCTGGAACTTATATGATACCGGAAAAAAACTTTTTTTATTGCACAAAGTGCAACGCCTAACTTCACGAAATTTTTATCTTGTCTGCATGTAGATTTGCAATAGGTGTCACAATTTTCTTGTTTCTCCTTCATTTCCCGTCACGGAGAACCATATTTTTCTCCATTATCAAGGTCCAAATATGACATCATGAATACGTCACACATAGATGTAATTTATTGGCGCCAGGGTAATTAATAATAATCTTTCTATTTACGAAATAGTAGAATTGATCTTCCAAAAAATAACTTTTTAGACTAAATAGGTAAATCCATAAACATCATTCCGATTTCCTGACACTCGTCGTGACAAAGAATGAACTCAAAACAGACGTTATTTACTTTTATTAGTAAGTAGAAACATGTGAACCTTCTTGTATGTTATAATATGTAACATAGAGCAAAACCACGTTGAACTATTTGCTTTATCTGCAACGAGAAATCGAACTCTGTATTCTAACGTTGTAAGTTCATAGATTTACCTGGGGACAGTTTTTAAATGTAAAACCTAAATAACATCTGAATTGGATTTTTTTTCTTGTAACGACTCATCGGAAAAAGGCTTCTTCAAACAACAGAATGAAAACAATTGGAGTTGACTACCAAATATGACTTTTTCTTGAATTAAGGCCTGGTGTTTAAGTTGCTTGATACGTAATATGTTGGATAAGAATTCCAATCCTGGTCACACCAAACATACCCGCTTTTAAAGTAGTGGAGGCGTTATATAGTGACGATCAATCTTATTATTTGTTAGTAAAAGAGTAACCCAAGAGTTGGCGATGGGTAGTGATGTCTATCTGCCTTCCCTCTAGTTTTACACTGATAAATTAAGCATAGCTAACGCAGATAACCCTCGTGTAGCTTTGAATAAACTTCCAAGTGGAGCAACCCATAAGAGTAATGCACTTTTAGTAATTGGTTATTGTTTGTTATTCTTATAGTATTTTTAATGTATGTATAAACTAAATTTCTGTATTTTTTTTTACTGACAACATGCTTGAAAAACTAAATTGAAAGTATTTTATTCATGAGTTGTTTGATGTAATCATGTCTACTATATTTAAATTCTATAATAAGTCATTATTATTAAAACATTAAAAAAAGGTGTGCTCCAAAGAATTGCAAAAAAATTCTAAAGTTCTCCATGGATGTGAAATTTTGTAAAGATTGTAAATCACAGAGGTTTGCCCCATTAAAGGGTAAAGGCAGCTTTCAAAATCTGTTATTATACAATGAAATATTAATATTAAATTGAGAAATTATATTTTGTGTGGGCCCAGCATAGCCAAGTGTATAATTACTCGGCTCGTAATCTGAGGGTCGCGGGTTCGAATCCCCGTCACATCAAACATGCTCGCCCTTTCAGCCATGGGGGCGTTATAATGTTCTATCAATCCCACTATTAGTTGGTAAAAGAGCAGCCCAAGAGGTGATTGTGGGTGGTGATAACTAGCTGCCTTCCCTCTAATCTTACACCGCTAAAATTAGTGACGGCTAGTGCAGATAGCCTTTGAGTAACTTTGCGCGAAATTCAGAACAAAACCAAACAAACGAAACCTATTTTGGGTCTTTTAGTACCTATTTAAAGTGCTTAGTTGCTGTAGTGTCAATTATAGTTTTTTAATTTTATAAGTTGTTTGACAACTTTGTTCAAAGAAAAAAATTGAAAAGTTTTTACTTCATCGCGCATATAAAATTCAAGCATTTGTGAACTTTTCCATAAAGACGCCCCCCAGTGGCTCAGCGGTATGTCTGCGGACTTACACGCTAAAATCCGGGTTTCGATACCCGTGGTGGGCAGAGCACAGATAGCCCATTGTGTAGCTTTGTGCTTAATTCAAAAAACAAACAAACAAACATCCATAAAGACTTTGACAAAAAAAATGACCACGGAAAGTTGATTTTCTTATTTATTTAATTTATTGATAACCTTCAAACTATTTTAACGGGGAAAATTTGAGTAAACTATTAACGTATGAAGTTTTTAAATAACCAGTTTGTATAATCTTAATATATAGATATAAGTAAATATTCTTTGCGTGTTAAAAATAAAATACGCACCCTTTTACGTAGAATGTATCCCCATGTATAATCTAGATGTATTATCAAACCTGCATGTCGCAAACAGTATTTTTTTTCAGGTATAAAGATCATATTTTTCCCGTGTAGCATCACATGTATCTCTCCAATGTACTAGTTCTTGTTGGAAGCAAGGCTAAATCATTTTCACTACAAATAATCTGCTGATGCTAGCAAAATAAATGAAGAAAACAAAAAAGTTTATATTTAAGAACGCTGAATGTCTCTCTATAGAACAACAGTAAATTTACACACTTACAACGTTAAAATCAAAAGATTGATTCCCCGAGGTGAGTACAATAGATAGCCCAATGTAGTTTTTCTCTAACAATTGTGTTTGTGTTTTTGCGCAAAGCTACTCGAGGGCTATCTGCGCTAGCCGTTCCTAGTTTAGCAGTGTAAAACTAGAGAGAAGGCAGCTAGTCATCACTACCCACTGCCAACTCTTGGGCTACTCTTTTATCAACGAATAGTGGAAGTGACCATTACATCATAACGCCCCCACGGTTGAAAGGGCGAGCATGTTTGATGTGACCGGGATCCGAACCCGCGACCCTCAGATTACGAGTCGAACGCCTTAATGTACTTGGCCATGCCGAGCCATTGCTCTAACAAACAACAATATAAACGAACGCCGAATAAATCCAGTGTATTGGAGCACACACACACTAACGAAGTGTGACGTAGTCGTCTTCTTTCTGTTATTATACAGTTGTAAACCGTTATACACACCTGCAAGCCACCTGGAGGAGGTATTAAGATCTTATATAAGGTGAAGTTGAATATTAACCAGAATAATCCAGCTTATAATTTACTGTAGTTTGATAACCTTATAGAAAGTTTTCATCTATTTCTAGTTATGATAAACTTTAGGCGAGTTTGTTTAATTATTATTCAAACATCGTCTCCGATAATTCTTAGAAAACTTTCTGTATTTCCAACAACAAAGTTGTTTAAACTGATTCAACAACATTCAACTCTGTTCTAAGCTTCTTTGTTGTAAATAGATAAACATCCAAGTACTATTATCACTGTGTATTTAGAAAGTTTCAATGCACGTTCATTACACGCAAAAGCATCATTTTTGTGTACACATGTTAATGAAAATTTTGCAACATTCTGCTCTCTAGCTTAAATGTTGGTATCATATTGTTCTAATAACTTGCTTTATTTTGTTACACGTAAAAGGACTTAAGTTGCACATTCGTGTTACGAAAGTTAGTCACAAAATAGTCGAGTGTGTGTTCATAACAAGATATTATTGAAACATTACGTTTGTTTTTACAGTAAACAGTGCTATTCAAGAAGCAATTCTTTTTATCAGAAACCTTGAAATATAATCTAAAATCAGGCAAGGTATTCTTTAAATATTGAATTATGAAGCTTATGTGTAATAAGATAATGCAAAAAATTGCTTATATTATAAAATGTATTTTACGTTATATACTTATCATAAATTTTGAAGAAAGCTATTTCCTTCCTATTTTAGGTATTGAAGTTTACAGATAAACAACGTTAAAACGACTGCTTTTTACTGTAAACCATTATAATGGTTTATAATAGGGATTGTAAAGAACTGTACTCAATAGAAAAAGAACGTTTGGGCAGAAAAAAACATCTTGAATATTAAAGATTCAGCTAAAGCAACACTTTAAACCTTTACTATTGGTTGTTAAGGCTGTACACGTGTAAAAATGCACACACACACACACATACAAGCATATTATTTTTTCTTCTTGCCAGTCTACAACAAAAAAATAACTTGGTATATTGCACCAAAACTTTAAGAATACTAAATATGTTACTGCAACAGTCGTAGGGGTAGTGAAAAGTTAATGTGTTTATTTTATATTTTACGTGAGCTAAAAAACATTACATTATAGTGTAAACGACGTTATCATTACCCTTTCAATTTATCTTTTTACAGATATCTCTTGTTCCTTAAAAAACAAAACACAACAACCTTAAGTACAGGGTGAAACAGGAATAATAGATAAACATTAGATGTCTCTCACATGTAGATACTTAATGCTTTGTACAATATACAATTGGTGTTTTTAGGGACCCACACCAAGTATCATGTACGAAGTGAAGGAGTAAAATAAAATTAATACATATAATATTAAATTTTATTAAAATATTCGTATAATAATTATTTTAAAATATAGGAATATTTATTTTAAACGATGTTTTAGAAAATGTGTTTTATTTGAAAAGGCTGCTTTTCTACTGGTAAATAAGTTTTCACATTTAATGGGGCTGTGTATTAGTTTAGGTATATATTTGTCTCTTACTGTGCATTATATATATATATATATATATATACAGAGTATTTATTTATACAGAAACCATAAATGCTCACTATATTTTCACGCAAATCTCCAGCTGTAGTTTGATATATTTACATCTCAAACTAATGCAGTCAACCAGTCAATACTTACATAAAATCATTTATGTTTGTTATCACTACAATGTATAAAGTTAGCTATCGTATCAAGTAATTCTTTCCCATAGTTGAGCATTAAAATTCCAGTTAACAAGGTAAATAAAAGTTGGGAATTTACAAACTAACAAACAGAAATAAAGTAAGAAAACAAAGCTGGACATAGTGTAAATGCTATCTGTTAAAACTAAACTTTATATTTTTATCTCCACCAGATGGAATTCCAGATAACAGCATGAAGTCAAGATAAGAGTAGTGAGAGATATTATTTTCTAAAAATTAGAATAACTCTTCTATGAGAAAGATATTGTTATAACTGAAAATTTATCTCTTACTTTACACGTGTGTATGTGCTTGATTGTCTTGAAATAGTGTGAAAAGCATTTACTTAATTTCTGTTTGTTGTTTTTTCTCACAGTGGCTTTGGTTTCGTTACATTTACTGACCCAAATAGTATAGACAAAGTCTTAGCAAATGGACCTCACGAATTAGACGGGAAGAAGGTAAGTTTATTATTAAATAAACTAATGTAGAAGCCCGTCAAAAAAGATGGGAACACAATGGAACTATTCAGAAATAAATTGGCAATATACAAAAGAAATATAAGATTTCCTTTCCCAAGAACATGCTTTATACTATTCCCGGCTGCACTACATAGAACGGAGCAAACATGCTACATACAGGTGCATTGGAATAAAAGATTAAACAAACGATGACCATGTGATTGCATACGCAACTATCCTCCTTTTGAGGTAAAGCTATCCTCTTCGCTACAGATAATTGATATCTTCAACCTGTTTTAACAAAGGGTTTTTTCTAATACTTCCCAAGCATAGACTTGCGCTAATTTCCGACTTATTTTTACAGGTGTTATAGGGTGTTTATGTATTTCTGTGCCTTCGATCACGTGAGTCTTCTCAGCTTTCATAAGTTGTTTCTACCTAGCTTGACGTCATACAGATGCGATGCCACACACACAACGTCATGCCCGATCTGGTTCCGAGAACTCTTTCCTTGCCAGGCAGAAAAAGTGTCGATACTTAGGAGACATTTAGGCCTATGTTAATTTTTAAATTTTGCCAAAAGTAGAAAGGGCAATAAAGAGAGGAAGTGTTAATGGTTAATATGTAGAATTGGACTCATGAAACTCGTGAAATTCAGACAAATCGACCGTGATTGACCGACACTTGGATTTTATATACATTAATAAGCAAATACGCTTTTATACACATGCATACGTACGTACACGCTAATAAACACATATACAGATATACATAGATAGATTTTGGTCCATTACCAAATAAACAAGGAAATAAATTCGCATGAAAAAATGCTCGTCTATTCGTTATCAAGTAAATAAAAAAACATAAATTTGTTCACGGAAATACTTGTCTTCCGGAGATTCCCATGTAGAAATACTTGTCTTCGTGTTACCAAGGCAACAAAGAAGTAAACGTGCTTTAACAGATACTTTTCAATCTGTTGCTAAGCGAACTAGATGGATTCAGCAGATAGCCCGATGTGGCTTTGTTATAAGAAAATACACACACACACGCTAAACGAACACAAATTTATTTTTTATATAGATGTATTTTGTTTCATCATGAAAGAAACGAACAAAGAAGTTGACTTCAAAATACACCTTTCAAAATTCAGCATTTTCATGTCTCTTTCATGAGAATTAAGCACTGCAGATATATATATATATATATATACAGATTATTTTTCAGAATTTGAATCCCCGTCGCACCAAAACATGCTCGCCCTTTCAGCCATTGAGGAATTATAATGTGTCGGTCAGTCCCACTATTCGTTAGTAAAAGAGTAGCCCAAAAGTTGGCTATGGGTGGGGATGACTAGCTGCCTTTCCTCTAGTATTACATTGCTAAATTAGGGACGGCTAGCGCAGATAGCCCTCGTGTAGCTTTGCGCGAAATTTCAAACAAACCAACAAACAGTTTTTCAGAAACAAAAATAGCTATTGTTTTACCTTTACGTATTTCGTAAGTCTACATTTAAGCTTAAGAACGTAAGCTTATTACGAGCTCAGTTTTGTAGATTAGGTACACTGTTAAGGTTTTTGTACAGGTATATATATATATAAAATGAAGAGAAAGAAATGTTAATAAAAAGGACTGTAAATTTATTACAACATTGGCTTTTACTTATTGCTTTAATATTGTTTTCCAACTCTTTACATGGTTTTATTTCAGATTGATCCAAAGGTTGCGTTTCCCAAACGAACACATCCGAAGGTAAGGCTGAAAATATGTTAATTATAAAATATTGCATATAAATCCATAAATTACGGAAAATATGATGTATAAATCTTATGTATCTCTACATGCACACCTAACATGTACAACAAAGTATACATATGTTTTTACTGCAGTCGCTATATATTGTTCGTTTGTTGTTAAACGCAATACTACTCGAATTGCAATCTGTGCTTTGCCCACGGCGTTTATCGAAACACGATTTTTAAGCCAAATACTTTCCTCTGTGCCACCAGGGGAACTAGTCGCCATAGATGTGATCTTAATTATGAAATGTTAGCTGTCATAAAATGCCAGCAATTAAAAACATCTATAGAAAATGAGCTTAACCCCTTATGTTTCGGGTCTATATGACTGACACTTGTTTCTATCATGTCGTGATGGAATAAATATGCCTCTGAGTTTGTTATGACACTACATAATTTATTATATTATAAAGTATAAAATAGTAAATTCCATTTAAACTTGTTTGAAATCAGATCTGCTCAATATAACCCGAAAATTAACAGACTTACCAAAATTATGAACACATTGGGAATGCTAAGTGAACTGTGCATCATTTAATTGGTTACTAAGATGCTATGAGCGAAAGTATATAGCTTTAAAGCCCATTTCAGGTTTTATTAAGCATCATGCACGCCCCCTGATTCGAATTACGTTGTTCCGAAAAAAGACATTAACTTTGTATTTTTAAGTGAACACCGTTTTCACATACTAAAGTTATCGATAAGAACAAAGTGAAAACTAGTTTATTTTTATTTTTCTCAGTTGTTTTTAATAATATACGAAAATACTTTAGACCACTAATTAAAATTTTATGGTACTTGCTTTTGAAGAATAAGGAAAGCCTATTTTTTCCTGGAACCAACTCAGTCTTTGCCTTTTCTATACGCTTAAGTCCCTTGGTGGCTCATTGATAAATAAGTCTTAAGACTTATTACATTAAGCATGTGGTTTAGATGGCCGCTGTAAGTACAACACGTATTGTCCATTATGTAGTTTTGTACTTCACACCAAAAACACACATATATTTTTAATATGGCAGAAGACATCTTTACATCACAAGCATTCAATGCATTTTCTAATATACTTCTTATTAGGCTCTAATATACTTCTCAAAACTTTTTATCTTTCTAGAAGCGCCATCACACGCTAACAATAAAATGTGATCGTTGTATACGAAATTCTATCTGAAAATAACAACAACAAAATACATGGAACTTTACGATATGTCTTCCTTTTATTTTTGTGCTCGAGTTACCTACGATGCTAATTGTCAAAAATCAAGTTTGTGGGAGCAGGAAAATGTTCCTATTTGATAAAATGTCTTGAAAACGTATTATTTTTCAAAAGTGATTTTAGGCTATTCAGATCTCGTTGTAATAGCAAAATGGCACTATTAATAAAGTAATGAGCACAATAAACTGTAAATTTTACTAAATTTGCTTTGAAATTTTGTAGAATAAAGCTAATAAAGTATATGTAGATTCCATTGTATGTGAAACTATCTTTTTATACCCAATTGTCCACGTTTAGACAAATCTGTCCGAAGAGTTAGTGGCAAATGCTTTTGATTAGTTGTCTTTCTAACATATCAGCTTAAAATTTAGAGCTGCATGACTGCTTGCAAATAACCCTTGTGAGCTTAGCACGAAATTTTAAAACAAACTTGTTCCAAGTATTGATGTGCACTTTGTTTTCTGGGATGAATTATGATTTATAAAGGCCACAGAGTAATACACATGCAAATTTACAGTGCAGTTTCAAACCACTAATATTTTGTGCTTTACAAGTGTATTTTAAATCTTTTGTTCTTTTATAAAACATTCGGGTCAATGCACGCCGTAGTTTTTAGCCACAAACGCTAGACCATTTATCATAAGTAATATCACAGTATCATTTGATTTCTTTTTCATTTCTCAGAAAGTATTAGAATGTTTAACAGTCAGCGAAAGACTTCGTATTGCAACATATTCATGGAACCATGTGAATAGGACACGTGTTTTACCTTATCTTTTTTTACTATAGCAGATAAGTCTGAGTTCTTAAGAGGTGGATGTCTCTTTGAGTCAACTATAATGTCCTTACATGACAACGTACGTCAAACAAGAAACCTGATCTTTTGACATGTAACATTGTGCTATTCAGTTCCGGTTTGTGCTAGAAAATCAAGCATTTTAAAATAGTCTAATAACACGTGTAATGCTCTGAAACATGCTAATTCTTTTCGCTTATTATAATCCAAAAAACTCGTCGTGAACAATAGTTACTAATCTACGCGTTTGTTATTTTTTATTTCTCAGGTTTTTTTCAGTAGTTTGGTGTAATCCTGTTGTTTCTGTATTGTATTTTCATCTATCAAAGCATAATTGTGCATGATTGTCAGTAATTACAATATATTAAAATCGTTTGATAACTAAACTCTGGTTCCGTGAAACAGAAAAAAAACCCCAACAAAAACGTATTATATTGGTGTATCGTCGCGAAAAAACGTGAGAACAGTCATTTGCATATTTAGGTAAGGGTTAGATGGAGCTCAGCTCCATGGCGTATGGTATTAATGGGGCCCATTAATCAGTTTATTCTGTATAAAATTACATGGGATTTAGACCCATAAAAATATTAGCCTCTGAGCCCCCGCAACTGAGAACAATATCACAAGACATACTCTTAGGACGAATGCTATGCATTCTCTCGTAGGTGTACTGCTGTCTATCATGCCATGCCTTACCACAGCGATGAGTTAGAAAAATGACGATTTTGTAATAGCTGAATTTACTTGGTCCACGTTCAGAGCTACACGTCTTTCTCTAGAATACTGTGTATCATTGAAAAAGGCATTCATCGTTGAAACTTCGTAAAGTTTCAAGTTTTAGATAATTAGTGAAACATTAAAACGCACATATCTCTTATTGTGTATCTAAATACAAACAAAATCTAGAAGAATTGATTACGTATATAAGTGGCAGTCAATGATTTAATAAAAAAATTAGTTTCGTGAAAGAAAACAAAAACGAACAAATGGTCAAAATTCTCTGTTGCGTTATTTCTAATTAACGATTCAAGATGTTTCTGGCTTTTAATGTTCCGTGAAGATTCAAATTAATTTTTTAACACATTTTCAAAACTACTCGTGCATTTTTTCATGATATCAAACTGTTTGAGGTGGGTATCAATGTTATCTCACAGCCACGGTCCGGCATGGCCAAGTGTGTTCAACTCTGAAGATCATGAGTTCGAATTCCCGTCGCTCCAAACATGCTCGCCCTTTCAGCCGTGAGGGCGTTACAATGTGAAGGTCAATAACACTATTAATTAGTAAAAGAGTAGTCCAAGAGTTAGCAGTGGGTGGTGATGACTAGCTGCCTTCCCTCTAGTCTTACATTGCTAAAGTAGGGATGGCTAGCGCAGATAGCCCTTGAGTAGCTTTGCGCGAAATTCACAAAAAACAAAAACAAAACAAACTCACAGCGATCGATTCGGATTAACAATATTTGTGTGTGTGTGTGTGATGGTAGATCAAAAAAGAGATTCATGTTTTCCTGCCATCAAATAATACGTTTTAAAACAAAATCAAAATTAACCATAGCCAGCATGAGGTCATTGTCCTCATGCAGGTAGGTATTTCGTTGTCAACCAAAGAGGTTAATGTACGGAGCTAGTACATTTTAAGTAAACTAACTTAAGTTGAAGTCAGCCTGCCGTTTGGTGAATACCAAATTACGTCATTAAAAATTAATTGTTCAGTATACTAGAAAAAGTATTACGTCATCAGAGCCTTGTATATTATGACCGAAAAGTAACGCTTTGCCTCAGTGAAGTGTGTAACAGTTTTGGTTGCATAGTATAAGATGTGCATGTGTAACAAAGTTGCTAATTAGTCTCAAATCTACATTTCAACCCTGATTGTTAAAACGTTCTTTACTAATTTATTAAGGGGACTTAACTGTAAAACAAAACAAAACAAAACCGATTCAATATTTATTAAAAAATAAATGTTACGATACTAAGACAAAGAAACTAAAACTTACTTCAATTATATAATATTAAACATTGACTCGACAAACAGAAATAATTATGCCAGATGATATGATACTAATATTTTCTTACTATATGACTTGACTAATAAAATGTCACTATCTCAGTTTTATGTTGATATATAATAATTATACAGATTATAGTTCGGCTAATTACCCCAGTTCAGTGGGGTACTATTAAAACTTTATACATTTTGTTTCGACCAATGTATCATCAGCTCACTTCGATTACGTCATACAAAATCTTTATACGTTTTTAACTTGACCAACAGCCCATTGTCACAGTTCAATGATAGTCCATAAAACTTATCCACGTTTTGATTTGACTACCACAGTTTAGCTACACAATACTTAAACTTGATGTTTTAGTATGACAACACATCATTACTGCACTTTAATTGTATAATACTTGTATTACATATGATTTGGCTAGGCATGGCCAAGCGTGTTAAGGCGTTCGACTCGTAATCCGAGAGTCGTGGGTTCGAATTCCGGTCGCACCAAACATGCTCGCCCTTTCAGCCGCGGGGGCGTTACAATGTGACGGTCAATCAAATAAACAAACATATGTTTTGGTTTTACAAACAAATACATCGTAAACCTAGTTTAGCTCCCCTCCCCACTTGCTTAGAACGCATTTCGATGTGGTGGTGGAACTTCCCCATCCACTAGTGGAGTATTGGTAATTATGAATGCTTATAACGCGAAAATCTGGGTTTGAATATCCGTGATGTGCATAACGCAAACAGATAATTTTGTTAGGTTTCTGCTTGACAAAAACAAACTCTAAACACCAGTTTAATTGTTTAGTGTTTACATTTTGGACGTTTATGTTTGACGAGCACATTATTTGTGACATTGATAACCATGAGTCGAAATAGTAACTTATTCTATGTGATATTAACAACGTGTTAGAAATTAATCTGTCAATAATTCTTTTTCGAATATAGACTACCAGGTTTTCTCTTTAAACTAGGTTACCCTACTGGTATAGCAGTGTGTCTGCGGACTTACAATGCTAGAAACTAGGTTTTGATACTTCTCATGGGCAAAGCACATATAACCCAGTGTGTGACATCGCGCTTAATTTAATAAGACCAACAAAAAAGTTTAAACGAGGGCTACTGAACTAACGGGGTTGTCAATCAAAATTAGCAATGTTAAATTATCGGTAAAACAAAGTGAGTAATTAGTTTGGTAACTAAACTAATCAATATATCGTTGAGTTATCACTTAACAAAACAAAATAATTGTGATATTTATTTATCACTATTGTAAAAACAACAACAACAACAAAACGATAAGTATGGAAATTTTTAGCTTTCCATGCATTAATGTTTTTGTAAGCCGTTGCTAATTCTGCACCACAGTTCCTCAAGTCAGTTAAATCTAAAAATTAAAGGTATAGATGCAATGATATTTGATCTAGTTATACACCTGATGTCGGGTTGCATAACAAACAAACACGCAGCCTGAGGAAGCATACAACATTTTGAACTAGACAGTGTTTACTTTCGTCAGTATTAGGTTTATCTAATATGCAACTTAATTCAGTTTTTCAAATGATATTTTAAAACCCTATAGTCCAAAATGTACAAATACTGATTTTTGTTTAATTTTTTCTGTTAATTTACCAAAAGTACACAGTTTTCCACACATATACATTAGTGGCTCAGTGGTAATTCTGAGGACTTATAACGCTTAAAATTGAATGAGTAGAGCACGGATATCTCGTTATTTACGAGAATATAGCCTTATACTAAAGTAAAAAATAAACAATCTTATTGTTTGGTTTTGATTTTCGAACAAAGCTACACGAGAACTATCTGTGCTAGCTGCCCCTAATTTTGCAGTGTAAGACAAGAGAGAAGGCAGTGTTACGTTTTTTTATGTTTTATGTTTTCGTGGACTAAACGCAACAGAAAGACACAGATAACAGCTTGTATAATTTATTACACTAAAATATTAACAGATATAACATAAATTATATAATAACAATGACAGATATTAAGTTTAAACCTTCAACATTAATTACAAAACAAAATGGTATTAGTTTCAACCTTCAAAATTAATCACAATACAAAATGGTACTGGCCTGTATCTAATATAATGATCTAAATAGAAAGTCTCAAATTCCAGTCTAGGGTGTGAATTTGGTCCCACGAAGAAATTCCGAAGCTTAAATGAAGAAGTTCAGAAACAGTTCACAGTTCAACAAATTCGACGAAGTTCTTTTCACGTTGCCTCCAATGAACGTCACAAAATTGTCGCCTTTAATTTTTCCGATTTCCCGTAAAATGTTCCGCACGTGTTGACTTTCAGTATAACCACTAATTCGGAAGAATCGTAGAGATTGACGAAATAAAATCACAGCTTCCGTAGATCTAACTTCAGTCACAAATCAAAGTTGAATAATCACAGCAAACACTTAATCTTTCTCAAACGAATGACTGACTCTTCTTTTCTAATGACTCTTCTCTTGAATAAAACTAATGTCTGACTCTCCTTTCTCTCTCGCATCTTCGTCTGTTTATATATTGTAGGCCTAGACTCCTCGAAACACCGCGAAATTTCTACAGATCTCCAGAGCAATCCGCGCATGTCCGTTCTTGCACATGACTAAACGTCTAGACACGAAGTCGTTAGCATTTCATTTACAAACATATGATTGGTCTACTTAATTCAAGAAAATTCTAAATGTTACCCTAAATGAATAACAACATATTTTATTAGTTTAAACTTCGAAACAATAATATACATATGGAAATATAATAAATAGAAATGAAAACTTAAACACAACACGACATGTTGTCGTTTACAAAATATTTACACGACATTTACATAACAGGCAGCTAGTCATCACCACCCACCGCCAACTCTTGGGCTACTGTTTTACCAACAAATAGTTGGATTGACTATCACATTATAACACCCCCACGGCTGAAAGGGCGAGCTTGTTTGGTGCGACTATGATTCGAACCCGTGAAATACAAGTCGAGTGCTTTAACCACCTGGTCATGCCGGGCCAATTTTATTGTACATGAAAGCTATTTTTCAAGGTAAGGTATTCGTTGTTTTTTATTTTAACTTCGTTATTCTTTTCATACATTAAAATGTGTTTTTTTTCTATCTAGTGTTCCCGTCGTTCTTACAACATGCCAAAGATGTTCTTCTGCATGACATGCTCATTTCTCTTACTACGTTTTAAAAATTGTCGTTCTAGTTACGCATGCGTCATTTTTACCATTTATTAAAGTTGTTTTCCACTTGCGTTACTGTTTGTCGTCACGATATATTAAGGCCGTCTCACAGCTTATTCATTCACGTATTGATAAGTAGGACTGTTATAATTATCTAATGTTAACATCTGGGTCAAAGGTTATAAGCAGCCTTACGCTACACAGACTACTGTAGATGTGTTTTATAATTGCTGTCTATAATATCAAGCCGTACCACGTCTGGAGTCTATTGATGTGTTGTTAAAATGGACAGAGACCATATTGAAAATATTATTGAATTTCAGTTGAACGATCATATTATTAAAATGAAACGAATTTTACTGTATTTCAATATTATTATCTTTTAGCGCCGCCTATGATAGTTTTTTTGAGAAGTTTATTTCACTTATAATCTTATACTCCTCTCGCAACTGTAAAAGCTGTAGAATGCACGGTTTTCCTGTCATCCGTGTGTTTATAATTATCAAACTTGTTTTGCACTAGCCCTGTTTAGTAATCCAAAATTGATTACAGTGCTCAAACACGGCATTGTAGATTTACGTGTCTGTCAAAATAACTAGGAGGACCAACTAAAGCACAAGAGGTTACGTTTTTAAACCACATTACTATCTTATTAGTGATTTATGGAACGCTAAGTCTGAAAGCGAAAAGCGGTTCCTTTTATGAGCGAAATACAGAAAATACATCCGCTGAAACTAATTAAAATGTCCTGTGCTAATAAGCGACTAAGTTAACAAACGTTCTATTAATTATGCTAGAAATACACAGCGTATACTGTGAAGCAAAATATTCCAACTATCTTTGGTAAACTATATGCCTCCGATTCATATGTGTGTCTTAATAATGATGTATCTACTGCTTTTATGTCCAGTATTTATACGTCTTTTAAAGGTTAAGTTTCAGAAATTCTGGGAAAACATATAAGTTTTAGCGAAAGATGGCATTGCGAGATATATTCATATTAACAATCTCTTGAGTATCATTGGTTGAATCCTTTTAATTTGTAAAAGAGTAAAAGTACTAACAGCGTTTGTTTGTATATTTTTTGAAGTTTCTTGAAAAACATTTAATTTATAAAAAAAATGTTTTAACAGATCTTTCGTTCAAGATTATTTTATTAGAAAAGCTTTAATTAAGGAAATTTAGGTATAAAGGGTTTTTGTTCCCGCAGAAATGTTGTCTCAAGTTAACTTTGTTTTAACTAGAAAGCTTGAAGAAATACACGTGCACTTCTGTTCTTTTGATTTTAGCTAAACAGAAATATATTAAATGTAGAATCACTTTCCTAAAAAGATAAACAGGAAGTCGACAGTGAAACAAGTTAGTTTTCTGAAAAGTAATTTTTATTCGTTATTATTTGTTGTGTGTTTTCGTATAGACTACGGAACAGTCAAACAAAACAACAACAAAAAATGCTTATTAAAAAAATAGAAGATCAGAATGCATTGTTTCATCAGTTGGGTACTTTAACTGTTTGTGTTATTTTCAGTTGTAACATTAACAACCCCTCAGGAGTTAAGTCCCAAGTAAATATACTGAGTTAACAATGTAAAATGAACTTTATGCTAAAAATAGAATAGTAATAAAACAAAACATTTGTTTGTTTGTTTTGGAATTTCGCACAAAGCTACTCGAGGGCTATCTGTGCTAGCCGTCCCTAATTTAGCAGTGTAAGACTAGAGGGAAGGCAGCTAGTCATCACCACCCACCGCCAACTCTTGGGCTACTCTTTTACAAACGAATAGTGGGATTGACCGTCACATTATACACCCCCACGGCTGGGAGGGCGAGCATGTTTAGCGCGACGCGGGCGCGAACCCGCGACCCTCGGATTACGAGTGCACGCCTTAACGCGCTCGGCCATGCCAGGCCAAAACAAAACAATAGAAACAGGTACATTAAACAATAATGTTAATGGGAAAAAATAAATAAATAGATTATGTGTTAGTAACGGAATACTAGTGGTTTGTTTCATGTTTGTTATTTTTTATCGTAAATCTAATTTTTTATCGAATTATGAAAATTGAATAAGATTATGTTAAACATAAACGAGAAAGATCTCATCTGGACGTACCTACATGTGCCTGAGTTCGACCAAAGTGCAGTAAGATCAGCTTATCTTTCATCTATTTGTGTAAAACTTTATCCAAATAAATAGCGATGTAAGATAATTGAATGACGAAATCAGATGAATAGCAAATTAGTAAACACAAACATTATTTTTTTTTCTATTACTAGCGATAAATAAAAAAAATCGTGCAATGTATAACAGGATACGAGATTTCCGTCGTTATTTCATTGTTTATTGTTGTTGTTTTGAATTAAGCACAAAGCTACACAATGGGTTATCTGTGCTCTGCCCACCACGGGTATCGAAACCCGGATTTTAGCGTGTAAGTCCGCAGACATACCGCTGAGCCACTGGGGGGCTTCGTTGTTTAAAAAACGGTTACGAGCTTTGAAAGTGAAGTATCACCAAGTTAACGAGAAAAAATATTTGCAACGAATAGAAACTCATCGATTTGTTTATGTATGTTTAGTGGGTAAATACATAACCGTATAGTAAAGTACTTTCAGGCAGATGTATAACTAAATTATTTCAAGCACACACACACACACATATATATTAATTAGATGTGCAAAGAGACACATGGTATTCAGATATCGACTATGCTCTTCTGTTAGTTTATTTATAGTTCAGCAAAAAAACATTTGAACATTGTGGTGAAGGTTCTATTTAGTTGAGAACCACAAAAATCTAGTTGTAGGTCATATACTAATCTATGCCTAAATCTTAATCTTTAAGGCTTAAATCGATCAAAGTCGTTATTATCTGTTTCATAGAACAGGGGTATTGTGTCCAATATAACTCTAGATATATATTTATATAAAAGATCATTTCTCGAATGTGTAACTTAAGTTTTTCATTCATTTTTAATTTAACATCAGCTGCATCCAATTTATTGGCTTTTTTGTTCATTTGTTTGTTTTTAATTTAGCAACACGAATTTTTAGTGTTATTTGTCCTCAGATTTACAGCTGAGCTACCTTCAGCTTATCCGTTTTATTTAAAATAAATTTAGTTTTTTAAAACCAAGTTGATATTTACAGTTATAAAACGTAAAATAAAAAGGCTTAATTGTGAGCTTCACACCTCTCTTTTCTTTATTTTCTCGATTTATTCTCATATTAATATTTTATTTATCAACACCTCAAACATCTCATTATGCGAGATAAATATGTGCGCAAAATATCCATAATAATTTGAGTGATAAATGTTATAAGGTAGCTGTTATAGGAAGAGGTAGACTGCATAATGGAATTTAGTTTAAGCAGAGAATGAAAACACTATTTTCCTTGGAAAAGACATCCACCTACAATGCTTCATAAAATACTGTATTCTACGTTACCGAAGTTGTTTTGAGTGTTTGTTTGATTTTGAATTTCGCACAAATATACACGAAGGCTATCTGTGCTAGCTCTCTCTAATTTAGCAGTGTAAGACTAGAGGAAAGGCAGCTAGTCATCACCACCCACCGCCAACTCTTGGGATACTCTTTTACCAATGAATAATGGAATTGACCGTCACATAATTATAAAGTCTCCATGGCTGAAAGGGTGAGCATGTTTAGTGCGATGGGAATTCGAACCCGTGACCCTCAGATTACAAACGCTTTAACCCATCTGGGCATGCCGGGGATTATTTTAGTGTTTGTTCCGTGTTTCTCAGAAACATTAAGTTTTTAACTGTTTGTTAACAGGTATAAAGTGTGCTTTATATTTCTCATTTGTAAACGTTAATGAAGGCACTAAGTTTTTATTCCCGGCGAAAATATCTAATATCATTGAAGAAACACTGAAGTCTGAAATTTTTAATGTTCAAAATCCAGAACGTTTCTGGTCAAATATCTATAGTTTTTTGATTAATAAGCATTTGTTACAATTATAGTATCCGACGCTTGTAGTATATTATCTGTAGCAATCAAACGATATCTTTTATATAACTGTGTCTAACGCGTCGATTTATAATATTTAAGCGAAGTTCTAGAAAGTTCAGTTGGCCCAACAATATTTGAAAATACTCTGGTGCTTTTGTAAAACATATGTTGTTGATTCTTACGCTCAATAATCTTCTAAAATTTAGGGAATAGGCGGGAATTGCGCAATACGCATTAGACAACATGAGTTACATCCATTTCTAAATATATAATAATAAATCCGTTACAGTATTCAAAATCATTTTGATCTAACGTACTCTACTTGTGTAACCAGAGGTGCCAGCCAGTTGCATTAACACTCACATCAACCATTTGCACACGAAGTACTTACATTTCTGAAGTGTTGTTATTGGTTTGTCTAATCTTTTTTGCTCTATTTTTTCGTGACAAAGGTTGTTGTTATTAGATATTAATAATTTTAAGATCAAGTTTTTGTTTCAATTGTGAATTTCGTTTTTCCCGCATGTGTTGTAATGAGAACATTTATTCATAGTTATTTTTGTTATCATTATTCTTGTTATTTCAAATATACTTTCAACTTCAAATTAACGCACGTACAAATAATTTACTCTAAATTATATAAACTTATGTCAATTTCTGCCATTGTCGTCTATTTTTGTTGAAGTACTTAGAAGACATTCGATATGTCTCCAAAACGATAAATGTTTGATCCTAATTGGATAGTTTGATTATCTTTAATTTATATGGTACAATCTTTAAAGCTGAAATTTTAGTATTAATATTTCCATGGTTCAATCCCGAATATAACTTAATATTACAAAAAACCAAAACAAAACAAACGAGGGTGTGAACTAAACTTACATTAGCTACCGGTGCTTAAACACTTTTCAAGTACTAAAACTACCTAGCAATTATTGAACGTAAGTCTCTTATAATTGAATAACAAATGTCTTAGTGTTTTGCAATTCATTGAGTCGTTGTGATTACTCACAAGTAATCTAATGTTTATTTAAAAGTAAGCATTTACATATAAAGTAGTAAAAGTTTTTTGTACCTGTACAATGACATGTCTTTACTCTTAATTAAACTCTCTATCTTCTCCTTTTGCTATTGTTTGCTATCTTAGGTCTGAAGTGTCTTTGAGAGGTTATAGTAGGTTATTTACTTATTTAGGGTGTTTAATTTCCCGGCTCAATAACTATGAAAAAACAAACAAACTACGTTTACGCTTACTACGTAATGTTCTGTAAATAAGATAGGTCTACGACTTCTATTGTTTAAGGAACTGCCATCTGTCGGTAACATTTCCCGCTGTATTTTACGAGCATGAATTAATAGGAATATTATCAACTATAATGCGAATTCTGGTTTGGGAAAACATGATGTTTACACGACTGTCCTTATGGCTTGAGGTTGAGCAACACCGGACTGATTAGCACAATTTGCTGCGGATCGAAAGATCCAAGGTTGAAGCAGCATAGTCTCTGAACTTTCTTTGTATTTCCGTTTATAACCGTTTTATAGAAGTGGCCGATAGGCCCGTTATCGGTTTCAGGAACCAGGAAAAGCTTTTGTCATGGCGAATACTGTTGACCAACTGCCTTTCTTCTGGTCAGTAATTAAAAATTACAGATGGTTCTATCTGAGTTTAGGTCTCTCTCTGACTCAGTCAATTAGTCCAAGTGTGTATAAGGTGCTTTGATAAAATGAAATATTGAAACATAAGTTATTTAATATAACTTGATATATAGTAATTAATTATTAAAAATAATTAAGTTCTACGAAAAGTTCGTGTACAGTATTCATACGTACTTCTGCATTAATGCAATGAATTTTAAACATTAGGGAATAACAGACGTTTCCTTACCGTAAGTAATTTTTCTTATTTGCTTAACTTTGTAAATCTACAGTAATCTCATGAAAAATATCATAAGATAAGAAAGAAAAAATTAGGAAAAAATATGTAATTGTATTCATTCTAAGCAACGCATTACGAATTACTTTGAAATTCAATGGATTATAACACAGTTGAGTAACCACGTGTTTTTAGTTTTTAATCTGACTTACATGAATGTGATTGTTCCAGAAGTAAGCTATTCTTTTTAACGAATCCGAAGCAATAGACAATTATATTAGAACACAATTGAGTAGACCAAGTGTTTCCAGTGTTTCTTTAGTTGACTCGCATGGTCAGTATTTTTGTACCAAAAGTAAGTTACCTATTTTCAACGAGTCTCATGCAATAGATGTGTTAATAACGAGAAACGAAATTCATGAAACGCTAATATAAAATCAAATGATAACTTTAGTTTTTAATGAATCTTTGTGGAAGGGGAGCAAAGAGGTGAAAAGATCATTGTATAATTCGGTCTGTACGTTTTCGAGCTAGAATTTGCTGCACTATAAAACACGTTTTATTAATCTCGGACCCAAATCATTGAAAGATTTCATCATGGATGATTGGTTTGTTTTGTTTTGAATTTCGCGCAACGCTACACGAAGGTTATCTGCGCTAGCCGACGACTAGAGGGAAGGCAGTTAGTCATCACCATCCACTCTTGGACTACTCTTTTACCAACGAATAGTGGGATTGGCCGTTACATAATAACGCTCCCACGGCTGAAAAGGCGAACATGTTTGTTGCGACGGTAATTATAACCCGCAACCCTCAGATTACGAGTCGAACGCCTTAACCCATCTAGCCATGCAGCACCTCATGGATGATAAGCAACTTATTGTTTAGTGTAGAAACAGGTTGGAGTGCTCAGCTAAAAAGGTGCGCGGCCCGGCATGGCCAGGTGGGTTATGACATTCGACTCGTAATCTGACGGTCGCAGGTTCGAATCCCCGTCGTACCAAACATGCTCACCCTTTCAGCAGGGGGCGTTATTATGTTACGGTCAATCCCACTATTCGTTGGTAAGAGAGTAGCTCAGAGTTGGGGGTAGGTGGTGATAATTATCTGATTTTCCTCTAGTCTTACACTGCTAAATTAAGGACAGCTAGTGAAGACAGCCCTTGTGTAGTTTTGCGCGAAATTCAGAAACAAAATACTTCTGTGTGTGGTATTTTTAATCGAAGCATAACGGTTCGTACAACGGCTCTTATTCTTTCAACTAAAAATTTTTAGCTCATAGCTCAGTTATCTCTTAACTGATTTGAGATCTAATTACAATTTTGGACTTTGCAGATTGAACCCTTTCCATTGATTTATTTGGCCGCACTCAAAGTCTCATATATTAATTTACTCTAATCGTACCTAAATGAATTTCTATTTGACAGTAGGCTTGTAGAAATCCTGATGACTAACAAAATTGAATCAGATATACGAGCGCGCCACGTTTGGTATTGCTGGTGCATATAAATACAACTAATAAGAAGGGAAAACATGTCTTATAGAGTACTTTACTCTGGTTCTGCCTTTAAAAAAGTTCACGGCAGTTGTTTAATATAAGAAGTATAACTGAAAAGTCAATAAAGACTGTATATAAATGAGTAATTGTTAAAGGTGAAAATTTATTACAAGTCACGATTTGTGATAATTCTATAGCATTAATATGTAAATAACCATCACTTTGTGAGTAGAAAAAAATTGAGGAGTGGTGTTAGAGAATTAGAATCATGAAAGACACGCATGAGTAAGTACTTAATCGTTACTTATAAATTATTATAAGTCAGTCTACTTGAGATTAGGTAATGTCTTCGATTGGTAGTACAGCTTACAAGTACATAAACAACACACACGTGCTAACCAAGCTTAGGTATAAAGTATGGAAGTCCACTTGGCTACCACATTTCCTCGATAATACTGTTTCTTTTGCAGTCAAACTCAAGATGTAAGAATTAGTAATTAAAGTTAAGGTTAGTAGCTTGAAAGGTGTTGAAAGGAAAGATGTACGGTAAGATACTCGCTCTGGAGAAAAAATATTTTTTAGTAAACGATTTTGCTTTCGGTATTTTTTGTGTTTTTAAAAAAAGTTATATTTACAGTATTTTATTAATGTTTATACATTTCACAAGATATGTGAAAAGGTGATGTCTTTACGATAAATGCAATTATTTTCTTTGTCTTCGACCAAAAGATCATTTGTTTTTCCAATCTGTCAAACATCCATCATGGGTAATTAACTACTTGTTAGGAGCTGGGCGTAGCCCTGTTCCTTAGAGTGCCCAGACTGTGAATCTAAGGTTTCGCAGCTCTTTGCTGTACAAAGCAGCTTCTCACCTTAAAGTTATCAATGCACCATAAGAGTGACAGCCTAAGAAATTGCGTTGAGTGCTGTTGACCAACTGGTGGTTTTTCCGTCTAATCAATCTGTTCAAAATTAGAGACAGTTATATGCAGGTAACACCTTTTATAGCTTTGTGCAAAATTTATAAAATAAAGTCACTTATTTTAGAGTTGACTTAAAACTTTTTCTTAGACATGGTAGTACAAATAGTTTGGGGCTTTAGAAATTACATAGTGTAGATATCACACACTTAGCTAGCCTGTAGATGGAGAACTGATCCGAAACTTATATGTTGAATTTAGAATTTAAAAAAAAAATATCGAAATTTTTTATTTGATTTTTTCAAACTGTGAATTTAGATAATTTACAAAAACAATAATTTGTACTGGTTAAAATTAGTTTTGATATATCAATATTTCGAATATATTTTATTAATCAACTCGCATAATCAAGTCTTACTGATAACATGATTTTAATCATCTTGTTCGCATAAACCAATAAAATCGTTAAAACCTGAGCCAGCTAACGTTGTCAAGCAGTGCATAACTAAATCTATACTAATCAGATGACTCCCCACCTCTGAATTAGAGGTCACTCCTGTTATTAGAGAATAAATGTGAACTCAAGTTAAATTTAATTTTTAGAAATAAGTAGCTTTATACTCAAAATGAGCAAACTTTCTAGAAGCTTCTCCATCTGGTCTTTTAAAAGAATCAGGTATTTACAAACTAATAAATCTAAACTCAAACTGAACTATCTAAAACAATAACGGTTTATGAAAATTGGTAGACCGGAACTCAAACTGTATTAACATTTTTACAACCAGTAGATCTGAACGAAAGATGGGTCATCTTTTCTTAAAGATCTGACCTCAAAATAAAATTATTTAAAGTAATAATTGTTAAAATAATCTAGAAAATAACGTTTCAAAATATTACCATCAACTGATAATGTATCAATAACGTTATGAATATGAACTGAGAATGGATTAATATCACACAAGGTGTCATGCCTATTTTTCACTAAGATAAAGTACCTAAACATATTCAGACCAGATGAAATCGATACACTAAAAGATACAAGTCATGAAGAGAAAATGTGTAACTTAAGCAATTACTTAATAAACTTGCACTCATTTTTCATATGTTGGTATTAAAACTTTGATATGTTTCACTCGGGACAGAAAACTGAAACTTATAAATGCTAATAGAATACCACTATTAATCTGACACATTCAGTATAGAAATTATGAAGTTAAATAATTAGACAAAGCAGGCATTACTAATTAGAAATATACATTTAAGCACATCAAAATTTTATCAATGAGAATTATTTAATGTACCGTTTAGTAAAATAGCGTATTAGATTTGAATATGTAAGATAATTTCCTATAAAAATCTTTAAGATTTAAAATTATGTATTCTCTGAATAACTTTACGGAAGGAACACTTAAACGACGCGTTTATTTCGTATTTCTACGAAGAACTCATTAAAGATTAGCAGATATAAATATATTTTTGAGAAAAATTATCAACCTTTTCGGTACCTTTTTGTTTGTTTTTCTTAATTTCACACAAAGCTACACGAGAGCTATCTGCGCTAGCCGTCCTTAATTTAGTAATGCAAGACTAGAGGAAAGGCAGTTAGTCATCACCACCCACAGCCACCTCTTGAGCTACTTTTTATCACCGAATAATGGGATTGACCGTCACATTATAACGCTCTTCACGGCTGAAAGAGCAAGTATGTTTGGTGTAACGGGATTCGAACCCCGGACCCTCAGATTACGAGTCGAACGCCTTAATACACCTGTTGAATATATTCTATATAAATTGATTAATACTTGAAAATAATTGAATTAAAACCAGACTGAGATATTTAAGTGTTTAAATATCCAAGTCATAATTTAATATTCTATCTTATTATGATTATTTAAAGCAAATTTTTGAAGCAAGTTGTATATCTCAGTCATTACATATAGAAGAAGTTATCTATCCATAACAATCTAGAATGGTTTGGTGGGTAAGGCGCTTCACTTACAATATGAAGGGGGGGGCTTTCTAATCCTCGTAACCGAACATTCTCGTTTTTTCATCCTTGAGAGCGTCATAATTTTACAGTTAATCCCACTATTCGTTACTAAAAGCCCAAGAGCTGGCAGTACGTAGTGTTGACTAACTGCTTTTCCTCAAGTCTATGACTGTTAAATTAGGGACCACTAACGCAGATAGCCTTACTTAAAATTAAAAACAAAAACCGGAACAATGTGTTGATAAACAAAATGTTTCTGACTTTGAAAAAACCTTCAGCAATAAATGAAGAATGTTTTTAAACTTATAAAAAAAGAATAAACAATTTACATTCCCTTCATGAATACGTGATTATTACAGCAACATTGAAATGTTCCATATCCTTCACTCATGCGTGACAGTAATAATAGCAATGAATTCTTACATTTCCTTCGCCGGTACATATACCGCCTGTAATTACAAAGAAATCACTACAGTTCCTACATCACGTTATCCAGTTTCCATAATCATAAGGAAACTGTTCCATTACTTATAACAGTATACCTAACGTCTAATAACAAGGAAAGTGTTCTCTATAGCAGCATTTTACGTCTCTGATATAAAAAATACTGTTATCCTATTTACGGCAATACTTTTCGTTTATGATATCAATAATACTGTCTTTCTGGAAGTGAGATTGCTATAACAATGGTGAATCGTAGTCACTCTTAACCTGTTCTTTCACGATTTATTAACCGAAAGAAAGTGACTCATGCATGCATATAATAGTAACACGGTTTCTTGATCTTGATAAAGTAAATAAAAGCATAAAAAAAGAAATTCGCTTTTGCAAAACCTTTGGCTGATATTCCACTGTTTTGACATTATTACGAAATTTCACAATCCACTTGTTTCATTTTGAGAAAAAGTGTATATCCATTTCGCTGTTCTGGAATACTGTCTCACTGTAATTCCAATGATAAGTGAAGTTTTACGATAGCTCAGCTCCTTTAGTGTTCTTAAGACGGGTGGCATAGATACTTTTAAGTGCTTTTGATAATTGTGTCATGAAGGTGCTCTTCGTGTTTCTGAGAAGTATGAAGCAGCGATTGCTTCGATATTCTTTTAAACAGTGATATGGTGATTTCTTTGCTGTTCCTAGCGCCCGGCATGGCTAGGTGGGTCAAGACGTTCGCGTGATTCGAATCTCCGTCGCACCAAACATACTCGCCATTTAAGCCATTGGGACGTTATAATGTGACGGTCAATTCTACTACTCGTTGGTGGCCCAAGAGTTGGCGGTGGGTGGTGATAACTAACTGTCTTTCATCTAGTCTTACATTGCTAAATTAAGGACGGATAGCTCGAGTGTAGTTTGGCGCGAAATTCACAATCAAACAAATTGCTATTCCTTTAAACAGCGACATTATGATTTCTTTGTTGTTCCTTTAAACAGTGAGATGGCGATTTGTTTGTTGTTGTTTTAAAAGTGAGATGATTATTTGTTTGTTGTTCTTTGGAACAGTGAGATAATGATTTCTTTGTTGTTCTTTTAAACAGTAAGATGATGTTTTGTTTGTTGCTTTTTTAAACAGTGAGATAGCGATTTGTTTGTTGTTGCGTTAAACAATAAGATAATTATTTGTTTCATGTTCTTCTAAGCCTTGAGATGGTGATTTATTTTACGTTATTCTTAACATGATTTCATTGTTCTTCTTCTTAATAGTATGATGTCAGTTTCTTTGGAGATGAAGCTTTTTTTGAAGTTTCGGAGAAGACGAGATAATACTTCTTGTTATGTTTCTAAGAAGTCAGATAAAATAGTTTGTATTTCATTTTTGCGAGCAATGATGTCATGTTTACTGGATGCCACAAGAAACGTTTAAGGTTGTTTATTTGATTTGCTTGACGATGATGTCTTGGTGTTTCGATTGATTGGTTCACTATCTTACCTAGGAAAACTGACACCGCGATAGATGTTTGCTTTCATATCATTATTTAAATAGTGACGGAAAATCTATAAGCAAATCAATTAATGGCGGAACGTTATATAAGATGTTCAAGTAGGTGTGTGTTATTGATGCAGTGGTGTGAATGACGGAACGTTATATAAGATGTTCAAGTAAGTGTGTGTTATTGATGCAGTGGTGTGAATGGCGGAACGTTATATAAGATGTTCAAGTAAGTGTGTGTTATTGATGCAGTGGTGTGAATAATCAATTCTTCCCACTTGATAGATCTGTAGAAAAGCTGCGGAAGAATATCATTAAATCTATCATTCAGTCTCTAGAACTTAAATATTTCCGTCGATACGCATAAATATATTCAGAATGACAAAATAATTTCGCCCTCGTCACGTTCGCGTGATTTCATTTTGATTCTTGAAATAACAGTGACATACTTAATATGGCTGGTCTGGCAAAGTCAACCTGGACTACAGAAAAAAAAAATAGGCTTGACAAGGGCCAAATTTTCAAGGGTCTCTCTTAGTTGTTTCTAGCAGGATTCCAGCTGTACATGTGTGCTCATACACACCAAGGTGGATTATTCATCATGGAGCTGAGTACGTAATGGGTAAAAATTAAAATACTTGTTTTTAAATATGTTTTATTAAGGTTTAAATTATTAAGGAGTTCTGATAGAAATTATATACGTGAGGAGAACAAAACGTACAGTGCATTCTTACAAATTAAGGTTAATGTGCATGCTGTAACGAATTTGTCATAAAAGCAAATCGCTGGTGGTATTTCATATTAACCACGTATATTCGGAATAATCGATAATTTTATTTTTATAAAACCGTCAGTTATGAAATATAATATTTAGGTTTGATACCTAGAAATGCAAAAAAAAAAAGAAATAATTAAGAAAGAACTGTTTTGAGGGAAGGCGTTCACAATAAAACTCCTTTAAATCAAGTGTACTTTTATTAAGGAAGCAAAGTATTAACGATAAATTTGTTCTTAAAAATAACGCTTTTGAATTTAAATATAATTTAAATCGTGCTTTATTTAATTAATGGTATTTATAGAGAGTTTATATCGATAAATATTTAACAGTATTGAGCTATAACGAGATACTGCGTGTGTATTTTGTTGTATTGTTGAAGCCATTTTTCATGCATTATACTGTTTCTAGCGACTGCTATAAACGACATAACGTTTTTACGATGTTTATACACTTCCGTGTTAAAGTCACTGCTGTAAACGAAACAACATGTTTATGACTTTTATCTATTTTTGTTTCACCTAAGCAAGGTATTGATAAGGGTGCATTGTCTGGTCTCATCACTTTCCAGTTGAATGAGTTCCTTTTTGAGCTGGTACCCGTTTTGTCTGCTAAAGTTGTAGGATTTACTGACACAATAGCAGAAGTATTGCATCGCAAAGGCCCTTGTAATTAATAGCCGACTAGATGTGACAAAGTGACTTGGGGAAATTTTAATATTTCCAGGTTATGGCTTTTTATCCGAAGGTTTCAATACAGAGGATAAATAAATTTTAACTTTCTAACAGATTATCTACCAGCTAAAAATTACTCATGCTTTCATTATCTAAGAAAAATTAAGCAAAATCCATGTAGCAGAACCGATCATTATTGTAGTGAGAGTAACTATATCCTGCTTTAAAAAAATTCCGTTCAAAGCCGCACAAGAGAGAGATATCTACGAGTATTTGAAGCTTTACTCAAGGATACGTAGGACTAAGAGCCATTTTAGAGTTAAGATTCTGAGCTTGTAGTTAAAGACATTTACCGACCTTGAGTCTATTAACTGTGTTTTAATTACTGCAAACATTTGCATTATGCTTAGCTTGTAATTCTCCATATAGTATGGCCAGGTGGTTAAGACACTGGATTCGTAATCCAAGAGTCGCGGATTCGAATTCCCGACACACTAAACATGCTCGCCCTTTCAGCCGTGGGAACGTTATAATGTGACGATCAATCCCACTATTCGTTAGTAAAAGAGTATCTCAAGAATTGGGAGTGGGTAGTGATGACTAGCTGCCTTCTCTCTAGTCTTACACTGTTAAATTAGGGACAGCTAGCCCAGATATCCCTGGTGTAGCTTTGCGAGAAATTCAAAACAACCAAACTAATCCATATAGTGTTTTCTCAAAGTGATCCAGCGATAACACGTAGGTGAATTAAAAGCCAGTTTTAAAGTACACGAATAAACCTGTGCAATGTAAGTAATTTAGAGTTGCTTCATTTTCTGTATTCATGAGATATCACCTGCACTGTTTAAACAAAGTCAGGAGTTTGGCTTTTATTTTTTTCACTCATAGATTTTTGGATGGTATTCTTATATGTTGCGTATTTACAAGATACAAATGCTGTGATTATTGTTGTTTAACTTGACATTTAAAAGGAAAGAACTTATACAGGGAAGTCATGTGCAGATCAGGATTTTGCTAATGTTACATACACCATGTAATAGTGATACCTTTAAAGATGAAAACACGTGAGAAAGAGCCGAAAGCAGCAGTTATACTTACCGACACTCTCGTATTGAGCTGAGATACGAAAAAAGTAACCCCTTGAAGGAGAGTGACCACACGAAGGGGAGGAGGGTATTTTTAATTAATCGAAGTTCTTCTCAGTTCATGCTTGTATGACATGCCTTCAAAAATAAATGTGTTTATAAGGAAATAAAAGTAGATAATTTTCTCAACTATGGAATTAATTTCTTCATGCCATTAACATTATATATATATGTGTGTATATAAATATATATTGCAAAGTTTGCGAGAGATCAAGTTCTTCTGGTCATAATTACGACGTGCACATGGTGTAAGTGCTTAGTCCAGAATTCTGCGCTTCACTTGGTGTATTTACTTCTTGGACCTGTTCATTTATTTGTCTAAAATTGCAGGTTATTTAAAAAAACATTTTGAAATATATATTGTACACTTTTCCTTCACATTAAGACTTTGCAAAAGTGGATACACTGAATCTTGTTCTTCACATTCACATTACTGATAATACTTGAATCGCCATATAACACTATGTAATACAAAATTTTGTTCCTGGATAGTATGTGTTATTTCTTAATTGCTTATGTTGTAAAAGTACAGAAAATTACTATTATTCCCTTCAAAATTTGCTTTTGTGACCTGGTTAATGAAATTTAGTAATTCACCTATTTTCTATGTAAAAACGGGCAAATTTGCACATTTTCATTTGCACATAAGGTCTGAATAAAACAACATATGAATCAAGATTTACATGTATTTATACTAAAGTTGTACATTAACGAAGAAAAGTGTTTAAAAGTGAGTAGTTTCTCGAGACTTTTGACTGTAATGTAAATCACTTTCACGTATCATCCCCTAAATATAGTCTTCCATTATGTTTTCGTTATACGCTCCTTGGTAGCAGCGTTGAAAGTCCAGTATATCTTGGTGGAAACACTTGCCTTGCTCATCTGAGTATGCTCCCATGTTCTCCTTGAATTTTTCAAGGATAATGACTTTCAGGGACATCCCGCAGCTCATTTTGCCGTAGCTCTTCACCAGAACCTCAACCAGTTCCACATAATTTTCGGCCTTGTGATTGCCAAAGAAGCCCCGAACCACTGCAACAAAACTGCCCTAAGCTTTTTTTTTTTCCAACTGAGTTCCTTGGGGAATTCTGGGCGCTCCAGGATCTTCTTTATTTGTGGTTCAACGAAGACACCAGCTTTGAACTTTGCCTCAGACAGCTTAGGGAAGAAGTTTCGAAGGTACTTGAAGGCTGCAGCCTCCATATCAAGAGCTGTGACAAATTATTTCATAAGCCCCAATGTTATGTGTAATGATGGAAACAACACCTTCTGGAGGTCCACTATGTAGGCTTCACACATTTTGGCAGATGTTGTCACAGAGTACTTTTTTGCTCTTGTCTTGATAAATTGGCTACAAACATAGCAGAATGCGTCTGGAAAATGCTTGCAGCTTCTTGATGTCATACCTGATAAAATTAGATAGGTCTTGTGTGTTCAGTTAGGCAGCTAAAACTAAACTGAAGTAGTGAGTGGTGAGTCCCTATATGTGTTTCAATGGAATGTTCTAGAAAATTCTAAAAGGTTTTTGAAAATTCAAGGAAGTTCCACAAAATTCTAGAAAGTTCTGGAAAATTACTGTAAGTTCGAGAAAATTATCTATCAGCTTCTCAGCAGTGAATTCAACTGGAATGTTCTGGAAAATGGGTGAATTTGAAAATTTCATTACCCTGGTAACAAAAGCAAAGTTTGAAGAGAAAAACAGGGATGTTCCACTTACTTTAGGCATAAGCAATTGAGAAATAACACTTTCGGCCTAGAAACAAGGAAAAGTAAAAAAAAATTGCATAGTGTTATTGGTATACAAAGATTGAAGGTACAAACAATATTGTAATTTTCTGGAATCAAAAGTAGGAAAAATCAGTAAAGTAAATTTCGCAGAACTTTACCAGAGGTGTATAATGTTCAAGATAAAGCAAAACATTTGCATTTTTAATTCTGAAAAAAGAGTAATAAACATATATATTTCATACATAATGAGTAAACAAAACAAATTCAAAAGACAACAGTAATTTTGTTTTTTCATTTTCTTTTTTTTGGAATATTATTGTAACCTCAGATACACGTAACAAAATGTTTTAAGCTTGTTTGTTTGTTTTGAATTAAGCACAAAGCTACACAATGGGCTATCTGTGCTCTGCCCACCACGGGTATCGAAACCCGGATTTTAGCGTGTAAATCCGCACACATACCGCTGAGCCACTGGGGGGCATGTCTTAAGCGTCTTGAGAAAAATATACTCAAATTATGTGTAACTAGCATGAAATACTCGCGCTCTGCTATGCAGTTCATGATCTCCTTATTATTCTCAGAGGTTTCAATGTACAGATCACACTTCTCCACTATCTTTATATGTTCCTATGGCAACAACAACCTATTAGAATAAGTGTGACACATTTAGTGCCGTATGGTCTTAAGTGGAGTATGAAGCAGGCTGAACTGGTTTAAAAACCTCAAATGCTTATTGTCATACCTGAGTGGCCATTCGAGTGCGTTTGAGTCTCCTTGTTACTACATAGATAAGGACATCCTGATTCCACTTGTCAATCTTAGTCATGTGAGCTTCGAACTTTTGAAGGAGTTTACAGACAATACAAGAAAAGATACAACATAAATTAATATGGTCTACAAAACTGATAAAATTCTTTGGTGGATAAGTAGTAACTCTGAAAGCTTATAAAGCTAAAAATGGAGTTTTCAGGAGTTTCAACATCTTTGGTAGGCATAACAAAGATAACCAGTTGTGTAATTTTGCGCTTAGCAACAAACGAACAAACAACACTTAAAAAACTTTTGCTGATTGACTTGCTATCAATATTTTATTAATCTGATAGCTGTAATATCTTTTTATCTTGTTTCCTCAATTTAAAAAAAATCTTTCATTAATATAATATTCATTACATTGCATTCTGGAACAATCAAGTATTAAATACTGCTGATAGAAGAACTAAGTTACGTGCTAAGAATGATAGTGTGTGGAAACAATACGATGTAACTACTGGAATAGTTGAATAATGTTTGTTTGTGGGCCTATTTCCTTGTTTTCTTTTTGACGAGTAATTTCTGATTAAACGAATGCAGAAATGTTAGACCACTTTATTGGAACCATATTTGGCATTTAATCTCTCCTTGTTTTTTTCAATCAACAGAAACATGTATTATTTTATAATTAAAATAGAAAGGTACTCTACTTAATAATTGGATAACATCCAAAGAAATGATTATTTATAATTATGATTATTTATTTAGTAGAGTTTGGTAATTTTTACCATCATTCAGACAATAGTCATAGTATTGTTGTTTTAAGTTATCTGTGAAATATTCACCGTTCTCAATTTCTTTGTAAAACTACTAAGGCAACGAGCCAGAACCTTTGAGTGCTCATTTTTGTCGAAATGGAAAAGAGGTCAAATTAAAAGTTAACATGCAAACGTCCGAGGTGTGGCAGGTGCACGTGCGGTGACAATAGTTTACAGTAGTTGTTCAAAACGTTAGCTGTGAAATATGTCAGAGAGGATCCGGCAAAGGTGGTGCTGAAAAGCATCTAAATACACACAGGAGCAGTTTGGTTTTGTTTTGTTTTAATTTCGCGTAAAGCTATTCGAGGACTATCTGCATTAGCGGTCCCTAATTTTGTGGTGTAAAAGTAGAGAGAAGACAGCTAGTCATTATTACCCACCGCCAACTCTTGGGCTACTCTTTACCAACGTATAGTGGGTTTGAGCGTCACTCTATAGCGCCCGTGAACTTGCGACCCTCGGATTACGAGGCGAATGTCTTAACCACATGGCCATGCTAAGCCGCTAATTTGGTACTTAGTAGAAAGAACAATTATTTGGCTAGTAAAAGCACGTTTAGTAATATTAACATTTCACAGGCAAGAGAAGGTATGTTTGTTAACATTGACGTTTAATTGACAAGAGAAGACATGTTTGTTAACAGTAATATTTAGTGTGTACGCGAGTAGATAATAGCATACTCTGTTTAATTAGAGACAAGTAGAGGTTGGAATAAGTTCGTAAAATTGATTATCTGTGAACTCGCGAATATTCATATTCACAGATAAGGACATTATACATTTACCTCTGATTTGAAGTATTCTATAACTATTAACATGGAACATTGAAAGTCATATGTAGATCCTCGAAACTGTTTATAATTACTAAACTGTTTATATTTACTAAACTGTTTATAATTACTAAACTGTTTATAATTACTAAACTGTTTATATTTACTAAACTGTTTATAATTACTAAACTGTTTATATTTACTAAACTGTTTATATTTACTAAACTGTTTATATTTACTAAACTGTTTATATTTACTAGCTTCTCAGATTCTTAAATTAGCACTAATATAGCTGATGTAATGCATCTTTATAAAGGAAAGTGAAGTAGAGTTAAGGAAAATCTGGCTGTTAAGCTGAGTGTTCATAGTGTAGTTCGGGAAAGCTGGTAACCTAAGTTAGGATTCGGACTGCAGTTAGAGAAAGCTATCCACTAAGCTATTCATGCTGGAGTTAAAGAAAAGTGTCCACCTAAATGAGGATTTATGCTTAGATTAAAGAAAACTGTCCACTTGAGTGAAAATTCATGCTGAAGTTAAAGCCAGCTGTCCACCTAAGTGAAGATTCATGATGCAGTTATATAAAGTTGCTCACCTAAGTGAGGATTCATGCTGTGGTTAAAGAGAACTGATCACCTAAGCGCGTATTTCCACTGCAGTTGAAGAAACTAGCCATCTAAGTTAGGACGAGTGTTGTGATTAAAAAAAGTTGGCCACCTCAGTGAGAACTTGTGTTGTGGTTAGGGAAAGCTGACCACTCAAGTGCGATCTGGTGTTGTGGTTAAGAAGTGCTAACTGTCGAAGTAATAATTCTTGTTTTTCTAAAGAAGGCTGATTACTTAAGTAGCTGTTCGTGTTGTAGTTAAGTAACATTGGCAATCTAAGTACGTATAAACAGTTGAGTGACAGCTCCAGTTGTAGGTAAAGAAAGTTGCATAGCTTAGTGTTTAAGTACCTGAATGACGATACTTTATTCAGGTAAAGTAGCTATTAAGAAAAGCAGTAAAATATTTTTATATATATTTATATTACACAACAACTGAGTTAAATGTGAAAACTTAGACCAATTTTTAGGTATTAAGATCTTTGTGAATCGTTAAGGATCTGGCGGTCTTATGTTATGAGTAGACTTTCTTTGATGTAGAGGTCAAGGTCGGAAGATTCTGTGATGATGATAGAGAAATCGTTAAATGAAATATTGTGACCTGTGGTTCCAGAACATGCACGATAGGATGTTTAATTACTGTTGTATATTATCGCAACTGAGACTGCGCGGTTGTCATGGTAGATGCTTCTTGTATTTAAGGAAGGCTGCCTTGATTTCCACTATACTTAAGGAAGGTTGGCTAAGTTATGGTAAATTCCTGCTGTTGAAATGGTTTTTTGTTTGACACGATCAACTTTTATGGTATGCATACAAATACATCTTCTGAGCACATTTATAACTGTAATAGAAAGTTTAATGGTAAGCTATAGGAGCTCTTATTCGTTTACGTGGAAAGAGAACAGTCATTATTACATGAATTTTTATGCACTAACAAATTCAAGCTTTTAAAAAAAACACGTTTATGTCTGAAATGTGGTTTACTGCATATACCTCGTATTTATCGATGTCGTTTTAAATGTGGAATTGTTTTAAACGTGGAGTTTAATTGGTTTAAATACGATATTTCTATAAATTAATGTATTACTTGCTCTGATATTAGTAATACTTTTAGTAGAACTTAGGTCTTATTTCAAGACTGACGAGCAGTTATTTTGTTGGGAGAGCGCGTCTGTAAATCACTGTATTGTATTGATAAAAAAATATTTTTTATGAAGACGAAACAGTTGAAAAACATAAAACAGTTTATTTACAAGATTGGAGATTTTCGGAATAACTTATTTCATCTTAAAATTGTGCTATAAAGATAATTATTACTGAGTTTATAATACAGTATAACAGAATCATTAATTTACTTAGTTATTAAAAAAGGCGTGAAATGGACAAATAGAACAATGTTTATCTGTATGTATATATATATATTCTACAACAGCTGATCTGAGTGTGAAAATTTAGAATAATTTTAGATCTACAAAGTTTTGTGAATCGTTAAGGGTCGGGCGGTTTTTTTTAACTATAAATAGACTTTCTTTAATGTAGAGGTCAAGGGCTGGTTTGTTTTGAATTTCGCGCAAAGCTGCACTAGGGCTATCTACCCTACCCGTCCATAATTTAGCAATGTAAGACTACAGGAAAGGAAGCCAGTTATCACCGCCCACCGCCAGCTCTTGGGTTACAAACGAATAGTGGGATTGACCGTAACACTGTAACGCTTTCATAAGGATTCGAACCCGAAACTTTCGGATTACGAGGCGAGTACCTTAACCACCTGGCCACGCCGGGCCGTGTCAAGGTTTGAAGATTCTCTGGTAATGATAAATAAGTTGTTGATTGAAATATTATAGCTTGTAGTTTCAGAACGTGCACGAATGGATGAACGGTTGGATTTAATTAGTGGATGGTTCGTTCTGTTAGATATTTTTTCAGAGAAAGTTCAATAATGAAGACAATGATAACAGATATTTAACAACAAAAACAGGTTAATGGTCATAGCGACGTAAGAAAATATATTTTTAATATTCAGTTTTGAATTTTCTTACTTAAATCTTAATATTTTTTTATGAGTTGTCATTAAATTTTAAATAGGTTTATCAGCGAATTTTAGAGAAGTATAATAAACACATGAAGGATGAATATAAATGAATTCCACGAGACCTCCCTCTCACCACATTAACCACTCGATGTTTTGTTACAGATTGCAACTCGAACAAAGAAGGTGTTTGTTGGAGGTCTATCAGCGCCGACGACTCTAGAAGATCTCAGAAACTACTTCGAGCAGTATGGACTGGTAAGTAGTGCGTTTATTGATCACTAGAGGATAGACACAAACTCCCCACTCGCACGCGCGAGGATAACACCACTTACAGTAGTACAAAACACACCATCCTTAGGGTGCTGTGTTTACTGATATCCTTGATTGCCTTCGACTGTCGCTGCTAACCATTCCATACGCCTTATTGATTTATATAAATCGATATATATATCTAATTACAAAAACATCACATATGAAGTTCAACATCAAGTGATGTAAAATGTTTGAGAAAGAGATATTAACATTTGGGTTTTAAGACAACTTTTGAATTTTTCTTATCTCTACACGTATCCTGACGATTTCGTTCGATAGTTATCACTGTCTCGTCTATTATTCACACGCCTTCTGACCATATTGTTCGACAGTTATTTCTGTTCTGTCTGCTGTAAAATGTATTTTGACTGTTTCTCACAGTTATTCGCCATCTCGTCTAATATTCACGTGCATCCTGACTCGTTGTTATCACTACGTATCCTGACGATGTTGCTTTCGATGGTAATTCACCTTGTCGTCTGTTGTCCACATACACCCTGGCCATGTGCTTCGACAGTTATGACTGTTTTGTCTAAAAATATGCCCGCCAGTGGCACAGTGGTATGTCTGCGGACTTATACCACTAGAAACCGGGTTTCGATATCCTTGGTGGGCAGAGCACATATCGCTCAGTGTGTAGCTTCGTGCTTAATATCAAACAACAACAAATCAAAATGTAGTCTATGTTTCTTATATCCATTCTCTTGTGTACTGTATACGCGTATCCCGACCATGTTGTTCCACAGTTGTCACCGTCTCATTAATTATACACAAATATTCTGACAGTGATGTTCGATAGTTATTTTTCGTCTCTTGCACTTTATACATATTTCCTAACCATCTTGTTCTACAGTTGTCGCTGTCTCGTCAACTATACACATAAATCTGACCACAATGTTCGATAGTTGTCACTGTCTCGTCAACTACACACATATATCCTGACCATGCTGTTCCACAGTTGTCACTGTTATATGATTAGTAAATTTTGTCTAATTTCATCATTCAGTAGTAAGTTTTTTCTTTCAACAGAAACAAAAAAATATGTTTTAATTTCTTAGGCTGTAGTGAAATGTTATACGTTCTGACAGTTTAATGGACACCTGAAAACTTTTATATTGTTTTTGACGTAGAATGACAAAGAAATTCAATATAGAAGTTGCTGGATTTGGTATGAAATTATTAACGCGAAGCGATCTATATGTTTAGATTTATCAGAACAGCTTCCGTTCTTTCTTTTGTGTTTACAGAAACATCAATAACATTTTGATATTTAAAGAAACATGAAAGTATCAGACAGTGAATCAGCGTTTGTTTCCCGCATCGAATACCAAGAAATGTTCAGTAATTATTGTAAAATAAAATATACATTTCAGAATCATCATAATATACTTTAAAGTACATTGTTATTTTTCACTCCAGAACGGTAGAAACAAATGTCGTTTCTGGTATCTCCACTAGGTAACTCCTGAAATATAATTGATTATTTAAAGGCCTAAGTCTTAAGCTAATGGTTAGAAAATTGGATTGGGTATCAGTTTAGAAACATTGCGTTCAAATACGCTTCTCGCTTTCAGTTGTAGGTGCGTTGTAAAAGTGACAATCAATCCCGCTTTTGGTTAAGAGTATCCACTTTAGATAATAACGCGTCATGAGTGAGTTGTATAAGAGCAAAGGACAAAGAATACGCCATTAGCGAAAAGCAAATAATATATCATGAGGAAGGGAATCGTATAGAAAATGTCATAAACGAATGGTGTACATTATTATCATATGAACGAACGATATAGAACACGTCCTGACCAAATAGTATATATATATATAACTAATGATATTGCTTTAATATTTCATTATTTGGCTTAACTTATTAATTTGTATCCGTTACATTTAAAGTTTTGGCATTATACGAGTAGTTCACTTTCTGATGAATTACAACGACACCTATCACTGACATATTCGGTACTTAAAATGCTAAAGAATGAAAACAATCTAATGAATACTTCGAATTGTTTTACTTGGGATTGTATTTAAATGACATATCGAACGATTTCTCATTAACGCTAAAGACATCACCGGCAATAGTGGCTGTAATTTACGCGACGTTTCAAGAAACAAATTTGGGGAAAATATTATAATTTTCATTAATAGTCGTTAGTTAATTTGAAGGTTAGAAAATGAAAAAAACAACAATAACAAAGCAAACAAAATCGACAAGGAATGGCACGAGAAATTAATTAAACTACGAAACTAATTTCATTCAAACTTACATTCCCTTACAATAAATAATTTTGGGAATTTCCTAAGCTTGAAGAAATAGACAGATTTCTAGTTTTAAACATCAGTTATTTCTGTTTGCGTTGAACGTAACCAGATAATATTTTCTTCTGTTAATATCCGCCACCCAGTGGCGCTGTGGTATATCTGATAACTTACAATGCCAGAAACCTGGTTTCGATACCCATGGTGGACAAAGCATAGATATCCTATTGTGTAGCTTTGTGTTTAACTACGAACAATAAATCAATACTTGATGAAAAACAATTCGTAAATGAAATTGTAACGTTTTTTGAGCTGATATGCCATGGTAAAATGTATGTTTTATTGTTTTTTCTTAGCATCCAATGCCTTTGCGATAAGCTCGAGTGCTTATAAGGGGTTCAATCCTTGTGGCTAGTACATTCAATGTACATTCTTGCGCTCAGCAAAATAATTTAATTGTTAGGTAGAACGTGTCTAGTCACTATCTTTAACATCTGGTTGAGTACGCTTTAACAATAAATTCGGTTTTAGAGCGATTATATTTGTTAATTATAATCAGAGCCGGATCGGGAACATTTATGCTCTGTAGTATCAAATGGAGAACACTTTACTAATATTGATAGCGTAGATATTATAATTTTTATTCCTATTTACAATGTTAGATCGAATCTCCGCAGTATCCTTCATTTAAATACCATTGTTACTACTAAACACAACATTCATGTGTGAAGTTAAGTGTGATAATGTATTAGAATATGGCGTTATTCTAGAAACTATTTCCTTAAAATAAATGAATTCCCTTTAATGCAATATTAATGTTAGAAATACGATAAATCACAATAAGACGTGATAAGATATGATATAACAACAGTTCGTTGTATGCACGGTTTATCGCCCTCAAAAAAGAGAAAAACTCCGTATTTTGAGCTACTGGGCTCATCGTAAGAGTGACAGTGAAATCCCATTAATTGTCTCAGAAGAGTAGCCTAAGAGCTAGCAGCGGGTATTCTGTAGTTGCTTTCCCTTTACACTATCGTTGGAAATGAGGTTGTCTCCGTTTAACTTTCGGTAAAAAATTTATTACTGCTAATGTTGCTGGTAGTATTTAAAACGACAATTGAGTAACCTTACATAGTCGTAATATTTATTATTCATATAGATTTTAGGCCGATATACACCAGGACTCCACACATAATTTGTTTCAAGAAGATTAGTAATACATTAATAAAAAGAACCAATTTCTTTTACTTCAGCTATTCTGCATGAATAGAACATTTCTTAAAATTTGCCACTTGTTACGTTTTTTTATGTTTTATGTTTTTCGTAGACTAAACGCAACAGAAAAACACAGATAAAAGCTTGTATAATTTATTACACTAAACTAAATATATATGTAACAGACATAACATAAATTTCATAGCAAAAATGACAGATATTAAGTTACAACATTCAAAATTAATTACAAAACAAAATGGTATTAATTTCAACCTTCAAAATTAATCACAATACAAAATGGTACTGGCCTATATCTAATATAATGATCTAAAATGAAAATCTCAAATTCCAGTCTAGGATGTGAATTTGGTCCCACGAAGAAATTCCGAAGTTTAAATGAAGAAGTTCAGAAACAGTTCACAGTTCAATAAATTCGACGAAGTTCTTTTCACGATGCCCCCGATGAACGTCACAAATTTGTCGCCTTCAATTTTTCCGATCTGCCCGGACGTGTCGACCTTCAGCACAACCAGTAATTCGAAAGAATCGTAGAGATTGACGAAATAAAATCACAGCTTCCGTAGATCTAACTTCAGTCACAAATCCAAGTTGAATAATCACATCAAACACTTAATCTTTCTCAAATAACTGACTCTCTTCTTTTCTAATGACTCTTCTCTTGAATAAAACTAATGTCTGACTCTCTTCTTTCTCGCATCTTCGTCTGTTTATATATTGTAGGCCTAGACTCCTCGAAACACCGCGATACTTCTACAGATCTCCAGAGCAATCTGCGCATGTCCGTTCTTGCACGAGACTCCTCGTCTAGACACGAGGTCGCCAGAATTTCATTTAAATACATATGATTGGTCTACCTAATTCTAGAAAATTCCAAATGTTATTCTAAACGAAGAACAACGTATTTCACTGTCTAAACCTTTAAACAGTAATACAAATATGAAAATATAATAAATAGAAATTAAAACTTAAACACAACGCGACATGTTGTCGTTTACAAAATATTTACACAACATTTACATAACACCACTGCATTTAGAATTGAAAAGAAGTGGTGCGTTTTCGACTGAATTATTTTTAATTTACGTATGATTACATTGGAACAATGCAAAACGGTATCATAATGTAATGGTGTAAATATCTCATACATCTAACTAGATATTTTGTTATTTATTGGATGCATTATCTCACATTTGATATTGTGATGGTCAACAAGTTAATCAACTGAATCCACAAAATTTAACGTTTTACTTCTTTCACAATCTTATAGCAGTAAAGAAAGCGACACAATTTACATGTTGTATTCTGGACCACGCCTTTTCCACGTGTTAATGTAGCATTATCAATTGATGTAGTCGTTTGTAATTCATTTAATAGAAAAATAAAGTTTTTTACGAAGCTTAAACCTGCAAGTTGACGAGTTTTAGACAAACATAACTGACTTTGTGGTACTGCTTCCTGTTTATTCGTTTTCTAAATTATACCTTCAAAGTATTGCTATGTTTTTGTTGAGGTGCACTTGAAGCAGGAAATCAAATAATAAAAGTTCTTAAG
The DNA here is from genome assembly GCA_011833715.1 of Carcinoscorpius rotundicauda. Classification (NCBI taxonomy): domain Eukaryota; kingdom Metazoa; phylum Arthropoda; class Merostomata; order Xiphosura; family Limulidae; genus Carcinoscorpius; species Carcinoscorpius rotundicauda. The sequence continues at coordinate 33,389,166 of CM022391.1, read as the reverse complement.
GAAACTATGTGCAAAAGGCATTTATTTATCAAGGTCAGCCCTCATTGTACAAGAAAAACTTTGTCCGTATTTGTTTTCAATAAATTGGAGTATGAATTATTGTAATGTTAACATTCCATTAAAAATTTTAAAATATTTGCTTCTGTGATTATTATCGACTTTTTTTCTTTTATAATTTCAAAATTATCTGTTATTGTCATTTTAAAATTTACAGACAATCTTACATATACATAAAACACCATTAACTTCCCTCATATATATCTTGAAAACTACTAGTTGCTATTAACATCTTTCTAAAACAGCATTTTGAAGTATAACTTGCTGATTTTCCTTTTCATAGAACTTTAAGATATCAATTGAGATCGTGTTTCTTTTGTAGCAGATGAAGAATAGATTATTATCCCTTTATAGCAATATAATAATGTACGTTTCTACAATTATAGTCTTTTAAATACTTAAAAATTGCTTGATAGTTTTGCAGCTATCTAATGTATTTGGAAACAGGATATATATATATATATAGTCGTAAACTGATATTAATTTGTTTCTTATATAACGTATTAAGAGTTTCATTCACATTAATTTCTTTTCTATGTGATACTTTAAGTTCATATTTAAATTATAAGGCTTATACTTGTTTAGCCATGTATCTATGTCATTGCCGTCCTGGATACAAAATATATAAGATATAGTTGTGAGATACTGTGTTGAGCGGAGTCTGAGGTGAAATGTTGTGTGATGGTTACGTGTAGAGTATCAATTGTAGAAGTATCACAATATCATTTTGTATATTGATTGTGCAAACGCGGCTTTAAAAGTTTTTACAAATCTGTTGTGAAACTTCTCATAGTTCACATTTTTTACATCGTGGTTTGTTCTCGGTTTATTTATTCAAAAATACGATGTTCAGTACAATCTCAGAGCCTGTCCACTACAGTAGAGATCCCACAGTACGAGCTCAAAGCCTGTCCAGTACGACAATAGAGATCCCAGCACATTCTAGTTGTTTGTGTAAAATTTATGATTGAGTATTTCATTTCCTGCATTTTCTCACACACATATATATATATATACTGAAAAAAGATAAGATTTAATGGTATATTGTTCTTTGGTATTTCTTGAGAGTCTAAAGAGAAGTGAGATGAGAGATTTGTTACTGGATTGTATACATTTGTACGGCTCTTTTAGTAATCAGTATTTGGTCATACAGTGATTTTTAGTTAAGGTGTATATATAGTGGGATGATATTTAATTATTTAACAGATGGAACTATCGCCCAACATACCTTTACTTTTCTTCTTGTGATCTTCCTTATCTATAAGCCCGGCATGGCCAGATGGTTGAGGCACTCGACTCGTAATCTGAGAGTCGCAGGTTCGAATCTCCGTCGCACCAAACATGCTCGACCTTTCAGCCGTGGGGGTGTTATAAAGTTACGATCAGTTCCACTATTCATTGGTAAAAGAGTAGCCCAAAAGTTGGCGGTAGGAGATAATGACGAGCTGCCTTCCCTCCAGTCTTACACTGTTGAATTAAGGACGGCTAGAGTAGCTTTGCACGAAATTTAAAACAAACCTTATCTACAACAACGACACAGCTATCTTTGTCAGCGAGCGGGATAATGATAAACCCTCAATAGAGGTTTCAATAATGTATTTTGATAAGCCACTATGTCATAAACAAATAAATCCACTTTCATAGTTAAATTAGATTATTTTACAATGAATTTATTAATTCAGTTTGGTAACATTTAAAATTCTGCAAGAAACTAAGCCACAAAGTTAAAGTTGTCAGTGTAATGACTTAGTTTTATAAAATACTGTTCAATTTTTACCCGTTTAAGCCTACTCCAAATTGTACCTTGCTGCTACTTAGTACCATAGGCTCCCTGTAATATAATTAAGGGTATTTATAACCTGCCACTAGTAGAATAGATCTTTAATTTGAAAATGTGTTAACTTATTTAAAGCAACATATATTTTTGTCGAATCTGAAGTAATCTCTATAACATAAAAAAATTTCGGCATAATTTTTCTAGCCAAAAAATAAATCATTGAATTTTTCAGATATTGAATATGCTGAGCCGAAAGTCCTTTGTTTGTTTGTTTTGAAATTTCGCACAAAGCTACTCGAGGGCTATCTGTGCTAGCCGTCCCTAATTTAGCAGTGTAAGACTAGAGGGAAGGCAGCTAGTCATCACCACCCACCGCCAACTCTTGGGCTACTCTTTTACCAACGAATAGTGGGATTGACCGTCACATTATACACCCCCACGGCTGGGAGGGCGAGCATGTTTAGCGCGACGTGGGCGCGAACCCGCGAACCTCAGATTACGAGCGCACGCCTTAACGCGCTCGGCCATGCCAGGCCTACCGAAAGTCCACCTTGAATCAAAAAACTAATGATATAAATGCAGTGAAATTGTGATTGAAAATATTTTTCAACAGGATTAATTTTATAGTTGTTAATAACTACAGAGCATTCGAAAATTTACAAGGTCATCAGTTCGTGTATTGTTTGAAGTTAAGCACAAAGCAACAAAATGGGCCACCTGTGCTACGCCCACCACGGACATCGAAACCTATCTTCTAGCGCTGTAAGTCAGCAGACATGCAGCTGTGCCAATGGGACCCCACTTCGTGTTATAAAGCTTGTATGGAAAGCGTCAAGTTAGATATTTAAAGTGTTTTTTTAATATTTTCAACATTACACAAATTTTAGTTAAAACGCCTTTGCGTGTCATATCGTACCTCACTTTTCAGACTTTACATTTAAAGAGATCGTTGCGTGATTAATTTACATGCAGAGACAAAAAATAATTGCTTTGGTGAAAGGTACGTCAACGGTGAGTTAATATTTTAAATGTTATACCTTTCTCAATAGGACCAAAATAAAATCTTCAGCCTAGTTTCAGTTCTCTGAAAATCACTGTGGTAAACCTAACACCAGCTTTCCCAGACCTTGTCGCATCTTGTTTGATTGTCTGCTTTTGAATTTCGCGCAAAGCTTCGAGGGCTATCTGCGCTAGCCGTCCCTAATTTAACAGTGTAAGAGTAGAGAGAAGGCAGGTAGTCATCACCACCCACCGCTAACTCTTGGGCTACTCTCTTACCAACGAATAGTGAGATTGACCGTCACATTATAACGCTCCCACGGCTGGGAGGGCGAGCATGTTTGGCGCGACTCGGGCGCGAACCTCAGATTACGAAGCGCACGCCTTAACGTGCTAGGCCATGCCGGGCCCCTGGAAAAAATAGGATAAAGAAAAGTAATTACACGATACTGTATCATTATGACATTGGGCGTGTCTTAAAGTAAATGGCCTGGCATGGCCGAGCGCGTTAAGGCGTGCATTCGTAATCCGAGGGTCGCGGGTTCGCGCCCGCGTCGCGCTAAAACATGCTCACCCTCCCAGCCGTGGGGGTGTATAATGTGACGGTCAATCCCACTATTCGTTGGTAAAAGAGCAGCCCAATAGTTGGCGGTGGGTGGTGATGACTAGCTGCCTTCCCTCTAGTCTTACACTGCTAAATTAGGGACGGCTAGCACAGATAGCCCTCGAGTAGCTTTGTGCGAAATTCCAAAAAAAAAAACAAAAACTTAAAGTAAGTTTATAGGGCTGCGTATCAAAGAGTTTGAGGTTATAGATATGATGCAGCTAAGACGGTTTACTCTCTCAGATGTGAGTAGGCTATGGAAGTAAAAGCTAACTTCCTTATTTATTTCAAACAGACGAGTAAAACTCCAGTGATGGCAGACGCTGCGGGGTAGCTAGCATCTTTCTTTCAATTTAGTAGCTCAAAAAAATAAACCGATATACTTAGGCCGTAAGGGTCTCTAATCTAACTCGTCATATTTAACTTTAAGAAGCTATACCGCTAGGTCCGGCATGGCCATGTGGATAAGGCACTCCACTCGTAATCTGAGGGTCACGGGTTTGAATTCTCGTCACACCAAACATGCTCGCCTTTTCAGCCGTGGGGGCATTATGACGTGATGGTCAATCCCGCTATTCGTTGTTGAAAGAGTAGCCCAAGATCTGGCAGTGAGTGGTAATAACTAGCTGCTTTCCCTCTAGTCTTACACTGCTAAATTAGGAGCGGCTAGGCAGATAGCCCTCGTGTGGCTTTGTGCGAAATACAAGAACAAAACAAAAACAAACAAGCAAATTACCTGCCATTCATATGGTATTTTACTACTAAATTAGGGACCGATAGAGCAAGTAGTTTTCATATAGTTTTGCCCAAAATTCTAAACCAACCATATATTGCCCTTGTAGATGAAACTTTATCAAATTTCATATGGAGGTACATTAGGTTCATGCTAAAGTAAACATAGAAATTTCCAAATTTTAGGGGTGTTTTTGTGTTGTTTTCTTGTGTTTTTTGCACATTTTCATCCCATTTAGATGATCTTTAACAAACTGACTATAGAGGTTCAGTGTGTCCGGAAGGAGATACACAGAAATCTTTAGTTTTACATGAGAGCTTTTGCGTTTCTTACCACAATTTAGCCCCTGCTGATGGATCTTCATCAAATTTACCATGTGGGTTTGCTACTTCCATGCAGACATACACGCACATTAACGGTTTTTATGTGCGTTTTTTACCACAACTTAGCTCCTGTTAATGGATCTTCACCGAATTTACAACGATGGTTTGCTACTCCATGCGGAGATACACGCATATTAACGGTTTTTATGGGTGTTTTTGCGTTTTATACAATTCCATAAATGGGAAGCAACTTTTCATGTTCCAAAATAATCTTTCATTAATTATTGATTCACATAACTTCTGACCAGGGAACGATTATTCCAGCTAGTAACCCAATATTGTTGCTAGTCCATGTACAGAAAGTATAACATAAAATGTACAGAAAAAACTCGGAAATATTTGTCGATTTCTTAATTTAGTCTGTTGCACAGTATAATTGATCTCGCACGAGTCTCTGATTTATTATCTTATGTTCGCTAATGTATTGCGGCAACAAAACAGGAAAATATATGTTGACTTCTTAATTTAGTCTGTTGTGCATTATAATTTATCTCGGATTAGTCTCTGATTTATTATGTTATGAATGTTAAAGTATTGCGATTGCGTTACAAGTTTCCTTTGATTCAATTTTTTAATTAAAATGTTGATACATAATAGAAATAGCTTAATTCAGAAACGATTTAAGTTTAAAGTTGAAACAATAAATTTTATGTGATTTCACACTCTTTACTTTAGGCTTATTATACCAACACTCACTACACTTATAAGGTTACATGGCACACACACTCTTCACTGGCCCCCTGCACTTCTGTATTCAATAGTAGAAGTATTCTATCCGAATAAATGTATTTTCGCTTTTGTTTGTATGCTTGTTTTTGAATTTTGAGCAAAGCTACACGATTGCTGTCTGAACTAGCCGTCCTTAATTTAGCAGTGTAAGACTAAAGGAAAGCCAGTTAGTTATCACCGCCCACCGCCAATTCTTGGGCTCCTCTTTTACCAATGACTAGGGGAATAGACCATCACATAATAACGCCCCCATCGCTGAAAGAGCTTTTGACTTTTATGACTCCTCCTATTTCGAGAAATCAAGCGTGACATGATATGATTTGACAAAGGCTGGTTTTGATATAAGTTAAATAACACAATCTACACCATAAACAAAAATGATATTGTTATGGAAGATTGATTTTCGTGCAAATCTACACAAAAAGGCTATATACTTATAGTCGCCCCTAATTTTGAACTGATATATTACACAGAGGGCAGCTAGTCAACATGACTCACCGTGAACTTTTGAGATACTTTTGTCTGGGTAAATAGTAGACGTTGGTATTTAATGTTGAAACACACTAACCGCCTTTAGACCTTTTAAAATAAGCTTTCTTGTCATTTCTTTAACATCTCAACCTTTAGCTTTATTCGAAAACAGCACACACATACAGACGTTCTAGCTTTCACCACCACCAGGTGTAACAGCAGTAGGTCTGAAGGCTTATAGCATAAAACCTCTAGGCTCAACAACAAACAAAAACCTTTCATTTTTCTTTGGGAGCAGCAAACTGACACATAGATACAAAAGTTACAATTAATCACTGAAGATATAATTTGTATTTTGAGAGACCCGGCATGGCCTGTTGGGTTAAGGCGTTCGACTTGTAATCCGCTGGTTGTGGGCTCAAATCCCTGTCGCACCGAACATGCTCACTCTTCCAATCGTGGGGGCATTGTAATGTGACGGTCAATTACACTATTCGTTGATGAAAGAGTAGCCCCAGAGTTCGCGGGGGGTGGTGATGACTAGCTGCCTTCCCTCTAGTCTTACACTGCTAAATTAGGGACGGCTAGCGCAGATAGCCCTCGTGTAGCTTTACGCGAAGTTAAAAAAACAAACAAACGTATTTTGATTCCTGATTACGTTATTGTTCATTTTAAAAATTTGTACATATCCTTGTCATTTTCCACAAAGTATTTTAATGTTAGAAATGCGTGTTAGAAGAAAATGCTTGCTTTTAAATTAAAACATCTGCATTCCATTTTATTTTCTCAGTTGTGAAACATAACATTATTTGCCAAAGTAATTAACTGTTTTAGAAATCTAAAACCAATATAGATTAAAGCCAAATATAGGTTCTTAGGTTTCTACGTTATTCTTCTATCACGTATTACTTGTATCTGTCTTCCGAATTACAGACGAATGTCGAATTTATGAAAGGCAAGAGTCCTCGCAGCGAAAATAATATACAAGTTACCAGCTTAACTGAATGGGATACCTGGAGTCTGTAGAGGAATGTCGTTTAATTTCATAGTGAATTAGATCTACAGAACCATCTTGTCTAAGAAAGAAGAAAATAGTTTTGAAAAGTAAATTTATAGAGTAAATTGAAGACTTTTTCTCACGAAACTATTTTTACCAAAACTACGAGTGTTTTTTTCGAGGCAGACAATCAGTATGTTCTTCTTAACTGATGAAAAATAAACCTGCGATTTATCTTGTCGTTTGGCTGATACGAAGGATATATTGACAAATACACAAATTTGTTTGTTTATGGCTGGTATCGCCTTTAGTTAATAATGAAACAAACGTACCAAGTGTAAAAGTCTCTTGTTATGTAAATGTCGTGTAAATATTTTGTAAGCGACAACATGTCGTGTTGTGTTTAAATTTTCATTTCTATTATCTATATTCCCATATTTATATTATTGTTTCGAAGTTTAAACTAATAAAATATATTGTTATTCATTTAGGGTAACATTTAGAATTTTCTTGAATTAAGCAGACCAATCATATGTTTGTAAATGAAATGCTGGCGACTTCGTGTCTAGACGTTTAGTCTCGTGCAAGAACGGACATGCGCGGATTGCTCTGGAGATCTGTAGAAATTTCGCGGTGTTTCGAGGAGTCTAGGCCTACAATATATAAACAGACGAAGATGCGAGAGAGAAATGGAGAGTCAGACATTAGTTTTATTCAAGAGAAGAGTCATTAGAAAAGAAGAGTCAGTCATTCGTTTGAGAAAGATTAAGTGTTTGTTGTGATTATTCAACTTGGATTTGTGACTGAAGATAGATCTACGGAAGCTGTGATTTTACTTCGTCAATCTCTACGATTCATCCGAATTAGTGGCTGTACTAAAAGTCAACACGTATGGAACAATTCACGGGAAATCGGAAAAATTAAAGGCGACAATTTTGTGACGCTCATCGGAGACAACGTGAACAGAACTTCGTCGAATTTATTGAACTGTGAACTGTTTCTGAACTTCTTCATTTAAACTTCGGAATTTCTTCGTGGGACCAAATTCACATCCTAGACTGGAATTTGAGACTTTCATTTTAGGTCATTATATTAGATACAGGCCAGTACCATTTTGTATTGTGATTAATTTTGAAGGCTGAAACTAGTACCATTTTGTTTTGTAATTAATTTTGAAGGTTTAAACTTAATAGCTGTCATTGTTATTATATAATTTATATTATATCTATTAATAGTTTAGTGTAATAAATTATACAAGCTGTTATCTGTGTCTTTCTGTTGCGTTTAGTCTACATAAAACATAAACAAAAGCGTAACACTCAAGCTAGATTGTATAATTACACAAATGAGCTTTTGATAAAATTGTGTGCTTAGCTTAAATCACTAAAATATAAACAGTTTCACAAATTTGCTTTGTGTTAAAACCATTTATTTGTCTTACACCATTAGAATATGAATAATTTCACAAACGTATTTTGTGATAAAACTCTGTTTGACTTAAACCCCAAGAACTTGCAAATCTGAATAAAACAAAAATAAATTAATTTAATTACACACCAGTTTTGTAATAGCTCTGCTGCTTTGGCTCAAGCTAATTAAATATAGTTATTACATAACTTTGTCTTGCAATGAATTTGCTAGTTTTGATAACATCTGGCCGAATGCGGTCCAGTGTTCGATGTGCCAGTGTGTGGACCTCATCCCGTATCCCTGTGTGACTGTGCATGGGTTTTCTCAGCCAAGTGCAGCCGAAGATTTAGTGGTGGATGATTCTTACTATAGCAGTCTTCCTTATAGTCTGTCGCTTCAGAAAAAGGGACGACTAGCTCAGATAACTCTCGTGCAGCTTTGCACAAAATTCAGCAAACAAATTCATAAAATCAATAAAATATACAAGTATTTAAACAAAGTGTCTTATAGTAGTATTATTAACCTGTTAGAAGCCAACAAGATATGAATAATTAATCAAATCTTCCTCGTGAGAAGTTTTACTCAAATCAATGAAATATATATATAACTCTTTTTCTGGGTAATGCTCAAGAAGATAAATCGTTACTTAGCAATAACATCACCGCCTGATTGTTTTTAGGCCAACTATGGTACTTACGTTGAATGCTTGATATTCATATTGATATGTTAAAAATGTTTGCTTTTATTTTTTATTTCTGTGTTAAATGCGGTGATACAACAAAAGTTTTATGACACTACGTTGTAGCCAAAAGCAAATTAAAATTTACAAAGTTATGTTTCAGTTTAGCCTTACGTTACGTTTATGTGTTAAGCATAACGCTTAAATTAAACTACAAATATGCCTACTAATACTAACGTTATAGAGTCAGTGTTTAAAAAGTTTTAAGTGGTGAATAAATGTTAACTAATAAATATTAGTTTCGTTCTTTAACATATATATAACCAACTTGGCCTTCAAACATAAAAAACAGCGTTGATTGCTACCAAATGTTCATCTTTTGTACAGTTGAAATAGTTGAAAATTTGTGTCGAAATGTCCGCACCATGTTTTCTGCTTCCTGACTTAGGACAGTAAAAAGGTTCAAGAGTGCTATTTAAGTCTCATTCAAAGCACACACGTCCATTTATTCACGATAAAATTTAATTTTTCTGCGTTGTTTTTATTTAAAATATGGCGATTGAATAATTGCTTCGAGGCTGATGAAATAAGTGAAGAGTAGGTGCATTTTGAACATACAGATATTCGTTTTTGTTAAATTCTACAATTTTTTTATATCAGTCATCAATAGTTCCTGCCGTTTTTGAGTATATGTGTATATTATTTTATGTAGTGTGCTAGCGTGAGTGACAAGATACGAAAAATGAGGAGTTTTCGTTAACATGGTATCTATAAATAAAGCTTAGAAGTATTTATTTTCAGCAAACTTCTGCGTCTGTGTAAGAGTAGCTTTTATAAAAATTACGTTTTGTTTCCTGAATAGATGCGGGGTAATACATCTGTTAATTGATTATATTGATTTTGTTAATTTGATCCTGTAAGTAAAGTGAGGCTGTGTAATTGTATGTTATGATACCAATTTTCTTAAAACTCTTCAAGATTAAATAAAAGTTTATTTTTCTATTTTCAATGTGGCTGAAAGGCATTTGTATTTTAAGTAGCCAGCTGTTGATATTCTTAAAATGAAACCCTATTCATATGTTTCGCCTCGAAACTATTTAAAATCTGCATTATTCCTGGAAATTTACATTTGTAGTGCTTTGTGTATCTTGCGAAATCAACATTTTAAATGAGACTGGTTTTAAAGTTACACCTGTGTTGAACAAAAAAAGAGTTATTTGAACAATTTATTAACTGAACACAGCTGAGCTCTGTAATTCGGTACAATACACAATCAAAATAACAGAAATGTGGAAAGTATACAAGGTTTTACTTTATTATAAAAAGAATTATTCTAAAGTACATAAAATTAAATTTTGTGAAACGAAACATTTTATTGCTTTTTAAGTGAGAGTTTGTGAAAAGGATCAAGAAAAGAAATTACCTTAAGGATAAAAATGTACAGGAATTTGATTCTTAAACATAAAAAGTAACAGTTTCTTTCACTTTATGTAGCTTCCCGCAGTAACGCATTAGTGAGCTTGAAAGTTTTTAACCCTAAAATACCCGATACTCACGGCGGACGTAATGCAATGCAAACATCTTGTAATTGCGCGCTTAGAAACAAACACTTTATTTATAAACCAACATTTTTTTTTCATATTTCAGTGGGACGGTCGATTAAACATGTCTTCTGTGCAGTTTATTACCCTGTTTTAAGGTTTACAGAGAAAACGACCAAAGTAGATATTCGTACAACTTACATGCGCAAAAATATAAGAACCTCAACTTTTACAGTAAGGAAGTTCTTGTTTTGATAATTACTACTCTTAGACTGCCCCCAGTGGCTCAGCGGTATGTCTGCGGACTTACACGCTAAAATCCGGGTTTCGATACCCGTGGTGGGCAGAGCACAGATAGCCCATTGTGTAGCTTTGTGCTTAATTAAAAAAACACAAAACAAAAATACTCTTAGACTTATAGTATCGGACTGTCATCAGATAAAATTTACATCGGTAAAGGCCTTTTTCCTGACGATAATATGGGTCGAAATATTGTGATATTAAAATCAGAACATGTCACTATCGTTCAAAACATTGTAATAATTTAAAACACAACATGCCTAGTGTAAAAGCTGATATTTTGTATCTTCTATTTAATTATTTAGTTTAGTATTGTTTGTTTATTTTGAATTTCGTGCAAAGCTACTCGAGGGCTATCTGCGCTAGCCGTATCTAATTTAGTAATGTAAGACCACAGGGAAGGCAGCTAGTCATCACCACTCACCGCCAATTCTTGGGCTACTCTTTTACCAACGAAGAGTGGGATTGACCGTCACATTATAACGCCCCCACGGCTGAAAGGGCGAACATGTTTGGTGCGACGGGGATTCGAACCCGCGATCCTCACATTACAAGTCGAACGCCTTAACCCACCTGGCTTTGCCGGGCCCTTTAGTCCAGTAAGCTCCTCACTAAACATTAACGAATTTATTTGTTTTTCAGTCATTTGCTTCCTTGTGTTTGTCTACTTTTCTCTATGTTGTACTTTCTACATCTCTTATTATGTATAGAGCTTTAAATCTTTCGATGCCTGTTTCGTAAACAAGACGCACATAATCATGATGTGATGTAACTTTGATGTTTGACATTAAATCGCAGTTTGTCAACCTTGATGTTTTCTCGTTTTTCAGGTAGAGGGCGGAATGCTTATGTTTGACAAACAGACCAATCGGCACAGAGGTAAGACCGTTATTCTTTCAGCTAGTATTTTTTGTTTGTTTGAGATTAAGCACAAAGCCACACAATGGGCTATCTCTGCTCTGCTCACCATGGGTATCGAAACCCGGTTTCTAGCGATGTAAGCCCACAGGCTTGCCACTGTGCCACTGGGGACCTTTTTGCTAGTAAGTTATGCACGTAATGAACTCAGTTTGTATCAGATTTTCTGTTCATAACCTAACTGACTGTATCTAATCAGGAAGACCGGCACGTCCAGATCTCTCGACTTGCAATATGTGAGCCGCGGGTTCAGCCGTGGTGTTATTATAATGAGCTGTCAATTCTACTGTTTGTTGGTAAAAGAGTAGTCCAAGAGTAGGCGGCAGTTGCCTTCCTTCAGTCTTTCATTCCTAAAGTAAAGACGGCTACAGCAGATAACCTTCTTGTAGCTTTGAGCAAAGTTCAAAACAAACAAATAATCAAGAAATTCTAATCTCGAGTAAGTGACTTTGACCCTAAACAAAATACATACCACCAACAATAAAAACAATAAATAGCTCTACAATAACATTCTATTGTTAATGCACCTGTTAATTGTTCATTATCTTTCGGAATTTCTTAAAACCATTTTGTAGGCTTGGACAATTTTTTATTTCATTTGTTGATTGTTTATTAAAATTTACAGTTTTATCTACTCAATTTATACACAAGTACTAAAAGCCATCACCAGTGCCTGTCGCTCTGTAAGAGCTATCTTGTTTGCAGTTTCCAATACAGAAAGCCAACAGTATAAAACATTACTAGTGATTTGTTATATTAACACAGCTACTTTTTTATATCTCCAAAAATTAACCAAAAGTAAAGCATTACTGATAATGTCTCGTTCGGTTATAGATCTCAATTCGTAACCTGAAGGTTGCGGGTTTGAATACTCGTCACACCAAACATGATCGCCCTTTCACCTATGTGGTGTTATTATGTAACGCTCAATCCTACTGTTCGTTGGTAAAAGAGTAGAGTAGCGCTAGAGTTGGCAGTGGATAGTGATGACTAGCTACCTTCCCTTTAGTTTTACACTGCTAAATTAAGGACGGCTTGTGCGGACGGCCCTCGTGTAGTTTTGCACGAAATTCAAAAACAAACAAACTATATTTAGAATAATTTGACTTCCTCACTTTTTGTTGCATAGTTACAAAATTGTGATGTATTTTTTAAAGTATTTCTTGAATTTAATATATGTTTGTTTTATATTCAGCTTAATTAATGTACAATGTTTATACTTAAGAACGTAGTCCCAGGTATATAAAGTGAGCTCGAGAAAGTTATTCTATTGAAAGGAAAATGAATATAAAACTTTTCTTGATTTTATCGTCCTAGGTAGTTACGTATCTCGCATACCTGCTAAAGTCGGGCTTGTTTATGTGTCACTCTTTATTTGTTAAAAAAAATCTCACGTGCACCTACCTCTAGGTGAACAAGTTGACTTCTTTTTTTTTTTGTTAGACCCTGAACAGTTTGATGAACTTTTCTTTATTGCCTTCTACAAATATATTAACTATTCACGAAAGAGTTTGTAAGATATCAGGAGATTTATTTATTTCCTGCGGTTTGCTTCCAGCCTTAACAGCAAGACGCAGAAACTAAATAAATCTACAAATACTCTTGTAAATAGATATCTTAATCAGATGTGCTTGACTGTTTATGTTTAAATGTGGTATCTTTAAATAAAATAAATTTCCCAACAAGTATCAGATAGGCAAACCCGCAAACAACAACAGATTTAATCAAGAAATAAGAGAGGCGTTGTATAATAGGTTACTCCACTGATTTTCTTATTGTGTAATTTAACGAGCGTGGATAAATATGCTTAAATAAATGATATTTTTATTATAGGAAGTAAACGAAAAATACTATGGTTTGTTTAGTTCCACAGCAATATCTTTCTCAGGATTAATTTCTGTAGAACTAAAACACATTTTTCTTCAAAGTGATATTCGCTAAAAAGAAAAAAGCGCGCCTACATTCAACAAAGTGAACTCGCTTTCTTTGTCCAGTCAAAGTGAAGTTATTTCTTCATAGCATTAGTTGACAATTACGTTTAGTCAAAGTCGTAATCGGCCAGAAAAGGATTTCAATTGCCAAATATTTTAAATCAGGCGCTATATGTTGCAACAATGCCCCCACTGGTTGATATGACATCACCTTACTGTGGATAACTTAGAAAAACAACAACAATTAGAACAAGTTAATCTTAACGACCTTCTGGGATACATGTTGACACCACTGCAACACGGAAAATAAATAACCTAAAATATTAAAAAATAGCTTTGCGTCAATAAAGCAGATAGGAAACAAATGATATATCTGCATATCACAGAAGTTTGCAGAAAAGAATTACTTATCAGATGAAACAAGAATTTTATCAAATGTGTTAAATTTGTTGTTGTTGTATCCTTTAAATAAAGTGTTTTTCCTTTATTTTTTACTTTCTTCCAGGACAGAAATGTTATTTCGTTCCCTGTGTGTGTTTATGTTTTTCTTATAGCAAAGTCACATCGGGTTATTTGCTGAGTCCACCGAGAGGAATCAAACCCTGAGTTTAGCGTTGTAAATCCGTAGACTTACCGCTGTAACAGCGGGGGACTATTTTGTTGTCGCTAGGTCACAGAAGAAGAAATTTTTTTATAAAACCACCGGATCACGGTCATATAGAAACTTAATAAAACCGAACATTAGGATAAACTTTATCACGAAACCACCGGATGTACAGTAATAAAAACTCCTTTTAGGGGTACCGAATCACAATAAATAAAAATGCTTTATAAAATCACCAGATTTACAATAATAGGAAATTCCAGGTAAAACCATTAAATCGTGGTAGCCTAAATTATTTTAAAGATACTATGTTTAACGAATATAACAATGTAGAACAGATATTAGATTGTTTGATTTTTGTTTATTTACTGTGGAAATCTAGAAAAAAACGTTGAAGAAATGTTTGGAAACTTACTATGGTATAGTGATTCCATAGACTTTGGTTTCAGTAAAATATCAGAGCCCATAACATGGATTTGTTTCGCCAAATGTGAAGTAGTAACTTCTACAAACGTCGCAACATTGGTAGCTTTCCTTTCTGGGAACCTGCTGTCCATGTGCTTACAGTAGTTTATAGTCATAGTAGGTAAAAACATGCATATCGTATTCAGTTGTATTCACCTTAATGAGCATTGAATGGATCAGGTAAAATTCTATAATTTTACTATTATTTAAAAGACAGCAGTTTAACGTTCATGACGCCCCTACCGGCCATTTGTAAGTCCGCGAGAAACTAAACAAAAATCGAATTTGTTTACATTCCTTGGCAGTATTTTTCAACAAAGTTATATAGAATTTTCACTGTTGTAATTTATAAGTATGTTTCAATTTTCATATTTGCTTTACTGGTCTTAAAAAGATCCGTGTAGTGCATGCTATTTATGTTTTATGTTTATTTGTATATAGACTGCGACTGTGGCTTTTAATTCATTTCTCAAACTGTCGTAAAACTAAATGTTGTTTCCTGGCTTTGACTCGTGGGTCGGAAAATTAAGTTTTTATATCTGACTTTAGAAGAAGTCCATCGCTGTGACAATCTCACAAAACTAGCGGATTTACTAATGATGTAATTCCGTTTATCTTTTTTTTAATGTCGTGCAAAGCTACACGAGGGCTATCTGCGCTAACCGTCCCTAATTTAGTAGTGTAAGACTACGGGTCGAACGCACATTATAATGCCCCCACGGCTGAAAGGGCGAGTATGTATGGTGCGAAGAGCATTCGAAATTTCGACCCTCAGATTACGATCAAATAACGTGTTGTTTTGAATTAAGCACAAAGCTACACAATGGGCTATCTGTGCTCTGCCCACCACGGGTATCGAAACCCGGATTTTAGCGTGTAAGTCCGCAGACATACCGCTGAGCCACTGGGGGGCTCTCAGATTACGAGTCGAACGCCTTAACCCACCTGACCGTGCCGGGCCTTCCTTTTTTTCAAAGTGGAAGGTTTTTTGTTTGTTTGTTTAGAATTAAGCACAAAACTACTCAATGGGCTATCTGTGCTCTGTCCACCACGGGTATCGAAGCCCGATTTTTAGTGTGTAAGTCCGCAGACATACCACTGTGCCACTGGGGGGCCAAAGTGGAAGGAAGTATTGTAAGTAATCAAACTTATAATACAAATTGTTCAAATGAAATAACCCTACTGAAAAGTAATGCGCAAAAACATTTCACAGAAACAGTTTTATTTTCTGTGTCGCGGAAGCTTTAAAACAAGAACTAAATAACTGACGATGTGTTTTTGTCTTGTGATTGCCATATATAACAAAAATAAACAACACATTATTCACGTGAAAAAAATGTATGTTATAAAGAGCGACCAGTTATATAAAGCAGAGATGTCAAACACACAAACCGGGTTATAAAAAACAACTGAAGAATTTTTGTAATCTACTCTTACTTTTTTCTTTCATTATTAGTATTTTGAAGCAATCGAAACAACCTTGGCGCACATCAAGCAAATAGGCACAATTGTAAAAGGTGAAAAAGCCAAGGCTCTCCCCGTTGTCTCTTCTAATTTGCATGTGTGTCTGATATTTACACTCTATGTGGTTGGGCTCTTATTTCACGACTTCTTTAATATTGACAATATTTTTGTTAAAGAAACCACTTCTTCATTCACATGCATAGTAACTACTATGCTTTCATTGTCATCGGTTTTGGCTACTCCTTGTTAAACCTTAGATTACTCAATGATAGAACATATTTAGTGTTTTACTGTTCCCTCTTTCGGAAGGGGCTGATTTTCGGTTTTTTGTTTTTTTATCAAAATAAAACCATATCACGGAATCGAAACTGTATCACTACGTATGTTATGCTGTAAAGTTAATCACAAGGCTACACTTAAATTGTTTATTCGTGTATAAAAAAATATAAACGATACAAACGTCACATTAAAAACATTCCCCGGCTTATTTTGCAAACAAATGTAACGGTGTAGAAGTTTGGATATTGTATAATATAAATACGATGTTTCAAATGTCACTAAATCTCTTTTGGGAAACACAGAATAATTTTTTTTTACTTTATTTTCATGATTTATTTCTATTACAGTATGACAGATATTAGTTACACATGTCCCCAAAGCAGCAAAACTATCCATGCTGTATAGAGTTACTAATAGTTTTCCCCCATCTATTTTTCTATATAACTTGGCCGTCAGTGCTACAGTTTCTCTCGACATTTCTTTGTTTGTAACAATTGGTTTGGCATACTGAACCGTCGATAATATATATATATGTATACGTGGCTTGGACATACGAACTCGTTGTTATTTTCTTAGTGCAAAGCTACACAATAGGAAATCGAACATCGGGGTTTAGTTTTATAAAGCTATAAACTTACTGGTGACCCACCGGGGACAAGAAATCAGTACTTGCATAATAATATCTTTGTGACTGTGGTACACATAGGTTATGCTTTGATAAGATAATGTCAGTTTTTTTTTATCTGATATACGAAAATTATTTTCATATACATCAAAATAACATGTTTTTTATTGTGCTGGATTCAGATTTTTATTTAGAAAGTATATGTATTTTCTTATTTACTATCTCAAGTTTGAAGTTTCCTCTTCCATTTAGTAGAAAACTTTGATACATTTACAGAGCGAATAATCATTTTTCTATTGCCGTGAAAAAAATTATTTTTCCAAAAATTTTACTTTGTAAAAAAAACAATCAGTTACTGCAACCTAAGTCATTTTTAAAACGAAAGTAAACACTTTTATTTACTTTGTACAACACAGAATAGTTGGTCAGAGGTACTTTTACAGATTTACAACCCTAAAATCTGGGGTTCGATACTTCGTGCTGGACAGAGCGTAAATAGCTTATTGTGTAACTTTGCGCTGAAACAACAACAAACAAACAGGAAAAGTAATACGTTATTCCACTTCTAGTGAACAAACAAACAGGAAGAGCAGTACGTTACTTCACTTTTAGTGAACAAACAAACAGGAAGAGTAGGACGTTACTTCACTTTTAGTGAACAAACAAACAGGAAGAGTAGGACGTTACTTCACTTATAGTTTTATTTATACACGATCGCAGGGCAGGCGGTAAAAGAATAATTTGAACTTCATAAGGCATGTATTGAACATACAGCGTTGGAAATATTCTTTGACTTTTCTGCTTGTAACATGTTTTTCGTGTGCATAAGTCTGTAATTAAATAAGATAACCTTGAATAATTTCAATAAGTATAACAGGCAGTTCTTGTGCAAAGAATGTTTAAATAAAACTAATCAAACGAGACATCAACGTTTATTACTTGCACAATAATATATTCATAAAGTTTAATAAACATAAGTTAAAAATAATAAATAAATAAAAACAGCTGAAGTACCTTTGGCGGAACATACGGCGAATTATGCGTATGCTATAGACTAGGATAATATAAAAATACGTAAACATATAACGGAAAAAAAGATGAACTAAACATAAGAGAATTTTTAAAAATATTTGAAAACAAAATCAGTATAAATAGAAATTTATATAAATTGAGGCATGGAAGTACATTTTTGGAAATCCTTGTTGTAAATGGAACCTCTGTAAATATGTGATAGTTGTACATAAACATAGGAAACTTCATATATATGATACTTTGTGGTTTATTTTCCTGAAGATGATGGAATTGTTTCCACCGAAAGATGTAGAATTCTTTAAAGTTTGCAATCTTAAGGTCGCAGGTTCGAATCCCTGGGACATTGAGCATGCTCGTCCTTTCAACCATGGGTGTATTATGAGGTATCGTCAATCACACTATTTGTTGGCAAAAGAGCACCTCTAGAGTTGACGGTGGGTGATGATGGCTAGTTGCCTTCCCTCTAGTTTTACACTGCTAACTTATGGACGGCTAGCGCAGATAGCCCTTGTGTTGCTTTGCGCGAAATTCAAAATTAACAAAAATATTTTAACTCATATTTTTAAACTTTCGAAATAAATTAATTTGCAAGTAATAAAGGATACTTTCTGTTTGGTGTCCAACAACATATCGTTTTGAAAATGACACAAGTGAGACAGTCAAATAAAATAACTGATAAAAATATTATGACCTTTATTTAGCGAATTCTGCGACATTAAACAATATTCACTAAATGTATGACATAATATTTTAGTTTACTGTTTAATATCAAACAATATCCACTAAATAAATGTCATAATATTTTATTTTACTATCAAACAATATTCACTAAATAAATGTCATAATCTTTTATTTTGCTGTTTAATATCAAACAATATTCACTAAACAAATGTCATAATATTTTATTCTACTATTTAATGTCAAATAGTATTCGATAAATAAATTATTCATTCAAGTAATTTATTTTTCTGCGTAGTTGGTGTTATTTTCAAAACGATCTATTGGTGGACATCAAACGGAGAAGTCCCTTAACAAACGTTGTTGTCATGTTTGATTAATTTTATTTAAATAACTTTCTGAGTGCAACAATAATGTAATAAATTACACACACTCTATTTCAGTGAAAGTTTTAAAAATGCCGAATCCTAATTATAAAATTAAAACAAGATGATTTTTTTTTAAATACCCTTTTAGTATATATTTGTGATCTTGTTTACTATTAATCTTGGCTTGAACAAGTATTGAGACTTCAAGCCATATATACATTATCTGTACACTATTATAACTGTACGTTTAATGATTAGCACTTCGGTTATCCATAACGAATAAAGGAAAATTGTTTATTCGCTTTACCTTACCATAACCTTTCCGTATGAGTACATTTGTTCCTCACGTTACGGAAGAGATGTGTTATGAACTTCCGTAACTTAACTCGAACCTTATTTTCCCGTTGACACCTATTTGATCTACAAAAATAATAAAAACACACATATGAATGTAAGAAAATATTGTAAAATACATAATAAGTTCAACTGACATAGTTTAATAGTTCTACTCACCAACAATAATATTAGGGATATAAAATTAATTAAAATTTTCACACTGAGATGGCCACTCAGTACTGATACTGGTGTCTGGTGTCTGATTCATCTTGTAAATCATCATGTTGATGTGGTGAAACCTCAGTTCTTTTTATAAAGAAGCGTCTAGAGTTGTTTACTGTTTCTCTCGCATCTTGTCCTTGTACAACTCTTTGCATGGCATCATGTAGTTAGTTCTCTTGTAACATTCAGGTTACGTTCAAAGCTGGGATCATTAGCACAAAGATTTTCATCATTTCTTACATAAAGGTTAAGGATTGAGATAAATAGTTGGTAGTCAACTGAAGTTGTGTGGTGTTTGAATAACGTTCTTCTCTTCTACAGTTCGAACTTGTTCAAACATTATAAGATCCTCACTCAACACGTATTCTCCATGGGACCTTAATAATTGTACCACATCATCTCCTACGATATCTTGCAAGTGCCACAGTGTCTTTGTGAACTTTCCAAGCACCTTCTGTTTGGGGGAACCCTGTAAAGTCACTGGTACACTCTGAATATATGTTTTCCACACACTATTCATAGTTGACTCCTTTACTTCATCTCACGACTCGGTGATGTTGTATATTGCATCCTAAATGTTATGTTTTTCCAGAAGTCGTGAACTGTATACTTATCCTTCCCTTCAGTAGCTTTAATTAGTTGTTTCAGAGTTCTCCGTAAGTAATATCTCTTGAAACTGGAGATAACAACTTTATCCATTCGCTGCAGTAATACAGGTGTGTTGTTGGGAATATACTTAACTTTTACATTATAAAAAATGTCGTTCCAGTTTACTGGGTGGTTTGGTGCATTGTCTAAGATTAGCAATGTTTTGTTAGTAATATTGCATTTGGCACAGTACTTTTCAAAAGGACTAACAAAATTGATGGACCAGTCTTGAATAATACTTATAATCTTCCAAGCATTCTTCTCTGAGCGTCATATCAGTGGTGAATTAGGCTTGGCATATCCCTTTACAGTCCTTTGAGTTTTAAAACTGTATGCTATTTACAGCAAAACCTCCACCAGCACTGCCACCTACGAGTAGCGTCAGGCGATTTTTTTGAAGCCTTGAACTCTCATGCAGACTTTTTCTTTCCTAAGAATAAATATTATATCTGGTATACGTTTCCAGAACAGCCCATTTCGTCCACATTGAAAATATGTTCTTGACTCTAACCCCTTCATCAATAATTTCCTTGAGTTTACTAGGGTATCTTCGTGCAGCTTCTACATCAATAATTAGTTTTATGTTGTGCAAGTGTGAAAGTTAAGCACTTCCTGAACCTATCAAACCATAATTCACTTGTCAGGGAGGAATTTTCTTCAGAACTACATGACTGTGCAAAAAAAAGTGTTAGGATAAAGTCAAAAATGAGTTTTCAGGCTACTTTGAAAGAAAAATGGAAAGTAAATTACAGGCGAAACATCAACATTTTATTAATATCCAAATTTTGTATAACATAAACTCACTGGAAGTGTTTAAGTTCAGCAAACACTTAATATTTTATGTGCTCTTCTTTCTCTATGATGACTGAATACATTCTCTCAAACATTGTTGCAACATATTTAATTAAAGCGTCTTTTGGTATTTTTAATCCAAATGTCTCTTATGCACTCCCATAAACTTTCATTGGAAGTAACTTTTGATTTGTCAAGTTTCTAATCTATTAAATCCTTGATCTGCTAAATTCGGTTAAGATTGAAGTTCTGTTGCAGAAAAACATCTCCAAGTCATCACACTGTCTCCCTTGTGCTTCATGGTGGGTGATATGCAATGAAGTGTCTTTCATTTTTCTTCTGCCCGAAGTACAACCCAAGGTATGAATTAACTATTATAAGCTTGAGCCCATCCGTCCATAACAACCTTTTTTGAACGACGAACAGTCCAATTATTTACTTTTTACTGCTCCTCAGTGGCACAGCTTATATCTACGGTCTCACACTGCTAAAAACCGGGTTTCGATACCCGTGGTGGGCAGAGTAGAGATAGCCCCTATTGTGAAGCTTTGTGCTTAATTGAAATAATGAATCAATTTGTACTTTTTAGCAAATTCCAATATTTTGACAATACTTGGAGATCAAAGTAAATGTTTCTTAATTGCTACACAACCAAACATTCCATTCTCGTTTAGTATTTTTGATACTGTATATATACACACTTTCCTAGTATTTGGTAGATGGTTGTTTATCTCATGCTTGAGATCAGTAACAGTCTCTCTCCTCATCTAAAGGCTGCATAAACCAACATACTTTTCGTCAGTATCATTGAGTTTCTTTCCTATTTTTAAATTTACCTGTCTTGGTCTCACGATCTAGAGTGTAGTTCATAGTGTTTGGGGAGCATTTCAAGTCTGCAGCAGTTTGTCAGAGAATCCATTCAGCAGCACATAAATATTTAGTAAGAACTCTCTGCTCTAGTGACAAATATCTGTGGCTTGAAAACAAAACATAATATATAGTTTAAAGTACTGTTTTTATCAAGGTTCATTTCTGGAGAGCTATGAAATTGGTTTATTCTAGCATATGCTAGCTTTTTTTTATATAGTTAAGACTCTGTACGTGGTACCATGACAGTTTTTCCAAACCCTAAACTTGATCAGTATGTTTATTCAAGCAGAACTCTTATGACACGCCCTTAGTACAAGTAGGTGGGAATTCTAAAGAATATAAGTATTCTTCTCCTGGCTCATTCAGTTTTTAAAACGGATTAATGAAGCATTACCATAATGTTTGAAATTTACCTTATGTAATGTATTGGCAGAATTTAGCCCATAAAATGGTTGTTGTTGTTTTGAATTAAGCACAAAACTACACAATGGGTTATCTGTGCTCTGCCCACCACGGGTATCAAACCCCGGATTTTAGCGTGTAAGTCCGCAGACATACCGCTGAGCCATTGGGGGGCGCCCATAAAATGGAAAGAATGAAAAAATATTCTCTTGTCCTAACACTTTTGTACGGTTCTCTATATATATATGTGTAATACATGACTGTAGTCATGGTATTCCAACTACAACATCGTTTTATAATAATAAATGTAACTGTTGTAGAAGGAGGTTTTAGCTGGGCGTATAACAAAGAAAGCTGCACAGTTAATGGAATTCATTACTGTATTTGTATTACGTAGTAAGTTATTTCAAATCAGATTGGAACAGTTTCGGAGGTCTAACGGGAGATATACATTATTATAAGATATAGCCAAACTTTTAGTAAATAGAAAACACATCAAGGACTACATACATCTAAATATAAAATAATATTTTAAAACAGAAAATATTTTGAGTTATAAGTGGTCTTAATGTTCAGCATATTGCGACTGTGAATCAAAGGGTGTATAGTTCTGTTTTTTTCAGAAACGCGCTCTGCACTTAGAGGCATTTGATACACTAAAATTGACAGTAAAGTCTCACTTTATAATTAGAAAAGAGTAAACTAAACATTATTTGTTGTCACTGTTGTTTTTTTGGGGAGGGGGAGATGTTCTTGACAAGTTTATTGCCCTCTAGGCAATCAGTTCAAAATTAGGTGTTCAGTTAGAGAAGTTTGCCCTTATGTAGCTTTGCGCGAACATTTCAAACAAACACAGTCATAAGCTATTTGATATTTATTTTATTGGAGGAAAAGCTTGTTTTTTTATATAAGTTACATTTTAAAATAAAAACAAAAGTGTGCGTTTTTTCTAGAAGATCTAAAAATGGTGAAGTCAGATGTTTTAGCTAATGTTTTCACTTGGTAGTCAAGCTGTGAAATTACTAAAGCATAATATATGTAACCTTGTTCAAAAACCGCATAAACGAATCTTTCTCCAGTATTTCATAACTTCGTGTTACACATAAATAATAGTTTACATCTTTGGTGTAGAATAGATTTACAGGAGCAAAGAAAGAAGACTATCTAGGCTCGTAGTTAAACTTAACACCCTGTGTTGTTAACTTTGCTATTGATATAGACTGTATTATGAAATACTATCACTCTTATTGGCTAGTTTATTTCGTAGGATATTGAGCGTCACCAGCTCCACTTCACAGTGTATCATGATAATTAGAAATTCTCGTCTGCTAACTATAGCAAGGAAAATATTTATTGAGATACTTTTCCCTTTTTTTCTAAATGCCAGCATTATATCCGCTTATTGAAGCAATATTTTAACTAACTCCCAAAATATGCATTTGTATTTGAAAGCTAAACTACTTTTGTACTTGACCCTGTCAACACGTGAGATCGGATGTTCAAATTATGAAAAACGTTATTCTTATTCCAAGTACATTTTATAAATTTTGTGAGTTTCACTTGTCATTTGACACGGTATTGTGAACAAAACAAACTATTACCTCTTTTATAATAATGTACGACCTAGTGCGTAGCTCAGACTGTGAATTTTAGAATCATAGTACACGACTCTTTGTCTCAGAAACATGTTCTGGACTTTGAGTGGGTATAATCTGAGTGTAGCGATCAAGTCCTACTACTTGGTCAATAGGAGCTGTCTATCAGTCATTGGTCTGTACTGTTGTCTTTTCTCTAGTCCATCACTTCAAAATTATGGGCGAATAAGTAAGTTGTAAAACATAATAACAAAATATCGTAACTATAAGTAATTTCTATTATTGCGTATTTTACTATTAAATATACTAACCATAGTCTGACTATACCAGTTTATTTTACTGTGGATTTTAAGATGGTAAGACCACAGTAAACTGTAATAGATCTAACGAAAAATACTCTCATGGAAACTCTACATTCGCAGGACAAACATTTCCAGGAATTTATCATATCCACACTTCCTCTTTACAAGGAATATAATCACTAAAATAAATAGAAAAGCAACAGTCTGTATGTATATTGTTAAACTCAGAATTGCATCAAGTAATTCATATTGTATATAGCTGGTAAAGCATTTTAATTGTATTATTTGGATATTGTTAATTAATTTAACTATTTACAGGTAACTTTTTAACCTCAATCTGTTACTACATCAACTTACATATCTGTTTCTATATCACTATTTGTCTGTCTACCTGTTACTGCAACAACCTACCTATCTGTCTATTGGTTTTAATGCTAACCTATTTATCTATCTACCCGTTTCTCTATCAATCTACCTATTTGTCTATCTGTTCCTGCACCAACCTACCAACCTTTCTGTTGGTTTCTATATTAACTTACCTATATGTTTATTGGTTTCCACATTAACCTTTCTATTTGCATATTGGTTTCCATATTAAACTATCTATCTGACTGTTGGTTTCTTTATTAACGTACCTAACTATCTGTTTTTTTATACTAACCTACTTATCTGCCTATTAATTTCTATATTAACCTATCTATCTGTTTATTGGTTTCTATATTAACCTACCTATCTGTTTCTGTATCAACTTACCTATCTCTCTATTGATTTCTATATTAACCTATCTATATGTTTATTGGTTTCCACATTAATCTTTCTATTTGCATATTGGTTTCTATATTAAACTATCTATCTGACTGTTGGTTTTTATATTGACATATTTATCTGTTTATTCATTTTTACATTATCGTAACTACTTGCTTAATGGTTTCTATATTAACCTACCTATTTGCCCAATGGTTTCTATATTGAGTTACTTATCTATCTATTTGTTTCTATATTAAACTATCTATCTAACTGTTAGTTTTTTATTAACGTATCTAATTGTTTGTTTGTTTCTATACTAACCTACTTATCTGCCTATTAGTTTCTGTATGAACCTACCTATCTGTTTCTGTATTAACTAGTCTATCTGTTTATTAGTTTCTATATTAACCTACCTATTTGCCCATTGGTTTCTATATTGAGTTACCTATCTGTCTATTGGTTTTTATATTAAACTATCTATCTGACTGTTGGTTTCTTTATTAACGTATTTAACTGTCTGTTTCTTTCTATACTAACCTTCCTATCTTCCTATTAGTTTCTGTATTAACCTACCTATTTGGCTATTGGTTTCTATGTTAACGTACCTATCTCGCTATTGGTTTCAATATTAACTTGTTTCTCTGTCTATTGTTTTTTTTATTAACGTATCTATTTGTCTGTTGGTTTCTATATTAAGATACCTAGCTGCCTACGTTTTTATATATTAACTTACTTATTTGCCTATTGGTTTCTATATTAACGTACCTATCTACATATTGGTTACTATATTAACCTACCTATTTATCTGTTAGTTTCTATATTGATATACCCATCTGTGTATTGTTTTCTGTATAAACATATTTACTTGCCTATTGGTTTCTACCTATTTTCCTGTTGGTTTCTTTATTAATCTACATATCTGTCTATTATTTTCTGTATAAACATACCTACTTGCCTATTGGTTTCTATATTAACCTATCTATCTGTCTATTCATTTCTACATTAACCTAACTACTTGCTGAATGGTTTCTATATTAACCTAACTATTTGCTTAATGGTTTCTATATTAATCTACCTATTTGCTTAATGGTTTCTATATTAATCTACCTATTTGCTTAATGGTTTCTATATTAATCTACCTATTTGCTTATTAGTTCCTAAATTAACCTACCTACCTGCCTATTAATCCCTATATCAACCTATCTATTTCTCTACTGGTTTTTATATTTAACTACCTATGAGCCTGTTGGTTTCTATATTAACCTATCTATCTGTCCATTGTTTTCTATATTAACCTACTTATCTGCCTATTGGTTTCTATATTAACCTTCCTATCTGCCAATTGGTTTCCATATTAACATACCGGCCCCCCTCCTAGTACAGCGGTAAGTCTACGGATTTACAATGCTGAAATCAGGGGTTTGATTCCCCACGGTGGGCTCGGCAGATGCCCCGATGTGGCTTTGCTGTAAGAAAAACACACCTTAACATACGGATTTTCTATTTTTTTTTCTATTTTGTTGTTGTTTTGGAATTAAGCACAAAGCTACACAATGGGCTATCTGTGCTCTGCCCACCACGGGTATCGAAACCCGGATTTTAGCATGTAAGTCCGCAGACATACCGCTGAGCCACTGGGGGGCTTTTCTATTTTGAGCTAAATATTTGTCTATTGGCTTTTTATTAACCTAAGTATCTGTCTTTGTGAATCATGTTAGAGGATTATACTGGTGTTAAAACATGGCATGTAAAGAAAATTATGTTGTAAAGGATTGTATATGCATGTTGAAATTTAAAGATGTGTTTGTGATAATTGAAAAAGGAAAGGTTGCGGAAATATCAAAGTGGAAGATATAAGAAATGTCGCTCGTAAAAGGACAAATATTGCATCAATTATTGCCACCTCGTTTACTTTGGATGTTATCTGTTGAAATTAAACCAGTTCCTTCAACAGTTACTATTACAAATACACGGTTTTCCTTGTTTGTTTTGTTTTGAATTTCGCGCAAAGCTACACGAGGGTTATCTGTGCTAGCCGTCTATAATTTAGCAGTGTAAGACTAGAGGAAAGGCAGCTAGACATCACCACCCATCGCCAATTTTTGGGCTACTCTTTTATCAACGAATAGTGAAATTGACCGTCACATTATATTATCACCACGACTGAAAGGGCGATCATGGTTAGTGTTACGGGGATTCGAACCCGCGACCCTCATATTACGAGTAGAGTGTACGACGTCAAAGAGACCTTCTATGTTCTTTATTTAAGCTCAATATTTTCTCTCTGTTTAGAATTATATTAAAGTAGGGTTTTGAGTGAATATCATACATGGCTTGAAGGATTTCACCAGTGCTCACCACAAGTATCATTCTTGTTTAAATGTTCTCATATTTATTAAACTCTAAGTGGTCTGTGGTAAGTGGTTCCATTCAGCTACCGCATACATACACATAGAATAAAATAGTTTCAAAGGAAAAAATAAAAATGAATACGAAAACAAAGATCAACAGCTGTCTGTGTAACGGGTGGATCGTTGAAGTTAACTCTGACATTAGTTAAGTGAGCGAATAACAGAACTGTTGTTTCTTCTATGAACAGTTGCCAAATAATCCCAGTCTTTTCTTATTTAGCTGGACGATGTCTTCTGCTCTTTGATTCCAAATGTGACTAAACTAACTTATGATCCTCTCTTGCTATCCTTCTAACAAGAAACAAAACGTTCTACTTAATGTGTGGAAAGAGTTAACCGGCCTGACAGACCATAGTGCATGCACAAAATAAAATACAACATAATATTGAACGAGGTAATAATTTCAATACTCTTTATCAAGAAGCGACATCAACTATATCTTTTCACAGCAGTTCAAGCATTAACAGTAGGCCTGGCATGAGTAGCTGGTTAGAGTGGTTAAATCGAAATATGAGGGTTGAGAATTCGAATCTCCATCCCACCAAACATGATTGCCTTTTCAGCAGTAGGGGAATTATATTGTACCCGTCTATCTCATCAGTCGTTGTTGAAAGAGTAACTCAAAAATTGGCGGTGAATGGTGATGACTAGCTGTCTTCCCTCTAGTTTTTGACAGCTAAATTAGGGATGGCTAACGCAGGTATTCCTTGTACAGCATTTCGTGAAATTCAAAACAAACAAATATTAACAGATGAAAATAGTCTCTCTTACTTTAAATAGAAGATAAAACAACAACAGATGCTCGCAAATGTAGATATCTTAGAAGTTGTTTTTGTTTTAGTAACGGATTTATCATAATTCAGTTACGCAGATTTCGAAAATAATATTACATTTTTGTATTACAAAAAGAGTTTTTACAAATCTGGAAAAAAAACACCTCATACTTAGATCACATTATTATTTCATTTACCACAATTATTATGTTTGGGTTTTGGAACGATCGATAAGACTCTCACGCCGTGATTGGTCAGTGGTTGTCAACATTTTAAACACCACAAAATGTAACCAGATTTCAATTAAAATGATTCACTTATGTAAAAGTACGTATGAAATTTTGTGAACAACCTCTACCTGATAAAGAAGATATCATTATCTGCGTACAGGAATTATTGTAGAACATTGTCGTCCTGTGTTACCTATCTTGTCATCCGTCCATAAATTTATGTATAAGTATCTAAACCACTCTTTTACCAGCTGATTGTCGTTTTGTCCTGCTATCTATCTATGAAGCGATTCTTCAATACAAGTATGATTTTTATGTCATGTTTTTCCTGAGTAATAATACATCAAAAGCTATTCATGTTAGAGGAAAAGGAGGGTAAATTGAAGTTAGTGTTAGTTTAATTTATAGTTGATCCAAAGATACACAATGGGCTTATTGTGCTCTGAGAGCAGCGGGTGTCGATGATTTTTAGCTGCAACATAGCAGCTCATAGAATGTCTCTGATTTCTTCCTGTACAAATTTTTAGCTCATGGCTCCGTCATCTATTGACCGATTTTAGGCTCGGGAAGTTAAGCCATTTGCTTGATTTAGTTGACCACACCCAAAGTCTTGTAGATTAATTCGTTCTAATCCTGCCTAATATAATTTCAATTTGAGGATAGACTAGCAGAGGTCCTGATGAGAAATAAAACTGAATCGGGTATACACGCGCTCCACACTCGCTATTGCTGGCACACAAAAGTACAGATAAAAACAAGGAAAAATAAAAGTGTCATAGATTAATTTGCTCTAATCTTGTTTGATATAAATTCAAGAGTCGCGGTTTTTAGGTTTCCAGAACCTTTAGCGTGATAAGCTTATCGCTGAGTCACAGGAGAGACCAAAGTTGTCTAAAAACCACTCATTTGGAGGGGTGTTTAAAAATATTTAGTTTTTAAAAAAATATGTTACAAAACTTAGGTTGTGTCATTTTTAATGAAGGTTGAAAATTAAATGTTCTTATAAATATGACATTCACAAATTACACTTAAAAGTATTTACTGATCTCAGGAAATTTAGTTGAAATATAATCTCAGCCATGTTAAGTAGTAATAAATCCTGGGTTGTATATATAGTTTTTATTTGTTTATTGTTAAGCAAAACAAAAGTATGTGAGAGTTATTTGTATTACTTTTCCATAGGATATTTATGATGAATAAAGGTTCATTTTGTCCTAAATACAAATTAAAAGATACTAGCAAATACTTCATATTATCGGTTGTCTAACATAATTATAGAGCTAGTTTATCAGGATGAAACAGCTTCTATTCTAAGTAGGGATAACGTTGAAGTAACTTAAACCCTTTTGTTCTTGCTGAAGTGTTTAATTAGTTGTTTTTTTACATTCGCGCAATGGTATCCGAGAGCTATTTACACTAGCCGTCCTTAATTTAACAATGAAAGACTACAGGGAAGGCAGCTAGTTTGATATCACCACCTACTACCGCCTTTTGGTGTAGTGGGATTGACCTTAACTGCATAACGCCCTCTTAGCTAATAGGGCGAGCATGTGTGGTGAGTAAGGGATTCGAATCCGCGATCCTGAGATTGAGACTCGAGCGCCTTAACCACCTGGCCCACTTGCTCTTTAAAATATCGTACAATGGATTTTAACTGGTTCTTCCCTCCGGTGAATGTTGAAGGTATTTATCCTATAACTGTTTTAACTACTATTTCTGCAAATTCCTGAAGGGATAGAGAACGTCTTTTACGTGTGTATAAGTGTGTGTATTCGTACTTGAACAAAATATTAAGACAATGAGATTGGATAAACATTTTTTATTCTCTAATACCAGTCTCTAGCCTGTAATTATTTTACTTTTCCTGAACAATAATAGACAGAATAGGATACTTAGTACTGTTCTTCTGTTTGATTTTTTCATAACTGATAGGAAGCTGTAATTTCTAGTAGAAGTAGCATATAATTCATATAAAGATATGAATCTCTTTTACGTTTGTGGCTTAGTTTTTACCGTATTGGATTGCAGGGTTTGAGAAGTGATGACGATGCATTTTTATCTGTGTAAATGTTATAAATAGAACAGTCAATTCTGTTATTTCGCTCAAAGAACCGCTCAAAACTATTGTGTTAGCGGGTATTGCTGGGTGGCTGTTTCTGGCTCTTAGAAATACCTTATCCAATGCAGATAAGACTAAGAATACGGATTTGTATGTAGGTCCAACCTGAAAAAAGTAAATAAATAAAAAATATTAACTGACTACTAATAAACTTACTTTTGATAAAATTAAAGATAATTTTAGTATAAAATATAAAACCAGAATAAGTTTTATTTTGTTTTTTGAATTGCTCGCAAAGCTACACGAAGGCTATCTGCGTTAGCCGCCCCTAATTTAGCAGTGTAAGACTAGAGCAAAGGCAGCTACTCATCACCACCCACCACCAACTCTCGGGCTACTCTTTTACCAACGAATAGTGGGATAAACCGTTACATTATAACGACTTCACCGCTAATAGGGCGAGCATGTTTGGTGCGACGGGGATTCGAACCTACGATCATCAGATGACGAGTGGATCGCCTTAACCCACCTGACCGTTCTGGGTCGCCTTCACAATAATTCGTCTCACTAACTATGCGATTCTCTCTTTATGTATATTTTCAAAAATATTGGTGTTACTTGTGCGTCTAGATACAATAGTAGCTCAAAATTAGTGACAAATGTTCTTGAATTTCAGAAGACTATGATGTACTAGTTTATGTCACCTGAGCACAAAGTGCCTCTCAAATTAAATGTTTCAATTCCACATTTTCTTTAATACTTCCTTTTTAAGTTTATACACCAGCATTTTGGCACGATGGAAAGTAATTAACACCACCATTTAGACACAATCCTTCTCAATTGGTTTCACCGACAATTCATGTGATTATACTTCCGTGGGTTAATTGCTTGTGCTTTAGCGTGGGAAAGAGGCAGAGAAATATGTATCAGTGTGAAGTGATCAAGAATAGTGTAATCATATAATTTAACTAGGTGTTACAGCAGTTCATGTAAATGTTCTGTAATCGTATTCCTTTTAGTTTAAAGTTCGTAGTTTTGTGCACAAGATTCTTCTTTTCAAGTTATGCATCTGTCTCATCTTTTAGTCATGTAATATAGTCATCATAATTTTAACAATAATTTAGTTTAAAATATATTATTTGGTATAATAAGTATTCAAAACTTTTTAACAAATAGAACAAATAGCGCTTGTCGTTACAGACATCATAAGTTTCGGTCGGACTTATTTTGTGCCGGTTCCTGTAATTGTGACTTTACTAAGCAATATGTTTTCATATTGATGCATGTAAGAAAAAAGCTCGTTGATTGGTTTACTACATTGATATGTCCAAAATAACGATTCACAGTAAACTAATAAATTTTAAACTTAATTTAGTAGTTGGAGACAAAAAGTCAAACATATAAATTTATTTGTTTATAGTTAAGAACAAAGCCGGATTTTGTCCACCACGGGTATCGAAAACCCGGTTTGTAGCGTTTTAAGTCTACAGGCATAACGCTGTGCCACTAGGGGGCGAAAAGTTGAGTAAAAATATTAAGCCATGAATTAGAAGGCAGTGCAAATTTGTCATTTAATTTTTTACGTCACTTTCACTCTTGTCTTTAAGTCATACATTAGCTTTTTCTACGTCAAAATAATCTCAAATTGTCACAATAAGTGAAAATAATTTCGAGGTAAAATCCCTGAAAACTTCTTGTTTTACCTACCTTTGGCATGCACGCTTTTTACAAGTTTGATTCACTTCCAATTTTGAGAATTTTCTACATTTTTCTTCTAATGTTTATAGTGTGATTAAATTTTTTAAAATTTGCCTTGATAAAGTGTTTTATGTTTTTCTGTATCTCTACATTAAATTATTTTTCATTCTGGCTAAAATAACTTATAATAAAACCTGAGTTCGTTTGATGTCTTAAAAACAACTTACTAGCTGTTATTTTCGTACCAACTGAAGCATTTTATAAGTTGAAATTAGTTTAAGATCACAATCTTAAGATCTCTTACTGTATACACTTCAATGTCTCTGAGAACGATATAATATTTCACTGCAATGTACAACATTAAGCTATTGGATCAGTATTAGATTATTTTTTACCGTTATGTAAAACCTGAAATTAGCTACTTGTTCGGAATTACTTGCTAACATCATATATCTCGAAAAGCTACTAGACCAACATTAGTTTATATCTTAAGGGAACTTAGTGTTCAAAATTACCATTTTACTATTCCATATAACGTGAAGTTGTTGATTAGATATAATGGTTTTACAGTTATGTGTGACAGGAAATTGTTAGATAAATGTTATTTGTACCGTTATATATCATGTGAAGTTGTTGAATTAGTATTATTTGTACCGTTATATACAATGTGAACTTGTTGGATCAGTATTATTTGTGCCGTTATGTACAAAGTGATATTGTTGGGTCAGTATTATTTGTACCGTTATATACAATGTGAAATTGTTGGATTAGTATTATTTGTACCTAAATGTACAAAGTGATATTGTTGGATCAGTATTATTTGTACCGTTATATATGATGTGAAATTGTTGGAGTGTGTTTTTTTGTTATAGCAAAGCCATCTCGGGCTATCTGCTGGAAATTGTTGGATCAATATTAATTGTACCGTTATGTACAAAGTGATATTGTTGGATCTGTATTATTTGTACTGTTATATACAATGTGAAATTGTTGAATTCTCGATTATTTATTGGCGATCGCTACACAACACATAAGGTTACTGGATCAATGTCACTTTTTAATGTTATCTACAGTGTTAGGATATTAAATTAATATGTTGTACTGCTATACAGCTTTTACAACAAATACATTAATACGTCTGGATGGTGCATGAGGAGCAAAAGCTATTATACATTTAATACTAACTATTACGAAAACAACTGAAATCAGTTTATTGTTTGTAAGATGTTATAAATCAAATTGTGTTATAAATTAAACAACTGCATTGTCAGTTTTGCTTCTCCCTATCTAAGTGTAAAACATAATGGTTGTTCTGATATCAGGACTGTAATGTATTTTGTATAAAACATCAAACAATAATACTTCTAATTGTCAAACCGTTTTACACAGTTCATTATTCTTGCATCAGAACGATATAACACAAACATATCTAGTATTAGAAGAGCGAGTTAGAACGTTAAATATAATTGTGATTATTCTACTGAGATAAGAAACAACAAGCAATAAAATACTTGTTAGTTGGTGTAATATATCTAGTAATTAAAACACTTTGTTACTTTAATTTAATGGTGAACAATGTTTATTAAGTTCTAAAATAAATTCACAAGTAAGTTCTTGAAGGTTTTAAAAAGAATGAGTGTCAGTTTGTAAACGTTTAATGCTTACATATATGTATATAAATAATTATTACTATATAATGATAGTAACAGTATACCTAATGTCTCTGAGAATTCGTATTTGTTTAACACGCTGTGGCAGTATAGAGCTGAATGATAAACTATTTGGTTGATATTACTTAACAATTTCTCCCTCACCCTTAGACGGACTAAGAGCAACATTTCGTTTCAAGTGAGTCATCGAATTAAACGAAAGTAAATTACCTCAGGGCTATCTAGAAAAAATGTGCCCATTTAAAGAGTAACCCATCAGTTGATGTTAGTGGCAAACGTATTTTCCGACACTTCCTGAGGTGGTTATGTGAGAGTAAAATTACTTAAAATGCTTGGTTGTTCTTGAATATATCATTAACATGTTTGTTTTTTAGCACAAAGCTATACACTCAGTTTATCAGAGGATTGTTCTTCGAGGTTAAGGTGTTCTTAGTTTTCGTACCAGATCGTTCCTCTGTTTTATGCTTGATTCAGATTATTTTTTCGTGAATGGCTCCATTCATTGAAACGCATTGATTATTCGACAGCGTAAAATAAAATCCGGTGATAACCGAATCAGTGGTGAAAATAAAAACTAATTCAGGTGTATGATAGGTTCTTATGTGTATTTGCTAGATAATAGTTTGGTTTTATTTTGTGTCTCGGCTCCATAACTATAGACGGTTTTTTATTGTGTATATATATTGTTGAAATATGTTTTGTATATTAATTTTTATCATATGTTAGTTTGAGGTTTCAGTTTTGTTACTGTTTTAATGGTCTCTAGGTTTCGGTTTTGTAACGTTTGAAAACGAAGATGTCGTGGACAAAGTATGTGAAATTCACTTCCATGAAATCAACAAGAAAATGGTAAGCTTTTATTTATAGTTTTCATTTGGTTAACTCTTTTAATTCAAACTGTATCAATGAACATTATTTCTTATTCCTTTTGTTAAAAAGTTTTATCTATAGGTTGTTGATACTTAATGCTTATATATACATATATATAAAATAACAAAACACAATAATGTGCAATTAAATAGTTCTTTTTCATTAATTTGTATACAATTTAAAGTTATTCTAATACCATGTCAACTAAAAAATTCAACAAAGAGCGAAGCCTATCACGTAGAGAATTTATTATCTTGGTAACAGATAATTTCAAAATAATTTTCTGAAGCCATTATGTGTCAAACAGTTCTAGGAGATACGTTTGTTTGCGTGTGTGTTTTCTTATAGCAAAGCCACCGTCTGCTGTGTCCGTTGAGGGGAACCAACCCCCTGATTTTAGTGTTGTAAATCTGTAAACTTATCGTTTATCCCAGCGAAGGATCTGGGAGATGAGACCTAAGCTTTTAGCAGTAAGCTTAAACAAAGCATAAATAATGCTTTATTTCACCAAGCAACTGATAACTTTAAATATTTGCTTATAAATAATAGGACGTTATCTATATTAAAAATGTCTAAAACCTTTGGTATCCTTATGGATACCAAGAATATATAAAACTCATATCTGGTGACCTGATAAAGGACCAAGAACTAATATTAATTGTATGTAATTCAACAGTTAAGTGACTATCAAGTTAATTTTTTCTATACGATAATGTGTTTTCACTACTATTTTACGACTGTTCCTGTATTAAAGTTATTTGGATACTAATCATTTTACGTGGTAAATGTAGAATTCGGTTCTAGTTCTAGATTTAAAAGCAGTTAATTTCAAATTTAACAAGCCTAGCGACAATTGTTATTTTGGTTACTTTAGTGGATTTAAATGTAACTTAATATTTTCGTACTCTACAATGTTATAGTAAGCATATATAGAAATATTAATGGAACAAAACAGTTAATTTTAATTTTAACATTTGAAGGAATGGGAGCTAATACAAAAATATCACGTTCTTACACTAAGTGAGAAACCAAACTTGTTGTACAAAAAAGTAAAGACAGATAAAACTAGAACTGAAACAGCTAAATGATAAACCGTACGCTCATAAGATAAATATTCGAAGAGAACTTACACAGCGGTAAGGAGATTCTACTGAGTTTATCGCATGCTTCCTGTAGCAAAATTGAAAAAAAAAAGATGTAGCCGTTTAAATTCAAAATATCCTATCTCTAAATCTTGAAACTTTCATTCACTATCTACAAACAGTTTAGTATTCATTATGAAAGAGAAAATATCTCAGACAAGTTGTCACAGATAGACCACTGGATGTGATGAGCAAACACTTATCTCTTGGTATTCCAGCCCCTGAAATAGTCACATATCCCCATAAACAGCATGTATTATCATTTGAGTTTATTAGTAACTTGTACAAACACTTTAGTAGCATACAGTTCAAAGAAGCGCAAGGGAGTTTATTAAGTGTTTAGAATTTCAAGTACAAATCCAATATTTTTTTCTTCTAATAGTAAGTAATTATTGACTTAGACACCGAAGTTGTCGTTACGGATTAAATTGGGAATTCTCCTCTCCATATCTCTGTCTAGATTGTTTTATTTTGTGTTTTTTAAGCTATGTATTATGACTATTATAATTTTTATGCTTATTTTTGGAGGAAGCTTGGACAACACTAAAGATTTATTTTTGTTTTTTGTGACTAAACCCCAAAACTTCACAATGAGCAAAATGTGCTCTGCTTGCTAGTTATATCGAAACTAGGGTTTCGGTTATAAGCCTTGATAGCCCTCTTGACCCTATCTGGGGAGTATCATTGATGTATTTACATGAAATAACTATAAATAAGTGGATTTTATGTTTATGTTCCTATTTGGTGACCATTATTGCACTGAACTCCTGTGTATTTATGGTTGCAGAACGTGTTGCTACTTTATGGATTGTTGTTTGTTTTATAACGCTAAACTAAGGGGTTAGATTCCCCTCGGTGGACTGAGCAGATGGCCCTTTGTGGCTTTGCTGTAAGAAAAACACACGTTGTTTGTTACTAAACGCAAAGCTACACTAAGGGCTATTTGTGCTCTGCCTAACACGGTTATCGAAACACGTCTTCAGTATAAGCCCACAGACATTCCACTGTGCTACGGGGAGCATACTTTGGAGGTCAGCAATAAGACTGCTGACATACAGAGCTAAAATTCGGACTTAAATATGAACAGAACGTAGATAGCCAATTGTATAGAATTGTATTGAAAACGTTTACCAAACTGACTCTAGTTGTTATAAAAGATTCTGTCTAAAAATAAAACAAAGTAACTTATTATTAACAACTTGCAGCAATTAATTAATAAAGTTTAGAGATAAAGTATCACAGATATCTTGACTGACAAATATATAGGTAGATAGAAAATTGTAAATTAATGAATGGGTAGACATATAAATATATATATATATATTTCATTTCATTTCCTAGTCGCTATAAACTTTGACACATTATCAAACCAATACAAAAGTTATCACTTTAAAATGGCCTGGCATGGCCGAGCGCGTTA
The DNA here is from genome assembly GCA_011833715.1 of Carcinoscorpius rotundicauda. Taxonomy (NCBI): domain Eukaryota; kingdom Metazoa; phylum Arthropoda; class Merostomata; order Xiphosura; family Limulidae; genus Carcinoscorpius; species Carcinoscorpius rotundicauda. The sequence continues at coordinate 33,351,935 of CM022391.1, read as the reverse complement.
AGGCGTGCACTCGTAATCCGAGGGTCGCGGGTTCGCGCCCGCGTCGCGCTAAACATGCTCGCCCTCCCAGCCGTAGGGGTGTATAATGTGACGGTCAATACCACTATTCGTTGGTAAAAGAGTAGCCCAAGAGTTGGCGGTGGATGGTGATGACTAGCTGCCTTCCCTCTAGTCTTACACTGCAAAATTAGGGACGGCTAGCACAGATAGCCCTCGAGTAGCTTTGTGCGAATTTCCAAAACAAACAAACAAATCACTTTAAAATAAATTTAAAGAGTCACTAGATTGTGAAAACAATAACATGGAAACTCTCAAGATTCTGTTAATATGAACATATAAAGATAAAATATTAGATCAATATTATAAGATTAAAATTCAACTCGCTTCACCTTCCATACCATGGAATTCTGGGAGACTAACTTAAATAAAAATAAGGAAAAATAATAATTCAGAACTTGAGTAATTTCCGTAACAGTAACAGAAGTAACTTAATTTTTGTGGATAGAGTTTTAATTTTCACATGTCAGTAAATGATGCCATTTATGATAAACATATTTTAAAACGATCATAGAGATTAAGTCTTTTACCAATTTTATTAATACATAATTACGATAAAATAAATACCATTAATTCATACTAGTAGAGTTAATGTTAAAGATTAATGTGCGCGTTTTAAACACTCAACTTGTTACAGTATGATTGAACAGTTTAAAACATTCAGTACTTCTAAGATGGCCTGGCATAGCCAGGTGGGTTAAGGCGTTCGACTCGTAATCTGAGGGTCGCGAGCTCGAATCCCCGTCGCACCAAACATGCTCGGCCTTTCAGCCGTGAGGGCATTATAGTGTGGCGGTTAATCCCACTATTCTTTGGTAAAAGAGTAGTCCAAGAGTTGGCGGTGGGTGATGATGACTAGTTGCCCTCCCTCTAGTTTTACCCTGCTAAATTAGGAACGGCTAGCTCAGATAGCGTTTGAGTAGCTTTGCGCAAAATTAGAAAACAAACTAACTTCTAAAATTAAAGTAACACGTTAGCCTTGAGAACTCTCTCCCACAGATTATTTACAATTGTTTCACCGGCTAATGAACTGCAGTGGTTGAAGGATGTTAATGATTTACAGGAAAAAAAAGAGTTAAAAACAATCATGTTATTACAACAAAAAGAAAGAATTAATTTTAACGCTACTTTTACAGACTTTTGAATAAGTTCTTATTGACTTCCAAATTACCGTCATTGAAAAAATGCTCTCAGCTCTTTGAGACAATAGGAGCATTATGTTAATTATGGTTAAATTCCACCATTCGATTACAGTAGTGCAAGAGTTGGTGGTGGATGATGTTGAACAACTATCTTTCCTCTAAGCTATTAGCTGTTTGAAAACGAGAACTGTGAGCACAGATAGCCTTGTTTATAGCTTAGCAAATTACGAAGAGAAAACAAAAACAGTAATAAGCAGCGATTGTAATCTAACCGTAAATGATTGGACTAGAAAGAGTGAATATAACTCGTCTCTGAAAAAAAAATTTTTTACATTTTAAGGCATTTTAATTTACCCGACCACATACGAATAAACGTTACTGAGTAGCTGTTAGAAATGAGAAGTAAACATGAATTTAAAGAAGGCTTAACAAATATCTAGAAATAAAGAAAGTTTGTATTATTGATTGCTCAAACAGTTTTCTCATAATTACTGGTATTTATTAATATGATATTGCACCAAATTCGTTTGTCTTACCTTCTAGTCTGCATAATCACTGGTTCTGTACTATTGATGTCTAACTATTCTGTTTAAAAATACTCGTATTTTTGATTAAATGTCTGAAGTTTTGTTGGTTGAACACAAGATTACGTAGATTACCTACGATAACATAGGACGCTTTCCGATAATTACAGTGTATAATGTATTTTGTACGTGCTATGATACAGTGGTTAATCTATTTAACACATGCTGTGATTTTGTGGTTAATTACCTACGCTATGAAACAGCAGATGATCTGTTTAAGACCTACTATGATATGTTAGGTAATGTATTTATCGTTTGCTGAAATACAAAGGATAATCTATTTAATATGTATTGTGATACAATGGGTGATCTTTTCAACGCATGCTGTGACAAATTGATGTCTTCCTGTGGGATAGCGATAAGTCTACAATGCAGAATCTTGGGCTCGATTTCCCGCGACGGACCCAGCACACAGTCTAATGTGGTTGTGCTTTAAAGCACCAACAACAAAGACAGAGTGAGTAATCAAACTGCCCACTATATCACAGTACGTGTTAAACATTACCCACTGTATTTCAACAAGTGATAAATAAATTACCTGCCCCCCCAATGGCTCAGCGGTATGTCTGCGGACTTACACGCTAAAATCCGGGTTTCGATACCCGTGGTGGGCAGAGCACAGATAGCCCATTGTGTAGCTTTGTGCTTAATTCAAAACAACAACAACAAAATAAATTACCCAGTATATTACAGTTTAACAAGTACTATAATACAGTGGGTAATATTTTTAACATGATGTGTGGAAGTGTGTAATTATTTAATACTCTAGAGCCCAGCGAGTTTATGATGATGTCTTTCATTCGATGAATAGGTGGAGTGCAAGAAAGCCCAACCAAAGGCGATGTTGGTGTCAAATAATGTACTTCGCAGTAGAGGCGCTATTCCAGGGGTTTATGGTGGGTTTCGTACTAAATTATATTTACTTTACAGCAGAAGGAAGTTTGCAACATGGTTTTAGTTGTACATTTACTAGATTGTAGCTTAGTTACAATAGGCGTATGAAGATTGTATAATGATTATGTATGATACGACAGAAATATTTACAGGCGTCAGACAAAAACATATGTTCAGATATCGTTTATATCGAATAATACGTATAATGAAATCAATCTTAGGATTACCATATTCGGCAAATAAATTAATTCTTACAAACACTCTGAACTCACAAAATTAACCTAAACTTACTTTTACATCTGTTTGCATGGGGCGACCCAACGGCTTCTGTTTAATACCGCCTCTAATATAAGTATTGACATGATGACAAAAAAAGTACTTTCTAACACGAGAAACTTCGTGTGCAACATTTGTACGCGTGAGTCTTTGCGATTTCTTCGAACAAAATAATTGGCTGTTAAAATAATAGCTTTCTGTCGCGTTTTATGTAAACTTGAATATCTATTCTACGTACAAAATAACGCATTTCATTTATAAGTTGATGAAATGGCGAGAGTGTGTTTGTATTATATTTATACAAATACGCGTGTATATATTAGATATAAATGATAGGCTTGTGTATATATATATTTTCCATATCGATGATAAATTTTTGTATATTTATTTTTACACAGGAACGGCAGTTGTGTGTGTTTTGAATTGTTGATTGTTTACGTACGTATTACAGAGAAGCTTATTATTACTACTAAATACACCAAATTACTGTTATTAATTTATATATAATACATATAATGGTATTTTTGTATTATACAGTGACGATAAGTTTTTGTATGTATATAACATATTAATTAACAGTGGTATTTTGATGTATTAAATAGTGATGATAGGCTTTTCATATATTATTTATTAATTAATAATGGTATTTTAGTGTATTATATAGTGATGATAGGCTTTTCATATATTATTTATTAATTAATAATGGTATTTTAGTGTATTATATAGTGAGGATAGGCTTTTCATGTATTATTTATTAATTAATAATGGTATTTTAGTATATTAAATAGTGATGATAGGCTTTTCATGTATTGGTTATTAATTAACAATGATATTTTGGTGTATTATATAGTGAGGATAGGCTTTTCATGTATTGGTTATTAATTAACAATGGTATTTTGGTGTATTAATAGTGAGGATAGGCTTTTCATGTATTGGTTATTAATTAACAATGGTATTTTGGTGTATTAAATAGTGATGATAAGGTTGTCATGTATTATTTATTAAGTGACAATGATATTTTGGTGATGATATGCTTTTGTATGCCCTTATATTTATATTAATGCATGTGTTTGTTTAATATACATCTAATGCGCTTTTATGTATACATATTAATAATAATAACAACCCCAGGTATAATTGTGATCTGTATGCGGCACCCTTTGGTGTGTGCACCCTGTAGAGAAGCGCCCACAGCCAACAACAAGTCACGGCCATGTTTACCGTGAGCCTCTTTCTGTATGCGGGATATAATAAATTTGATGCATATTTCACATAGATGATGGCTTTTGTATGTGAGTTACATGCAGATAAACGCATGCGTTAGTATCGTGTATTCATATAATAAGCTTTTGTGTGTTTGTTACACATAGATAAGCACATATATTTGTGTGATGACGTTTGTATCTGGATTGTATTGAACATAGACTTTCATATATATTTTATAAATATTATCAGATTTTCTATCTTTTGTACTTAGATAATTGCATGTATTTGTGTAATATATATATATATATATTGGTGATCGGTTTTTATATGTATTATTTTTGATGATAAGATGTATTATATATGTGTACATATAAGAATATGTAAAATGAGTGCCACAGTATATTTAAATATTGATGTATTTTTATATAGATGTGTATGTACTATATATAGATAGTGTAAATCCTGCAGGGTAAAGGTAAAATAACTGAAAATGGTATTTTTAACATAAATCATTTTATGTTCTCCATTCGTGAATTGAAGTCTCAACTAAATACCTAGGTATGTTCTATTTTTGATAATTTTGAAATATTTTATATATATATATCCATAACATATTTTATGTACTTCTTAAATTCCACCATCACTAATAAATGTTTGATTATTTCATGTGTTGTTATTAAATAACATTAATACATATGAAAAAAACACTAGGAAAACATACTATCACGCTTCCATGTTTTGTTACCGAAGTAAAAACACGTGCACTTAATTTTGTTTCAGATCTTGTTTGGCCGTTTGGAACCTTAACAGAAAGTAAGTGTATTGATTGTTACCTAGCAATTTTATATATGGTGTTTGTTACCTGGCGACATAAGAAAGGTGTTTATGATTTAGATATTTATGAATAACTCTTGGAGTTTGATAGTTTTTGTACAAACCAAGTGCCGTAATCATATGAATTATACAGCTGATTACAGTATGAATTGATGGAGAATTATATTTCGATCGCTCTTGGTTTAACTGAGGAACACTTGAATGAACTGTATATGCCAGTGATTCTCAACCTGTGTGCCGCGAGAGATGTGTGCCGCGGTGTTTTTGAAACATTAACCTTTTTTGGGATTTTACAAGTAAGTCGAACACACTAGTTAATAAAAGCTTCTATAGAAACTCTCTGAAACCTTCCAAAACATTCGATGGTTTTCATTGAACTCGAGCACTGAGAAGTTCATACTTAAATTTTATTCTCTACTGCAACGGTTCGACTGTTAGTTTAATTGTGACGCAACAAGTGTTTCGTACGTCATAAATGATGCATCAAACAATCAAACTGCTTTCTGGAACACGTTCATATTCTGCGGTAAGCTACAGCTACTACGCTGTAGGTAGGAATTTTATATCAACTGCCAAACTTCGTGCTTATCGTGTATGAATTATCTTTATTATTTATCCAGTCTTGTACATTTTACTAAGAGCTCGCGACATTTCATGTAGATACCCATAGTAATTTCGGAATAACAATCAGTATTTCTTCTTCATTTTGAGTCGATCCAATGGACCGATGTCATGCACATTAGGTTATTAACATTTAAAAAGCTGTGTTCTTAAAATATAAAGTTTTCGTGAATTTGAGTACTGTGACGCAGAAAAATTAGACTAATTTTTTTATTATTCACATTGTCTCGTTAAAGTGTTTTTAATTGGCCACACTGTTAATTAGAACATTGTAAAATTACTCAGGTCGGTGTTGGTTTACATTTTGTTATTGAGTGGGTTAGAAATACATAAACAAGTGTACTTGTAACTTATCTTACTTTGAACTCTTCAAAAAACTGCTTTTATTTTTATTCCAATAGGTTTTCCAGCATACACCTACGGACAAGGAGGCTATTCCGGCTACGCTGGGTTTAATTATCCTTTTACAGGTATAAACTTAAAGAACTGTAATCCGTACCTTCTGTCCCACTCGAGTTTCTATAGTTTGAAACTTTAAAGGTTTATCAATTTAGTCACGTTAGTAATAATTCAGTGACAGTCGATATATAATTTGTTTTATTATTGTTAGAAATATGTATGTCTAATAAATCACCTGTGAAAATTCACAGTAGATACAAACAATACACAGAATATTTTATATCCCATGTTTTCAACGACCACGTATACTGTCATTTGAATTTTCAAGTAACACCTACAGCCAGTACCGAGTGCCCCCAAACATCCTTGATACTCCATAAGCATGGCCCGACATGACAAGGTGTGTTAAAGCGTTCGACTCGTAGTCTGAAGGTCGCGGCTTTGAATCCCCGTCGCACCAATCATGCTCGCCCTTATAACCGTGGGGGTATTATAATGTGACGTTCAATCCCACTATTCGTTGGTAAAAGAATAGCCCAAGAGTTAGCAATTGGTGGTGATGACTAGCTGCCTTTCCTCTAGTTTTACACTGCTAAGTTAGGGACGGCTAGCGCAGATAGCCCTCGTGTAGCTTTGCGCGAAATCCAAAAACAAACAAACATACTGCATCAGGAAGTCCAAAAATGAAAATTTCAATACCTAAACAGAAATACTTATTTTTAACGACATCTAACATGTTATTACTTATGTAAATATAAATCCGTGGACTCATTTCTGAGAAAACTCCGAACATTAAATCAAGCAAGACGGCTCAATCTGCAAAAATAAGAACTGAGATCAATGTATGATCAGCTCTTTTATGCTCATACCCAAATGCAAATACATCAGCGCTTTTAAACCTAGGTGAACCCAAAATATTTTCCATCCTTTCCTTTTTAGGCCTCTTCTTACTCTTTCCATTTTTCTCGTTAATATGCTCTGTGTGTAACGTGGATGGGGGTTAGGAGCCTCTTTACAAAGTTTCAAGTAACTCTGCCAAATATTGGAGGGGGTTTTAAAATCTAGTAAATATAAATACATGAAATTAAGAATTACTATACAGATAATCCTCGTCATGAAACTGATTTATATATCTAACAAAGCAATATTCTCACTGAGAAAGATGAGTTTTTTACAATTAGTTTAATGTGTTCCATAACCGTAACAAATATTCAAAAGTATTTTCATTGTTTCTTCCTTATCGTCCCCTGCTGGGACAGCGGTGCGTTTTCGGATTTACAACACTAAAATTAAGGGTTCGATTCCCATCGGTAGACACAGCAGACAACCTGATGTGGCTTTGCTGTAAGAAAACACAAACACACACTTTGACTCGGCATGACCAGTTGGTTAGGTCACTCGACTCGTAATCTGATAGTCGCGGATTTGAAACCCCGTCACACCAAACACGCTCACCCTATCGGCCATGGATCTGTTATAATGTGAAGGTCAATCCCACTATTCGTTGGCAAAAGAGAAGCCCAAGAGTTGGCGGTGGGTGGTGATGACTGGCTGCCATCCCTATAGTCTTACTGCTAAATTAGGACGGTTTACGCAGATAGCCCTCGAGTAGCTTTGCGTGAAATTCAAAACAAGCCAAACCAATTTTTCTTATATCTCGGGTTAGCATCATTAAAATATATATTTGCATTAAAATGAGTCTCGGTTTTTAAAGTAGTCCGTATTTCAAACACCAACGACTTATACATGCTCATCCAAACTTGTTCTATGAATACCGTTCAAAACTTTAAAAGTATGGTTCATGGAATTGTTTGAAACCATATTCGTTGCTTGACGCTACGACTGGAAGTAAGCTCCATGTACTTGAAAAGCTTAATAATACAAGAACAAACATTATAAAAACAGAGAGTGTATATTTTTTGTTTCTATTAACCCATGATAGAGATAGTTAGATATAACTCTTTTCAAGTGTTATCAGCAGTAAGAGTTTAATAAATTAAATGAAAGTCAGACTGAATTACTATATTTTCGAGCTTCTGAAATGTTTAGAATAATCGTTAGTTTACTCATTACTTACAAGCTGATAAAGATATGTTAAAGAAAGATGTAAATTTGATATGTTTGATAATGATAGTATGAACATTTGTTACCTTTAATTTCCAGAAACTGTTGAGAAAAATATTTTTATGTAAAGTATTAAAAATACTTATGTGAAAACTATCAGATGATTCTAGTACAGTAGTATTAAAGAATAACTAACAAAGAGGTTAATGTATCACAAGTACAAGACATTACCTCAGAAAACGCGAAATAAAATTGCATAATTTGTGGAGTGCACTAGTATTTCGTATGCGCATTAAAAATGAAGACCATTATTTTTTGGCTCTCACACAATTATTAATGTACAATTGTGAAATACTGTTTTAAATGTGTTCACAGTAGAGTCAAGTGGCTTAATGTCCATTTGACTTTCTAATATTCCATATAAACCCATATTACAGCCTTAATAATATTCGTTTCAAGATTAAGTTTAATCCAACTCTTGGTTATAAGTGTTTCATAGGCCATTTATTCTTTTCAGGTATCGTTATATATTATTTTCTGTTTGCTTGAGATCATTGTCTAGCTTCTAAATGAATCATGTTCAATAGGTCTTGCCTCTAAAAAATGATGTGATGGCTATAAATATGCTTCTTCTCGAAATCGCGGGTGTTATTAGTTTTGGTGAAGGACTTCAACATTATTGTCTAAAATATGGCCAACACTTGTACTGACTCCTCAACATTCTTCGTTGTAGATTTTGTACGTTGACTCTGATATCAGTCTCATCTTTGCCATCGAACAAGCTATCGATGGTTGTTGTTAGATAATATAAGTTTGAATTCATCTGTAAAGAGAACCCTCTTTTATCTTTGTTCATCTGATTGTTTGAAGTTTGATGTCATTTCAGCCTTTTAGTTCGGTTATCTCTCTAAAGCGATAATTTTACAAAGTTGCTCTTTCATAAAAGTTATTTCTTTCTAATGTGTATTTTATTACTTTGAAAATAAATGTAAAACCCATACTTACAGCTACGTTAAGTGGTAAAGTTCTGAATTTTGGAACTAGCAATCCAACTTTAACTATGTGTGGAAACCACAAAACATTCTTCTCCATTTAAGCTGCGAGCGCAAATAAGAGTAATATCAATTCGTTAGCATGAATGATGGGTTGTAGATGTTGATTGGCTGCCTGCCATCTGGTTAGTAGTTCAAAATTAGGAACGTCAGCAACAGCCTTAGGAGCTTTGTCATAAATACAGAATATCAGACACTAAATCTATTGGATTGTCGTGTGCTAATCATATAAAAAGCATATCTTGAATTACTTATCATCACTTTTGTAAAGTTTGATGTTTCTATCGAGATCACTTCCATTATTAGATAGTATTTCACATACATAAACTGCTGTAACATTCACCAGACAAGACTTATATTTCTACATCTTGTCATGTTGCATATCTATCTTTGAAACCATGAGTGCATTCACCACACTGATAATAGTATGATGATTTGTATTTTTGTAAGCATGTGTTAGTATGACACTGACTAGTTAGATGACAACCATTCATGGCGTAAACTAGCAGCAGGAGAGTGTACTCTGGTGCAATTTATTTTTATACAATGGAGGTAAACTTCCGCAATTATGATTTCATTTTTCAGTTGTATTCACTATTTCTTATTTATTTAAAATACTGTATTTCAATATGCATAAGAGACACATGATTTTGAATATTCTTATTTTAAGTTTGAAATTGCAATGGCGCATCTACTGTGACATTCTACTGCTACCTAATCTTAGAATTTACAAAGTAATAAATAGTTTGTTTCACTGTTTTAAAGCGAAACCCCATTAAGTTATCTATTGTATTGACCATAGGAATCAAACCCAAAATTTAGTATTATAAGTCCGTAAACTTAACGCTGCTCTATCAGGAGGCATGGCATATATAATATAACCCAATAAAATGTATAAAAGAGCTGTAATGTAAATTTTAAACTTTTAAAATAAATTCCAAAATTAATAACAAAATAATAATTGAAAACAATTTAAAGACAATAACATAAAACACGACATTATTTTCATCAAACGAAATGTTAATGAAAGCTGAAGTTTTTCATATTTTTTTTCATATTCCACATCATTTGTAAACTAAAGTATTCACAGAATTACAAAAATAGAAATTAAAAAAATAGTTTTTAATGAAAACCAATTTTTTTCTAACTGTTTAAATTGATTGAGTAAACCGTTTTCAATGTTGCAACAAACTTTTTGTCATCTCTAAAGGATAAGTCTTTATACTTTGTAATGTGGGAATTGGTTCACTCTTCAAGTTTTTTTTATTACATCTGTTGTGTTCACGTTTTGCACAAATGTTACGCAGATGTACAAAATGCCAACATTCCGCCTCAGTCATTGTCCTATTCCTCGAAAGGCCTTCGATAATTTTCACAGGATCAGATAAAGAAGCTGGTTCTTGAACCTATATTTCTTAAATCTTTGGTTCCCAGAAGTCAAATTACTGGTGCATGTATTCATAGCACCTTATTACTCATACCTGCATAATATAAGAAACGCCAGGTTCGCTTCGGTATGTCATTCTGACTGTCCCATTGAATCCAGAATGAGCATATATTTCACTTGAAACATGATGGAACTGAATCTTTGCAAGAAGATTGTTTCTTTCACTAATGACCTCTATGTCATACAATCTTCAGGTGAATGTTATGATGCGTATGATGCTGCCTACTTCAGCTGAGGTACACTCAATATCAGTGATTCCAGACATTCTTCAGATAACTATGGAAGTTTCAAACTCACATCACTTTCTTACATCTTTTTACATGTTGACCTCTTTGAGTTAAACCTCCGAACTTTACTATGTTGAAGTCCAAGCACTGTGAGACTGCAGAACCATCTCTTTTGTATGAGAGCAGGCCTATAGCAGTTTCAAAAACAAAGACAGAAAAACATTGATGGTTCTTAAGTAATTCTCGATAAAATGAATTTGTAGATTGTTAAATAATCATGCTCAGTAGCTTCCATTGTTTTTATACAGCGACACATTGCCCATACCAATTACTGTGCGATCTAGATTGGATTTCTCTATAGGTTGTTAACTGAACCCATTTTGCAGAAAGAGTGGAAAGTGGGTGATTATACCAGATACGATGAAGAAAATACAATAAATCTCTAAGTCCTCTTTTGGAAACAGCCACGTCATGTGGTATGTGATTGTTTTTATCATCATTTCTACCAAGAATGAGACAGTGTACTCATCAGTGGATACAACCATCATTAGTTGGACAAGTAGCATCTTCTTATGGATATAGTAACATCACTTGAAGGCATAAATGATACACACACACACACACACATATATATATATATGTGTCATTTGTAACTAGAATTGTTAAATTACTATTTTCTGCTAAAAGATCTTTTAAAGAGGGATTTTATGGTTAGATATGACAAATCCAAATAAGAAATACCGTGAAATATAATTTTCCAACAACATATAAAGAGTCTAATTTACTATTATTTTTGTAGTAAAAGTATTTTTCAAACCTAAAGCTATAAACAGAATTATACTGGATAATCCAGCACAGTATTTAATAAGGATAATACCCAAACAGGATAATTTTCCTCAAAGATGTAATCTTAGTATACGAGCCATACAACCAAATTAAGGTATTTGCCTTTAGTTACCTTGTGACTTTTGTCGAAGTCTATTCCACTAGGAAGCTTTTTTTTCCTGTTGCAAGTGGTTCCTAACAGGTCCATCACACCCACTTTATTATCACAAGCATGGTCTTTTATTTTTATATTTATTATCTAGCATAAGTCGATCACAAACGGGTTTTTGTTCTGTTGATGTTTTGAGCACTGAGATACAGAACGACGACAGCATTACACATAATAAATATTTAGGTTCATGTTTCAATGATGTAAAAATAAGTACATTTTGGCTACATAACACATAACTACAAACACATAACATTTTAGCTACATAACTGTTGCTTGTTGACTTAATATTCAGTCTTAACCAGTAAGGACAGTGTTGTTTATTTGGTGATGCATTAGAATAGTGATGTGGAGAAGGATCGTAACTTGATTGTATGCTGATAATTTCACTGTCATCTGGAGTCGGAACATCGGATATTTGGCATTATAAATAACACTACTATTGGAGATGACATTTTGTGCAAAAAATACAATTATCGGAAGACGTTTTCTTTTCTGTTTAAAAAGGTATTTCTTAGTGTATCATTACGTATTACTGATGTGCATCTCTTCATTTAGGAACACAGTTTACACAGCATAAAATACATCTTTATTTTATTGTTATGAATGAAGGATGTCATGTTAACATAAGTTTAGTGTGCTTTATAAATCACTCATTTAGGAGTCTGGCAAATATTATTGATTATATTATCTCAAAATTTTCTCAGGTATATTAAATTTTATAATGTGCATCCATGTGATTGGTTAGTGCTAAGCAAATTGCAGTTTCATTGCTTGATATGTAGGATATACATAAGATTATTACGGAATTATCCAGGAGTTACATACCATATGTTGTATATTTGCATTACCAAGTCTAAACATTTCAAAATATGATAAAAACAATCGATTTTAAGAAAAATATCCAGAGCTGTATTTAAAGAACATCATCTTTTAATAGTTATCATACTTTACTTTGTTTGTTTTAAATTTCACCTAAAGCTACACGAGGACTATTTGCGCTATCTGTTCCTAATTAAGCAGTGTAATACTAGGGAGAAGGCAGCTAGTTATCACCACCCACCGCCAACTCTTGGGTTACTCTTTTGCCAATGAATAGTGGGATTGTTTGTCACATTATAGAACCCTCACGTCCGAAAGGCGTTATGGGGATTCGAACCCGCCACCCTCGAATGACGAGTCGAGCGTCCTAATCATCTAGCCATACCAGGCCATTATACTTCATAATGACAAACAAGTGTTCAAATTGAAAAATATGCAAGGTTTGATAAATGATCGTAATCAAACTGAGCAAAACTGCAAAAGTAAGACCGACATAATTTTTGATACACGGAAGGAAAATATAAAAATCTACATATCCAATAGTGAAGAGCGAATCCGAGGTATTCAAAAAAGGAGCGTCGAAATAAACGGACATCAGAAAGTCTGAGAGGGGGATTTGCCCTCTTCTGAAAAACTGAAAATTTTAAGCTTGAAATTTTCTATATTCAATTTCTGACATTTTCCGTTTAGTTTTTGGTGCTGCATACCATTGATAAGTCAGCATTGAGGGAATTTAAATGACGAATATATTTTGTTACAGTCGATGAGATATTTTCCTTCATTTACAAAACTGACTGTTAGAATCATGATTCTGAAGTGACCCCTGGAATTAAGTTATGTCAAGCGTTGTTCAGTGATAGGCTACAGAGAAGGATAGAATACTTGAAAAGAGATTGTTCAAAGACATGTGGTAGATTTTAAAAAGAACATAATATGTTTTTTATGGCTATTTTCAACTAGTATATATTACAGATGGTCCAGACTCTTTTCTAAACAATAGTTATGCTCGTATTTCCAGAAAGCTGCTAAATATAATATTTCTCCTGCATACATCTCTAATTTTGGCTTTTGATGGTCATTATATTCTTTCAATATAAAATTCTCCTCATTCGCTTTCCTTACAGATAGCACTATGGTATTCAACTTCATCCATGGTTCCATCACTTTCTTAAATGGTTAACGTCATGTGTATGTATTGTGCCTCCAGCAACCATGACCCCTTCTGTGTGCTTGACTTTTGGTTGGCAAAAGACATTCCTTTTCCATCGTTGATTGTAACTAAACAATTGAAATGTAGATACGGTTGTTTAAAACAGTTTGTGCCACTGTTTCAAAGACAAAATTACACGTTGGTTTTAGCCCTTTGCAACGTTTCTTTCGCGCAGTAAGGACGTTCTTGCAACTACTATTTTCCAATGGATATATCGACGCTTGGTCGTTGAGGCTTTACTTATGAAAACTTTGTTTGTAAATAAATTTTTAATATTGTGAGCAAGGCCTATGGTAAGTTTTTCTTCGTATTTTTCTTAACGCATTAATTTTTAGCCGCAGCTTAGCGATTCATAAAACGACTCTGATTTGTTGTCTTTTTTTTTCAAGTACGAAGCTTTAGCACATAGCTCCAGTTCTTGATCTGTTTCAGAACTAGTTACAGTTTTGGACGCATGGGGCAAACATATTTGATTGATGTATTTGGCCACGCCCAAGGTCTCGTAGATTAATTTGTTTTAATCCTGCCTAAGAGAATTTCAAATGCTAGGGCTATTGAGAAGTATTTCTTGTTTGGTGTTTAACATCTCTTTTTAGTGGGCCGTTTTCTTCATTATAAGATTACTATATCTTCAACGTGTACTTTACAGCACTAGGTGAATGGCTAAGGTTTTTGCAACCTTTCTTAAACTCCAACCAACATCTTGTAAAGATTTCACTCTTAACTCTATCAAAAGGTGTTAATTACGTCTGTTTTGATATTTTAATGTCAACGTTTTACTAGCTAGCCATATTTTGTGAATCAGAATAACCTTAATACCTTAATGTAGCTGGATGATAAACTCAAATGTGAAAGTTTCAAGTTTTTGTCAATGATGACAGATACAAAAACTTAAGGTGCACATGCGTAACAATACTGAACCACTTGTATTTAAATTAGACATCTTAAATAACTTTTAAAACACTTACAACACTTTTGCAGGATTTTTTGTTTTACTATTGCAGTTTTAAATTAATCAAATGTGTAACGCATTTATTATTGTAATGCTTCTTCCAGCATTGTATATTACAATGGTTTTGTTTCACAGATACAAGTCAAATCTGAAGCAGCAGAGGTATTTTAATACATTTTCACGTTATTCTATGTAACACTGCGATTTTATTTTTTCCATAACTAAAGTGATAAATTTACTGTATCAGCTGTATGTCTTACGAAGAGTTGTCAGTATAATAACTGATTTCTCCCAAAGGGGGTCGAAGGCAGTCTGGAAGGGTCATCTGTTTTAATTATTTTCACCACTATATAGTAGTGTTTTGCCTGTCAGTCAGTCGTTAGACACTAAAATGACGTCATGTAAAAGATCCGTAACGTTGCAATTAGTACTACTGTGATGTCAGTAAAACATGTGCATGTCACGAATCACGTGAGGAATTATGCACTCTGTAGACTACAATACAGTATGACATACGATCTTCAAAAGCAAGAAATAAGTACAATTGTTACTATTAATTTTGGTTTTATTTACCATTGAAACAGAATACTTCTGGTGATCCTGCGGAAGTACGTCTAGTAGTCACATTTCTTACTATTAACTGCTCGCGAAACAACTTAGTTATATTTTTTACTTAGAATTTAACACTGTTGGTTACTCATAGCTTTCAGAGCAATAACACTGGTTTACAAAAATTTTTTTTTGTCTGAGGCAAGAATGTGAATAGGTGTTTTTTTCTAATTTGGGTGTGCTGAATTCAAATTTATAAACAGTTTTGCTCTATCGCTTCTAGTTTTCTGGCTTTTAAATAGTTTCATTTTAGTATATACAAAGTATATACGTGCTTATTTCAACAGTTGCAGCAGCTTATTACAGATAAAACAGGATAGATAAAGAACATTGACGGAATAAATATACTTGGATGACACAATGTACACAATTCATAGTACCGCAGACAGTTAGAAGTGTATTTTCTTAGATGATCTGGTGTATTTTGCCTCCGGGATGTCACGCAACAACATCCAGCAGAAGTCTCCCATCATGCTGGGGTTCCACTTGCCTTGGTAGTTGCTCTCCATCTTCGTAATGTCTTGGTGGAATCTTTTTCCGTGCTCATCACTCATTGCTCCAAGGTTTGGAGGGAAGAAGTTGAGGTGGGAATGGAGAAAATGAATTTTGAGTGACATTTGGCATTCCATATCCTCATAAGTCTTTAGCAACTTCTCAATACAGGCTTGGTAATTTGGTACGCGTGTGTTACCAAGGAAGCCACTACAGACTGACTTAAATGCTTCCCATGCTCTCAGTTACTTTAAGGTAAGAAGCTCCTCAAAATCAGTATCCTTCAGCACTTCTCGGATTTGAGGTCCGACAAAGATGCCCTCTTTGAGCTTAGCAGCACTGAGATCTGGGAACACAGTAGACAAGTGTTGGAAGGCAGCACCATTTTTGTCCATGGCCTTCACGAAATTCTTCATCAAACCAAGCTTAATGTGAAGAGGAGGAAGAAGCACCTTCTTCATGTCAACCAGAGGATTCTCCTTGACGCTGTGTTCGCCAGGAACGAAAGTGCTTCTAGACTCCCAGTCTTTCTACTTGTAATGCTGGGATACAGCTCGACTATCCCAGAGACAGAGAAAGCAACAGTACTTTGTGAAGCCCGCTTGCATACCCATAAGAAGACCAATGACCTTGAGGTCCCCATACAGACTCCACTGGTACTGGTTGTACTTAACAGCTTCTACAAGAAGCTCCATATTGTCATAGGACTTCTTTAGATGGATAGAGTGTGCAGTGGAAATGCTGGGATATTTATTTCCCTTGTGCAGAAGCACAGCCTTGAGACTTCGCTTGGAAGAGTCTATGAAAAGACGCCAGTCTGAAGGATTATGTGGCAAACCAAGGAAAGTGAACAAGCCAGGTACATTTGTGCAGTAGCACAACTTGTTTTCCATGTCGAAAAATGAAGCAAGGTCTTTGTTCCGATTCCTGAAACTGGTGATCCGTCTTGATATATAGCTATATATATATATAATGTAATGTAATGCTATCACTTACATTTATTGCATAATAACTAAAAAAGAAGACATAAGTCACACAATATTAGAAATTAATCCTGAATGCATATACGCCTTTATGTACAGTATGTGTACAAAATGTACAGTATGCATATCTAAAAAACTAGAGGTGATGAGTAAAAACGGATTTCAAATCTGAATTCAGCACCCCTAAATTAGGTTAAAACAGCTATTTTTGTGCTTGCCTCAATTTCTTTGTAAACCAGTGTAATTAACAATTATATATATTTATTTATTTTACTTGGAATTGTTTGTGTGGTAACTCAGAGCTTTCAGTGCAGTAATTAAGAATAATATTTTTTTGTATTTTCACTAAGAGTCTTCAGTGTACTAATTAATGACTCTTACTTAGAATTTTTAGTGTTACAAATAACAGTTGTGTTTCGTACCGAAAGTTAGGTTGTAATGTACTTCTCTATATTTTTGTCTGTTATTTATTGTTTTATATTTTCATTGCTAATAATATGTTATCAAATCATTATCATTTCTTCCTTTAATCCCAGTTTTAAGTCAATACAGTATTTTATTTATCATTTCTCTATTTCTAAAGTCCTGACAAAGTCAGCAGTCCGTTATAAAAGTAATAGACCACTTTATTCGGTTCAAAGAACAGTACAAACAGCAGATACTAGTTATCCTATCCTTTCCTATAGTGAGTACTGTAAAAAGTTACAATAGGCTCTATTGGAGCTCCAGGGACATCTGGCCTTGCAGTCAGTTCACTTGCGCGGTTTAGACTCAAAATCATAACTTTATATAATTTTGTTTTCCATTTGTTCTTGAGGTTTTGTTATTTTAAAATTTTTATTTCGTCTTTTGTTAAGTAATCGATGAACATCTTAATACTAGTTTACTATTTTTAAGCTTTTTGCCGGACTGTTTATCGGAAATCTGCCAGTAGATGGTATTCGAAAAGTTTTCAGTATAGACAAACAGCTTTCTAAATTTTGTTTCTAGGCGGGTTCCAAAAGTTTGTCACCAGTTAGTATTGGAAAGTTCCAGTGTGTTTATCGTAACTAAGACAGTTTCTAATTCTTGATCCCTTTAAGATATAATTTAACTGTAACTACTTTCTATATTCTCATTATCTCAGTCTCTTCAAGTTCTAATTACACCGTAACCAATAATTTTTTTATTTCTTTATTATTTTCTAGTTAATTACTTTTCAAGTTTCTCACTTTAATGGTCTAGCTAGGTCAAAGACCTTTACTCCTGTCACCAGTTTGTTACGTCATTGTCCCTTAGTTCTGGTTTGTGGGTGTTTGAGTTACAATCGATTTAAGATATTTTGTGTAAGTGTGTGTCTGTGTGTGAAGGGGAGCTATGTGACTTGGAGGTTGTTTTATAATTGAAAGTGGTATTTAGATTAATTACAAACTGATGACAACTGAACTTTTCGGAAAGGCTGTATTCATATTGACAGATTAGTTGTTTTTTTTAAATATTAAAGTGAATAAGTTAAATATTTATACTAATATTTGTTTCATGTATTTTTTTGTAAATTCTTTTTCACGTGACATTTATTAAATTTCAGGCTTGCTGTTTATGCCCTCTGATATGAATAAAAATTCTGCATTAAGGTTCAGGATTAAGCATGCTACATTAACACTAAAACAAGTGTATATACGCAAATCAGCAAGTCGCGTGACAAGTACAGTTAATATAAAGTCACAATGACACGTCGTGCATCAGAACAACATTTTGATATGGTTTGACGTTTCGTAAGTAGTGCGAGTTCACCGAAAACTGATTGCTTTTGGGAATTATATGTGACAATTTCTTTCATGCAATGTACTTATACATTGAGATAATAAAGATATGTTAAAATTTGGGATTTAAAATTTAGATTTGTTTGTGTTGTTTTTGAATTTCGCGCAAAGCTACACGAGGGCTATCTGTGCTAGCCGTCTCTAATTTTGCAGTGTAAGACTAAAGGAAAGGCATCTAGTTATCACCATCCACCGCCAACTCTTGGGCTACTCTTTTACCAACGAACAGTAAGAAGGACCGTTACATTATAACTCCCCACGTCTGAAAGAGCTAGAATGTTTGGTGCGACTGGGATTCGAACCCGTTACCCTCGGATTACGAGCCCAACGCCTTAATCCACCTGGCCATGCCGGTACCTTAAAATTTAAAATTCTGAGATATCCACTGAATCAACCTAAGGATCCAAGATCATCCAGAAAGAGAATTACAAGAAGTCGTACCGCAGTCATGGTGAACTAAATACCACGTCTTGTAACGTGGGAGAATCCATGAACAAAAAGGTCAATGGCAAAAATGTCTGGAATAACAATACACAACATGATCCAAAGAAACTCCATCTGGAAGTGAGGTCAACAGGCTAATCTAGATAAGACTTTCACAACTACTATTCGTTCACCACATACCTCAAGCAGCTGGAATGAAAGGCGTATTTACACTTTTCAATAATAAACGTCGTTCAACTCGCTCACAAATGTTTATGTCATTGAGCTGTTGAAACGAGCGATGTACAGCCGTCGTCCTTGTACAGTATACAGGAATAAGTGTCTAGCTTTGGAAAAGACAGCTTTACGACGAAACCTTCTGTTATGGAAACTACGCTGCAGGGTCATATTTAAGAAACGCCGTTGCCATAAACGTTGAAAAGACGTGTTGAGGCTCCAAACTCATTGTAATATGGACCTGGCTTCTGGTAGAGTTTGGGATATTTGGGAATTTGCAATTTAAACTGGGGGTACATCATAAGAGTAAAAGGCAATCCTTTAGTATGAATGGTGGGTATTAAGGCGCTGTTGACTGGCCATTGAAGTTTTGCATGAATACAATATTCAAATACAAGTGTGTTTTAATATAACATAATCAACACTCTTTGTACGTGTGGATTAAATAATTTGTAGGAACATGATGTGGCGCATAGTAAAGGGTCTTAAAACTTTTTAATATTTTTCATGGTGTGGTGAGTCTCGAGAAGCCCATATAGGCTTATCGTAAGCTGGTTGAATATTTTTAAGTTTCAAGGATATCGTTTGTAGTGCAGACATACAAAAAAGTATTCACTGGAATACTTTTCAAGGCAATTTTCTTTGATCTACATTTTCTTATGAATATTCATAGTGTGATTTTTCCAGGTAGATCCAGTATTTATGGAAGATATGAAAATAGAGTTTTCATTAAGTTACAAGCTTCAGTCATATGTTGTACAGAACTAGCTCAGTAGTGAAATTGTCGTGATATTTCACAAATTTACAAATGTCAGGACCAGCTAAGAAATATCCATCGTCGTTACTCAGTGTTTGAGGAGGGATATTAGTTTGATATACATATTTTATGTCACTCCTTGAAAACAAAATGAGATAGGTATTTCTATTTTGCTGTGTAAAACAACGTTTTTTAGATGTTAAAACTATGTAACTGTAACATTTTGTTAACAGCCAATCTGAAATTTCAATGATCTTTCTAACTACTGATTGTTACATAGTTACATGATGAATTTGCAGTTTATTCTTCACACCATATTTAGTTTTGTTTTTACTGAATTGTTCAGCTAAATACAAATTAAAGATATAAAAACAAACTAAGTTTTGGTGTTACAATGTCTCTTATTTTTAGAATTCTTCTATGCATGGTGAGCTGAGCATCGTATAGCTTTATCTATATGTCGAAATTTCTTTGGGCCATGTTTGTTGAAAATTGCTTTGTATGTTTTATTTCAACTTCCATCCCTTTCTTGCTTTGGTAGACCTTTTCTGACTCATTGTTACATAATTTTATTTTGTAGCACAATATAAACCATATTAGTTCATCTAACTAAATTATACCAGTGGCTGCTGTAATGTTAATTCAGATGTAGCATGATTCTATATACAATTACTACATTAGTGGGATCAGGGTTGTTACAAATAAGACCAGCAGGTGGCACTTTACGGGGAATCTTATTTCTTAAATATCAAAGTTAAGGAGTTGAAGTTTACGAGTGAGTTTTCAAACTTGGTACACGAACTTTTCTGATTTTTTTTCAGTAATTTAGTTTTGTCAGGAAATTTTAGAAGGTGTAGGAAGATTTATTGCTGGTTTAGTTTTAAATGATTTTGAATTTTGACCATCAGATGGTTTATAGTGTACCCCTAATTATACTTCACTACTATCTGTAAGTCTTGTTTTTACCTTAGGTAAAGACAACTATGTTTCTAAAGATTGTTGTTAGAACAAAAACTTAATTCACCAGGCAGGCTGTCTATTTAAATAACAATTTTTTGACTGTATTAACAAGTTAACTATTTATATTTCAAACTCGTCCTTTCTACCTCAGTCACAGCTAATTATACTGAAATTGTTTTCCTACCATTTTTCACAGGCTTTCACGGATTCAGTTATTTCACGGCTCATTCCACAGTCACAGCTGAGCACCCCCAAACGACCTACCACGGTGAGTCGTATTCTTTCTGAAGCCACTTGACCTGAGCCCAAATACGTAATTGTTACTAGCAACATAGTACTCGAGGTTTACTGTTAACTTTCCGGTAAAATATTTGGCGTTCTTTAGTTCCAAGCGTGAAATAGGTTACAAGAAGCGTTTCTCGCTTTCAAACAACCTCTGAAGTAGCCATCGTTTCGTTTTCATCCTTTCAAAACATCTGTGATAATAACTACATTATGATTGAAATAATTAATTAATAACGAATCCTTCAATATTTTATTTTTATTCTGTCAGATCATCAAAATAACAGATATGGTTTAAGACATTTTACAACTTGGAACCCGTTTTTACCACTAATAAGCTTTATTTGACGTAAAGCCAAATATTATCCTTCGCTTATTATTTGTTTCGAGAACTTACACTTCGTGTATGCGTTTTTTGTGTCTGAGACATTTCGTTACGGACAGCTTATGACAGACTTTTTGTCTAGAAAAACATTTCGTTATGACATTCAGGCTACCATTACATCGCTAAGAAAGGTTTCGTTTACAACTGTTGTTTGTGATTGGTGAGTTTTATTTCAAGAATGCATTCGAAACTCCTTACCCCTCTTTAGCACATTATAATACAAGCTTAGACACCCTCTGGCATTATGAAGTATATAAAATGGTCCCCAAATGATTATACAATTTACCATCTATTATCATTTTTTATTACACTATATTACACAAATTTTGTTACTGGATAGTATGTGTTATTTCTTAATTGCTTATGTTGTAAAAGTACAGAAAATGGACATTATTACCTTGAAACTTTGCTTTTGTGACCTAAATCATGAAATTTAGAAATCAACTTATTTTCTATGTAAAAACGGGCAAATGTGCACATTTTCATTTACATAAGGTCTGAATAAAACAACATATGAATCAAGATTTACATGTATTCATACTAAAGCTATACAAAAATGTTTAGAAGTGAGTAGTTTTTCGAGATTTTCACGTATCAGTCCCCAAATAGTCTTCTATCACGTTTTCGTTATACGCTTCCAGGTCAGTTTGTTTGTTTGTTTTGGAATTTCGCACAAAGCTACTCGAGGGCTATCTGTGCTAGCCGTCCCTAATTTAGCAGTGTAAGACTAGAGGGAAGGCAGCTAGTCATCACCACCCACCGCCAACTCTTGGGCTACTCTTTTACCAACTAATAGTGGGATTGACCGTCACTTTATACACCCCCACGGCTGGGAGGGCGAGCATGTTTAGCGCGACGCGGGCGCGAACCCGCGACCTTCGGATTACGAGTGCACGCCCTAACGCGCTCGGCCATGCCAAGCCTTTCAGATCAGAAAAACAAAGTTTGAAGATAAAAAAGGTCTTTTCTATTTACTTTAGGCATAAGTAATTGGGAAATAACAATTTTTGCCAAGGAAAAAAAAGTAAAAATTTTGTTACACGGTGTTATTATCACCAATCAATTTTATATTTAAAAACCTGTTTTTTAATATTTATCTTCATTCGTATCCAACTTAATTTTTCACTTATGAAACATTCATGGCTTTTTTCAACTTGAAGTGATGTATATTAAAGATATTTGATCGTATAAATTATTTATCTAAATTTTCTTAATGAAATGTTTGAAAAAAATAGAGAATTCCGTATACTTTTGTAATTAGTCTATAGTTAGTACAAATAGCATCATAGCAAAAATAATGATATTTTTTATAAACCTTTCTTTACTTTCCCTGCACTATACACAAATTTTCCAAAAAAGAATAACATAATAGCACCTTATCCATACATTACTGCCAAAGGAGATCCGCTCGATACCAAAGCTCATCCAAGAAATGCAACAGTCGAGTCGTCATTTATACAAGTAATTCACAACATATCAGTCACCTTGGTGTATATATTACATGATATTGGCGAAGCATGAACTATTGCTAAACAATTAATGTTGCATTACATTAAAGAAAGATTTGTAACACAAACTGCACGAGGTAGTTTATAACTTAAATTTTCATATTTATTTAATTATGATTATTATTTTAGTGTGGCCCGGCATAACCAGATGGGTTAAGGGGTTTGACTCCTAACCTGAGCGTCGCTGGTTCAAATCCTCGTCGATCCAAACATGCTGGTCCCATCAGTCGTCAGAGTGTTATAATTTTACGATCAATCCCACTATTCATTGGTAAAAGAGTAGCCCAAGAGTTGACGGTGGATGGTGATGACTAGCTGCTAAATTAGGGACGGTTAGCAAAATTAAAAAAAAAAATATTATTTTAGTGACTTTTTTTTAGTAATGCATTTCGTGACGTTGGAGTTTTATTAATCAATTAAACTCCTATACCTCTCACAAAATTACAATTGATTATGTGAGCATCCAATAAACTGGTATATTTTTCGTTTCATTTTCTTTTTTAACAGTAATAAACAGCTACGAGACTCAAGGAATCAACTCTCCCTCTTCTCCAGTCAACAACTGTGGATGGCCTGCCACTAATAGTTCAGGTGCTGTTGAAATTTACAATTCCAGTCACGACGGTGTAAGTGATGTACACAGATTACGAATCCATGAGCCTCTGGTCATTTCATAAGACTTATACGTTTCGTATTAAGTGTTAACGGCAGTTTCATTTAGTATCCTGTGTTTGTTTTAAGTATTTGCGGCACTTTCATGTAGTTCCCTGTGTTTCATATTAAACGTTAATAGTAGTTGCATATAATACCGTGTTTTAAGTACTTCGGTATTATTATATAGGTATTTCAAATGTATTTACGGTAGTTGTATAAATTATATTTTGTTTTAGGAATTTACGGCAATTTCATATAGCTTGCTATATTTTGTGTTAAATGCAACATAATTTCATATGCATTATTATGTTTCGTGTTTCGAATAATAGTGAATTAACATACAATGGAATTAAAATAAACTTTTTAATTTATTCATTTTCAGTTTAATTCACTAGATGGTGTTGCACTTAATTAATATAAATGTACATATGAAATTACATTCGTGTTATTTATGTTCGTTAATATTATCTAATCGATATTTTGTGCGTAAAACCTTACATACCTGTAGGTTTAATAGTTTTTACACATTTCAGCATTTTACAGTTAAGGACTTGTTTGGTTTCTTAACGTGAGGTACAGTGACATCATCAAGAATTTTAAAAAGAAAATACCCACTAAGGATTCATTAAACACGTGGACTGCTACACTTGTGGTTGATAACACTTGTTCATTAGTTTGTAGGTTCGCAAGTTTCCATATCAGAAGTAAAGCATTTACTGAGATAAACCGATGCGTCTTTAACGTTAAGAAGTCATAAAGTAGAGTCACAACAAAACACGTTTTAAATAATCATACAAGTTAGATAATCTAAATTAAGTAACTGAAGATGTTTGCAATGCTGAAAAAGGCAAACAAACCTGTAGTTAGTTACATTGAGTGACTACGTAGCTGTGTTGTTGTCACTAAGACAGAAACTTTGTTAGAGTTGTCTCGAAGTTATTACCTAATCACAGCTTCTAATCAACCAGAAGATAACTTGAGCAATGTAAATGTTATTATTACTTGTAGGTAAGTTGTAGCAAAGTTCTCCTAAAGTTTTCTAGTCACAACTTTTAATCAACTTGGAGTTACCTTGAGCAAAATAGTGCTATTATTATTGTCACTGAGACAGAAAACGTAGTAGAGTTCTCTTTAAGTTATTATCTAATCACAGTTTTTAATCAAGTTAAAAATATCTTCAACAATGTAGATGAACTCGGGACCTACAGGAAAGTTATTATCTAATCACAACTTCTAAAAGACGTGACACCATTTGCTCATAATTAATACTTGTTCAGTAAATACCACTATGTTTATTGTTAAATTTAAATTAAGTCTTTTCGGCCTTGAGAGATATATCTTCAGCTCATTTATGTTCGTATAACTACCATTCCCATGTTAAAGATAGTTTGGTATTTTCTTTCTTGGTTTTGTATCTTGCTTTTCATTTGTATATTTGCACAATGCTAAGCAACTGGAATATACGACAGCCTTCATTAAAATTGAACTGATAAAATAAAGTATGGGCAGCTAGCCAACAGCATCCAACACCAACTTTTGGGCTGCTCTAATCTGATATTGGTATTTGATTGTCACTCTTATAACACACATACTCCAAAGAGCGAACTATGATTTATTTCTGCATATTAATTATTACATTCAAAGCTACCTATTTTTAAGTTAATCAACATAACGTGTTTCGTCCTGGAACGATATATTTTCTTTGGCTATACATATATATGAGAAATAACGGATGCTCCTTTGTTTTGTGTTGGGCTGTACAAGTGATGCTTATTTTAATGTGTTAAGAATATATTTGTTTTCGAAGGAATATTTCCATTCATTTCAGGGTTTTTTGGGTTTTCTTGATCTTTAAATCCATAGTTTTTGTACATGTACAATGATGTTTTGTTTTTCGTAATGATGCACCATAGAATACTTTGCGTATGCTGGAGAAACTGAAATTCTTTTCATATGGTCTAATCATTTAGAGGCATATCTCATATATCAAGTCCATATCAAAGCTGTATACTATTTCTCTATAGGGTTCTGTAATACCAGCTCCTTTCGTAAATGGCTACCACTATGAATGAGTGATAACGAGCTTCGAATTGATGGGTAAGTTACTATTTAAATATTCTTTAATATAGCATTTTTTGAAGAATGTTGTTACAAAAAATATTATACTACGTCTCTCGATTAGGTTATGAATACGAGATCGCAATAGTAGTGTAGAGAATTGTGTTTCTACTTGCGAGAAGAATACCCCGATCACACCAAACATGCTCGCCGTTTCAGCTGTGGGAGCGTAATTACCTGACAGTTAATCCAACTATTCGTTGGTAAAAGAGTAGCTCAAGACTGTTTTCTAGATAATGTTGTGAATGAGATTACTGTTGTGTTTCTTCAGAAATGTTGTGAATGAGTTAAAGTGATGTTTCCTGAAGAATATTGTGAATGAGGTTCACTATAGTGTTTCTTGAAGAATATTGTGAATGAATTGAACTGTATTTTTTCTCTAGAATATTGGGAATAAGATAAAGTTATGTTTCCTGAAGAATGTTGTGAATGAGGTTTGCTGTAGTGTTTTCTGGAGAATGTTGTGAATGAGGTTTACTGTAGTGTTTCTTGAAGAATGTTGCGAATGAGTTAAACTGTAGATTTTTCTCTAGAATATTGTGAATGAGATAAATTTATGTTTCTTGAAGAATTTTGTGAATGAGTTGAACTGTAGATTTTTCTCTAGAATATTGTGAATAAGATAAAGTTGTGTTTCCTGAAGAATGTTGTGAATGAGGTTTACTGTAGTGTTTTCTGAAGAATGTTGTAAATGAGGTTTACTGTAGTGTTTTCTGAAGAATGTTGTAAATGAGGTTTACTGTAGTGTTTTCTGGAGAATGTTGTAAATGAGGTTTACTGTAGTGTTTTTTGGAGAATGTTGTAAATGAGTTTCACTGTAGTGTTTTCTGGAGAATGTTGTAAATGAAGTTTACTGTAGTGTTTTCTGAAGAATGTTGTAAATGAGGTTTACTGTGGTGTTTTCTGAAGAATGTTGTAAATGAGGTTTACTGTGGTGTTTTCTGAAGAATTTTGTGAGTGAGTTGAACTGTAGATTTTCTCTAGAATATTGTTAAAAAAAAGTTATGTTTTCTGGAGAATGTTGTGAATAAGGTGCATTGTTGTACTGTAAACAGGTACAGTTACTTGTTCCTGGAAAGACACATGAATGTGTATAGCGTGGTATTTGTCTTTTTTCCGGAGTAATGTTGTACATGGAATGTTCTTTGAAGTATTTTATTGGCTTTCATCAAGATAAAGTCTAAGTAAAACATAATATGGATGCGAAATATCAATAACTTGAAATTGTTTTATTATTTCATCACAAGATAGAAAAACCATAATACTTTCTTTTCTTATGAATAGATGCAGACTGATTGTTAAGTGAATATCCCTGCTGCACAGATGAAGGTATGTAAAAGTGGCTTCAACGGCTCGGAGAATTTTTGTGAAGTTGAGCGGTTAAAGGCGACCTCTTGTGGTTAAAGTGATAGCCCATTGCTTACTCCCTTGTATAGAGTATATCTAATTTAAAGAATGAACAAACAGGAAAACAAACACTCCAATTTCTGTTTTGTTTTCTTCTGTGTATTTTTTGACACGACTGTACAAGCAGCAAATTCGAATCTGTGAGCGCACTTCATTTCAGTTTTTGACAACTGTATTTTGAAATCTCTAGCGTATTTGGTCATTTTGTGATGATAACACTGGGGAACACTCATTTTGTTGCATTTAATAAAAGACCTTTCTACAGTCAATTTGAGTGTGTTGATTTCAAATCTGAAGTCGGTTTTTGTCTGCAAGCTACAGATTTTATGCAATTTGACATTTTTATTTATTTTTTAATTTTTCGTTATTATAGGAAATTATAGGAATAGCTTATCAATTTGTTTGTGTATTTTATTCAGGTAGGAATTTGCATTTGTAACTTTTGCGTTTGTACACTCAATCTGGACAATCTCGTTTAATGCTCCAGCAGTAGTCAGCCATCATACTTTTGTCCCAGCGCCCTTGGTAGCGTTCTTTCATGACCTTTAGGTCTTGGTGGAATCGTTCTCCTTGTTCGTCACTCACAGCCTCCAGGTTATCAGGGAACTTATCAAGGTGGCTGTTCAAAAAATGAAGCTTGATGCTCATGTTGCACCCGAGATCACGAAAAGCGAGGAGCGTTCTGTTCACAAGTTCACTGTAGTTCTCCGCCTTATTGTTTCCAAGGAAGTTCTGAACGACTGCCACAAAGGATAACCATGCTGCCTTTTCTAAAGCGGTCATCTTAGCAACAACCTGATCATCACGAATTAGGGTTCGAATCTGTGGGCCATCAAACACGCCTGCTTTGATCTTCTCAAATGATAACCCTGGTAAAGCTGTGATGATGTGTTGGAAACATTCACCTTCGGTTTCCAGTGCCTTGACAAATTGCTTCATCAAACCTAATTTGATGTGAAGAGGAGGAAAGATGATCTTATGTCTGCTTACAATTGAGTCTTGTATGATATTTGGCATGTCTGCTTCAAGGGTGTCACGAATAGGCCAGTCCTTCTGGACCCAATGTCTGACTCGTGCTCGGCTGTCCCACATACAGAGGAAACATGGAAACTTGGTGAAACCTTTCTGTTGTCTAAGAAGAAAGTTGACCATCTTTAAGTCTGCACAAATGATCCAATTGTGCTCATGATATTTTAATAAGTCCATGACCATTCTCATATCATCATAGTCTTCCCGCAAATGCACTGAGTGACCGACAGGTACTGCTCCATAATCATTCCCATTATGTAAAAGAACACACTTTAGACTGCGTTTTGAACTGTCTAAAAAGAGTCTCTATTCAGCAGGACTATAGTAAGGTACACCCAGTTCTTTGAGAAGCCCTTGGATGTCATGGCAGTAAACAAACTGTCTGTCTTCTGAAAAGAAGGTCACAAAAAACTGGTCACGCTTTCTGAAATATGATACTTTAACAGAGTGATCAACAAGATTTCTGCCATGTAATCTTGATGCCAAAAGCTCTGCTGCTTTCTTTGAAAGACCTTAATCCCGCACTAAATCATTCAGTTCAGCCTGGGGAAGAGGCTTGGGGACGGGGAAAGGTTCAGTGTCTGAAGAACAGTTCTCCGATTGTGTACACTTTTCTGACAATTCACTGTCACAACTGTCTTGTTCGCTTGTAGCATGTCCAATGTCTTTATCGTCCAATGAAGGCAAGCCTTTGAAAACTGGAACAGGAACTTCTTCAGAGTGCGGAGCAGGCCCAATAGCTGAGGGAATGTTCGGATACGTAATCTTATGTCGGTTTTTCTTCCCAACACCCGTTGTGTTTACCATGCAGAAATAGCAGTCAGTTACATGGTTGGTGGGTTCGCGCCAAATCATTGGAGCACCAAAAGGCAGACCATTGCGTTTTCCTTTGGTCCAGTCTCGAAGCATTTCCTCACAATTGTGGCACACAACATGAGGAGCCCATTGCTTGTCTTGATCACCAAGATGAACTTCAAAATATGCCTTTTAGGCACGCTTGACGAACGAGGATATGTTACGTCTCTGACGATTGAGCGTGTAGCATCCACGTATGTAGCAGAAGGCATCAGGCTTGTTTCTGCAATGATATCTATTTTTGGAAGCCATGTTTGATCTGAAACAAAAGAAGAATGATCAAAATATTAGAAGCTATCTATGTATATGGACGTGAAAATGTTCATACATGGTTTACGCAAGTTCACATTTGTACAATTTAATTAACCTCAAATTGCATACAAACTAGAGCTTGTAGAGAAAAACTGATTTCAGATTTAAAATCAGCGTCTAAAACTCCTTCAGAATCAGTTAAAATATCCAATGCAACTCAAAGTTACTGGAAAAGTGTTCCCCAGTGTAATTATACTGTTATCAATTGATGTGTTTGTTACCTTTGTTGTGATAATGTGTTATAACAGATTAACGTGCTGGGCAAATTTGTGGTGATAATATGTGTTGTGACCGATTAACGTGTTGATGATACTAAGTGTTATTATCGATGTTACCAACTACTAAAAGCAAGTCTAAAGTATCAGCCGATTTTTGTTGTCACAACGCCAGTGGTGTGTGAACCGTTTCTTTGTAAAAGCCATCACATCTCATCAGTTGTAATCCGATACGTTTGTTTGCAGTGTACTTTTTCACTTATTTGTTGGACAGTATTTTATGACCGAATATCTTATGGTTTATCTTTACTTTATAGGCTTTTATATGGTTCTGAAGTTATTATTTTTTGTGTATTACGCTCGAAACAACAATCCACTCATAATTTGGGCATAACCATACCGTTTTGCTACTTAAGTTAAATTCTAAATTATAATTTTCTATAATAAATAAAGTAATCACCAGACATCTCTAGAAATGTTGATTTTCTTAGATAATAAATATTACATTTGGAATGATTAAATATACGGTGATCAAGGGGGGAGAGCTTGATTTGAGAAGCAGTTTTTAATTTTTTCCTGTTTTGTAAACTTTAAGATTTATTCTTACCCAGACAACTCTTAACATAAACTATGTGAAAAAAGAATCCCATGTTTGAAAATATCAAAGCAATAACAGTAAAGCTTCTTATTACTCCGCAAACTTCATGTTTAGAACAGGTAAGATGCACGTGTCATCAAAGAGAATTAGTGTTTTTCGTAAAATGCTTCAATTCATTGTAGAAGTGACATCTAGTGATCTATAAGGCGTGTGCTTAACACTTTCAGTGGAATAAACTATTTAAAGTACTTTGCTTCAAAAATTATACATAACAGAAACAAACTAAATTATTTCTACAACATTTTATAAGTTAAATCATTATATAAAATATTTATGCTGTGCTATTTTCAAACTTTGTTTTCATTTTGATTTCGAACAGTTTTACGTTCTCTAACGATAACCCGTAACATCGAATAAAAATCAAGTCAAGAGACAGGACAAGTTCACAATGAACGCTACTGTGCTATATTGTAAGCTATAAAATTATTGTGTATAAATAACTCTGAATAGTAACAAAATTAACCCAGAGTTAAGAGTCATTCTAAGATGTTATTAATATAACAATAATGTTTAGCATTATATAATTTAACTAAAGCTTATCAACATCCTAGGAGTCTGAGTAAAATTATGTTTAGCAGAATAAAATTAATCCAAAACTGAAAGCATTCTAAATATCTGACTAATGTTACAATAACAATGTTTAGCAGCATAAAATGAAACCAGAATTGAACAGCATTCTAAGTATCTGACTAATGTTATAATAACAATGTTTAGCAGCATAAAAGTACGTTAGAGCCTAAGCATCAAGTTAATGCTATCATAGCGATAACTTGAAGCCCTGTATTAAAACAATGGTGAGCAATATCTTAATATTTTACTCTCTAATAATAAGGGTATATAACTGTTGCTAATTCTGTGTTCAACTTGTAAGTCTAGTTTATACCATGAACATTTCCTGTGAATGTTGTTAGCTTTTAGCAAAAGTAGTGAGACCACTCCACATCAAAAACATTTCTTGTGAGGGTTATCTTTGTGTTGAGGTAATAAGTTCACTTTACATTAAGGCTTGGCATGGCCAGGTGGTTAAGGCACTCGACTTGTAATCCGAGGGCTCGAATCCCTGTCACACCAAACATGCTCGCCCTTATAGCCGTGGGGGCGTTATAATGTACGATAAATCCCACTATTCGTTGGTAAAAGAGTAGCCCAAGAGTTGGCGGTGGGTGGTGATGACTGACTGTCTTCCCTATAGTCTTACACTGCTGAATTAAAAACAAACCAACTTTACATCAAGAACATTTCCCGTGAATGCTGTTAGCTTTGTTACAAACTAGTAAGACTACTTTATGTAATGAACATTTCCTATTAATGTTTACTGTAAATATCATTTTTATTACTAATGGGTGAATTCACTATATTACACAATTAGCTTTGTTTGTTTTGGAATTTCGCACAAAGCTACTCGATGGTTATATGTGCTAACCGTCCTTAATTTAGCAGTGTAAGACTAGAGGGAAGGCAGCTAACTCTTTGGCTACTCTTTTACCAACGAATAGTGACATTCACTGTCACATTATAACGCCCCCACGGCTGGGAGGGCGAGCATGTTTGGCGCGAACCCGCGACTCTCGAATTACGAGTCGCGCTCCTTACGCGCTTGGCCATGCCAGGCCTACAGAATTACCATTTCCTATGAATGTTTTAGCTTTGTGATGACTGGATTCTCTTGTATCATGGATGTTTTTGGTTTTTTGTTGAGCTTGTTAGGCACTTATACCACGAAAATTTTCTGTTATGATAGATAAATCAACCTTATTCTACGAATATTTTGTGAATGTTTTTTTTGCTGTGTTCTGTATTAGTGAGTCTTCTTTACATCACGAAAATGTGATGAGACTGTTCTTAGCTTCCTGTTGAAAAGAAGGAGAAACAACTTGTTAACATCTTTCAGATATTTCTGATCATTGAGCAGGACCGTATCTGTAACAGATTGTAACTTAAATTAGTATAAAGGTTATTTTATAAATATTAAAAATTTATTTAAGCTACCGCGCTAGATAAAATAAAACTTATTTGAGTAATGGAAAGAGATGATACATTAATCAATTTAAAATGAAGTTCGAATGTGTGATTACTTTATCATTTGTTGGGCATTTCTGCATTTTATGAACATATAAAAACTAGTTCGATCGTTTATCATGACAGTTTTGTTTTAAATGTTCTTTAAAAATTTGGTAGCTTTAGTGGGCTTCTATTAAAATTATTCATAATACGATAATAATTATATTTTGATATATTTACTTGAAAGTAAATACATGATTTTTTTAAAGTTTACGTCGCAACTGTTCTTAACCTATTTACGGGTATTATGAAGTTACTCAGAAATTTCAAGGAATAAATAGAGAAAACGTATTGTCGTGTTGTTGTTTTTTTTGTGTATTATTGTCCTCGTCAAAATGTTCTGATTTCGCAGTGTTTATTTTCCGATCTAGGTGTAACAAACGTTATGAAATGTTATGTCTCTTCATATTTCGTGTAAATATTTAACTGTGAAACAGTTTACAGGCGTCATCAACAACACAGCTGTAATTGAGGACAATGTAAATATTGATAGCTAAGTATTTATAATAAACATCATTTTATGTACTTTAATTTGTTATTTGGAAATAGGTCGGACGCGGTTTAGTGGTTAATATTGTATATCAGGCTGCGGATCGAAAGAACAAGGGGTTCCTAATGCGATCTGAACTTTAACTGTTGGCGCATTTAGAAGTGACAGTTAATTGTGCTATTCGGTTCAAAGGGCCAGACAAAGCCTTGTGAGGTTGTCTTTTTTCTAATAAATAGTTAAATATTAGAAACAGATATACGGAATTGTAGGGGTCTCTAACAAGGCCGTTTAGTTATGTAAACATAAGGTGTCATTTAGATTGAAACTTCTTATGGAGAAAATATTGTTTAAAAGAAGTATTCAGCTTCGAAACGTAATATATATTATACTTCCGGTTAAGGAATGAATATAAACTGCTTTAATACATCTAAAGTAAGATAAATTAGTTGAATCACACGTTTTGCCGTCCTTTAGCCAACATAATTACAATCAAACCTATACTTGCTGAACCAAAGTCTTTAATGCTGGTCCACATCTTATGAATGTACAAACTCTAGTTTGTTCGGAACTAGGGGGCGCTCAAGTATACTTGAATTAGTGGGTGATTTTAGGTTAGCGTGTTCTTTCACACGTGTTAGTAACTGTCTTTTGATAAAAACCAGTAACGTCTCGTTGACAGTGAAAACAAATAAATCTGTAAATTACAAAAGATAATAATAAAAACGGAGTTTGGTCCGTAAATTTAAATAAAATCTAAGACTGGGACAGGCAATCTCTTTCCACACAAGGGCTAGAGGCCATGCCTATGAGTGGATGGAGGGCCACATTGAGTTACAAACTTGAATTATTTGTTAGGAACACCACGGGCCGGGTGGATGTGATATTTCGTTTGTGGACTGACGGCCGAATCCGGGGCATGAGCCGTAGATTACTGACCTTTGATCTAAGGCGACAATTAGGTATGAATACATATTTTAGTTGTATTTGAGAGTATACCCCGACGAATGGCATTTTCAGTTCTTTCTTAATAAACAAGAAATATTTAACCATATGAGGTAAACTAATAACCAAAGGATAACTTTGTAAATGGTATATTAATACTTCGCGTGTTTAAATAACCACGGAGTATTCTATCAATGACATAACATGAAGTTCGTGTTTACACAAGAATTATTTAATATTCGTGAATTATTTATATACATCTAGGTGCTAAATATCTCATAAGCACGGTGAACTAGCACTTATGTTCAATTTTCTTTGAAAATACGTGGAATAAAACTTTTAAAATTACAGTACAATCCTCTGAATATTTAGTACGTGTGTGATATCACACACGTGATATCCTTCTCAAAGTGTTCAGAAACGGAAATTCATGATCCTGCTTACGTTCTACTGTAAACTTGTTATTACTGTGTCTATTGTTCAAATATTGCAGGAACTTGGAAGTTTGATCCAAATTTTTGAAGATAGTAAAAGTATCATCGACGTACCTGCAATAGTAGAACTGTTTGAATTGTTGCGAGCAATTTTCCAAGTATTATGTTCCGTAAAAAACATGAGAATAGGTAGACAAAAGAAGGTGCAACACTGAAAATTAATTTTACGTGTGAAACTGAAAGAAGAGAAGAATAAAACATCAGAAAAAAGGATAAATTACTTTTTTCTTGCTATCCAACTGAGCAGATTAGATGACCATTTCCTAATGACTGTTTATTGTAAAAAAGCAACAGATCTACATACTCGATTCGATAGTTTAAATTCCATTTTTTTTTAATGTTACCTTATACTCAGACTTCTCAATATGGCATATAACATTTGTTCTAACTACTTCTCTCTTTATATCAAAATCGCCATATTAAAGAGGATTCTAATAAACAGCTATGTGTTGTATTTTATTCAAGTCCAGGGACGTAAATTTCTCTTTCACAAAGCCACTCCCAGAAAAAGCATACATTGTTGAAGTACCCATAAAGAGTGATCTCCCTTTTTTAGATAAGTTTCATAGTTAAGTCACAAATTTTAAGAATAATTTAAACGTTTCATCTACAAATTTACTTTTCAAAATACAAAATATATTCAGATCTAAAGACCTATTATTTATCCCTATACGTTCTATGATTATATATAAAGGGGCAGTTTTAGTCATTATGCATTCCAGAGAAGAACTCAGTAATTGGGTCCCAACAATAACAAGAAAACTCAGAAACAGATTAAAAGGCATAACATCTGGGACCTCTCCATGTGCGAGGCTCCAGGCAATTGCCCAGTTTCCCAATAGATCGTCTATGCGTATACAAATACGCACGCGTTGGCCGTAATGCTACTTACATTGGCAAAACTACATGTTAGTTACAACTGAGAGGTCGTGAACATATGGGAGTATCGAGCAGAACTTATAAAAGAGCTACCAGACTTACCAGGCTCCACAATTTGCGCCCATAGTGAAAACACCAAGGATTTCTTCTTGATTACGAATTTCAAAGTCACCTCATCTTTATTATCCAATATTGTACTTTTTTTAAAGAAAGTTTATGTAATATAAATGAATTCCCAACTTTAAATAATAACACAGCTTCACTACAGTTCTGAACACTTGTATATTGTTGTTATAATTGTTGCACTGTTCCATTATTTCATGTTTATTTGTTTGCCTTTTATTTACTTCATCCTTTCGTTCTTGCCCCCCAGTGGCTCAGCGGTATGTCTGCGGACTTACACGCTAAAATCCGGGTTTCGATACCCGTGGTGGGCAGAGCACAGATAGCCCATTGTGCAGCTTTGTGCTTAATTCTAAACAACAACAAACAACTTTCGTTCTTTATTTTAATTACTCTCTATAAAATACGCGAACTTTGTAATCTGTTATGCCTAATATCTTACTTTGATCAGGCCCAGGGTAGCAAAGTGGTTAGGACGCTGGACTGATAATGTGAGGGCCACTGGTTCGAACTCCCGAAATACAAAACATGCCCGCCCTTTCAGCCGTGGGAACGTTATAATGTGAAAGTCAATCCCACGAGAGTTGGCGGTGGGTGGTAATGACTAATTGCCTTTCCACTGGTAAATTAGGGACAGCTAGCGCAGATAACCCTCATGTAATTTTGCGCAAAATTCAAAACAAACAATACTGGACTAAATAATTAAATAGAAGATAGAAAATATCGGCTTTTACATTAAACGTGTTTTGATTTTAATTATTACAATGTTTCGATCCATCGTGGCATGTTTTGATTTTAGTTATTACAGTAATGCTTTCGTTTGTTTTTTGAATTTCGCGCAAAGCTACTCGAAGGCTATCTACGCTAGACATTTCTAATTTAATAATGTAAGACTTGAGGGAAGGCAGCTAGTAATCACCACTTACCGCTAACTCTTGGGATACTCTTTTACCAACGAATAGTGGGATTAACCGGAACATTATAACGCCCTCATGGCTGAAAGGGCGAGCATGTTTGGTATTTCGGGGGTTCGAACCCGCGACCCTCAGATTACGAGTCGCACGCCTTAACACGCTTGGTTTTGCCGGGTCGTTATTACAGTCTTTTGACCCATATTATCGAGTCATCATCAAGCAAAAAGCCTTTACATATGTAAGATCTACCTGATGATAGCCCGATGCTATAAATCTAAGAGTGATAATTATTAAAACTCGTACGTTGTTGTACGAATATCTATTTTGGTCTTTTTCTCTGTAAACCTTAAAACAGGGTAATAAACTGCACAGAAGACACGTTTAATCGACCGTCCCACTGAAATATGAAAAAAAAAATGTTGATTTATAAGTAAAGTGTTTGTTTCTAAGCGGGCAATTAAAAGATGTGTGCATTGCATTACGTCCGCCGTGAGTATCGGGTATTTTAGGGTTAAAAACTTTCAAGCTCACTAATGCGTCACGGCGGGAAGCTACATAAAGAGAAAGAAACTGTTACTTTTTAGGCTTAAGAATCAAATTTCTGTACGTTTTTATCCTTAAGGTAATTTCTTTTCTTGATCCTTTTCACAAACTCCCACTTAAAAAGCAATAAAATGTTTCGTTTCACAAAATTTAATTTTACATATTTTAGAATGATTCTTTTTATAATAAAGTAAAACCTTGTATACTTTCCACATTTCTGTTATTTTGATTGTGTATTGTACCGAATTACAGAGCTCAGCTGTGTTCAGTTAATAAATTGTTCAAATAACTCTTTTTTTGTTCAACACAGGTGTGACTTTAAAACCAGTCTCATTTAAAATGATGTTTTCGCAAGATATACAAAGCACTACAAATGTAAATTTCCAGGAATAATGCAGGTTTTAAATAGTTGAGAGGCGAAACATGCGAATAGGGTTTCATTTTAAAAAATTCAACAGCTGGCTACTTAAAATACAAATTAGGGACAGCTAGCGCAGAAAACCCTCATGTAGCTTTGCGCAAAATTCAAAACAAACAAACAAATCCCTGTTTATCGAAATATTTATATTCCATCTTCAGCAAACTGACAGTGAGAACAAGTAAGTTTGATGATGAACACTAGAATGACAGCAGTAAGACGATTTTGGTTCAGGGAAAAGAAAATTTCTAACACATGTGAAAGAACATGCCAATGTGAGAACACCCACTAATTCAAATATATATGAGTACGTTTGTTTTGTTTGTTTGTTTTTTGGAATTTCGCACAAAGCTACTCGAGGGCTATCTGTGCTAGTCGTCCCTAATTTAGCAATGTAAAACTAGAGGGAAGCATTCGTACCCTGATTAAGTTATAATAGCAAAATGTTACTACATAAATGTTTCCTGGAGTAGTGTGGTGGTTTTTGTTTATTATTTTTAATGTACGGTTAAAACATATTTATAATTATAAAATAAAAATACATATATTTTTCAAGATAATTTGTTTGTTTTGTTTTTTTAATTTAGCTCAAACATACTCGAAGGCTATCTGTACTAGCCGTCCCTAATTTAGCAGTGTAAGACTAGAGGGAAGGCAGCTAGTCATCACCACCCACCGCCAACTTTTGGGCTACTCTTTTACCAACGAATAGTGGGATTGACCGTCACATTATACACCCCCACGGCTGGGAGGGCGAGCACGTTTAGCGCGACGTGGGCGCGAACCCGCAACCCTCGGATTACGAGTCGCACGCCTTAGGCGCTTGGCCATGCCAGGTCATTTGAGTACGTACTACGTGAATGTGGCATTATTATTTTATCCCATTTGGTTAATATTTTGGACAGATGTTCAATGATCTACAAAGTCTCAGTATAAAAAAAAAATTACTGATAACTGAAATTAATATTCTCAGTTAAATGTAAAAAAGTGTTGTAAAAAACAAAATAGTAACCAACAAACGCTGGTGAAAATGTGTATATTGTATAGATCTTTCAAATGTTTCGCTCTTTTTAGCAATTTTTATATGTTTTGATAATTTTAAACGAAATGCAAGTTTCTAAGAAAAATATTTTTTCTTCTCTTCATAAAGCTCGGGTCTGGTATGGCCAAGCGTGTTAAGGCGTGCAACTCGTAATCTGAAGGTCGCGGGTTTGCATCCCCGTCGCACCAGACATGCACGCCCTTTCAACCGTTGGGGCGTTATAATGTGACGCTCAGTCCCACTATTTGTTGGTAAAAAAGTAGTCCAAGAGTTGGCGGTGGGTGGTGATGACTACCTGCCTTCCCTCTAGTCTTACACTGCTAACTTAGGGACGGCTAGCGCAGATATTCCTCGAGTAGCTTTACGAGAAATTTAAAACAAAGCCAACAGGTAACAGGCAATTAGTTGCATTTATGTAAATTTATTCTTAAACGTAAATTTTGTTTCTGTAACATACATTTGCTTGCAAGATAATACAAAAGTAACATTATGTGAATTACATATAAATCTAGAATAAGTGTAAGAAATATAACCTTTCCCACAAATATAGTAATTTGGTTTATTGTAGAGGAAAATATTTCAACAGTTTTCTTTGTTTTATTTTACAAAAAAAAAACTTACTTTTTCAAATATTTTCATTTTGGTATTATTGTGACAAAATAAGAGATTATTTTATGAAAGTTATTTTGATAATAAATTCAAAGGAAGTTAAATGTTACATAGTTCAACAGATAGAGGGAGTTTTAAACGTATATTTAAATCAGGAAGTAAAAACACTGAACGTTTTTTCATTGTTCAGTTAGTGTTATCAGACAGGACTCGGAATGGCCAGGTGGTTACGGCGTAATCTGAGGGTCCCGTGTTCGAATCTCCATTGCAACAAACATGCTCGCCCGTGGGGGCATTATAATGTGACGGTCAATCTCATTATTCGTTGGTTAAAGAGTACCCCAAGAAATAGTGGTGAGTGATGATGACTAACTGCCTTTCCTCTAGTCTTACGCTCCTAAATTAGGGACGGTTAGCTCAGATAGCCCTCGAGTAGCTTTGTGCGAAATTCAAAACAAACAAACCAAACTTATTAGACGGTATCTTACTCTAGACACTGGAGAATATTTTGGAAGATAGGAAACCAGTAGTTATTATTTTATGTGTGTGTGTTTTTGTTTATTTTTTTGTTATTAACAATAATAGTGTTTAAAACATTTTAAACGTTTTTATGTTGTTCCCTTTTTTAAATTATTTACTCAAGAAAAATTTATTTGGTTCACGATATATGTATATAATACAGACATATACATACACACAACAAGATAATAAAATAAAGAGATACTAATATGAAGATTTAATATTTATTTCATTAGTGGTATCGTTTTCAAACATCACGTGTTCAGCTAAGACCGCGGTAAGTTTTCGTATTTACAATGTTAAAATCAGGGGTTCGATTCCACTTTGTGGACACCACAGATAATCCGATAATCTTGACTAAGAATTTTAAAGTCATCTCATCTGGATCATTCAATATTACCCTTCAAGGATCAATGAACCATTCGTGTATAAACACAATATTTTTATCAAACTACTGACTTAGTGGTTATAGCACTCGACATTCACGCTTCGGATCGTAAATTAGAATCGCTTTAGTGAATATATTCGACCGTGAGTTTATTACAATGTCACGATCAGTCATTTTCGATGATAAAAGAATAATCCACCATTAGCTGGTGTTGACTAGCTGCCTTTCCTCTGATTCATACCTTTGCACGATATTCTATAAAAAAAAACAAATTATATAGTAGCTATGTGGTAAAGTTGAGGGCTTACAAAGTCGGATATCACTTTGGAGAGTTCTAAGGAATATTAGAGATTTCAATGTTTGATCTATCTAATCGTGTTGGGAAATATTTTTACACTATTGTAGTGTGCTTTAGATTTTTTTTGTTACGTGAAATTATTTTGCTTCTTTTTTCTGATAGTTTTGTCTTACTATGGTATCTACCGTAACGGCGAACCATTGGGATGACATGACCGATGTTAAGAAAGGAATCACTGATGTTGATGTGCAACCAACAGAAATATTTTTCTGTTAAAACAGAACAACTAAACAACAGAAATGATATTCACTTATTTTATAACAATTAAGAAAATTTGTCAGCTATAACTATTGCTTCGTCAAAGGGAAAATATTAGATGATTTTGTTTTACCTAAAGATGTCAGTTGCATGTTGGCTCAGGGCCAACTATTAACAGTAACGTTTCGCTTTATTATTCAAACTACTGTGATGCTAAAAGTAGAACTGTCTGTAAACGTGACAAAATTATTCAATGTACTTGCGTCTTTTGATGGCACTACTACTCTTTTGTCATGTGTTTTATCTCCAAGAAAGAGGCTTGTTTACTTGTTCAAAGCATGAATTTCATAAAAAGTAAATTCATCTTTCTTTGAGCAAACAGCGTTTTTACAAAGATTATCCAATGTTTATCTATCGTTTTCATCACGCCTCTTCCCCTTTATCTTGGCGGGTGACTGAGAAATTTATACATAGTTCCTCGACGTACAATTATCCCTGATGCTTATAATGTGCAAAATATTTCGAGCAATAATTCAGTGCTTGCTGTTGGTGAAACTTGACTATTAATAAATTATCGTTACTTTTAAGTAGCTAGATTTTGGTTGGTTCTTGACAATCCTAAATTAATCTAATCTCTTTTCTTCTAACATTTCAGCCTTAAGATGCACTCTTGACCATAATAAATAGCATCATTCCTCTGTGATTCATTTTTCACCTTAGATAATTAAATTAAATTATGATGTTTTCCAGTTATTCTTGGAGAATATTTGTGTGGTGTCTGACATAACATACGTTACCAAATTTGTTGAATATTTGTGTGGTGTCTGATATGACATACGTGACCAAATTCGTTTTTGAATGAATGAATGTTACGTATTTTTTAATGTTTTATGTTCTTCGTAGACTAAACGCAACAGAAAAACACAGATAACAGCTTGTATAATTTATTACACTAAACTATTAACAAATATAACAGATATAACACAAATTATATAATAACAGTGACAGATATTAAGTTACAACATTCAAAATTAATTACAAAAAATAATATTAGTTTCAAACTTCAAAATAAATCACAATACAAAACGGTACTGGCCTGTATCTAATGTAATGATCTAAAATTAAAGTCTCAAATTCCAGTCTAGGGTGTGAATTTGGTCCCACGAAGAAATTCCGAAACAGTTCACAGTTCAATGAAATCGCCGTCTCTCAGCACAAGCAGTAATTCAGATGTATCGTAGAGATTGACGAAATAATATCACAGCTTCCGTAGATCTAACTTCAGACACAAATCCAAGTTGAATAATCACAGCAAACACTTAATCTTTCTCAAATAACTCACTCTCTTCTTTTCTTCGAATAATAACTGATGTTAATGACTGAATCTATCTTCTTTTTTCGAATAGAAACTGATGACTCTTCTCTCTCTTTTTCTTCGAATAAAAACTGATGATTGAATCTATCTCTCGTAACCGTCTTTTATACCGATAGGCCTATTTCTCGAACAATCTTGCAATTTCCATACAACTCTAGAGCGATCCGCGCGTGTCCGTTCTTGCACGAGACTATACGTCTAGACACGAAGTCACCAGCACTCATTTACAAACATATGATTGGTTTACTTAATTCAAGAAAGTTCTAAATGTTACCCCAAATGAATAACAAAATATTAGCTTAAACTTCGAAACAATAATATCAATATGGAAAAATGAATAAAACAAATGAAAATTCAAACACAACACGGCATGTTGTCGTTTACAAAATATTTACACATATACATAACAATGAATAAGTACACTTATTTGTGCCACGGGTTTAATGTGTTTTTGTTGGTAGTTTAAACTACGTTGTTCTTAAATATTTAGACAAAAGAATTTTTCATGCATCTAGAGACTCCAGTCAAAGTGGGTTCCTTTCGTTTTTAATTAGTTTTTGTTAATTGAGTTGTTTTCATGGAAATTATTGAATTTGCGCTTTTCAAACAAAGCTTCTCAAAAAGGTTTCGTTTGTTTCGAATTTCGCGCAAAGCTACTCGAAGGCTATCCATGCTAGACATTCCTAATTTAATAATGTAAGTCTAGAGGGAAGACAGCTTGCAATCACCACTTACCGCTAACTCTTGGGATACTCTTTTACCAACGAGCAGTGGGATTGACCGAAACATTATAACGCACCCACGGCTGAAATGGCCAGCATGTTCGGTGCGACGGTGATTCGAACCCGCGACTTTCAAATTACGAGTTGAATACCTGCCCATGCTGAGCCTCTCGAAAAGGACAGTCATCAATTGTTAAAAGTTTGATTCACAATTTGTTATCCTTGGTACCTGATGATTTTGAAAAAGGATGATTTTCTCAAACTCATCATGTTTTGCCTTTTTTTTTGTATTATCCTGAAAGTGTTAAACAAAAGCAATTGCTATCGGAATTTTAAGAATAAAGTATTATTGAGTCCTGTTGTTTGTATTATGTGTTACAAGGCATACAGAATGTGTTACTGTTAAAAGCTGGTCGCGTGCTCACTTAAAAAACGTTGTTTGTTAGTTACCTATGGTTTCTTTTTTCTGTCGTAGGGCTCAAGCTAGGCGCTTTAAGAAACAAGCTTTGTAGTTTGTTGACTAACGAAAAAGTTATATGGTAGCTTAGTGACCTTTATGTTAAAAACTATTCGATTCAGAAAAGGACACGGAAAACTTAGATTTGTAACATTCTGACAGTGCGATTCCAAAATCACATATAAGGTTGTTGTCCTCTGTCAAAATATTCGTTTCATAAAATAAATTTAAAAAAAAAATTGATTGATTGATCTAGGTTGAGAATTTTAAAAAGCAACTTTGCTAATATCTTATTTCAGCATCATTCTGATTTATATACTAAAAATAGTGGGTTTGGTAAGAATCACGAGAAGTCCGTAACATAGGTGACAAGATTTGTTTTTCCAACGGAGGTTCATTTTATTATAAATAATTCTCTACGTTTTTTCGAGTATTTGAAAACCTACATTGATTTTCCAACTGAATTCTAGCATACGTATTTAACCGTTTTCTTGAAGACCTGCTATTGGTTGTTGGATATTTGTGTCGATCTGGTAAATTTAGATCACATGTGGTTTACATTATTACTCAAATGTTTAAAGACGGAAATAGAAAATCTGTAATAAATGAACGTTCATTCAATTTAAATACAGATTATAAGACATTAGCAAAAACTTTATCTTGTTGATTGTCTAGTGTAATTACAGAGATAATTTATAAGTGGTTGTATTTCAAGTAGGAATGGCGTTGAAGTATCTTAGATCATTTCGCTCTTGTTGAAGTATTTAGTTTGGTTTGTT
Source organism: Carcinoscorpius rotundicauda (assembly GCA_011833715.1). Classification (NCBI taxonomy): domain Eukaryota; kingdom Metazoa; phylum Arthropoda; class Merostomata; order Xiphosura; family Limulidae; genus Carcinoscorpius; species Carcinoscorpius rotundicauda. The sequence goes on along the minus strand of CM022391.1, from coordinate 33,308,157 downwards.
TTAAATTTCGTGCAAAGCTATTCGTAATTTAATAGTGAAGGAAAGGCAGCTGGTCATCACCAACCATCGTTAACTCTTGGGCTGCTCTTATACCAACGAATAATGGGATTGGACGACACTTTATAACACCCCCATGACTGAAAGAGCGAACTTGTTTGGTGAGACGGGGATTCGAATTCGCAATTATCAGATTGCGAGTCAAACGCCGTAACTACCTGGCTATGTATGTACTTAAATATTCAAGTTACCGATTTAGTTTTATGTTTTTTTTATTACTGATGAGAGGTCAGACATTCTATATTTTTTTGTTTTCGTCTGTTACAATAATCAATGTAAAAAGTGACCAAACATTTGATGAAATAATCCAATTTCTTTGTAAAATACATTCAATAGTTATTAATAAGAGCTAATTTCAATGTCTGTAGTACACTGCTGGTCAAAATCTTAAGGCCAATGAACATATGTATTTTGCGTTGTTAGACTCAACCACTTATTTGAGTAGAGCTTCGAAAGATGAAAATAAGAAAAAAGAAACTAAAAAAAAATTTTTTTTAGCATTTAATAGGGAAAATGTAAACGTTATGAAATTACCCTAAATACTAGCTGGTCAAAAGTTTAAGACCACACAGAAACGAAGCGTTAATCGGTAAACACGTAACGAGATTTAGTCATTTGTGTTCAAATTAGTGTTGTAAACATCTTCCACTGGCATCTCCTGTGTTACATTGGGTAAAAAAGTGGCAAAGGCTAAAATGTTGACAGAGTTTGAACGTGGCAGAATTGTCGAGCTGCAAAAGCAAGGCATCTCTCAACGTGCCATCGCTGGTGAGATTGGGCGTAGTAAAACTGCTGTTGTAAATTTCTTAAAAGATCCTGAGGGATAAGGAACGAGAATTTAAAGTGGTCATCCCAAGAAACTTTCGCCGATGTTGAGCTGGAGAATTCAACGGATTGTCCGACAAGACACCAGCCGATCGTCGAACCAGATTAAAGCCCTTACGGACGCATAATGCAGCTTTAGAACAATAAAACTATATCTTCGAGAGATAGGCTTTAAAAAACGTCAACGTCTTTAAAGGCCACGCCTCCTTCCACACCACGAAACAGCTCGGTTAAACTTTGCTGAGAAGTACCAAACCTGGAACGTAAAAAAGTGGAAGAAGGTTTTGTTCTCTGATTAAGAAAAAAAAATTAACCTATATGGTCCAGATGGCTTTCAACGTTATTGGCACGATAAGGATATCCCATCGGAGATATTTTCTACATGACACAGTGGAGGATACTTCATCATGATCTGGGGTGCTTTCTCCTTCCATGGAACAATGTAGCTTTAGATTATATAGGGGCGTCAAACAGCAGCTGGCTACATTGGTATGTTGGAGAGAGCATCCTTTTTGACTGAAGACTTTCGCTTGTGTGGAAAATGACTGGATCTTTCAGCAAGACGACGCTGTAATTCACAATGCCCGCAGGACAAAGAACTTTTTCATGACAAATAACGTGATTCTTTTGGACCATCCAGCGCGTTCGCCCGAACTAAACCCCATTGAAAACGTTTGGAAATGGATAGCAAGGGAAGTCTATAAAAAAGGACGAAAATTCCAAACAGTGCATGATCTTTGTGAAGCCATCTTAAATACTTGGAATAACATTCCAGCCAGCCTTCTGCAAACACTTATACCGACCATGCCAAAACAAATGTTTGAAGTTATTCGCAATGATGGCCGTGTAACTCACTACTGAAACCTCTTGTTGGGCATTTCCTACCCTGTTTAGAACTTCTTTTTGTTATGATCTTAAGCTATTGACCAGCTAGTATTTAGGCTAATTTCATAGTGTTCACATTTTCCCTGTTAAACGCTGAAGCTCTACTCAAATAAGTGGTTGAGTCTAACAACTCAAAATGCATATTTTTTCTTTATTTTTATTGGCTTAAGATTTTCGCCAGCAGTATATATGTGTTTACATTTTGTGTGACGCAAATATTGTAAATTCTTCAATGATTAAGAATAATGATTACACAGTCTGCATGGTGATGAATGTTAGACTAACAGTGAGACAGATACCATTGATGCCGGTAGCGTGGGAAAGTGACTATTAAAAAAATAATTGATAATCTGGAAATGCATTTAACTTACACGAAGTTATCTCGTAAGCAATGAAGAAAAACTTCTCTCTCTGAATAGAAATCATCGATTTTTAAAAACATGAGACTAATATTAAGCTTTTTTGGTTTTGAAAAAAAAAAAAACTTGTTAATTTTTAAAATTTTAAGGTAACAATATAGTAAATTCGATAAGTCATGGCCCGGTGGTTAAGGCGCTCGTCTCGGAATCTGAGGGTCATAGGTTCGAATCCTCGTAACATCAAACATGTTAGCCTTTTCAGCCGGGTGGATGTTATAACGTGTGGTCAGTCCCACTATTCGTTGGTAAAAGAGTATCCCAAGAGTTGACGGTGGGTGGTGATGACTAGCTGCCTTCTCTCTAGTCCTAGATTGCTAAATGAGAGACGGCGAGCGCAGATAGCCCTCGTGTAGCGTTGCGCAAAATTCAAAAAACAAACAGTCTATAATTCAAAATCTTCGGTAAACAGAACTTCTTTCTTCGATAACGAGTATTTTCCACTGACCCCACCCATCATAGAGCCCTATGAGAGGACGCACTAACAAAGTACATTGCAGCAACGCTAGTGTTTTGTGAGCACTACACCCAAACACCAGCATCAGATACAATGTCCACAAAACCAGTTGAAAACATCCAACACTGGTACTTGATTGACCCTAGACCAAGTGGACTAACCGATTGACCCTAAGGGGGCCACCCGTCTACAGGAATTTAAGGCCAAAGAGGTGTGTTAGGGTTGGACCCTCAACCACCTAGATCCTCTCCTCCCCTTCACGGGTCACCATGCACGTCAAACACATGGGTAGATGTTTAAATGCTAGAGGAGGTAAACTGAAAGAACAGAACCTTATCTAGGAGGTCCCCTCACCACGTACAGGAATCCACACCGAGTGGCATCTTTCATTTATCACCGATGTAAATGTATCAGGAAAACATTTTTGTCTGGTTTGTAATTAAGCACAAAGCTATACAAATGGGCTATCTCTGCTCTGCCCACCACTGATCATTTTTGTATGATGTATATATATATACATGTTCGTAAAACGTTTTAGAAGTATATATTCTAAAGTATACAAGTGCAGAATACGTGAACACTACCTAAATTATATTGTCAAAAGGTACTAGTTGTATTAAATGCAATACACACATGTACATATTGTAAAAGCATAACATTTTCAGAACCCCCCAAAAAAGAAAGAACATTATATTTATTGTTTTATTTCAGTTCATTGTAAAGATTCTACGTTTGTTTGTCTACATCCAAATAAGTTGAAAATTTCTATGGTATACCTAAAATGGTTGTCACTATATTTTTTTATGTTGTTGTTTGTGAACGTGTGTATTTTAAAACAGTTTCAATTATATCCAGTTTATGAACGAGATGCTTACGTTTTTTGTACATCGCTTTGTAAGTTGCTATAATTGTAATGACATGTTAAGAGCCAAGTTCACTTATCTGTTATTGAATTTTCTATTTTACTGAAAGAACTACGAACATTTTTCGAGATTTTGAGTTTTTGTAGTACCAGTCTTTGTTTGGGGCAGCATCAGCCTAGCGGTGTCTCCCCGCTCGGACAACGGTAAGTTTTCATATTTGTAACGATAAACATTGAGGGATCGATTCCCCTCGGTGGACACAGCAAATAGTCTAACGTTGGTCTGCTATAAAAAGATGCACACGAGTCTTGTGGTTTGGACTAGTCGGATGGTTGAGACGCCGACGTTTGCTCGCGACATGTTATATATTTCTTTTGACTCCGAATTTCAGTGTTATATGCAATAACTTAAGAAAATAAGTTGTAATTACCATTATGTTTATTGTGCAAAACATAAAATATACAACATTTCGTCACTACCTTCTAAAAGAAAGACCAAAACTACATAATGCCCACTACACGTATCGAAACCTGAGTTTTACTATTATAAAATGTAGAATTAACAGTGAGCCATCAGGAGCAAAGCCCAAGATATTGTTATATTATTTAGTACGTTTTATGCAGTAAATATAATTGTGCTTACATATCATTTTGTTAATTTACTCCTGTATAAACGTACTTCTTTACAAAAGTATTATAAGGTCTCAAGCTTGAAGCTGAGCCACTAGGGGTTATTTCTATTCTAAATTTCATTTACTGAATTACGAATATGAGAGAATTTGTTTTGTTTTTGTTTCGGAATTTCGCACAAAGCTACTCGAGGGCTATCTGTGCTAGCCGTCTCTAATTTAGCAGTGTAAGACTAGAGGGAAGGCAGCTAGTCATCACAACCCACCGCCAACTGTAGGGCTACTCTTTTACTAACGAATAGTGGGATTGACCGTAACATTATACACCCCCACGGCTGGGAGGGCCAGCATGTTTAGTGCGACGCGGGCGCGAACCCGCGACCCTCGGATTACGAGTGCACGCCTTAACGCGCTCGGCCATGCCAGGCCTTCGAATATGAGAGAACAACTACAAACTTAACACGTTGGTTCCCACACAACCCACCGGTATATTGTGATCGTGATAGTCCTTTTTAAAGGGCCAGTTATTGGCTGGGACACAATGGCTACATATACACTCTTCCTAAAAAGTGATTGTAAAATCAGTGGGAATCTGGAGAGTATCGATAAAACAGGCTTGGGAGCCAACGTGTTAAGGTTATTTCTGTTGAATAGTGTGTGTCTTTCTTATAACAAAACCATACCGGGCTATCTGCTGAACCCACCGAGGGGAATCGAACCCCTGATATCAGCGTTGTAAATCCATAGAGTTACCGTTGTACTGGCAGGGGGGCTTATGCTGAATAGTTTATAAGTGTTTGACATTTTATCGACAGATGTATCAGTTCGATGATAATGGGTTACATGAGACCAAGAATATATTAGACTGATAGTGATGCAAAAATTTTCTTTCATTATTAATAAACATTACTTTAAAGGCGAACAAAATGTCAGTCATACCACGGTTAGAGAATATAAAAATTATATATGAAATAAAGACCTTATGTGTCCTTAAAAATCATCTGGTTTGACTTGGTTTTCTTCAAGCAATAAAGTTCACAAAAATTTTATGCAACCTTCACTATTTAATTCAGTGATTTTTTTTGATAACCTACACTATAAAGGGCATTTACAATGAACTTTAGGATTGGCCCTTGAAAATGGCATTTTGGGGTCCCAGCTCGTTCATGAAAAAAAAAGAACAAGCCCTGAAAAACGTATTGCATACGAAAGTGAAGTGAAATAGAAAGCCAAATAAAAGAATGCTAAAAAACAAAACCACAGAAGATTAAATTCAAAAGTGACTAAACCTTAATCATACATACAGGGAGTCAAGTCCACACTGGACTGAGCTTGTATTAGAGAAATAATGTTTAATATCAATTCTGTAATTTCTTATTGACATAATATATCTTCTCAACATTTGGCAAGCTTTTAGTAAATATTATATTTTATATAAAACCAGAATTTGTAGCAAAGTATTTTTACTAAATACTCTCTCTGAATTTACTTTAGTAAGCCAGACTCTGACTAGTCAGAGTGTAAAGTGAATTTCTTGTTAATAATATTTCTTTTCACTTTGCTTTGTTTTTGGAATTTCGCACAAAGCTACTCGAGGGCTATCTGTGCTAGCCGTCCCTAATTTAGCAGTGTAAGACTAGAGGGAAGGCAGCTAGTCATCACCACCCACCGCCAACTCTTGGGCTACTCTTTTACAAACGAATAGTGGGATTGACCGTCACATTATACACCCCCACGGCTGGGAGGGCGAGCATGTTTAGCGCGACGCGGGCGCGAACCCGCGACCCTCGGATTACGAGTGCACACCTTAACGCGCTCGGCCATGCCAGGCCTTTCACTTTGCAATTTTCAAAGTTCATTTAAATTACATCTATAATCTTCTAAACAAATATCAAATTTTCTCAGTAATTGTTTACATTCTATTCATTATTTTATCTACCCTAACATTATACAGGCTTGATTAATTTGACTGTACTTGTAACCACATAAATAAATCAAAGTTATCCATTTTTAACTTCAAGAATCACCCAGTTGTAGATGAAAATTACAATTAGCTACCCAAAACAATTTCAAGTTTGTAACAATTTACATCCATTTACATTTCATTTTATTGTTCTTTGACCTATACCTAACTACCAAAGCTGCAAGATGTTAAAAAAAATATTAAAAATCACCTGGCAAGAAAACAATTCAGGTTATAGTGAACAACCAATACTGAATTACATAATGCATATGCAACTTCCATGTATACCGCCCCCCAGTGGCTCAGCGGTATGTCTGCGAACTTACACGCTAAAATCCGGGTTTCGATACCCGTGGTGGGCAGAGCACAGATAGCCCATTGTGTAGCTTTGTGCTTAATTAAAAACAACAACAATCCATGCATACCTCACCAAGAACATTTTCACTTAATTTTCTTATTAATTTACATGTTTTCAATTTCTATATTTTCAGTTACTTTTCTAACAATAAATAAAAAATATACAAATAAAGCAAGAAATGAATTCCTTGTATTTTGGTCTTTTTTTAAAATTTATTTTGAATTTTGAGATTATAAATATTTTAATGATTTTAGTGTCTCTTGAAAGGATAGAAAATCTGTGCTACAAGAAACCTTGACAAGCTGTCTATTTTTTGAAAATATTCGTCCTCAACAAAAGACATTCTGCTTACCAAATATCTTGAATTATCGACTGTTTTTGTTTTTTTAATTTCATGAAAAGCTACACAAGGGCTACCTGCACTAGTCATCCCTAATTTTGCAGTGTAAGACTAGAGGAAAGGCAGCTAGTCATCACTACCCATGCCAACTCTTGGGTTACTCTTTTACCAACAAACAGAGGGTTTGATCTTCATGTTATCAATGCCCCAAATGGCTGAAAGGACGAGCATGTTTGGTGCAACAGGGATTCAAACCTGCAACTCTGGGATTGCGAGTCAAGTGCCTTAACCACTTGGTCATGCTGGGCCTTTTGGTCTTGTACTTTTCTTTGCATTTGAAGTTTTAATAATATTACTATTTGTATTCGTACTTATTTCAAATATTCAATTTAAAACATACAAAGAATACAATGCCCTATAACTTTTATATTTTAACTGGCTTTGTATCCAAGTTAATAACTGTGGTAAAATAATTCCCTTATCATGTTTGGCGCAAAGTTGGCAATAGCAGCTTTTTAGTCCTTAAACTGAATAATTCAAGAACTATGATAAAAACTAACTTTACATCTAAATCAGTAAATTAAAATAACATCTATCTATTTGTTGTAAATAATGGAATAGCAAACTTCAGAGAGAATTTGATATTTTTTTGAAATACGGTATTTAAAAGGAGTGTGTGACATATGTACTTCATTTCCAAGTTTTCATCTGTATGAATTAATAGGATTAGAAGTTCTAATATTAGTTTATGTCTGCAAATATCTATACAATTGTGATTGTAATTGCAACTTAGAAGCCTAAATAAAGGTGGAATAATTGTTTTAATGAGCAATTCATAGAGAAACATAGTTTTGAAACATACAAGTGAAAATTTAAATTTTTTTTCTTCAAAACCAAGTAAGTAGAACCTGTATGATATTAAATTTTGATGACAAATCCAGTAAAATAAATAAATTATAAAGTTAACTTCAGAATGCAACTGTGTAAATGTAAAACTTCACGACATGCACTTTGACCTGTATGCTTAATGTTAAGGACCCCAGTTGTCTCTCTCATACCACTGTTTTGGAATGTGTAATTAAATTAGCATTTTTCTTCCCAGTCAAATTAAATTAAGTAGCATTTGAAACCATATAATTGGTTAAATGTTCACATCTAGAAATACTGTAAAGGTATTACATTATCACTTGCAACTTTTCCCAATGTACTGAATTGAAAAATAAAATCAGTTACAGGGTTTCTGTGTGCTTTGAAATGTTTGCATGTAGTAAACCTACAGAGTGATTGAAGCATCAAGGTTCATTCATTACAATTATTAAAGAATGGTATATCTGTTTAAGAAATGAATAAAAGTTTTTTTTTTTAAAATAAGATATTTTTTACTATTATTTTGTGTTATGTACAACAACAAAAAACAAGTAGTTATACAGATGTAAAATAACACCAAAATCTTGAATGCCCTATTTCCCTCTGGTAAGTCTTTTCTCTAACTTCTGATTCCGATCAAATTCTGCTCGCTTGAACTTCAGATTTTCAGCCTATAAAATAATGTATTTAATACCATAAAAAATGTTGCTATTAAGTAAATACGTTTTAAACATATCAACATTTATATAAAAAAAATTAAATTTGGAAATGTTTGCATTTGTTTTTCATAGAACAAATGACAAGAAAAAAGTGATAATTTAACAGCCAGTTTAAAGAAAAGGTATCCGTATGTTTCTTCAAATCTGAAAATGTAATTGAGTGCACTTTGCATATAATTTCAGATAAAAGAATATTATGAGCTTGAAGAATAGATAGGTAATATAGACATGAAATGATAAGAAGTCAGGCATTGTTAGTGTGCATATGAATGTTTACTATACCAGTAAAATCAATTCCCCTAACTGAAAAGACACATAGGGAGTTAAAAGAATGAAATCAAAGCATCTTGTGATTGCAGAGTTGCTATCAAGTTCCATAAACTTTCAGCTAAGCAGATACTCACAAAAGTAAAGCCAAACCACCCATATGAATAAAATGTATTTAAGTACAGAGCTGTGTGAATATAAATATGCATTTTTTGAACAACAAAATTAAATGCTTTGCTGCATTTGAACATTCTCTGTTATAAATCTACACTATGTAATATTCTACAGTCATGTATTTTATTAAAGCTGCTTTGTGTTTAAGAAAACAGGTAATTAAATTAATAATTATATCATATCATGCAAAAGATTGGTAGAGTACTAATTAAAAACTACACCTAACCAACATATATTTAAAACCCAATTGGAATACCAGTTTGAAGAAAATTAAACATTAGTGATGAAATTCTGATGAGAAAAAAATTACCTCTCGAGATTTTCGCCTTTGGCCATACATGATTTTATCGTACAATCTTTTCTTCTTTTTTGGTATCATCATTTCTACCAGTTTTCTTTCTTCTCGACCCTGACGTTCAGCAGCATTAACATCTTCAGGTTCAAACTGTCCAGCCTTTACCATCATTTTAGGTTTTTTCCTGGCTTCTTGACCAGTGATCACCGAACTAGATTTCCTCTTCTCAGTTTTAGTCAGTTCTTCATTATCTTCTAATATAAAGCATATAAATCAGATACAACAAACACATCTTCTCTGCAGACAAAAATCACATTAATATTTTACAAGTTTCTTCAGTAATAAAGTCAGTTTTTCATATTCTGTAACAATATATATAAACCATAAAGACGTTTTTAGTGTTAAAAATATAACAAGAATTACTGTAACAATTAACACATTTCAAAGAATACTACCTGTAGAAGCATTCAAAAATAATCTAAAGAGCTGAAAAACAATATTGTGTTTTTAAAGAAAATTTCCAGAAAAATTCCTTTAAAAACTAAGATTTCATGGAAATTATTATTGGATTTATCTTTCTGCAGTTACTATACCCTGTTAACATGTCACTTAGTTCAGTCAGAAAGTTTTAAATTTCATCCTCACACCACTCAATTGTGTTCTACTAAACTCATCAAAATTAGACATATTACTAATTGTATTTTGAAATTCTAAACACAACATGCATCTGTTTCATTGCGTGTACAAGTGGGATACTGCAATTTTTCTTTCCAATAACTTCAACTGCTACCATCTTTTTACAATTCATTAAACCTGTTAAAATAGTGGTGATAAAAAATGACTAACACGTATAACTGGTTTAATGAATTGTAAAAAGAGGATAACAGTTGACATTATTGAAAAAAAAATGCAGTACCCAATTGTACACACAATTAAATAGTCTTGTGTAGTGTTCAGAATTTCAAAATACAATTAGTAATATGCCTAATTTTGATGAGTTTAGTAGAATATAAGTGAGTGATGCAAGGATGAAATTTAAAAATGGACTATAACGACAATATCATAACTTGGCCAAGTTCCAGCCAATAATAAAGTCCAAGTGAACCACATCTCTTAAGATATGTGTCTTAACACACTGGGCTATTTTTTAAAGACATTCTCACCCCTTGTCAATGGACTAGAGTTAAATTATGATGTTGACATCACTTCTGTATCTAAAATGTCTTGTTAACACTCCATGCTGGCTTTGTTTAAATTAAAGTTTCATTCAGTCAAAGTTTTAATTTTATGGATCAAACGTTTTGTTACTCCTATGTTTTTGTGTGGTTAATTTTGTTAATCCTTTTCCAAATCAAAAATAATTTCAAAAGATTTTATTACTTCAAGTGACGAAGTAAATATTTATTATCTAATATAATAATCACAATAAAGATTATTTATATAAAAACAACAACAAACCTTCACTGATCTCCTCACTACTCTCTTTTACCTCATCTGATTTTTCTTCCTCATTTTCACTGTCTATCTGATTCTGAGTGATATCTAAGAAGAAATAAATTCTAATAATAAATCTACAAACAATGCAATTCTTAAAATAAAGCTTGGAAAATAATGTGTAAACAAAATCATACCATCACCCCCTCCAAAGGAAAACAAAACTACTTTTGGGTAGGGAATGTTACACAAGAAATTCTGAAAAAAAAAGTAGTTTAAAAACAATAAAGCCTCTGTTAAGACTAGATGTTAATATTTACATGAAAATTAAAAACAATATCATACAAAAAGCATGGACAAAACTGAAAATAATAAAAGAGAGAAGATCAAACATTCCTGGGAAAGAACAACAACATTCTTGTTTTAAAGAAAATTTACTTCATCTACAAATAAACTTGTCCACTATATATTTCACTATATCAATAATCAAAATAAATGGATGCTTCAATAGCTATTTCAACAGCATAATCACATTCCAGGCAGAATGTGATGATGGATATCTTTTGCATATAAAAATGTTTTAAGCTTCCCTTTTAACCTTTTTGACTTGCATTCGAAATTTTATAAACTCCTATTTTATGAATTTATGTCATTAAGTTTGGAATTGTAGATTATAATTCAAACTTTAAAATTATGAGTTAATTTCTTAATCTAAAATTACATATTAAAAAAACACACCTAACTATAACTTTTAGTGAAAGACATATGTAGAATACAGCATTGTTTGAAATTAGATGTGTATTATGTCAAAATACCAAGTTTTTAGTTTTGTACAAATCAGGAACTCAAATTACCAATGTAGACAAGGTAGAATATAATATAAAAACTTTTTTTTATTTATTTTATGTAGATATTGCTTATGTCCAGAATCAGTAGCCCTATTCATCTTTTCATTTTTGGAAACGGCTCCTTGTATACACTTCAATTTACGACATGTGAATAACCAATCAACAAGTTAGAATGTCCCCCTAGTGGTTTCCTCAGAAATTTTAATCTGTGAATAGGCTACCATGTTCTTTTGAACAAAGATTTTAAAAAGGCAGACTGTTTCTTTAGTCTGCTCAAAAGTTTCATAACTTTTTAAAATATAAATAAATCTTAGTCAATATGTTTAATAAATTATAGTGGAATTCTATAATATCAGTATCATTATTTATGATTTTCTGGTTGTTCAGCTATATAAATCAATCAATAAAGCCTAAAAACATTTTGTTTAATATCCTTCATGCACGAAATTTTAAAAGACTTGGAAACCTATGTCCAGCAGCAACCAAAAGGTCATAGTGAGAGAGATAACTGCTTGCCTTACTTCTTTATTTATTCTTCTATATTTTAAGAAAAATAAGTTAAATATTTTATTTCTTAATAGCAATAGTCAATATACATGTATATAAAATGTATCATCAAAATGTGACTGTACATAACAAAATACTAATCCACTAAAACACAGCCAAGACAGGAAACACTATAGATCAGTTTTATATTACTGCACAACATCAATGAAAGTTATGTAATGTCAGGTAGCATCACTAGAAGGTTAATATAATAAAAAATAAAACTTGTATCTATCCACATATAGTGTTATGAAACTTAAGCTAATTAGACTAAATATTTGTATTTTTATGTTACATGTAGTTTTCCAGCATGGAAAAAGCATAATTTATATTTTTTTCCTATTTTATTTCATGAGGTTTTACTGATTACACAGACAATATTTGAGGCTCATCAAATAACAGACCCCACATAGTTAAAGTACAGAAAATAACAAAATATAATGCCTTACTGAAAACAATCATTCAAAATGTGTTTAATAAGTTTCAGAAATTACACAAATGATATTTAAGATATCTGGGGCAAGAATTTTCCTTTTTAAACATAACACGAAATCACTTTGCACTCAGACTAGTAACAAAAGCACACTTGATATTTTCATAAACAAATCCTAAGTAAAAATGTTTCATTAAAAATCTGATATTTTTGTGTACAAAATACTTATAATCTTTATCAAAAGTTACCAAATTTTGTAAAGATACACATGCTGTATCAAAAGTTATAATGCAAACTTTGCATACTTAATGTATGCAAATGTGTAGATGAATTTGTGTATATTATACCAAGTCATAATGAAAGGGTTCATAGAAAATACCCACGTTTGTTGATCTTGAATTATGGATTTGTAAAAGCAGTTAAATTGAAATCGGTAAAGCAAAACCTTTCATTTAAACATTTAATTATCTAGTTTAAAAAATCAAAAATATAATGATTTTTACTTGAGAACTGTAACTAACCTTCTCATGCACCTTTCTTTACGATACAATATTTTAGTTGTAACCTGTAATTATATCTAAATAATTTAACAACTATATTTGTGTAAAGCATCTATCTACAATTAAAAGAAATAGAATGTTAATATCCTGCATAATAAATAGTCTTCTGAAGACTGTGTCATAAGAACTGAAATGTATGTAGTCTTTTTAGGGCAAGTCCTTGTTTTTAGTAACTATTTATTGCACAAGAAAAACATTCTTTTAATTCTTTCAATATTAATATTGTGTTTCTCTGAACTGTAAGTGTAATTATATACTTCTTGTGCACACTTCTTTAAAATACAATTATAATTAATAACCATAATTCTATTCTTCTAATGTATCTTTCATTGTGAAATGATTCTAATTAAGAACTGTAATTATATCCTTCTCATGTATCTTTCTTCAAAATATGATTCTGATTAAGAACTGTGATTCTATTCTTCTCAAGTACCTTTCTTTAATCCTTTTTGCATATCCAAAAGAGCCTGTTTTTCTGGAGGAATATAATCTCCTGGTTTTTCTTCCACAAATGGAGACAAGTGGGGAGGCAGAATTTCTCCAGGGAAGTAGTCTTCCACTGGCAACAACATGCAAGCATTGATACTATCATAAACCCACTGGGGCTGGATGTAATACCTATTGATATATTAAGATTATTACTTTGTATCATAAATTTTACTTAAGTAATTACTAGCTTACACCCATATTCACAACAGTAATAATGACATGAAATAGCTACTACAAAAGTTGAATATACTTCATAGTTAAGATACATGTGAGAAAGTAATACTTCATTTGAATATACATCCTCCGAGGCTGATAAATAAGCCTAAAAGTAAAATTTAACTTTGAAAAAAATTCTTTGATTTTGTAAGCTAAGAAAATTTTGTACATCTTTTTAAACTAAATCTAACAGCTGAAATTATACATACAACAAACAGAATTGTATTATTAACTCAGCTAAAATTTCACATTTAGAAATTTTGTTTAGGAAACTCTTAAACAACGTCTATTGAATTATTTAAAATGCAATCTCAAAAGGTTATTCATTAGTTTACTATTTAATAAAGTTATGGGAAGTTAATCAACAATTATTAGATCCTTCTTGTGTCTAGATTACACAGTTCACATTAAGTATTATGCTATAGATCATATCAAAAGATACACATTTGTAAAATCCTGAAACATTCAAGAGCAGGGGACAAAATAATTTGATGGATGTGATTAGCAGAAACTAAGTTTTCAGTTTTGTTTGGTTACACAACCATCAAACAGAAAGTTATACCCTTCTTGCATTACCCACCTGTCACATCCTCTCTTTCAAAATTTATCAACAGTTCTCTCTTACATTCAATACTACCAAGTCTATACTGAGTGAATTCATAACCAGCTCAATGCTAAATGTGTAGTACACGTACTATACACAATTAGTTTAGCCTGCAGAAACCAAACAGATGCATTCTAAATGTACTACTACAACGTGTAATTGATATGCACACGACAAAGTGTGAAAGTATCAGGAATTTCCCAGAACCTTACATCAGCTTTGATTTTGGTATGTCAAACTGAAACATTACAGTACTTTTTCTTTGTTGGAGATCTCAAGTAACAAAGAAGTAAGGAATGATTCACATATTATACTAAACAAAGAGGAACATGGTTCACAACTTGTAATATGAACCTAGATATTTTGTCCACTGAAAGTGTAATATTTGTATCCATAAATTAGAGAATACACTGAAATCTTAAAGTTAAATTCATAAAATGAAAATTCAAAAGCTACAAACAAAGTTTTTGTTTCAGCATAAGGTTACATAATAGGTTATATTCACTTATAATTCAGATAATCAAGCCTCAAATTTTAGCATTGCAAGTCTATATACTACTGAGCCTCTTAGGGACACAATAAGTTTCACTGTGCAACACACAACACTTCAAAGAATAGAATGCCTGAATCAAACACATTTTGAGAAAATCATGATGAAAAACCAAAGTTTAAACTGACCCATATCTTCAATTACTTAATAATGAAATGTCAACTTAAAAATGTTATGCATTACACACAAACACAAAATACAGAAAGTAGAAGTCTATGTAAAGATCAGATGGTATTTTGCAATCTTTACACAAGACAGTGAACTGAAATAATATATGAGAAAGATCTAAACCAAATAACTCTTTTTTAATAAAAAAAACAGATTAAATAAAATTTTGATAAAACTTGCTGTTTAATGCTCGCTTTGCAATTTAATAAGTTAACTATATTAAAAAACAGCAAACCTGTTTATATACTGCTTGTTAACATTAGGTCTATCTACAATTTGATGGGTTATAGTTTCATCAGATTCATCATAAGTTGCTCCCACGTACAGAGTTTTATCCCAAGATACTTCTCCATCAAATGCTCTGAAAAAAAGTGAAGAATGTTCTATACAAAATTAGCTAAACACTACTGAATTATGTGTACATAATATTTCAAAATGTGATTTCTTTTACGATACATGATAGTTTCTTTATTGAACTTTAAGGACATTAAGGAACCAATAAAAAGCTGAGCTAATTTTGAGTTCAAACAAAGTGAGAATTATCTCTTTACAATTATCTGTACACAGAGTCCTGAAAAAAAAATCTTTAAGAACTAATTTATAATTTCCATCTGGATAAAGACAGAAACCC
This sequence comes from Carcinoscorpius rotundicauda, assembly GCA_011833715.1. NCBI lineage: Eukaryota > Metazoa > Arthropoda > Merostomata > Xiphosura > Limulidae > Carcinoscorpius > Carcinoscorpius rotundicauda. The sequence continues at coordinate 33,292,564 of CM022391.1, read as the reverse complement.
AATCATACTGAGGTAATAAAGAAATTTCCAAGCTTTACTTAAGTTTCTCTTAATCCACTTGACCAATATACTGTAAAACTTACCTTATGATAAAAACTAATGACTCTCGAGGAACTTCTCTATTCAAAAAGAATCTCAGTCCCTTAAAGAGCTTTTGAAGTTTTTGAGTTTTTGCTTGTTCCTTTCGAGCCAAATCCATTTTTTCTTGATCTTCTTGCTGGAAATGTTGTAATATCATTAAAGTTCTACTTAAATACAATATAACACTTTCAGATATTTCCAAACACAAAGCTGGGCAAACATAAGCTAAGAACTACAACCATATTTTATTTGACTTCATTCTGTGCTCTTTTATATTCCACCACCTGGATTTTATTAATAATTTTTTATGACAGTAAAACAATGGACAATAACACAACTTCTTTCAGCTAGTGAACTAAGAATACTATATTTTCATTACAGCAGCATGTTAACTAAACACAGGCAATAAAAGTATTATTACTTAACTTTCTCTCTTGTTTATATTTTGAATATCAATCAACAGTATCTCTTCTGACTTCTTAAAGAAGTGTCTATAATTTACTTTAATATTCACTAATCTATCAGTAACTAATATTAATTAATAAATTGATTGTTTGGTAACTATCCTAAAGACCTTTTCAATGACTGTTTTAATGATTTATCTAAAAAATTATGCGGCAGAATTTCTTGTTACCTTTACAAGTTTGAAATCTGTCTTCACTTCCATTGTAGCAATGGAATATAGTGCAGAAGCTCATGTCCCAGTTGGAATGGGGGACAGTAACTTCCGAGCTTATGAATAGAAAATATTGTTCACCATTTTTTTAAAATGTTGGACCTCTCTCCTCCACTCATTTAGGGCAAAAAGGAGAGTAAGATTGGTGTGAACCACTACAGTTAACACATTAAGATTCCAGTTTGCTCTCATAGGTGTCATTGTCTTTGCCATCACAACGAGCACACATTGAAGTAACCTACCTTGATAGTGGCAGGTGGACTTGGCAATGTAAATGTCTGAATAAGAACATCTGTATGTAGCACTATCCCATCCTTATGAGTGGAGATACGATGAACTGAAGAAACATGTTGGCTGGAAAACCAGCAAGGATCTCTACCTCGTGAATGTTCTTTAAATCCCTCTCAATAATAACTCCCCTTGAGGAATTCAAATTAGCATGGGAAATAACTTTGATGGGTATGTCCTCAATGGCATCAGATTTCAAAGTAGGGAGGAGTGTTGTAGTGTAGGTGTTTTCACCAAACTATCTCCAGAGTGCAACTTCCTTACTGACTTGGGAGACCCAGCAAGCCCCTCTAATCCCTTTTTAACAAAAATGGGAGGCATCTGCCCTAAGAACTTCTCAGGTAATGAATAAAAAATGAGAAATCTAGGTGCAGAATACAATTGTAATGGTGACTGTGCAACAGTTGTCTATGCATGACCATTTCTCAACAATCTGTTGTTTTTTTCTCTTGGATTGGGATGTCCATATTAAATACACTAAATTTCAGTGTTCACTGACCCAACTCACATGAAGCCTTACAAGGAGAAGCACTACAATACCAAAGAAGGACACTGCAGCAATGCCAGGGTTTTGTGAGCAAACCAAAACACCAACATCAGACATGACGTCCACAACACCTGTTGAGAATGTCTAACACTGGTAGTCAACTGACCCTAGTTTAAAGGACCAACCAATGGACCCTGGGGGGAGGGAGCAACCTATGGTCACCCATCTACAGGAATTCAAGGTCAAAGTGTCATGTTTGGATTGGAATCCTCAGCCATTAAGGTCGTCTTCTCCCTTTCACAGGTTGCCAGGTGGTTTTTTGGATCCCAGAGTATGTAAACTGATAGTACAGAACCTTCTCTGGGAGGGCTTCTCACCACATATAGGAATCCACATGAAGAGGAAGTAGATGTTGTAATAGTTAGTAACTTTGTGATGGTTGGTGGTTGATTTAGTGTTTTATGGCACAAAGCAGCTTGGCTATCTATGCCAAACATCTGGTAAAAAGGTTAAAATAAATTAAATGTAGTAAAATACATAAAAGGAAATAAAGGTAAAACAAAACAGCACTGAAAAACAGAAAAAGCATAAAACCAATGTTGACACCCAGTCTACAATGTCAAAGAGAGAAAACAGAGTAAGAGAAGTTGTAAAGTACTTTCTCTAGCATAATAGTAATGATCAAAACCTGCCAGGAAGACTAACAGGTAAGTACAAGAACCACTGTCAGTCACCTAAAGTTGGCCTTTCCAGTCCTGGTTCTGGGTTATGTGTCTTAGCACCCATTATCAAAATGTAATGTAATAGAAGTTTAAAAAGACATTCAGCAAAATCATAATAATAAGTAGCCAAATGTCCAGTAAAAAGGTAAAAGTAAGGTAAATGTGTTAGGGTTGGACCCCTCAACCACCAGGATCCTCTCCTCCCCTTCACGGGTCGCAACTCATGGCAAAGACATGGGCGGATGTTTAGATCCCAGAGGAGGTAACCAGAAAGAACAGAACCTTCCCCTGGGAGGTCCCCTTACCACGTACAGGAATCCACACTGAGGGGTTGTGATAGTTACCTTTGTGTCTTGTGGTTTCATAATTGTTCTGTGTATTTAAGTATATTTAATAAATAATGGTTAACACTTCTAACCAAAAATCATTAGATGTGTATCAAAAACTCATCATTTAGAAGACTCATACTTCCATGATGCTGCATCAACTCAAATCTGATTCAGAATGTGTTCTTTTATTCAAATTATTTTAATTTGAAGCACATATTAATTCTTAAAAGCACAATTTTAAAAAAAATTGTCCAAAGAAAACCTTACTTCTGGAAATTCATCAAATTGTGGTTCTTCTTCTTCACTGTCCTTCACTACAGACTTTAAACTATGATTCAAAGCAGCTACTGTCTACATAATAAAATAAGACAGGTTTAATTTTTGTGTTGCATATCTACAACAATTTTAGTTGAATTTTTACATTCAAAATTAATAACTAAATTACAAGAATAATTGCAAAATCCAAGCACAGATTATATGTTCACTTTCACGTGTCTCAAATTTCACTAAATCTGCACTTCCTGAAATAGTAAAGCACACCCTTTCAGGAGGGTGTAGGCAATTAGGGAAGTCAACTGCACAATGATACAAAATAAAAATTTTTAATATATTTTTTGTTAATGAAAATAATGAGTAATTACTGCAACATATGACATTTTAATGTTTATCCATGTATTATATCTCATTACTTAATGCCACTTCACTTACTTAAACAGGGGAGAGAAATTCATGCAAAAAAAGTATATTTATTAAAGGAGCGTGTGGACAATTACACGCTGTACTAATTACAGCAACAAACTATGTTCACACTATATTCCAAACAAATTACCATCAAACAAACTTGCTGATATACAAGCAAAATTTAGTAAAAACAATAAATACAAAAATGAAGTTTTCTTATATCCTAGGCTGTTATGCATATTTCAGTAAAGAAAAAAAACAAACAAAAAACAATCTGGTTAATAATAAAGCAAAATACCTGAATTTGAATATCAACATTGCCAATAAAACATTTAAGTTTTTGATAAAAGAGTCATTTGTAATTTTGATATTATAAACTTTCAATTTCCAAATACAAATATTCCAAAGTTTTGTTACAATGCTTACTATTCACAGCTTAACATGTTAGAAGTTTTTCAACATAATGAAATTTTGTGGACAGAACTAACAAACTCACTCTAATTTTGACAATGCAAATTAATTCATGTTTGTGGGAAATTTATTAATCTTCTTACTTCTATTTATAGGCTTTCATGTTTTATAAAATTTCAACTCTTTCAAAATACCATGTTCACAAATTAATTGTTAAACTTATCATTTATGGTAATAAAGGACTAATATAATATATCACCTAATATCAGTTTTACCTCCCACTATTTAAGTTTCACACTAAAGGATTGTGTGATATTTCATTATTAGTTTAATTACATTAGGATCCCCTAATTACTTGTTTTCACTAATTTGTTACTTCCTTTTCTAAATATTATAATATCATTAGTGCAAAGCAAACTCTCTAATATTATAACTTATAGTACAGTTTTGACAATAGTGGGTTGTTCAAATAGGTTCATTATTCTCCTTTCATTGTACTTGTCTGGTGTTCTGGAGCAATCCACCAGTATTTTGTTAGCATTTTATACAATTTACCATGGAGAAGTGGAATTCTCACAACTAGAAGAGCAGGTAATGTATGGATCATGTAACTTCTTTCATTTATTTTATGATGGAATGACTAACTGACAAGTATCCTGCTAATGAAGATACTGTTATTACCATGGGTAGTTTTCTGAATCTTAACAAACTTTTAGGAACAGGAAGTACCATTTATTTTCCAGCAACAACAGTAACTTAGTTTCATCCCATCCTTTCCTTTAAAGTTATTGTAATTTTCAGTATCATAGTAAGTATAACTTCACATTGTTAGTTTAATTTACTGACAAATATTTTCTTATTACTTGTTAGGCTGCAAAGTGTGTAAAAATCAAATTTACAATTCTGGACATGGACTTCAATAGTCAACACTGAACAAGAGATAACATATCTAAACAATGATACTTTGTTATGTATAAAAAGTTTGCTCAGGGGTACCAGTGATATTGTTTAACAACAGTCAAAGATTTTATTCAGAATATTGCAATTATTCCACGATCAATGTATATACCTTCAGTACAGAGCTTTACCATGAAACTCACAGGAAGATCATTCTCTAATTTTCTAACAAAGACTGTTGTTTTTTTGTTGTTTTGAATTAAGCACAAAGCTACACAATGGGCTATCTGTTCTCTGCCCACCACGGATATCGAAACCCGGATTTTAGCGTGTAAGTCCGCAGACATACTGCTGAGCCACTGGGGGGACTAACAAAGGCAAACAGAAAGAAAAATTCAAACTATTTCTGAGTGTACCCCTTTCTCGTACTCTCTTGTCCATATAGTTAGACGATCACACTGAAGTTAAGAGTTTAGATCCACTGCTTTATTTTTACGAGTAACACATCAGTATTCAAATTAAAACCAAGTTTTCCTTCTCAACCTACCTCTTTCAAATTGACAGTTTTTATAGTATTATTGACATATTATGAAAAACAAACAATTATGAATACAGACTTAGTTCAAAGAATAACTAAATTAGTGAAAAATCTGTAAGACCCAAATTACTTATATATTTATGAAAACTGTGTTTATATATATATATTATACACTGAGCATGCACACTCATTTAGTCATTTCAATTTTCCACCACCATTAGAAAATCTTGCAAAAAAACAAACAACAACAACAAAAACTTGATATAAGAAAATTGTTTTTAAGCTGTTATACTCAACCAATAAAATTAATGGCCACCCAAATTTTGAAACTTTGTTTTTAACTTTATAAAAATATGTATGTACAACTGATCTTAAAATTAAGATTTTCATTTTCAAGCAGATCAATAATTTCACTTCAGTCATTTAGAGAGTTTAACCAGATTTGATTAAAACACAAGTATTTTGTTATAAAACTATTACAAACCTCAGACATTAGGTCATCTCTATCAAAGAGTTCTGAGTCAGCCTCCAAGTCTAAATCTTCTTGTAACTGGACAATAAACAAATTTTAAGTCATTTGAGTAATTATAAAATGGGATACACAAGTACTGACTCAAACAGACAAATAACTTCTTTATGTCTGACAGACTTACACTAATTAAGTAACTTTTGTAAATACTACTAGCTTAGCATAACAGACTGAATAAAAAGGCAATATTTTATATTGTTTTTCTGATAATGGTTTAGTTACAATTACAGAATTAAGTGGAAAGTATTAGATGCAATTTTTCATTTTGTAGAAAAGCTAATTGTTAAGAATAAGCTTATGACTGAACAGAGTGACATTAACCTTCAAAAGGTTTCTAGTTGAACCAAATGTTTCCTCAAATTTCATCTAAGTGTTACTATACAAGTTCCATATAAATTAATAACCTACATACTGAAATCTAAGGTTCAGACATTCAGAAAACTCTACAGCTATAGCTTAAGGAGACAGAGTTTACTCAGTGGTGAAATGTTCTTACCTTTGGAGGGTAATAGAGGTTTAGCGAATGGAAGAGTTTGAAATTGACAAAACCAAGCATTGTGGTATAAAACTCTGTGAAAGTAATCATGATTTTGAAATCCACATCTGATGGACGCTACAAAAACATATATATATATATATATATGCCTGTTAAAAAGATATGTTTGACTTATATTTTTCATAAACAAAGTTATGTTGAACAAAAATACAGAATTACTTTAAATATTCTGAAATATATATATATCAAAAAATTAACTTAGATTATCCAGCACACTACTGTTGACATAGTTCAAGGTGAATAAATAGAGTAACTCTATGATACACATCTTGTATCGCTATATCCACTATTAATTACTACTGATCGGTAAAAGATTTTACACACATCTTCATCATTCATTCTTTTGTTTGTACCCAACCCTCTGAACTTCTTTATTAACCCTTAAACAGAAACCATAATCAACTAATGCTGCTACCTACAACAGTCCTGCTGTTTGAGGGTTAATACTCCTGTATGGTTTCATTATTTTATTACAGTCAAGAAAATCTATCTGATGGAAAACTGATTTTAGATATCAAATATAATACAGTGATTTTAAGATAAGAGAACAGGTTGCATCTTTAAACAAGTGTATCTGAATGAGAAAATGTCAAATATATTTATTATTCTAAAAGGTACTGAAACATTTGCAGACTTACACAGTAGCTTAATGGGTGGGGTACAATCCATGTTACTAGCTCTCCCATTATTTCAGCCTGATAATAGTAACCTTTGATGGAAATGAACACTTTCCGTAGAGATTTGGACTGGATCACGTAATGCATGAATTCCACTAGAATATATTTAAGAGAACTTTATAATCAATTTAAAAACTGTTAACTGAAGATTAAATTCACCAAGTTCCTCTCATGAAGAAATCACTGATCTGTTAATAAAGAAATCCAGTTAACATTTTATGGTTGAGTTGAAAGAAATAATTGATTTAAGAAAACCTATGAACTATGAAATACAGAATCATTAATAACCTGACCCAAGCAAAATGTATTCAGTAGTTTGAAAAATCTCTTAAACACGTGAAAGTGCTTCTTTCATTAAGTCGTCATCACCACACCACCACCAAATCTTGGGCTACTCTTTTACCAACAAATAATGGAATTGACAGTTGACACTTTATAATCCCCACGTCTGAAACGATGGGCACACTTGATGGGGCAAGGATTCAAACCTGAGTTCCTCATATTACGAAGTGCCCTAAACACTTGGCTATACTGGGTTCTTCTCCAAAATATAATGTTTTAGATATCCTTAGCTGAACATTTTAAGTATTTCATTACACAGAAATGTTGTGTGGCTTTCCTATTATTTTTGGCAGTAGAATGGACTGCTAAAGTTTTAGAATGCATTCTCTAATCATTACTTTGAAATAATGCAAACTCAATACCAACACTAACTAATAAAGAGATAATGGTTACAGAAAACAGAATATTTCAACATATAAATCCTCCATTAAACTTCTCATTGAGGACCTGGAGATTACACTGATCTTCTAACCCCAAAATAATCACCACTTTCCACAATATAGCTTTCAATGTTTTGTGTGTCTTCATGAAATTTGGCAAGCTTTCAGGAAACATTACAAGTTTTTTAATTTCATATTTTTTATTAAAACTGTCTTTGAATGAATGGAGTCTTCTCGGCATTCAAAATGATTTTCATGTTAAGATTAAAAATATTGAAAATTGTCACAGTTGACTGATTGTTTGGTGTTTATTAATGCAAAGCAACCAGACTATTGACATCAAACAACCAATAAAAAAAGTAAGATTATTATAAAATGTAAAAATAAATCACATTAAAATGAAATAATGTCTAAAATGTGGATAAAAGATTTGAATAGAATTAAAAAGGTTAATAGTTTATAAAAAAGTTAAAAACAAAAGGTTGGGACATTATCTGCATGTTGCTTCCTTGCAAAAAGAGATTCAATGCATTCAGATTTTTGAAGAGATGACACAGGTATGCTAATTTTTAACAAAAAATTGGTATCCAAGAAGTTATTTCTTCAAGATAAGAGTTCCTGTCTTAATTTCAACACATGGGACAGTAAATTCTTACAGAACAGCCATCTTAAGCTACAATAGTACAACAAAGATGTGTGCTCAGATCTCATATCCTCATACAGTTTTTTAAAAAACCTTGCCTTCTGCAGCCAAGTTCATCACTTTCAACATACTTTCCAGGACTAGGTTCAATGGAGGACTCAGATGCTTTGACACAAGGGCCTCCCATGTGAGTTATACAATGGGTCCACAGTGCATCCAAAATTTTGCTTTGTACAACTGCCTACGATACTCCATAAGAGCTGGACATAGACCAACCACCATCGATCCAGACTCCAATGTTCTTAGTCCAGTTTAAGTTGTTTTCATGCATAAAAGTGTCAGGGATCTCAAACAAGTCTTGAGCCTTTGTACCTGCAGTGATACTTTTATAAAAGAGAAGGTCTTGTACAATTTTGTCACCATCCATGAATCGCATGTAGCAAATCAAATGAGCATCCTTGTTATTATCCATCTCTTCATTGAGCTATAACCTGAATTCCTTCCCATTCACTTTTTCATTTAGCTGATTGTTGTGGTCTTTGGCTATGTGTTGCATTATACAACTGATAGTATCGCTGGAAAAAAGCACCTTTGTAAGCAGTCTTCCTGCTGATTCACCAACCATAATGCTCACCATATCCAATGCAGCAGGTAAAATCAGTTCTTCTAGGATGGTGTGAAGCATTTTACATTTCGTGACTCTACATGCCTCCTTGTAGGATGCTAGCAAAGCATTGCTTGGTATTGATGCTTATTTCACAAATGTACCTTTGTTTTTTCAAGTTCTTTAATTTTCTGGTAAAATAATCATAAGATTTACTAGCCACATTAAGATGATTGGTTTATAAGTAGCATTTTAATTTATGTGGAAGCATGCCCTCTGGAGCCAAATCTTTTAAGACATAATAAACATTGCAGACACTCTTTATGATTGACATCAACCAAAATCTAGATAACTATCATCATATTTCCAATATTTCTGTTTCTTCACAATTTTGCCACTGATCTTGGTTCACCATCCTTTTCTTCACTTCCAGAATCCTTATTAACATTCAAAAATCTTTCCATTTTTATGCACAAGGATTAAAAATCAACAAAATAATTAATTGAACTTCACCAGACCTCGCAGACATTTGATGACAACACCTTCCAGTTATTTCAATTACTGATAGACCTGAAGAGTTGACAGGTATTTATATACAAAATCTAAGAAAGAAGAAAGTTTGAGAAGTTACTGGCATAGTCTAAAGTACAAGTAAACAAAAATATATCTTAAACATTCCATAATGTCACTTAAAGGAATGTAGTGCTTCTAACGTTAAAACTGTGAACTATCTCAAGCTAGTAGTTCATGTGGTGTCTGACAAATGTCGATATAGCTGTGTTTTCCTCAAATATTTGAAATATCCCATAGTGCACAGTTTTGAAACCACTGAGCTAGAATGCAAAATTAGAAATTCATCTTTGTATTTTATTGAGATGTGGCTTGTGTACTGAATCATACACAGTGGTGCCACTAAAATCTCTCAATTTTTTGAAATGGTCCTTTGTATGCACTTCAATTTTTGACATAAGAATATCCAATCAATAGTTTAGAATGTCCACAGAGTAGTTTCCCAACCATTTTAATCTTTGAAAATACTACAACATTCTTTTAATTCAAGATTTCAATGAGGTAAGTGTTACCTTTAGTCTGTTTGAAGTTTCATATTTATAAAATCTACAAAAAAATCTTCGTTAGCATGCTTAATATAAATTATAGAGGAATTCTATGGTATCAATGTTGTTATTTATGATTTTTTTGGCTTATAAATTGTACATAAATAAGACCTAAAAAACTTTTTTTTTTATATATCTTCCATATGTGAAATTGTAAAAGGCTTAGCAACCAATGTCCAGCAGTAACCAAATACAAAGGTTGCGGTAAGAAGAAATAAATGTTTGCTTTACTTCTTGATTTGTTGTGCTACATGATAAGAAAAATAGCTTTAATAATTAAAATGTGACTGTATATTACAAAAAACTAGTCCACTAAAATACAGCCAAGACAAAGAAGACTAAAGGTCCATTTTATATTACTGTATACGTGACTTGAATGCATGCATGCCTCTTCACTGCAGTTTTTCTAATGTTAGCTAGGCATGAATGGAAAGTCAATATAGTAAAAAATAATGTATATATGAAATTAGAATTATGAAACTAAAGCTACTTAGACTAAAATCCTGTATCTTTGTTTTATAATATGTAGTCATTTTGGCATGGAAAAAAAGCATAATTTATATTTATTTTGTAATTCTTTATAATGGATATGAGGCTGGTCAAGTGACAGACTCCACATAGTTAGGGTAGAGAAAATAAAGTTTTGCTGGAAACAAACATTTGAAATGTATTTAGGTGCTTTTAGATTCTATGCAAATAATATTTGAGATTTTTGAGACAAAGAACAGTTTTTGAAATCATAACATAAAATAATTTTACATTCAGGCTAGTATCAAAACACTAATTTCACAAACAAATCTTCAGTAAAAATATTTCAATAAAACATCTAAGTTTTTGCATTGAAAAATTTGTAATCTTTACTACAAGTCTGCAAAATTTTGTGAAGATATGCATGCTGTATCAAACTTTATAGTGCAAGTAGATGAGTTCCTGTATATTATACCAAGCCAGTTGCAAAAGGGTTAAGTTAATACTATTTATCAAAGCAATAATTTTGGTTGGATACACCAATGAGACCATAGGAAATGTGAATTTCTAGTTAAAAGACTAATGAATATACAACTTAGAGAAATGAATGTTTCTCTGGAGTTAATATAGAAGCAAATATTTCAACCCTTTTTCTTTAATTATTCAAATTATTCAGTTAAGTGTTGATTTTAATTCCTAAACAATAATGTAGGTGGGATCAAATGCTAAAAAACTTGATGCTTGGGGCAGTAACTATTTTATTATTATGTAGTTAAAAAATTAACTACTATTTCTTGTAACTTACCAGTAAGTCTTTTGCATAAATGAACAAGTTCAACGCGTATGATCCGACTCTTAGGAAAAGTTGCAAATAAAAAGCACATTGAAATAGCGTCATCAAGATCTCGTATTGCATCAATAAATGTTGGATACCTGCAATAAAGTACAGAACATAACAAATAATATATATAAGCTGTTAGCAAATAATAATAATTACTTAACCAATTACAGTAAATACAGACTAGAAAAATAATGCACTCATTTTTACAGCAATTTAAAACATAACTTTATTAAAAAATAACTAGTGCAAATCTAGTTAAAATGTTAATGAGACAAAGTTCAATTATATTATTTATCTGTATAACACAAATCCTACTTGTGAAGAAACAAATTACATATTCTCTTTTTCCCTTCTTTATCATGTTTTCTAAATTTACCAACTTGGTGACCTCCTGGTATTAAAATGAGGTTCAACTTGCAATATTAAGGCCACAATTTTGGGTAAAAGCACAAAAGTAATTATACAATCCTGTGCACCATAACTGTTAATGTTGAATTTTAAAATGTGAGCTGATTTGAAGATTTTAAGTCTTTTTTTGCTTTTGCACACTAACACAAGATATTGTCCAGCATTACATTTTAAAACACAGATAATACCATGAATAATAAGTATAACAAAGTTTCTTATCACACATTATTATCAAATATTTTATTATATTTGTGATACAAAATTAAATTTTTCCAGGTGGCATACTTATTTTTTTTTCTTTTCCACAATGAAACCAATTCAAATAAATTTACAATAAAATGTCCAAATACTAAGTACACACTTGTGTGATCATTATCATTAAATGAAAATGTAACAACTAGTAAAACCAAAGAGAAATAATTCAATATATATTTGAAAGCTATCAAGAAGCTTTCTCCTCCCATTTAGCAAGCTGTAATTGTATACAGAATATATAAATATCAATAACAATAAATATCACCAACAGCTACATGAAAAAGGTGAAACTGAGGTTGATTTCAGAACTGTAATAATGAAACAAAAAGTAAAATTCTTTATGGTTGAAATTATTTAGTGGCAAATACATAATTAATGGCAGAAAAATGAGAACAACAAAAAACTGGGTAAAAAACAAAGAGCTGGGCGGTTAACTATTACCTGTGAGCATCAGTAATGTTAATTAGAGTCACAAATAAACTAATCAAAATTATTTTTTCCAATTACTACAACTTTTGAATATTTTAATTATCCAAGCAATTAAGACATTGCCATCAAGATTTCTAATTACAATTTTTGTTTAATTCCTTGTTTTTAACTTGATCCACAAGTATCACAATTCATAGAAATTATGAACTATTAGAAATTTGTTTTCCAGCTATTACTTTTGATTATTCCAACTATTCAATTTTTTATGAGACAAATCCATTAGTTGAATGTATTGATTAACAGGCTGATAATTAATCAGTAAGGAAATTCCTCTAATTGCCCAGTTCAAAACATAATATTCAGCTACCACAGACCTCACTTTGTAATTCAAGTTTCATAACTTTACAACATCCTACTCAAGCTTTCAGTTTATACCAGACAAGGAAGAGAAATATCACATAATAATAGCAAAAGGCTCTAAACTTTATATGAGATTAAATGTAACATGGTTTTATGTAACCACTAAAGAGTCAAACTAAATACAAAAACCTAATTTGTCAAGTATTACAAGTAAACAACTGGTAGAAAGTTACAGCAACATAAATTTTGTTAAGTGTCAATAATATGCATTCTGAATCAGGTTTATAAAATTATGAATTCTACACTTCATATACACAGCATTTGCAGAATTTGAGGGATTTTGTGCCGAATGTCTTCTGTTAGAGAACAAAATAAATTACAATAAAAAGATTGAACTGAATATTTTACTAATTTAAGAAAATGTATCAAAATGAAAACAAAACTACTCAATACCTAACCTTTCCTTAACAATGTGGTCAAGCTTATACAAGGGCTGGTTGTTTCGTAGTTTTTGTGCCGTGTCAGGATCATTTTTTGAAATAGCCTTCCTCAGTTTTCTAATGAATACCTAAATAACAAAAGAAAAATTAGGTAATTTACTACAATAATGAATATCATGCATATAAACATATTCATAAACAGAAATACAAGTTTAGGTTTGTGATACTTTCAACACAAAGAAACAGATGCAGCATCATTCATTCAAATTAATTATTAAACATTTTCAGTTAAAACATTATACAAGTTATCTTGGGAGTTTCTGCGTCTTATAAGAACAAATTGATCCGATTACAGTCCAGCTGATATTCCTAAATTATATACATGAGATATCCATTCCTATTCATTGATCACTTTGATATCATCCTTAAAAAGGTGAAAGTTTAATTTTATCACTTGTAAAAGGAAAAATCTTTCAAAACAGATCTATTTTTCAAAGTTATGTAAACATGTACTAACACATCGTTACCATCTTGCTTCCTTCACAAAAATAAGAATAATAATGATTCAACAAAGAACACGAATTATTCGTAAGAATAAACATGCAGTGCAAAATAACAACCTTCAAATTTTACAGTAGTGGGAACAAAATGTTTAAACAATTTAAGAACTATATGTTGACAAATTTAACAAATATTTACTACAGGTTTAAAACTGACAACAGTTTGGAATCCATTATTATTACTTCAAAGATTTCAAAGATGATATGAAAGCTAACTTGCCTTGAAATCTCGAAACTTTTGGATCACCGGTTCATGTGCAAGAAACTGAATGTCTTTCAAATAGTAAAAAGTCCTAGGAATAGAGCTACCTTTGTTTACAGCTTTTTTATTGTGGGGTTCAACTGGATAGATTCCCTTCAATATGCACAGCCTCCTGTGAAAGGAAATAAGAAATCCCCCAAAAGTAAATAAAACATGTCTGGCCATTTTAGAAATCTTATTTTGCGCAGTTCTAATGTGTTCCCAAAACAGTATTTTTCATAACCCAATATTTATTTTCAAGATGTTTTAATAAAAAACATTGATTAACGAGTCTTACTAAAACTTATGATAAATGTATAGTGCTGAAGATGATGAAAATGAATCTGATGATTATTTATAATAAACTGTTCATAAAATCACTACATCATTACCTGGAATTGGTATTTACTGCTAATCAAGGAATTTTATACCTTATTTAGTACTTCAAAACAAAAGTTTATACACCTGCCTATGAATGGTTGGTTAAATCTGTAATGTGAAAACTATGTCAGTAAAGTAGCAAACAACACTAATAATCTTTTGGATTCATCCTGATTTTACTGTGTGTCTAAGATCTAAGTTTTTGGCCATTAAAATTAATTTCAATTTTGTATGTTCTTTATTACTACATGAGCAACAAGTCAGACTTAGTATTCATAACTTGCTTTGATTAAAATGTTTAATTTCTTTGATTTTGACAAATACACAGAAGAGTAATCTTAGGTTATATATGGTAGTTTATAACAAAAAAAAGTGGGATAGGCTATATGCCTATGAGAAATAATGGAGCTCCACTGCACAAAGTTTAAGGAAATCCATTTGAAAATACAAACAGAATTAATACATACTGTCTACACATAGTATTTTGAAGGGGTAAAAACCAAAATTCCTTAAATATATTCTACTTTTATGGTGAATGTCAATTCAACAAAAATCTTCTTTGTTGTTATTTAATCAGTCTAACAAAAGAGAAATAACCTTGATTTTGTTTTGCAGATTAGTCAAAGGTGTTATGAAACCATATAAATGTATAACATAACTATCACACATTACTTAAAACATAAAATTAGATTGGTGTCATCAGATGTGCTAGCAATAATTATGATGGTGGTGAGGATTCATGTGATGCAACACAAGTATTACGTCGAAATTTTGAGAAAATAAAACTATCTTTAACCATAAAATATACATCTCAAGAACATGTTACAAAGGTGTCCAAAAATAAAATATGCACAAACACATACTAAAAACTATAAAAAGTAGCAAAACTAAGGTCTCCAGTGTGGAATGTGCAACTAATCAGTTTTTACTATTTCAATAGTACCTGAAATCTTTCAGAGACAACTGGAGTTTTTTCAGAGCCTGCTTTCTAGAAATGTAAGTTGTTGCTGCTCCACTTTCTCCCTGCAAAAAGAGCAACTTGGTAATAACTTAGAAGAAAAACTGGGGTTAAGTGCTTTATTACAAAATTATTAAAATATACATTATTGGTATTTTCCTTATGTGCACCTGATAGTAAAGAGCATGTTAGACCAAAAAAGATTTGTAATCACATGAAACAAATCTTAATAAAAACAACACTTTTGATAGATGAGGCTCTGTTGATAAATTAATCTAGCAGCTTCTTTCAAACACAGGCTTCTCTTAGCATTCATTACATTACACATCACTTCATAAAAATTTATCATATAGTTTGTTACATCAGTTTTTAATAATGACATTAGATGGATACACATTAATAAATTCATATTTTTGGATCACTACACCGCAATAAGGTGAGTATTAGAAGTACAAGACTTTTATAGATATTAGTTGATTATTTTCATAACATTAATCAAAATAATCACAAGTTCAATTGAAGGATTGTTTTCATTACCCATCTCATTTGAAGGTTAAAAATTTGTTAGCTCACTCATATAAAAAAAAATTTCTCAACCCAAACGAGACGTTTTTACATATATACAAGCACAAACATGATGATCACAAGTAGCCATTTGACTATGTCTTTTATTTATTATCAAAATTTATTTGTATCTCACTAGAAATATTATTTTCATCCCTTTTAACCCCTGGGAGAATAACTTATCACTTTACTGTATGAGCCTATATAATATATAACAATTTGGGAGTTGCAACAAGTCCTAATATTTGTCCGTACGAGCGTACAATCATAATGGTTGGCATCTCTGGAAAATATTGAGTTTGTTTTATTACTAGTTTGAGTACATAGTAATTTTCATGCCATGATTAAAAACCAATATTCATCTCAAAAATCTCACATAATATTTGTGTGATTCTAAAACCTCCCAAATGCATTTCAAACATTTGTTTTCAGAAAAACTATTTTTAATCTGTTATTTTCTCTATCCTAACTATGGGAAGTTTGTTAATTTGAACAACCTCATTACTAACAAAATATTTGAAAATATAAATTATACTTTTTCATTCTAGAATAACAACAAATTATAACATGAAAACACAAATGTTCAGTCTATATAGCCTAAATGCCATAGCATTTATATATATATATATAAATTTATTACTTTTATTATATTCACCTTTCATTTATTCTTGGCTCACAATACAGAAGTTACAATGTCACACATGCAGTTGTATCACTGTATTCAATAATATAAAACTGAACTTAAGTCTTTACAAATTGACCTGTCTTGGTTATGTTTTAGTGGACTAGTGTTTTGTAAACCACAATTACATTTCAATTATTATACACATACACACACATGTAGATTATTATTATTTACAAACAAGTTCTTAAATTTACTTTTTTTAAAACATAGAAAAGTAAATGAAGAAGTAAAGCAAAAAAAAATATTATATATCCTGGTCACTGTTTCTCATAACTTGCTAGGCCTTAAGAGTTTGCCAATGGAGGATGTGAAATGAAAAATAGTTTGCCAGTGTAGGTTATTTTTTTTTAAATATAAATATGCAACAATAACTAAAAAAAATCATAAATTACTCTATCAATACCACAGAATTCCATTATAATTTATCAAGTTTAGTAATTAAAATGTATTCTGGTCTAAATAAACTAAAATTTTGAACAGACTCACTTCAGGATATCATGTTTCAAAAGAAACAGACAGCATTTTAACACACAAAAATAGCTGTAAGTGCCATAAGGGACACATTCTGAGCTTTTAATTGGTTATTTACATGTCATATATATACGTAAGTGTATACAAAGAGTGTTTCAAAAACAGAAAGAAGTGAGCAGAGCCACTGTGTTTGATTCAGTATGAGTGATATGTTGGTAAACATAAAAGTTAGGTTATTTTATATTCTAGCCTGTTAATATTGGTAATTTGAGTTCCTAATTCACAGGAAACCACAGACTTTGTATTTTGACATAAGAAACATCTAACATACTGAATTCAACAAACCACGTGACATACCAAAGTCAATTATTATGTTTTTAGCACTTACTTTTATATTAAGAAATTGAATAATGTTATTTTTATTATTGTATACAGTTTGATACCAAGTTTATTGACATGAATTCACAAAATAGTAGTTTAAAAAATTTGAATTTGAGTCAATAAGCACAATGACATGATCTTTGATCAGTGACGTGTAATGATAGGTTTAAACAGAACCAAATAAAGGGAATTAGAATGCATGTAACACAGTGCATCAAACTGGCAAGTATTTCTACTCAACAGTAAAAACAAAACCGAGTTGTTCATTTTTATGGTAAAATAAACTGAGGCTATTGCAATGCAGGAAGGAACAGTCTTCATCAGCACATACAATAAGAATGTTACTGGCTTACACCAAATGGATAAAATGGGAACTATATTATGCAACTATGAAGAAGCAAACACAAAGCTCATCCTTCACACTTCCTATACAGCTAGAAATGGCTATTCATGAATAAAGATAACTGTTGATACTGATGTGGTAATCCTTGCAATTGCAAATACAAACAAAATGAAGATATGGATTTCATATGGGACATGGAAACCATTGATATATTTCAGTCCACACCAATGCTTGCCATTTGGGATAAGATAAATGCAAGGCTTTACTTTTCTTTCATGCTTTCACTAGATGTGATACATCTTGTTCTTAGTTTGTATTGAAAAGTGCATTTCAGACATGGAAAGTTTGTACAGATGTAACAACTACGTTTTTGTAATCTTTTCACTCAGCCAGAAAAATTCAGCAAAGAGGATGCACAATCAACTGAAAATTTATTATCCTTATGTACATTTGCACACATCCAAAAAACAAAGTAAACCAAGATAATTGCACACTGTTTGAAAAAGACAAAAGGATTATTGGTAATATACTCACAAATGAATTTTTATTTGTAAAACACAGACATATAGCAGCTAATCAGACTGCATATATCTGTATACAGCTAGGCAGAAGCTACTTAGTCCTGAGAAATGGGGTTGGCAATCATCAAGTGGAGGATGGTCACCATTATGGACAACACTACTAAAGACATCAATGCTGCATAAAGAATGTGGTAATCATTTATCTCAATCTATTCCACATACACTTTTAAATAATTGGTATTATATGTGAAACCTAACTGAGCCATGAAAATTTCTCAGATAAAACTATTTTGTTTATATTTTTGGGTAATTTTTATCTAATTTTGTACAAGTGATGTCCAAAAGGGAAAACAATAAATAATCATTTGAAAGTGACCAAATAAAAAATATAATGTCAATATAAAAAATTTGCATGTTAACCACACTACATTTCTTATGTGACGTAAGATGTTATATAAATTGACATAGAGGCAAAATCCAAAGTGGAGTACGCATTTATATAATTTTCTATACAAAACTCAACAAACTTAAAAAGGTTCATTTCTTTCATTTTGCTGTTAGGAAACAGTCTTCTAAAATCCTGTCATAATCCAGAAAACCATATTGCATTTCAAGACACTTAAAAAAGTCTGTTTTGTTCTTTGGGATGAAACCGTCAACTGATATATATATATATATCTAGCAACACTACTAAGTCGCTATGAACATTTGGAGATACTGAAATTTCTGAATATGAAAATGCCAAGAAATAAAGCTTTTATTATATTAAAAATTAAAAACTTTGTTAAAATTTGAATATAAATTATGCTTTTAGTTTGACGTTACGACCAATGTAAGCTGAAAGGTCATGTTAATCCAAGTTCCAACAGTGAAAAAGTCACCAGTTATTATTAAAAGAATAAAATTCTAACTGCTAGACTACATAATCTAGAATTAACATTTATGTAATTTTACTTAAAATTATAAAAGTAAAAATCCCAAAATATATTTTTCTGAGTATTGAAAAGCAATATAATCTATCACTCCTTATCTGGCAACGTATATCGTTAAACTGAAACTGTGGAGTGTATACAACTCATTTCTTCGGAGGTAAAAAGTTAAAATGCGATAAATTTCAAATGATTTGTTGGAGTATGCAATAGGCTCAGCTGCCTCTGCAGGTTCACATTTGTAGCAGGCCAAATATTGGGCTAGTAATTGATAAAACTGATGATATTGGGAATATTACACTATACGCTTTTATATTTATACAAGTTACAGTTGAGTTAGGCTTAATAATAAAAAAAATGCATCTCAAAATATCAATTACGTACTGTTTTTCAGAATAAAAAGGAGGTTTGTAATATACTTAATGTGAAATAAACAATTCTGATGCAATTCAACTCCGCGTGAAATTTTTATTTAATAGTACATAAAACTGTTCTCACCTTCTTTTTAGGTTTCCTTGCCATTTTCACTAATACTACTTTTATTAAATCTGAATTGAAATTTCACTACCCAACACAAATTGTACACACACACGTGGTATTTGATACTGAAGAACTTCACCAACGAAGAATAAATAAAACGTGAAAGATAGTTTAGATATACAACGAAAAAATAAGTAAGAAAAAAATAATTGGTTTTATTTTACAACATTTTAAACAAACAATTTTAAGAATATATATTCGAAATTCTAAACATTTTCTTCCTAGACTTTTCATGACCTCTCTATATTTTCAAGAGCCATAAAAATTACACCTGCTTTTCTTACAGTTGAACTATGCCAAGTATTATTACTATGTATACAGACACAACTATATAAAATAAAAACATTCAGAACATTTTTATCATTGAAGAGCTTCAAAAATAATTTATTTATAAGTATTTTAAAACATCTCATAATCTTTATAAAACCATAGATTGTAAAACAGTTTGTACTACAATACGGAGCAATCAATAACCACGTGCTTAGGCCTTTTCTCACCTGACGAAATAATAATCCGTGATAAAGTTTGTTTGTTTGTTTGTTTTGGAATTTCACACAAAGCTACCCGAAGGCTATCTGTGCTAGCCGTCCCTAATTTAGCAGTGTAAGACTAGAGGGAAGGCAGCTAGTCATCACCACCCACCGCCAACTCTTGGGCTACTCTTTTTCCAACGAATAGTGGAATTGACCGTCACATTATACACCCCCACGGCTGGGAGGGCGAGCATGTTTAGCGCGACGCGGGCGCGAACCCGCGACCCTCGGATTACGAGTGCACGCCTTAACGCGCTCGGCCATGCCAGGCCCCCGTGATAAAGAGAAAACCCACTTGTAGAGAAAATATATATGTAAAAACGGTTGGTATAAATTGAGAAATTTTTTTATGAGGAGGAGCGAACAACGTTTCGACCTTGTTTCGCTCTTCTACGTAAAACATATTCTCAATCCACACCAGTCGTTTTTACATATATACTTTTCTCACCTATTACTAAAGGAACAATAAAGAAAACGTCCTTTGGTCAAGGTCGCAACTCTTTAAAATACGTTTTGGTTGTTTAAATAATTGGATCAAATATCAAATTTAGAATAACAATCAGTGATGTCGAGAAA
Source organism: Carcinoscorpius rotundicauda (assembly GCA_011833715.1). NCBI lineage: Eukaryota > Metazoa > Arthropoda > Merostomata > Xiphosura > Limulidae > Carcinoscorpius > Carcinoscorpius rotundicauda. Next base: position 33,271,724 of record CM022391.1, on the reverse strand, counting down.
CCCACTTGTTGAGAATTTTATATGCAAAAACGGCTCTTTTGGGCTCAGAAAACACTTCAAATAGAAGAGCGAACAACGTTTCGACCTTCTTCGGTCATCGTCAGTGTTTTCTGAGCCCAAAAGAGCCGTTTTTGCATATAAAATTTAGAATAACATTGATATAGAACATACATCTGATTTCACCATTTTACTTCATTTCATAAATAACAATATAAATATAAACATAAGAGTTTTTTGTTTTTGTTTTTGATTTTCGCGTAAAGCTACTCGAGATGAATCTGCGCTAGTCGTTCCTAATTTAGTAGTGTAGGACTAGAGGGAAGGAAGCTAGTCATCACCACCCATCGCTAACTCTTGGGCTACTCTTTTACCAACGAATAGTGGGATTGACCCTTATATTATTATAACGCCCTCACGGCTGAAAAGGCGAGTATGTTTGGTATGGCGGGGATATGAACCCAGGACCTTCAGATTACGAGTCGTATGCCTTAACTCACCTGGCCATGCCGGGCAGTAAAACACAAAGAGAGTATGACCTAAACCTCGAGATGTACGGTAAGAGCCTTTGGCGCTCACAGAACTAAAGTTTTATTGGTTTGCTTTGAATTTCGCGCAAAGCTACACGAGAGCTATCTGCGCTAGCCGTCCTTAATTTAGCAGTATAAGACTAAAGTGAAAACAGCTAGTCATCATCACCCACCGCCAACTCTTGGACTTCTCGTTTACCAACGAACAGTCGGACTGACCGTAGCATTATAACGTCTCCACGGTTGAAAGGACGAGCATGTTTGGTGTGACGGGGATTCGAACACGCGACCCTCGGATTACGAATCGAGTGCCTTAGCCATCCAGCCATCCCAAGCCACAAATTTTTATTGATAAGTAGAGAACGATCAGTTAAAGTGTAAATACCCATACCAGCCGTTCTAAGATACATTTTTATTTCAAATGGGTCCTTGTCATCAAAAATAACTTTTGATTTGTTAAGTATTTGATTTGCATAATTCGATTAAGATCTGAGCTCTGTGGGGACCATTGCATTCTATGAATGATTCCAGCAGCTTCTTTCTCAGTTAAGGCGTGCACTCGTAATCCGAGGGTTGCGGGTTCGCGCCCGAGTCGGGCTAAACATGCTCGCCCTCCCAGCCGTGGGGGTGTATAATGTCACGGTCAATCCCACTATTCGTTTGTAAAAGAGTAGCCCAAGAGTTGGCGGTGGGTGGTGATGACTAGCTGCCTTCCCTCTAGTCTTACACTGCTAAATCAGGGACGGCTAGCACAGATAGCCCTCGAGTAGCTTTGTGCGAAATTCCAAAACAAACAAACAAACAAGCTTTCTCAGTTAAGTACTTTCTTTATAAGCACATCAGTGTTTGGGGTTATTATCGTCTTTGGAGTAAAATTCTTTACCAATAATATGTAAACCACTGGATATGCCATGACGGAGCAGTATCTGATGATATTTGCACTAGTCCATTATTCCGTCTATTTTGCACGTAACTCCTATCATTTCGGAGGGCCAAACCAGCATTACGTAAAGCTTTTATGTGAGCTCTCTGCTCTGTTGATAATTCCCTATTCTTTTTGGGTCGTGGCAACAAAACATAATATATAGTGTTAAACACTGTTTTTATCATTTTTTTGTGTGGAGTGATATCAAACTCGATTTTTTCAAGCACACACCGATGCCACATGATAGTTTCTTTCTTTTTAGTTAAGACATAATATAAGGTACCATGATATCTATTTCATGTCCTAAATTTGATCAATATGTCTAATCAAACAGAACCCTTATAACATGCCCTTGGTACAAGTATATATGAATTATAAAGAATGGTAATTTTTCTCAATCTAGCTTATTCATGTGTCAACAGGAATCAGTGAAGCATTACTATAATATTGAAATTTACGTTCTGTAATGGCATGGAAGAATTAGTCCCATGAAATGGAAAGAATAAAAAAATATTCTCTTGTTCTAACATGTTTGCATACTACTGTAGATGTTTAGTTTATTAAATACGAAGACTTATAGTTAAAATCACGACTCCATCTAAAAGTTGACATTTGTTGGTCTTTAGAGGAAGGAGTGTTGGAACAATTTTTACAGTTTATTTACTGCAAATGAATATTTGTGTATCCACTCAGATTTAAATTTCTCATTTTAATACGAGATGTACTTAAATTTAAGTTTTACTATTACTTCAGTCTGTGCCACATCGTTTTCAGAGATGCTTTAAATATGCGTCTCCTTTTAACCGTATCATAGTAATTACATCATGTGAGAAAATATATATATATATATACACATACACACTGTTGCTTTTATATTTTTCCTCCAGTCCTTTATTTCTCGTGGTAGACACAGCAAATAGCTTAATGTAAATTTTCTCTGAAACAAAACAAACAAAGCTTTCATTTCATTTTTATGTTTGTGATGAAATGTGTACTCAAAGAGAGAAACACAGGTTTAATAATTCAAATACGTATTAAACTTTAAACCTCTGTTAGCCCAAATCAATTTAGTTTTCAAACTTTACAAAATAATACTTATTTAAAAATCGAAAATACATCTTACAGAATGTTATAAACTCGAAAACCTCTTGTGTAGTTGTTATCTAGGGAAAATTTATCTGAAAACAGCTTAATTTTCATTTCTTTATAAAGTGGTAATTGACAATTTTTTTGACGTAACACTCATTTTAAATAAAATTATTAAATTCCATCAATTACCACTGCCTGTAAAATCGAAATCATAGTTAGCAAGCGAAGAATAGCTTTTACTGCTCACGTAGTCGGGATATCCGAAGATTACGAAAAACAAAAGTGGTTATGATAGAGTTTGTAATTATGTCTTATTTGAATGTTTTAGGATATCCATATAAATTAGGATAGTTTCTGATATTTTCTAAAGTCCAAACACGAAACTATAATTTGCACCCTAAACATTTCTGTAAGAGAAATGTTAAAATTCAACTTAAAACTAGTTAAAACTTAAACATTCATATTTCTAATAGTGTTAGTTGGGGTATTTATCATTGATGACTGATCATTATCTATTAAGTCAACTTAACATTACAACCCTTCTCTCTAATTCGAAGGTAAAACACCAGTTAATTTAGTACTTCCAGTTATCTATTGGTTGACTTGATTATATCTGTGTGTAAAACACGGTCTTGGAATCTGATATACCAAATACGCTCTCCCTTTCAGTCGGAGGAGGGTGTCATAATGTGACGATTAATTTCACTATTCGTTAATAAAAGAGTAGTCCAAGTGATGGTGATGGGTGGTTATGACTAGCTGCATTCCCTCTTGTCTTACACTGCTAAATTAAAAACGGCTGGCGCCGATATCTCTCGTGTAGCTTTCTCAAAATTAAAAACAAATCAAACTTATCTGATAAGTTATTTTTATGTGCTAATCGCAGCAAGTTATGGAACTTCTTTTCAGGGATGTAGCCACTTAAACAAAATAATTTAAGTGATACACATGAACGTCAAATGTTTAGTTTGAAAAATAGATTCGTTTGTTTGTTTTGGAATTTCGCACAAAGATACTCGAGGGCTATCTGTGCTAGCCGTCCCTAATTTAGCAGTGTAAGACTAGAGGGAACGCAGCTAGTCATCACCACCCATTGCCAACTCTTGGACTACTCTTTTACCAACGAATAGTGTGATTAACCCTAACATTATAACGCCCTCACGGCTGGGAGGACGAGCATGTTTGGCGCGACACGGATGCAAACCCGCGACCCTCAGATTATGAGTCGAACGTCTTAAGGCGCTTGGCCATGCCGGGCCACTTGAAAAATAGTGGATCTTTTAGATGTTTAGAATATTCGAGGTGGTCATTTACCTTGATTTTTAATGCACTTGTTTAATTAATTAAATAATTTTACTTACAGTTTTACCATTCATTAAGCTTATTCTTCCATAACTTATTCACAGCTGAAAATTTCGTTTACAACATGAAATCAGTCATAAAACATTGATATAATTCTGCCCCAGTGGCTCAGCGGTATGTCTCCGGACTTACACGCTAAAATCCGGGTTTCGATACCCGTGGTGGGCAGAGTACAGATAGCCCATTGTGTAGCTTTGTACTTAATTCAAAACAACAACAACAACTGCTAAAATTCCGGTATTCGTTTGTTATGAGTTTAACCTATTTTAACATTTTTGATCAATTTGCGATATTATACGTACGCTACTGTAATGGCTGAGGTCGCTCCTCCTCGTTTGTTTTGTTTTGAATTAAACACAAAGCTACACAATGGGCTATCTGTGCTTTGCCCACCACGGGTATCGAAAACCGGATTTTAGCGTGTAAGTCCGCAGACATACCGCTGAGCCACTGGGGGGCCGCTTCTCCTGGACACGAGGTGTTAGAAGTATAAGCAGATTTGTAAAGATATTCAAATATATATATACTAGAATCTATAAGAAACTGATTTTTTTACTTTGTAATTCAATATGACTTTTGGAAATTTTTCTTTTGCTTATTAACGTTGAAACAAAATCGCTTCTAGTTTTCTTAATATTATATTATTTCGAAACGTTTGATTTTAAGTGTAATTACTGAGTTTCTTGAAAATATTTTAAATTAATTCAATCTTTTGATCTGAACCATGATTTCATTAAACATGTTAATTATATAATGATTATTCAAGTAAATGTTACTCAAAGAAATTTTAGCTATTAGCTGTCCCGGCATGGCCAAGTGGTTAGGGCGCTAGACTCACAATCTGAGGGTCGCGGGTTTTACAAAACACCCTCGTCCTTTTCCGCGGGGGCGTTATAAAGTGACCGTCAACTTCACTATTCATTGGTGATAAGAGTAGCCTAAGAGTTGGCGGTAGGTAGTGATGACTAGCTGCCTTACTTACTTACTTACACAGAGACGACTAGTGCAAATAGCCTTCATTTTAGTTTTGCCCAAAATTTCAAAGCAAACAAACAAACAAAATATTTGCCTATTTCGTAAGGTTTAAATTATAAAAAAAATCGGATTTATTAACAAACATTATATATACAAAATAGAAAAGGCTTTAAGTATTCAAGATATATATATCTGCTGAATTTCAGAAATACAAGAATACAGTAAATAACTTTTCATGGGGTTTCTTTAGTGTTTATAGAGAAATTCCAAATCAACATCAATCATTCACGTTGTTAAACATTATACTGAAGGTACTATTGGCATTTTACGACATATACTTTGCAGAAAAAAATTGATTCATTTCAGATATTTTTAATATGTAAAAAGGAGAGCGATAAAAGACAGTTTGATTCATTAAAGAGCTGAAGAGAAACTTTTTTTTCCTCCGAAGTATCTTCACTTGCTTATTTGAATAGAAATATAGTTGATGGAGATGAAAGAAACATCTTTTTGTAATAATATTAATGAAAAGTTCGTTTTTTTCTATCTTATCCCATGTACCAGATATCTACCAACAGTTTGTTAAACAAAACACTGCTTGTAAGCTGTGGTCGTTGCCAGTTTGGGAGAAAAAAAAGGAAGAACGGCTGCAAAATGTACATAAATTAACCAAAATACCCGATTTTACATGAATTATTAGGTTAATATATTATAGCAAGTGCATAAAATTTATTATAAAAATACCGATCCAATTTTAAATCTATTTTTTTTCTAAATTAAGACATTTTCTGATAAATCAACAACGTTTTAATAAAACAAACTTCTTTATCAACGAAGACTAAATTAAGAAATCAACAAATGTGATTCCCGTTTTGTAGTTTGTACATTTGATGTTCTTCTCGCAGTTCATAGATTAACTACAATTTTAGATTATAATTTTATTGCTAAGCCATTGTTGAAACTCATTGTTATCAAAACGCACTAGCTTTTCTGTAGATTAGACGTTGTTAATCTAACTCATGCACTACAAGGAATACTACGGGGTGTGAATGCACAAGGATAAGAAAAGTAGTGTTATGCTACCCAGGTGCACACTCTAAGTGTCCACTTAATGTGGGTACAAGGTATCAGGATTTTAGATTTTTTTCTTTTGGAGCTATGACGGTCACACATACAAAGAGATAAAATTTTTTATTGTTATACATATAAAGGTGACAGTTATGTTTGAGGAAAAACATCTACTTTTGATTTCTAAATTCATACACGATTTATTTGTTGCAGAAAGTTTCAGATTAATTGGAGTGTTCTTAGCTATTGATTTAAATAAAAAATAGGCACACCCTTTCAGTTATTTTACCAGCAAAATCCACAAAGCTTTTCATTCACCAGGCATTACTTCCATTTGAAATTTTGACGATCCACTGAAATAGTAGGAAAAACACAAATACATGTAAACAATTTCAACAACTCATTATCTTAATACCCATTTTGGTTCAGTTTCTGCCAAGCCAAACGTCTCACGCCACAAAGATGTTTACTTTTTTGTAATAACGTTTCAGAAAAAGTACTTTCTTTTGGTTGTTCCACTTTAGGTTGGATTTTCTCTTTGAACAGCAGAACGTTTAAGATTTTGTTTTCCATTAGAAGTATCTTATTTAAGAACTGTTGATTTCCTAATAACAAAGAGTATTTCCCACTTCCTCAAAATATTGAACATAATCACAATAATAATGCGAAAATGTTAGGTTAAGTAAACCTTAGTAGTGTATAAGATTTAATTTAATTTTTGCAATAAACCTTTTTGTTTCATAACCATTGTCTTAATCTTTTCGAACCTTAAACCTCTACTATTTTCTTTCAGCTATTCCCACCAATTACGTTCTTTAGAAATATGCACAACATTAAACGTTTGTTTTTAAAACTTGTACTACAATCATGGACGTTTCATTTGAGCTTTTCTCTGGAAATGGTTTTGTAACACTAAAGAAAAACAAAAACAGAAAAGTAGATAAAGTGAAATTAATAGCACCCTGTGAATGTGTTAATGTTATTTGAAGAATAGGTTTTGATTATTTTTAATAAATGAAATATACCAAGTTCACAAACACTTGTTTATTTTTAGTATAGTAGAACTTAAAAGTAAAACATGGAAAGACATACATGCCACTAATGAAAATATAAAACTTGAAATTGGCTGCAGATTTATCTTAAATAACTTTTTCAATCAATCGCAAAATGTTTGAAGCCTTGGAAAAAGGGAGTTTGGTAGATATTGGTAATTATGTGACTTACGATTAAAAATTGCATGACTCTATAACTTTAAAATTTTAACATTAAGAACAATATACAAGTGATTGTAAATTATATCTCAACAGCAATGCAGTTATGCAAAATTACAAGAATATGAAAAGTGTCACGAAATTAATTAATTAGAGATATGTGGCCAACTGGCTTAAGAAAAATACATTAGGATAAGCCATTTCATTTACAATACGAACATTTTGATGTGTAGTCAGAAAGACTTCCAAAATTATTGACTACTTGACTTAGAAGTAAACAAACGTCTATGGATCCAGTGCTTAAGCCTTTAAATAATATGTTTGGAGTTAAATAACCGAGTGTCGAAAGAAGATGCAAATTTTCACGAATGTCAGGTAAAAACACACATTTCTGCTTTTAACCTATGGTTATGGATTATTATAAAAAAGAATCATGAAGAATAAGACTTTAGTAACAAAAGTCATGACGGTTGATATTTTCAACCAAATGCGTTGTCTTTTAGGAAGTTTGTTTCGTTGGAAAAGGAATTTGTTTTGTCAAAACGTCACTGAAATGACTCAGAGAAACAAAAGAAAGAATTAGAGAAAAGCTGTCTACTGTTTTATATTCCTTTTATAAAGTAGAAATAATATCAGGGTTCTAAAATCCTTTGAGATAAATGCACTTGAATAAAAATTCTCTAGGCTCATGAGTTACTTAACTAAATATTATAGTCACATTGTATTGGTTTGGAAATATATACGACTCATATTTGTCATTATAAAGAGAAACAAGTGTCCATGGTTTTCCTGATTAGAGATAAAACATAGGATAATACGTTTAAGCCTAGTGCTTGACTGTGATAAGCGAGTTTAATAAGCAAATGATAAAAACCATATTAATGGTGGAGTAGACTTCGAGGCCAGATGAACTTGAAGGGCATCTTAACATAGAACTTGAGATGTCATGGAGGGACACACCACGTAGCTCCTCCGGTGTATAACACTGGGTGTCACTGGGCATACTCACAACGCTTTTTTCACTTTCTTGCATCCACTCTCGAAACCAAATCACGTCACAAGTACAATCAAAAGGGTTATCTTTTAAAAAATGATAAAAGAAACAATAACACTGATTAGCTGTTTTACCAATAACACTTTTATTTATCTTTGTGAAATATTCTACAAATAAGTAAAAAAATGTGCTTTATAACATGTTTTATAATACATCATAACGTAAGCTGCTGTTTAACATTTTGTTTCTTTTCGAACGTCAAATACCATAGAGGGAAAATCTGTGGGTGATAACCTCATCTCACGAGACGTTCTCTATATATAACACTATGCAACAAAATTTTTACTTTTCCTTGTTCCTGGGCAGAAAGTGTTATTTCTCAATTGCTTATGTCTAAAGTAAATGAAAAAAAGACTTATTTTTCTCTTCAAACTTTGCTTTTGTAACCTAGGTAATGAAATTTTAAAATTTACCAATTTTCCAGAACATTCCAAGTAGATTCAGTGCTGAGTAGCTGATAGAGAATTTTCTCGAACTTACAATAATTTTCAAGAACTTTCTAGAATGTTCTAGAACTGACAAGAATTTTCAAAAATTTCTTAGAATGTTGTAGAACTTTCCCCCTGGCTCATTTGGTGCACCTCAAAGAGGTGTACAACAACGCCAAGAGCTTGAAATATGATGAGTATGGCTGTAAAGTTATTGGAGACTTCAAAATGATGACATTTCTGATGGGTCTCCAAGGAGGCTTTACCAAGTTTCTCTGTTATCTTTGCCTTTGGGACAGCAGGGACACCACAGCGCATTGCAACAGGAAGCACTGGTCACGGACCAAGTTCTCTGTGGGGAGGCACAATGTAAAGTGTGAGCTACTAGTGGACCTCCAGAAGGTGTTGTTCCCACCTTTGCACATGAAATTGGGTCTTATGAAACAATTTGTCACAGCTCTCAATAAGGAGTCTGTAGCCTTCAAGTACCTTCGATACTTCTTCTCTAAACTGTCTAAGGCAAAGGTCAAAGCTGGTATCTTCGTTGGTCCACAAATGAAGAAGATTCTGGAGTGTACCGAAGTCCACAAGAAGTTTAGTAAGAAGAAAGAAAAAGCTTGTGGCAACTTTGTCGCAATGGTTCGGGGCTTCATGAGCAATCACAGTCTAAAATTATGTGGAACTGGTTGAGGCTATGGTGAGAACTATGGTAAAATGGGCTGCAGGATGTTCCTGAAAGTCCATATCCTTGACGCTCATTTTGATAACTTCAAGGAGAACATCGAAATGTATTCATAGGAGCAAGGCGATTGTTTTCACTAAAATATACTGGACTTTTAACGTTGTTACCAAGAAGCGTATGACAAAAATATAATGGAAGACTACATTTGGAGGCTGATACGTGAAAGTGATTCACATTACAGTCGCAAATCTCGAAAAACTACCCACTTCTAAACATTTTTGAATAACTTTTTTATAAACACATGTAAATCTTAATTCATGTGTTGCTTTATTCAAACCTTATGCAAATGAAAATGTGCAAATTTGCCCGTTTTTACATAGAATATAAGTTAATTTCTAAATTTCATTATCTAGGCCACAAAATCAAGGTTTGAAGGGAATAATGGCTATTTTCTGTTTTTTAAAGCATAAACAATTAAGAAATATCATATACTATCCAGAAACAAGATTTGTGTTACATAGTGTAATCTGTACTACTGCGTTTATCATGCACAAATGATTGAGTATAATATAATTAATTTGAGATAACAAAGCTTCACGGAGAGAATTTAAAAATTCATTGTTGTTTTCAACCTCATTTTGAATACCAAGCTTATTTACTTTTAAATAAAATTAAACCATCTTCTGGTTGCTATTTAAGGATATAAAACTTATACAGGATATTTCAACCTTTAAAAAAAAGTCTTCCTTAACTACAGCTAATTATATAATACATTATGACATCACTCATTCGATAACATTGAAATTTCTAACATGATTAGCTGTAGTATCTATCATTGCTGGTTGATCATGATGTATTAAGCCAACTTGACATTCTGACCATTTCCTCTAGTTCTGACGGTTGAGCATCATTTAATTTATTACTTCCAGTGACTTGATCATGTGCGTGTTTGTGAAAAGTATGGCCTTGGGATCTGATAAGTTGCGTATAAGTGCTACTCAAATTAAGCTATGGAAGTTCTTTTCAGGGATGTGGCCGTAACTATAGAGTGTGGGGAATACTTTTATAGTTAAAAATGTGGACCTTTTTTTCTACACAAATAATATAAGTGACACACAAGAAAGTCAAGTGTTTATTTTGGAAAATCGAAAGACAGTGGTCATTTAACTTCTCCACTCTCCAGATAGAGTCCTGACTTTCTTCATTGTATTGATTTAATTAATTAAACAATGGGATTTGCATTTTTACAATTTATTAAGCTTATTTTTTGAAATAACTTATTCGCTTATTTGTTACTTTTCGTATACGACTAAAAATATCGTTTACAACCAGGATACCTAATTGATGAAACAATGGGTTCCAATCTTTATAAGTAACAAAGTAATAAAAGCATACTTAGTTAACAACACTCATTACGAGGCTGATTATATATAATTATCAGTTTTACCCTAAATAGGTATATAGCTCTGACTGGAAACAAGTATTAATATACAATATTATATTTGTTGTTACTTTATCTTCTACGTCTTCCCGCTGCTAACTTTAGGTGAAGAATAACATGAGTTTAAAGCAATATATTTTTGATATCAGGCTCATTAAAGTTACACTATCGAGGCCAATAAATCAATTTCAACTGGTCACTCGAATATTTGTAAGAATTACATAGCATCATGCTGTCCGAGGAAATCAGTCATAGAATATTGTTATAATTATCCTATAGGTGGTTATTATTATTTTGTTTGTGAATTTATTCTCTATTTATTTCCAATCGGATTTTGGATTTGCAGGTATGCCATTGCAAGTATTCGAACGCATATCAGCGTGTTCAAATACTGCGTTCGTGAACTCTATAAATCTTAGAAGCAAAAAAAAAAAGGATTTTACGCTTTTTAAAAGAAAACATGACATTTTACTATTTTAAAATTAGCTTAATTAATAATTAGCAATATTATGAATATTATTTTAATTATGTTTCCGCAGAGTGATATACACTTTTTTCTATTGCTTCTTTCTCCTTTTTACTCCTTCTTTCAAACATTTGTCAGTTGACTCTCGTTCTTTCGTTTCTTGGTAGATTGATTTGACACTTGATAGGATTATGCTTTGGCTCAATATGCCTAGTCAGTTATTTTATTTAGTTTTAAAAGCCTTTTTAAGGATTTTATGTGGTTAAAAGTAAAACGACCTAAAAATGTATCTCTTTGGCCTATACGATCATATTTGCAGCAATCAAAATAAAAATTGGCACAAATATCAGTTTTCATGCGTCCATCACTATTACACACAAAAGTTAGATTTGTTTATTCTAAGTCTTTTTTTAAGTCATAAGCATATTTTTTTTGGTTTTGGTCAATTACTTGGCTGTATTTTGACATATGTACATAGTATTTAGTATAATATTCCTTTTTTATTTTTACAGTTTACACACATTGACAAACAGAAATGGTGTACTTGCTCATTGATATTAATTGTATAGGAGTCAACAAGCAAGGTAAAGTAGAATTTGTTTTGACAAATATTTTGTTGTATTTCGGCCAATTTACATGGAATTTGGTACAAAGACAGAAAATGTCCTTCTTTGGTTATTTTAGAGGGTAAAAGGGTTAAATAAACCAATAATGTTAGTAATTTGGTCAGTAACTTAGCCATATTTTGAATAATTTACGTGGGATTTTGTAAAAAGATTCTCTCGGCAGATTGCAAACAGAGACACCAGCAATTTTGAGATTTTGTATTTTACCAAATTTCTCAGCAAAGAAAGCACAATGTGTGTTTCTTTTTGGAGTCTATTCGTGTGCATGTGAGCCATCTCATTTTGGATTTGGCACAAAGATTCCTTCTTGCAGGTTCAAAGCAGTGACGTAAACAGTTTTAAACGTTTTTGCTGTTAAAATTGCCCATGTTGGGACTGAATGATGGAAACAAGTTGTATTCGCTCACACATGATGACCTCTTTAGTTTTTTAAAATATTTTTTTTTAGTTTTGATTATGTGTGGATGCTCAGATGTTTTAGTGCTATAATTAATTATATGCTTAGGAAGATAATTCTAAATTGTAAGCTTATTACATGAATTATAACTAATCTAAGAATCTTAAGTTAACTTGATTGAACCTTATAGTATATTATTAGGATTATGCTTGAAAATACTGCTAATTAACAAGATTATAAACCTGATTTTATTTAATGTGTTATAATAATTAAAAGTTTTAATTCTTGTATTTGTTTATGCCTTGAATATTTTTAATGTTTTAAATATTAAATTTTATAAAGTACATATAATTGTTTGAAACTTATATATCATAAACCATGCACCTAATTTTCAAAAATCTTAACATGTAATGCATATGTAAAGAAAGAAAATTTCTTGATATATTGTCGATTTCTGTAGGACGTTAACTGTAGGATTTGAACATTAAAATCGGGAAAATTTAGTATCAAAAAGAAAAACGAAAATGTTTTCAAGAGTGTTTTATTTTTAAGGTATAATAATAAAAAAATTATGGTCGTTTGAAAATTCAAACTCCAACTATGTTTTCTAGAAAAATCCACACTTTTTCAGCCCGTTTTTTCTTTATTTTTTTGTTATTTTGCTTTTTCCTTCTTTCTTTTGCGAAAAAATTCAAATAAATGTTTTTAGATGAATATTTATATTGGCCTTTAAACAAGTACAGAATTCATATGAAAAACCTTCTTGGACTCTTTTTCTCAGCTGCTTGCCTTTCTTTCTTCTTTTTTCTCTTTGATTTGACTGATATTGATTCTTATTTAGTTCTCATCAAGGAATTTTTCAATGGGATTTGCCTCATTTATCATTTTACATCATTGCAAAACCACTACATAACATGCCTTTGGTGCAATGTTTTCATTTTCGTCAAGAATATCGTTCTTGATATTTGTAATAAAAAAAACACCAAAAAACTCACAAACAAACAAACACTGGGAAACGTATAGGAGTTGAAACTTGACAATTTTCTAATTCTCCAGTTCATCTTCGCCTTCATTTTGGAGTTCCATTCCTTTGAGGTTTCACCACATCTGGCTGCAATTGAATTAATGCAATTGATGAGAAGCAAGAGTATTCTTTGATGAACCTTTCCATCTTCATTCAAAACTATATCGCCATGACTAGTAAAAAATGTTTTAAAGAACTTGATACATTTTTGTTAGTTTTTTTCGAAAACTGCTTGTTGTTTAAGATTATGTGTATACAACACTGGCCATCACTTCTTAAACCTCTCATTGCATCAAACATTGTAAATAACTGTGTTTTAGGATATAAAATTATTACCCATGTTCATATATCTAAAAATATGGGCTATTGCACAAACAAAATGAGCATCAATCAAACTCTTGCTATTATGCGTGTCTATATGGATATAACGCACAATTTTTATTGGATTTGTTTCATTACGCGAAAGTATTTCAACAATAAGTTCGTGCATTTTATATGCTTTTGCATTAATACTTTGGATGATTACTTTTTTGATATGCGGAAAATCTTTATTCAGCTGCATAAGAAAAACTTTCAGAAATGAGAGTGCACCAAAATTATCCTGTATAGATTCCCACCAGATATGTGATCATAATATATAAGATTATAAGATCAAAGTCAGCCCTTCATCTAATACGCCATTAAACAGGTCGCCGAATCGTACTCTATCTTAAGAATCATTGTTTCCTTTACCTTTGAAATTTCCATCTGAATAAACGAATCGGATACCTCCTGTACAACTTCATTTTGTTACGAATATCGTCAAGCATATGATGATGGTCTGCAAAAAAAATGTTTCTTCAAATTGTCTATGAAAGCAAAGGAATTTGACAAGTACGAGAAGTTTTGTTTTGATAAACATCACTTACATTCAAAGCATGATTTATACAATGGGAATCTTTATTTGTTTTGGAATTTCGCACAAAGCTAGTCGTCCCTAATTTAGTAGTGTAAGACTAGAGGGAAGGCAGCTAGTCATCACCACCCACCGCCAACTCTAGGGCAACTATTTTACCAACGAATAGTGGGATTCACCATTACATTATACGCTTCCACGGCTGGGAGGCCGAGCATGTTTAGCGCGACGCGGGTGCAAACTCGCGACCCTCGGATTACGAGTCACACGCCTTACGCGCTTGGCCATGCCAGGCCTGCAATGGAAATCATATTTTGAGCTATCACCACAATAACATACTGTTTCATTTACCAAATTACATTTCACAAGCTGATGCACAACCAGAATTTTGTTTCTGTACTCTTTCTGTATACCTGGATCGATTGTATCAATGATAAAAACCAAATGATCAAAAGAATCATTCATCCAAATTCCATTTTAACAATCCACAGAAGTCAAATATTTCATATCACTGAAAGCCAAAGCATTTATAAATTTTTAAAACGTTTTCTTAAAAATTATTTCATTAAAATTTTTGCATATTATCTGTAATTCAGTCCTGGAATCATTTCCTGAGTGATTTTTGGCACAGTAATCGATGTACTTCTGATTTCAACGATGCGTTTATTATTTGAAAGTAATTGCGTATTTGACAAAGAAAGGTGGAACTTACTGCAGCTTAGATAAAAGAAGTATCATATTTCACAACTTGCCTTTTTAGTTGAACCAAATCTTGCCTAGATGTCAGCGCTGTGATGCTTCTGCATAGTTGTGTATATTTTCTTTCTTGGAAGTTTCTCATTTGGCAATGCGATTCTGTACAAGGCCTCTACTTGTTTCACTTAGTAGTAGCAACATAACAAACCCATAAGCACATTTTTGGTATTGAACCTCCACTCAATCTCTTTTGCATTCTGTAAATGTCATGACAAAGATTTAAACTGAACATAATCTTACTCAATGTTTGAAAAATTTTGCAAAGAAATAGTTTTAAATCTCCTGGGAAAACTATTTTTTTGGCAAACATTTTCAAACATTATCGACACAAAGCAATTGATGTTTTACTCATATTTCTTCATCAGGTATTTCTTGTGCAACTTCACTGCTTGGAAAATGGAAATAATATGAAGAATTTGCAAAAAGTGCTCTCTTTGCGTTACTAAATTTCTGAATTTCGTACATTTGTGGCTTGCATGAACAAGTCTTGGTTCCTCCAATCACTGAATCTAAAAGCTCAACGAAATTCCGTTGTGTTACTAATCTTTTTGTGTTTTGTACCTTGTTTTGTGTTTTATTTTCTCTTCCACGCTTTGCAATTGTGATTGCAGTCACATCTGGAGCATTTTCCGCATGTTCCATAGTTGGTTCGTTCACACTTACACATTAATGGTGCTATTTTTACGATAATTTTCGCGAAACAAACTAATTAAACATCTTGTTAGAATATTATATAATATTGGTATAATATGGGAAAATTTCAGTAAGCTCAGGAAGACCCATGATTTAACTCTGTTATGTTGTTAGAGAGTTAATACAAAGGATAGGATTGGGAAAAAATTAAAACCTTGAAGGTATGCATTACGTGTTAATTCTTATAAACTATCGAACATTCTATAAATCGTAAATATTGTAGACTCTAACTTAAGTAATGTATTTTGATGAATAATCTTTTAGCTCAAGTTGTAATATTATGAGCCAACAAACTGTGTAAAAGTAATACAAGTGTGAAAGAAACTAAATGATAAAATACGTTAAAATTAATAATTCCTATAATTTTTGGCCTTTTTTAACTTTATTATTACAATTTACATGTTAACTTCGGTTAAGTTCACATATGACTGTGTCATATAGAGTTTATTTGTAAGTAAAGCTACAGAGTATAATAGTAACTCACCGTGGATGTCCAGAATTTCAATAGTGTGCCGGATTTTTTCGAATGTAGCCTCATCAATAGTTCGAAGTTTATTAGATTGTAGATAGAGCCACCGTAGGGAACTGTTGAGATTATCCAAGGCTTGTTCATCGATCTTAGCAATCCTGTTCAAACAGATATTCAACAATCACGCAACACGTGTTAAATAATTAAAACCCAAATAAATAAAAGTGAACGAAAGAGTAAAGTTTATTTATTATTACAATTAATACATTATGATACCTGCAGCTTACTTTAACAGTAATTTGTTTTTTAATGCTAAGAAGTGATCATTTATTGGCGAGGGTAATAATTTAAAGATTAGATGCTATACTTTGACGAAACAGTTTGAATTTCGCACAAAGATGCACGAGGGCTATCACAGCCGATTGCAATTTAGCAGTGAAACACTACTTAGTCATCACAAACCAACGCCAGCTCTTGTACCAGCGCTGAAAGGGCGAGCAAGTTTTGGAGAACGGGTATTCGAACCCTTCAATCTCAGATTTGAGTCAAACGTCCTAAATACATGGCATATCGGTTCCCAAAGATGAAATAAAAGCAGGAATTGTATGGTATTCTACAAATAGAGAGTGTGGGATAATATCATCCAATCAGAGCCTATTCTTGTTTGTTTGTTTGTTTTTTTGGAATTTTGCACAAAGCTACTCGAGGGCTATTTGTGTTAGCCGTCCCTAATTTATTAGTGTAAAACTGGAGGGAAGGCAGCTAGTCATCACCACCCACCGCCAACTCTTGGGCTACTCTTTTACCAACGAATAGTAGGATTGACCCTCACATTATAACTCTCTACGGCTGGGAGGGCGAGCATGTTTGGCGCAACTCGGGCGCAAACCCGCGACCCTCAGATTACGAGTCGCGTGCCTTAACGCGCTAGGCCGTGCCAGGCCTGAGCCTATTCTTATTTACAAGTTTATTAAATGGTGTTTAAAAATATTCGTAATAAATTACTGATGTATTTTTTAAAATATATGGTACAGGTAATATTGTAATTTTATGTAATTACGTTGCTAAAATTAAGAGTTCGACTCCCTTCGGCGGACACAGCCGATGTGGCTTTGCTATAAAGAAAATATACAGATAATGTTTAAAAACATGTTTTATTTGGTAAAAGTTATTTATATTACTCCTTTAAACGTCTTCAGTCAATATTCTACATTTGTTTTAAGAATACGAGAAAACCTAAATTGCACAGATGCAAATGACATAAAAAATAAATAAAACTTCAAACGATGGAGTTGTATTCAACTTACATGTTGTTTTGGAGAAATATGTACTTCAGGTGAATTCCATAAGGGTAGAAAGCATTCCTTTCTATTCTTGATATGCTGTTGTTTCTGAGATCAAGTTCTCGCAGTGTCTTGAGATGTTTAAGAGCTTCAACAGGAAAAGATTCCAAACGATTGTGCCCAAGTTTCAACCAAGATAAAGTATCTGATCAAAAACAACAAAAAGAAAAAGACAACAGAACAAAAACTGAAATAAATAAATATTACTATCATATTTGTGGAGCAGAATTTCTTAGTTATGGAAAAAGTATAAAATGTTTTCACATTTTTCATAAGCTTGCTCCGCTCTTGCATTATAAACTATTGAACAACGTTTATGAAGATAAAAACCTATCTGACAATTGAATGCAGTTTAAAAACAACAAATAATTTAAATTTCGTGACACTTTCTTGTTGAATGGGCAGGTTGTACCCGTAACATATATTGAAAGAAAAGTGTTTGTTTTTTAATTTCGCTCCAAGCTACATGAGGGCTATCAGTGCAAGTAGTTCCTAATTTCGCAGTGTAAGACTAAAGAGAAGGCACCATTATCACCAACTACTAAAATACTCTATAACCAAACAGTAGTGCGATTGACCATTATATTATAACACCTCTACGACTGAAATGGCAAGCATATTTGGTATGACGAGGATTTGAACCCGTGACCCTCAGATTACTAGTAGAGCACCTTAATCATCTGGCCATGCCACTCCTGAAATAAAATTGAGATTAGGTTTTGTTAAGTTGGAAATTAGTACTCTAGTCCAGTGGTTCCCAACCTATGACCACAGCAGATTTCAGGTGGGCCACGGAGATATAATTCTGTATGATTTCATAGCATACTTATTTTATACAAAATCAAATCATATATGTGGGAAATTTATATTTTCTTGAAAGTAGCTGCTTTCACGGTAACTGCATGAGCTGTGGCTTATCTCCATCCCTCATGTTTAGAAAAAAAGAATCGATATTCTAAATTCATGGTTCCCAACGTATATTATTAATTCCTCCCAGTTTTGACATATATCACAATAAAGATTAACCCCCTGTTTTCAAACCAGATTTACGGCTCTGATACGCCCCTATATTATGTTTCATATACTTATATTGACTTAATATATGCCATTGGAATAAGATAATGAACTCAGAGCGAATTTAGATATTAAGTAGTAATAAATTTCCTATTTTCTTCGCAGATAACCCCATGGCTGAAAAGAAGAAACCGTGTCGACAATATTCAAGCGAGTTTTTAGGATACGGCTTTATAGCGTCTCCAAACAATATAACAAAGCCATTATGCCTCTTATGTTTTACGGAACTCTCTAATGACAGTATGCGAGCTAGTAAGCTTCAATATCATCTGGAGAGTAAGCACCCAGATAAGAAAGGCAAATCATTAGATTATTTCAAAAAACTACGTGACAATTTTCAAAAACGAAGCACTCTGACTTCATTATTTAGCAAATGTCAGGATAAAAAAGACAAAGGCTTGATTGCATCTTATAAAATTTCAAAACTAATAGCAGAAACCGGTAAACCACATACTATTGGTAAAGATTTGATTTTGCCTTCAATTTCTGTGGCAATTTCTACTGTTATGGAACAGAGTTCTCAAGAAATTATTGGTTTTATCCCTCTGAGTAACAATACGGTATCAAGACGCATCGATGAAATGGCAGATGATATTGAAAATCAACTCATTGCTGTTTTGCAAGAAAGGAATTTCGCATTACAGATTGATGAAACCCTTTTACCTAATAATCAAGCCATTCTTATGGCGTATGTTAGATGTTTGGATGATAAAAGTGAACTCATAGAGGAAATGCTCTTTGCTCGAAGTCTTGCGATAGACACTAAAGGAACAACAATTTTTAAAGAAGTATCAGACTATTTCCAAGAAAAAAATATTCCAATGGGTAACATCATAGCATGTGCAACTTATGGTGCTGCTGCTATGGTAGGTAGGTACAGGGGCTTCATGGCATATTTAAAAGAAACTGTCCCTAATGTGTTTTGCATACACTGTGTAGTTCATCGACAACATTTAGTTGCAAAACAATTGGGCGAGCGCTTGAAAAATGTTCTTGATAAGGTAATAAAGGTTGTTAACTGTATCAAGTCAAATCCACTCCAAGATCGTCTTTTTCATCAACTTTGTGATGATAATGAACAATTTAAAAAATTAATTTTACACACTGAAGTAAGATGGCTTTCTAAAGGTAATTGTCTGGGTCGTTTTGTTGAACTATGGCAAAGCATTGAATTATTTCTGAATAGCTCGGAGCTTGGAAAAGAAATCGTAGCTGCGAAATCTGATATTTTTTTACCTTTCAGATATATTTGAGAAACTAAATATGCTGAATAAGCAGCTACAGGGCAAAAATTCGAATATTATAAATTGCAAAGAAGCAATCAGTGCTTTTCTTACAAAGCTTCATTTATTCAGTACTACTATCGGGCATAACAGATTGCCACATTTTCCAAATCTTGCCACTCTTGAGGAGCTGCATGAAGATGATATTTTCATTTACATCGATCATTTGAAAAAATTGCATGATGATATGGCGATACGGTTCAAAGATATTCTAAAAATGGAAATTCCAAGTTGGGTGGTAGACCCATTTGAGACAAATGCAATTGATGTTGACATCATACTACAAGAAAGCTTAATTGAATTGCAGTGTAATGAAACTGCTAGAGCTAAATTTAAACATGGCTTTCAGAACTTGTGGACAAATAAGGAAATTGCGATTAAATTTCCATTGCTCTGGGAGAAAGTTAAAATATACATGATTGCCTTTCCAACTACTTACCTCGTAGAATCCGGATTTAGCAAAGTCGCTCAGCTATTATCAAAAAATTGAAACCGATTTGAAGTGACTGTAAGAGGAGACCTGCGTCTGTCTTTGACAAACTTGAAACTAAACACTGATAAACTTTCAAAGATGCATCAGGGACAAGGGTCTCATTGAATAAAAAATCATGTTCCTTTCATATGGTATTTTGAAATTGATTGTTTATTTTAAAGATAAAGAAATGTTTCTTCAAGTCTTATTTTTTGTCTGTGAAAGCTTTGTTGTTTTTTGCACATGCATATTGATAATAAACGGTCGTTTAATTGGAACTGAAAACTACATGTAATTTAAATACTTCGAGATGAAGCGTGCGCATCAATATGGTTGTATCTTGATTGAATAAATATCTTATGTAAAAGGGAAATACTTTTTCTATTATAATAATTTCGTGGGCCACAGCAAAAATTCTGGTTTCAAAGTGAGCCATGAGCTGAAAAAGATTGGGAATCCCTGCTCTAGTCAACAACATCATTGTAATTTGTTTCTTCTTCCGATTAACACGAAATTTTAAACAATCTTAAGTAAAACAGTAATTAGATTTAGTATAATAATAGTACATGTAAATAAGGAAGTTAAACGATCAAGAAATGTGATATTCACAGTCATCCCCTATCATATTGTTTGTTTGTTTGTTTTGAAATTTCGCACAGAACTACTCGAGAGCTATCTGTACTAGCCGTCCCTAATTTAGCAGTGTAAGACTAGAAGAAAGGAAGCTAGTCATCACCACCCACCGCCAACTCTTGGGCTACTCTTTTACTAACGAAAAGTGGGATTGACCGTAACATTATAACGCCTCCACGGTTGAAAGGGCGAGCATGTTTGGCGCGACGGAGATTCGAACCCGCGACCCTCAGATTACGAGTCGCACGCCTTAACACACTTGGCCATGCCGGGTTTTCCTATTACATCTCCTCCCCACAAAATAAACAACAACAAGTAAACTCATAGCCACATAGTAATCATTGTTGGTCAGTCTGTCGAGAACGTATAACATGTTGTTGAGCAGCTCAACATGTGTTGTATATAAAAACCCATTTAAAACGTAATAATTCTTGATTGCCTAAAAGTAAGGGAACAGCATGTTTTAAACACAATTTAAAAAATTAAGTCTTTACAGCCTTTCCTTTTTCATAATAAAAGTTAAGGAACAATAAAAGACTGATCTTTATACTTTCTGAAAGAATTAAGGGATAGTATGAAGTAAGTTCATGTGAACTTCTTCCACATTATTTTTTAAGCTAAGATTGTTTGTTTGTTTGTTTAGAATTAAGCACAAAGCTACTCAATGGGCTATCTGTGCTCTGCCCACCACGGGTATCGAAACCCGGTTTTTAGTATGTAAGTCCGCAGACATACCACTGTGCCACTGGGGGGCTTAAGCTAAGATACAATTTAATATTATACAATATAATTTAATTCAGACGGATGGTTAATTTTTTCTACCTAACTAGAAATAATTAAGAAATGATGTATTTTAAATCTTGGTAGCCGTTATTCTCTTTATCCTTAAAAGTTAAGAGGTAGATAATCTACTTCTATGTGTCCCCTTCGTATTTCTTATGTAAAATGGCAACGAGTAATGCAACCTTTTAATTTGTAAACTTTAAAAAGGTAATTTAACCTGTCTTTTCTTCATGATTTTCTTTCCAGTTTTTCCGATACTTACTTCTATATCCTCTTCGTCTTTCTCTGTAGACAAATTTTTGGTTTGGTTTGAATTTCGGGAAAAGCTACTCAAAGGCTTTCTGCGCTAGCCATCCCAAATTTAACAATGTAAAATTAGAGAAAAAGCAGCTAGTCATTACACCTACCGCCAACTCTTAAGCTAGTCTTTCACCAACGAATAGTGGGATTGGGCGTCACATTATAACGCCCTCACGGCTGAAAGAACGAGCATGTTTGGTGTGACACGGATTCGAACTCGCGACCCACCCTCCGATTACAAGACGAGTGCCTTTGCCACCTGGCTGTGTAGGGCCAAACAAGTTTAAGCTACTCTACTTTTTTTAATGCGTATTTAATAAAACGTTTCGTTTCAAGATTTACGTAAACTTAGTTACGAAATACACGTCTATAACCACCATCCTAAACTCCTCAGGGTTTTTTTTAAGTAGAAAAAATCACAGGGAAAACATAAAGTAACTTATTATAAAAGTTAAAAAAGTGAATTTCGCATTATGTGTGGTTATATTTTAGTATTACTACCCATATAAATTTTTCACATTGTTTCGTTATGTAAAAATAGAGTTGATGTTCAAAATGACAGAAAAGTTGATTAATGGCAAATATTACTCATTGGTTTGAATTAGCGACAATAATTTATCTCTTTCTAAAATTTACTGTTAAGGTAGCTTTTTATCTATTTTTGTCATACGGACTTGAATTGCACGTAAGTCAAAATCGAAGTTATAGAAGAAGGATTTTTTTTTCTCTTGTTTTCATTTTTTCGAAAGCCAGATGTTCTTGAAAATCTAGATGCTAAATCGTATCCTGCCAATGAAATAACATTGTGGTAAATACATCTAATTACTTCAGAATTCTCATAAGTAATTCTAGTGTTGTTCAGATGAAGAAATATGCTATGGAGTCAAACTTTAAAAAGAGTGCATAATTGACACAAGAAATGCGTAAAAGTAACGTGCATTTCTAATCTTCAGATAAGTTTAATGTATTTCTTCTGCAAAACTGTTAATGTTTCAAATTACAACTTTTTTACCAGATGTGATATTAATGTTGCAACCACATTCCAATCAATCGTCAAAGTAAATTTTTAAAAGAGGGTATTTTGTAATTGAATAAGTTATCCTATATTGACTTGTTTATTTTGTGTTAATATTTAAATTTTAATTCCTTAATCAAGAAGTTACTTACTTTATCTTTAGTATGTATTGAACTGTAAAAGTATTACACTATGTAACACAAATTTTGTTTCTGGATAGTGTGTGAAATTTCTTATTATTTCCTTAGAACTTTGCTTTTGTGACCTGGATAATGAAATTTAGAAATTAACCTATCTTCTATGTAAAAGCGGGCAAATTTGCACATTTTTATTAACATAAGATCTGAATTAAACAACAAATGAATCAAGATTTATGTGTATTTACACTAAAGTTTTAAAAAAACGAACAAAAATGTTTAGAAGTGAGTAGTTTATCTAGATTTGCGACTGTAATGTAAATCACTTTCACATATCAACCTCAAAATATAGTTTCCTCTCACGTTTTTGTTATACGCTCTCAGTTCACAAAAGCAAAGTTTTAAGAAAAAAATGGGTATTTTCCATTTACTTTAGGCATAAACAATTGGAAAATAACACTTTCTGCCCTGGAACAAAAAAAAAGTATTTTTTTAAAAACAGTGTTTTCAGTTTGAGCTCACCTTCAACTCCATGAAATGCTTCAGGATGAATTTTTTTTAATCGGTTTCGTTCAAGATTTATTGAGCTCAATGCTAAAAGATGAGCAAACGCTTTCTGAGGAAGTTCATTTATGTAGTTTCCAGCTATAACAATAGAGTCTAGATGTCCTCCGATTTCTTTGAATTGGTCAGGTATAATAGTATCGATCATGTTTTCGGAAAGTTTTAAGTTCTTGAGGCCTGGCAATTGTTTTAGTGGCTCAATGGGGATAGCAGTAAGCTGATTTCTTCCGAGGTTTAGCTGTTTGAGGTTGTTTCCCATGCTAGAAAATGCCAGACTATCGATATGTTTGATTTTGTTGCCAAACAAAGACATTCTTTCAAGGGAGCGCAGTCCTCGAAACGCTTCTGAGTGAAGCATTTTTATATTATTGTAATTCAAGGTCAAGTGCACAAGGGTATCAAGGGCCTCGAGAGCTTCAGAGGGTACACGTTGAAAGGAGTTGTGGGAAAGATCTATCGTTTCTATACTTCCAACTAGTGACGAAAATGCATCTTCATCAACTGTGGAGGTATTCCCATAGTGAGAATAAAAATTGTGCACTTTTAACCCTTCTAGTAAGAAAGATGGGATGTTGGAAAGACTGTTATTTTTCAGTATTAGATAAAACAGATTCTGATGGAAATTTTCTAAAGCTTCCCTGAGTTGAGCACTACTAACCCCTTCACACGTCACTTCCACTCCTTGAGATTTCTGGATACAAACACATGGACTAATTTTGCTTCTGTCAGGGCATTTGTGAGGCTCTCCAATAGCCCACATTGCTGTGAACACAAGAGAAATATTCAAACTTAAAAATTTGAATCTGGAAATTAATCTGATGCTCCTGGACATGTTGCTTCTTTTCTTTAAGCACCAAAAGATTAGCTCTAAGTGAAGAGAGAAAAAAGTCGCAACGGAAAAAAATTAGGGGCTAAATATTTATTACTTTAACAAACCAAAATAAAGAAGTTAATACTGTATTTTTTACTTGAAATTATAAATATTCACACTTATGATATTTTTCACACTGAATTTTACAACAAAACATGGCTGAATATTCAATGGATAGAATTAGTGTATTTTAAATAATTATTTTTGGTCTGCTCTTGTCTGACCAAAAGGTTTGGTTCTAATTTTTATTATTCACTCCTTCTCCGAAGGATAAAATGAATTTGTGCAGGCAACGATTTGTTTGGTTTGTTTGCAATTAGGCACAAAGCTGCTATTTGTGTTCTGCCGACCACGGGTATCAAAACCCGGTTTCCAGCGGTGCAAGTCCGAAGACATGTCGTTGTGACACGGAAGGGAGACGCATAACGCATACAAGGAACCTCGGACGCACAGATTGGGTATGCTAACCGTTATACCACGCTCCTACATCTACTTCTATCCCCATCAAAATGGAAGGAGAAATGTAGAATGTAAGATATTTAAATACTTGAATTCACAGAACAACATTCATTTATGGATTAGACACTTGTTAACATAAACATGGGTGGGGAACATAATAGATTTATTTAATACCCAGATAAGTATTTTATTAGGTACTTTTCTTGAAATTTTTATTAATTTACATTTTATGGAAACTTGCATTGATAAAGCCATATTTTTCTTTGTGATTAACCTTGCTTGTTTGTTTTGAATTTCGATCAAAGCTACTCGAGGGCTATTTGTACTAACCATCCCTAATTTAGCAGTGTAAGACTAGAGGGAAGGCAGCTAGTCATCACCACCAACCGCCAACTCTTGGGCTACTCTTTTACCAACGAATAGTGGGATTGATCATCACATTATAACGCCTCCACGGTTGAAAGGGCGAGCATGTTTGGGGCGACGGGATTAGAGCCCGCGACCTTCGGATTACGAGTTGAGTGCCTTAACCACCTGGGGCCTTGATTAAATTATCCTAAATTAATTTCTTTATTTTATGTTGTTTTATATTTTACTAGTTGTTTCAATGCCATTATTTTGCTGTAAGCTACTTTTAAACTCGAATAACTTTAAATGAAGCGTGAGCTTATTTATATACATATTACTACACTAAAATAGAAAAAAAAATTATATTAGGAATGATGGCAAAATGAAACGATATTAATTGTAAATATTGTACCTTTTGTCTGCCTAAATATGCAAATATTTATCAATATAACTTAGTTTCAGATGTTAACTTTTATTCATCGCAGAATTATTCTTGCTTCGTTGTGCATAATATCTATTTGTACTTTTGAGATTAAGAAAATTACCTTTTACAGCATTGAACAACAAAAAATGTTATTTAGAATTAAGCGCAAAGCTACACAATTGGCTATCTGTGCTCTGCCCACTAGAGGTATCAAAACCCTGTATCAAGAGGTTTGAGTCCGCAGACATATCCCGGCGCTACTGGGTGGGAAGGCACAAAAAGTAAATAAAAATTAATTCTACATTCTTATTAAATGATTTTTTTTCTTGCAACGTTATGTCCTCAGGCTTACTTCGGGTAAAGTACAAAATACAACTGAGTATGGTGAAAAATGAGTTGGTTTGAATTTTGGGCAAAGTTACACGAGGGATGTCTGCGCTAGTCTTCCCTAATTTAGCAGGAAAAGGATAGAGGAAAGATAATTAATCATTACTACTCAGAGCAGCTCTTGGGCTAAGTTTGTACCAACAATTAATGGTATTGACTGTCATATTATAACGTTCTCAGAGCTGAAAGGGCAAGCATGTTTCGTGGGACTGAGGGCCGTGCCAGTGACCCTCAGATTACGAGTTGAATGCTCTGACCAAAGTTAATCAAATTAGTTCATTCTTTTTCTGAAGTAAGCGTAAAGCCAAAATGTTGCAAAAATTATTTCAGTAACGCTGTAGTGAACATTTTCATGGAACTGATACAATGTTTACGTTTTTTTGTTTAAAATTTTCAGCCAAAGTTACTCATGGGATAACTGCACAAAGTCAGAGGCGAATCCAGAGTTGATCAAAAAGGGATAACGACAAGACGCGAAAGGACCTGCGAGTTAGCGCTTTTTTAGGGGGAGGAGGAGGAGTGAGGGTTATTTTGGCTTCACTAGCCCCCCCTTCCCTTTGATCAGCATACGATTGCATACGGATCAAGGAACTGTATTACAAAAGGAATAAAAACCAAAGATGGGCATGATGAGTCTGCAAATACATAAAATGGATATTTACATGTAAAACTTTTTATTGTCGCCAAATTGGCGAGGCAGTCGTCTTCATTCTTGAAGTGATTAAAATTAAAACAGCTGGTCGACAGCAACTGTAAAGCTATTTTTGTCTCGCCTTGAAGTTGGTAGCTTCAATCTCAAAACGCTTGAGAGAAAATAAAGGTCAACATTCTGACTTAGCTCAAACAGTTGGTGCTGTCTCACAAAAATAGCAAAATAAAAATAACATTTTTCTAACACGCACTATATTGTTTTATTCAGGTTTTGTGAAAGTAAATTTACATTCATGCTTGGAGCCTGACATGACCTGGTAATTAAGGTGCTCGACTTGCAAGTTGAGGATCACGGGTTCGAATCCGCGTTATCGAATGCACTCTTTCAAACGTGAGGGGATTGTAATGTCACTATTCGTTGATAAAAAATTAGCCCAAGTATTAATAGTAGGTGATGTTGACCAGCTGTTTTCCTTCTAATCTGCAACTGTTTAATAGAGACGTCCTGCGCAAGTAGAACTCGAACAAGCCTGTCAGACATTCAGTTGAGAGTCTAATTCATCTCGAAATCATCACTAACTTATACTGTAATGTGACACAATGTTGATTAAAAAGTTAAGCTTATTAAATTTGAGTTAAAGCAGAATTTTTTGTTTTATTTCTCTTGCTCAATCCTCTTTGGATGGATTTTACTTATTGTAAAATTATTGTGCTACCATCCCGAGACACTTATACTGTGATCACTGTTGTTTAAACCTGTAAATGAAAAGAGCCCATGCAGAAAAGTAATAAGCAGACCATTGCATTGCTAATATTATATATATCATCAAGTATATTACATGAAAGTGGAAAGTTTATTACCTTTAAAGATGAAATCATGTGAGAAAAATATGGGAAAGCTGAAAGCAGCAGCTCTATCTGATAATACTTCATCTGAGCAGAGCTATGACAAACGAGGTCTTGGAATAAAACAACCAGAGAAATAGGAAGTAGATAGCTTTATTAATTAATGGTCTTTGTAATCTGGCATGCTTTTAATAATTAACATACATTTACCGCAAAAGAAGGACATGTAACTGGCACAAGTAAATAGATGTAGATTGAATTCACTGCTTCATATCGCTAGCATTAGGACTAGAATATCCCATCACATTTAAGAGTTTGTTTGTTTATAATTAAGCACAAAGCTACAAAACGGGCTATCTGTATTCTGCTTATCATAGGTATTGAAACCTGGCTTCTGGCGATGTTAGTTCACATACACAAACTTAAAGAAGGACAAAATGAGAACTCGTTGCTCTGGTCGCTAGGTGCTGACGTTGAAAGTGCACAGTTCAGTGCTAACTACTGAGTTTGGCGTTGCTTCTCTTAAAGGCGAATAAGAGAAGAATACGGATTGCTTGAAAAATCATTTGAAAGCAAATTTTATGCTTTTGACAGTCAAATTTTGCAAACGAGTTCACATTGAACTTTCGTCTCTGCACTTATTCCACACAGAATACTTTACCATGTTATTTCAAATTCTGTGACAAAGATTCAGAGTAGGAAAAAAAGAAAAGAAAATTCAGTTTTTTTTTAAACCTTTAGATGGTACTAGAATTTAAGACAGATAAAGATCTACTCTGGAAGCGAATAATATTTAGAAGACAAGCAATAAACACGAATATTTTGTGCATAACGAACAAACTATGTGAGCATAAAAAATAATATATTTGTTTCTTCTTTTTGTGTTTTATTTTTAAATTTTGGCCACACCGCTATAGTATATACAGTATATACCATTGTACAGAATTGTGAAGACTATTTTAGTATTAACATTTAATGAACCTTCAGATTTACAGTCTAAGGAGGCCACGATCGGTTTTGATAGGATGGGAAAGAAGTTCCCCTCCTATAAGTCCAAACGCATTAAAACGAATCACAAGTAATCTCCCCCCTTATGAGTCTGATTGGTTATCAATTTGATTTTGCTACTGTCAGTTTAGTATGTATGTTAACCCATTAATTTCTATGATTTACTAATTCAGTTTTATCTTTATTGTTGCCATTTCGACAAATAAATCAATCTTTCATAAGACTAAAAAGTTATCAAATCGACGCTTCTCCTGCTAATCGACATGATATAAATGATTTCCTCTCCTGGTAGCTTAATAAGTTGTTATATACATTTTGTTCTGGCTTTGACATGGTGTATCCTGTAGACCGGTACTAAAATTAACTGTTACATAAATGTTTCTATGTAGTAATATCACACGGGTAGGATCTGTAGATGTGATGTTAAAATACACTTTTACACAGAAAACAGTGTGTCTTGGTAAAGAAAACCATGCGTTAGATTCTCTAGACACAATGTTAAAATATACTGTTAGGTAAAAACCGCCTTTGAATAAGAAGAGTACAACATCTCTTAGAGATACAATGTTTAAATTGATTATTATGTAAAAGACTTAAGCTCATAAAGAAGTCATACGTCAAGTACATACAACAATAGAATTAAACTGATTATTAAATATACGATGGTACTGCATATGAAATTTATTTATTTCAAACCAGTAATAAAATTGTCAACATGTACTTTATGTTATAGTTGGCCTTGCAATGATACTGTCATTACACATTTAATTATGTTATAATAGGCCTTGTTTTAGTGAACAATTTAACAGGATCCTGCTAATTATTGGTAATATCAAATAATAAATTAGTAATTCACAAACTTCAAACTTTTAAAGGTGAAAAACTAAGAACATTTCAGTCTAGTGAACTAAGCAATAATTTTGTTGTTTTCTTTCGTTTTCTTAGTTTTTAACGATGTTAGTTTTGTACTACTATTTTGATTAGACTCTTTTGACTTATAAAGTCAGGTCATGAAAGAGAAAAAATCGAAGAAACTTATAAGGAACTTCAGTTCTCCATAGCTTGCAGACACTTCTCTCTATAGAACTCACATAGTGCGTATATAAAATATCCTTAATTCGCTTCTAATCTTAATAAAAATAATATTAGAATATATTTCTTAAACAAATCAATTCCAGCTTTACAGGGTAACAAACGTATTTTATTGTGTTAACTACAAAACAGAACTTACCTTGAATCTAACGAAAGCATCCGGTACTACGTGAGCACTATTTGAATGCTTCTTTGTTCTTTATGTATATGGCTGTGGTCAGGGATAACAAGACCCAGTTCCTTTTGTAGTTTTGTCAGATTAAAGTAGATGGTGTGAGTAATCTTCAGACAGTATGAGTCTTTGCATGCTAAGATTATTACAATTTAAGATATTAATCTCTAGCTTGTTTCTTTATCTTCACAGTTTTCTTCATGGAGAGGGAGAGAAAGTACAATTTGGTGACAAACGATGCTTGGTGGGATAATATAGCGAACACTATGTAATTGACGCCCAGCCCTAGCTTTTAGTGATGCGCAAAGGGTGGCAGCGAACTGATGAGTCATTTGTCATTGGCTGAGCTCTAGCAGCTCGCAGTCTGAACCAATATGAATCGTTATGGCATCTCGGCTATCTCTTCCCGTGCATTGAGTAGAACGACATTAAACAACCAATAAATTCAACAAAACTTTCATATAAATTATGAAATTAATGTCGTGTTTCTCTGCTAAAAGTTATACGCTCTATTATAATACATCAGTGAAGTGAAAAAAGAAGTCAGTATGAACCATGAAGAGCTTGAGGGATAAAGTGTGTGTGTTTTCTTATAGCAAAGCCACATCGGGCTATCTGCTGAGCCCACCGAGAGGAATCGAATCCCTGATTTTAGCATTGTAAATCCGTAAACTTACCGCTGTGCTAGCGAGAGGGTGAGGAATAAGAAAATAATATTGTCCTAATTTGAAATTTATATTTACCCATGTTTATGAGGTTTATGTAAACTAACTACAAATGATTTTTTTTAGCGTAAAGCAGCACGACAAGCTGCGTCCACTTCGGGGAATCAAATCCCAGATTTGTAAATCTTTAAACTTGCCGTTGACTCACTGTGAAGTAAAAAGAAAGGTATATACTTACTATGCAATTTTACCTTGGTCCTGCAGTTTTATCAACGTAAATACAACACCCTCGGCCCGGCATGGCTTGACGTGTTAAGGAGTGCGACTCGTAATCTAAAGGTCGCGAGTTCACATCCCCATCGCGCCAAACATGCTCGCCCTACCAGCTGTGGGGGCGTTATAATATGACGGTCAATCCCACTATTCGTTGGTAAAAGAGTAGCCCAAGAGTTGGCGGTGGGTGGTGATGACTAGCTGCCTTCCCTCTAGTCTTACACTGCTAAATTAGGGACGGCTATCGCAGATAGCCCTCGTGTAGCTTTGCGCGAAATTCAAAACAAACAAAATACAAAGCTCTATTTAAAAGAATATACACAAAATAATAAAAAATATATCCCCATCTGTTTAAATATTGGAAACAAAAAGCTATAGAATAATCAAATATTTCAATTATCGTTATCTTTTAAAATAAAAATAAAGTTACAAGGAATTTAGAATACTTAACGATATCGCTCTGTAGACACAAAATCATAAAAACATCTGTTTAAAATTAGCACAACATTAATGTTGTTTGACACATGAAAACACATAATACACCCTTGTGCAAATTAATTGAAACCACTGGTCATTTTACAACATTTTCAACATGACGGCCGGTGTAGGCTCGCTGGACCCGCTAATTTTCTTTAATAATCGTCTTTTCACACAGTAGGATAGATCCATTTTTGGAATATATGACGAAATTTTGAGAAATATTATGTCATTCAAAATTGCGTTAAAAGGGGAAGGAGACCAGTCAAAAAACAACTTTTTACCAACTCAGTAAAGAAAAAATAGAGAACCAATGGGGTATGAAATACAAGAACTGGACGCAAGAACAATGGAAGAAGGTGTTATTAAGTGACGAGACTCATTTCTTCGTACAGGGTCAAAGAAGTCTGCGTGTTTGCAGATCTTCTGGTGAGAAACATCGAGAATCTCACATCAATCAGTTTGTAAAACATCCCGTGAAGAATATTTTTGGGGCTTTTTAAGCTACTATGGCGTCGGAGGCTTTCATATCATGAAAGGCATGATGCAATGACCACAGTACATGGACTTTTTGCAGAAAAGAGGCGTTCCAGAATTGAAAAGGAGATTTCCAGATGGATCTGGCATTTTTCAGAAAGATCTGGCTTTGTGCCACACATTGAAACTTGTCAAGAATTTTATGACTACAACGCGAATAAAGGTGCTGGACTGGCTTGGAAACTTCGGACTTAAATCCTATTGAAAATCTTTGGGCGATTTGTAAAGAAAGACTTCGAGGAAAAGACTGTACTACGAAAGATAAGCTGATTGAGGCCATAATTGTGATGTGGTACCGCGATCCAAAAATTAGTAAAGATTGCAATCAACTTGTGGACTCGATGCCAAAACGGATTAATGATCTTCTGAAAAATAAAGGCGGTCATATCATATATTAATTTGTGAGTAATTTTTGGATTTTCAGAAATAAAACGTATAAAATTGAAAAAGTCGTAATTTTTCGTCTTTTCTCAATTAATTTGCACAAGGGTGTATAATATCTTGTTTTAGCATTCTTGGTTTTTCGGTTTGTTTGAAGTAAAACATCCCTTTGTGGTAGCCCCCGCTAGTACAGCAGTAAGTCTACTTATTTACAATGCTAAAATCAGGGGTTGGATTCCCCTCGGTAGACTCAGCAGATCGCCTTATGTAGCTTTGCTATGAGAAAAACGCCCACACACCCTTTGTGGTAATCATGTTTCAATGATGTAATTCGATCACTTTAGTCCCAAAAATTATTTTGTTTTTGATATAGTTCAGGAAAACCATAATGATTTCGGTCAGGCGAAATTCAAATGTTCAATAGTGCTATGTTTCAAAAAATCGCTACTTTTATTACAAGTCTATACCTAGCATTCAACGTTTGGCCCACAGTGCTAGATTTTTCTATCACACGGTACGATAACCACCACATATTTTACGAATCTGAGCAAAGCTATATTTCATATAATGCAATAACGGAATGGTCTAATTAGTACAGTAGCACCAACGTGTTCATTTGAAAGACTTGCACAGTTTTACTTTTAGTAAGGATTAAGCTATATTTTGCTAAAGTAAGGGAGTAATTTTGGATGACGTATTAGAGAAACCACGATGTGAGTAGATTAAACTGGCATTGCTCGTAACGTGGCAGTTCAGGCCAAAGACTATGACGAAATGATAGGTGATTTAGATCAATAAAGCGAGCTCTGCCAGGGTTTCTTATTTCATCAGGATGTGACCATACTTGTGACATATCCTGGCTGTTACATGCCTCATAAATGGATCAACGGAGAAACGCTATTTAAGTCATGCGTGAATGGGATTCATCCTGATGTTTTACCAACAATTACTGCGACAAAGTACGCGCACTGTTAAAAAAAATCGTGGAACGTTTCCTACAATGTACACTTTGCTCTCTGAAGCTATATAACCCCCAGTGGACCAGTCGTATGTCTGCTGACTTACAACGCTAGACACAGGGTTTCGATACACGTGATGGACAGAGCACAGCTATCCCATTGTGTAGCCATATATTCTTGTAACTCTTTCCTTTTTATTTAAACTCAATCAGTCACTTACAATAAAGTAATTGAAATGTCTCATGAATATAAGAAATTTAAATCACACTCAAAAATGTTAACGTGCAGCTGCTACGTGTTGTAGAGAATATTTTATTTCTTTAGAACAAAGTAATAAAGAGATGCACGGTTGGAATTTAAGCATGCGTACTACATCTTATATTGGTGAAGTACCAGACTGTAAATAAGTGACCCAAGTGTATAATTTCAAACAACGATGTACACTCTAAACGTTAGTTTATCTCGACTCGAGCGATGCTCACTGTCGTACCTACTGATGTATGTCCACAGTTGTTTTTATCATTTGTGCTATTTAAAGTGTGTTCACGTTCTGTCTGTCAAGTACATTGTCTAGAGGTATAATTCACTGTTATTTATACCAGTACGTTTCTATCAACTACGCTTTTTGAGGTATGTTCACTGTTGTACATATCAAGTACACTGTCTTGATACGTCTCGAAGTACATTTATTGTTCTATCTACCTGTCAAGTATTACTGCCTCAGGATATGATCACTGCCGTACCTACCAAGTATGGAGTCCAATTATGTTTATTGTTATACGTCTCAGATGTACTATCACGATCTATGGTCGCTGTTGTACCTGTCAAACAGAGTGTCTCGAGGTGTGATCATTGCTGTGTTTATGAAGTGTACTATCTCAGGATGTTTTTTTTTCTACTTATAAAGGTCGAGGTTTGTTCACCATCATATCTACCAGTTATGTTTTTTTTCCTAGATATGGTCGTTGTTTTATCTATTCGCCAATGGTACAGCGATACATTTGTGGACAAACAACGTTAGAAACTGGATTTCTGTGGCTCTGTACTTAATTTTAAACACACACAAACACTCCTTGTATCTACAAATAGTAAGTTTCTCAGGGAGTGACCACTTTTGTAGACATCAAGTTAAAGCAGCCTCTCATAATATCCAAAGCACGTTAGTAATGGGAAAAATCACCCAATGATCCGAGGCCTCTTTCTAAAATCTCTTGAGCTATCGCGTTTCTTTCCACATTTTCCCAGCGCGGGACACTTTTAATTTGCCCCCCAGTGGCTCAGCGGTATGTCTGCGGACTTACACGCTAAAATCCGGGTTTCGATACCCGTGGTGAGCAGAGCACAGATAGCCCCTGGTGTAGCTTTGTGCTTAATTCAAGACAACAACAACAACGTTTCTTTCCAAGTAAAGAATTTTCGCTTTCTGTTGTTGGATGTTAATATCACTGTTTGAAGTAAACTAACAAAGCAGTAAGAACAATCGCTTTCAGTACGCCCAGTGTGTGTGATGTTGAAAATCAGTATGTGATAAATGAAGTCTTCTCGTGAGAAAGGACCCACGTTTTCCGTTTAACAACATTTAAAATCGTCCTAACCAAAATCTTTATATGTGGTAATTCTAATTAGTCAAGAGACATACGATTATACTGAGATAAAGCAAAGTGATTGCTGTATAATATTTCTCCTCTTTAGCTTGGTATTTAAATTATTAGGGGAACCAGAAATATAATAATAACTGTTTGGAACAAACGTATTCTAACATAACAGTGGAAAGAGCATTTGCCACGAATGACAAAAAACTCGGCACGCCCCGCTGCAGCTGTAATATCCAGACAACCTTTTCTTGGAAAAGGTCGAATCGTAACCTAACTGTTTGCGATGTTTCCATTATCAGTTGAACTTCAATACTTTCAAATCTAACTCTGAATTGTCTTACAGTGCATTAAACTTACGAGAAGTCTATGATGAACTGCCCAACAAACTACAAGGTTTCGAATCGTTGGCTCGAAGGAGATTCCTTAAATACGAATCGTTAAAATGTCTACCTTAATATACGATGGGAAGTTATGTACTATTCTTGGTTCCAACAATTCCCGGGAATAGTTCCTAGTAGTAAGAACTAGAACTAAGGGAAACGCCCACACACAGATAGCTTGCTGCAGTTATATGTTATTAGCTTTGATGTTAAATGTATTTTTTGGCATGTTCTATTTGTGTAATAAGTGACTGGTTATAGTAATTTTATTTTATGACTATTTTGATTTGATTAATTCTGTATTATCAATTGTAATTCAGTTTTATTTTATATTTGTAGTTTGTATTTAAGGTAAATATACTGGAGCTAAGTTTGAAAAGTTATGAGAGAAACCATAAAACCAGTTCAAAACCAGTCACAACATCCACATTAAGAGAATAACTCTTACTCTTATAACTTCCACATAGTTTAAAGTGCATGAAATATTATTGGTGTTGCACAGATTTTAACTCGCTTCACTCGCTCCAAAATCCATACTCATGGAGAACCCAACACACATCTTATTTTACTGATAATTGTTAAATTTTAAAATGAAAATCAAAACACATTAAAATAAAGATACTCGAAATAAATTAAAATAAACAAAATCGAAATAAAAGTAAGTACATTCAAAATAATACATCAGACTCATAACTGACAACATATAAAATATAATCAACAAAATCACGACATAAAATCCAACATTCAAAATAATACATCAGACTCATAACTGACAACATATAAAATATAATCAACAAAATCACGACATAAAATCCAAATTAACCAAATACAAAGTAAATTATGATTCTTTTTTTTTAAACTATTACACTGTGTAACAAAATTTTTATTTTTATTGTTCCTAAGCAGAAAGTGTTAATTCCCAATTGCTTATGCCTAAAGTAAATGGAAAAGACCCATTTTTCTCTTCAAACTTTGCTTTTGTGACCTGGGAGCGTAAAACAAAAACGTGATAGGAAAATATATTTGGGGACTGATAAGCGAAAGTGATTTACATTACAATCGCAAATCTGGAAAAACTGCTCACTTCTAAACATTTCTGTTCGATTTTGTAATTCTTGATTCATATGTTGTTTTATTCAGACCTTATGTAAATGAAAATGTGCATATTTGTCAGGTCACGTTTTAAGGATGGTCGACAGTCCATTGAAGATGATGAGCGTCCTGGACGTCCTTCCACGTCAACTGACGACCCACACGTCGACAAAATCAACAACCTGGTGCGGGCAAATCGACGTCTGACTGTCAGGGAGCTTGCTGAAAAGTGTGGGATATCAGTTGGATCTTGTTATGAGATTTTGACCAAAAAATTGAAGATGCACCGCGTTGCTGCAAAATTTGTGCCTCAGAACTCGTGAGTTTTTGGCCAAACACTCGATCACTGTTCTTCCCCACCCCACCCTACTCACCTGACCTTGCTCCTTGCGATTTTTTCTTGTTCCCCAAACTCAAAAGACCCTTGAAATGAAGAAGATTTGAGACGATTCCCGAGATTAAGGCAAATGCGACGAAGAAGCTGGAGGACATTACAAAAGAAGCGTACCAAGACTTTTTCAACAAGTGGAAACATCGTTGGATAAGTGTGTGCGTTTGGGAGGAGAGTACTTTGAAGGGATCTCAGACCTGTAACTTCTAAATGAAGTATATTTTGTTTTATGACGTCAGTCCGCGTATTTTGAACAGCCCTCGTAGTGTCAGTTTTGTTAAGTATGAATGGGCCAACGTTTTTTACAAATCGATGTCTTTGACTTGTTGGCGATATTTTTAACAATAAACGGACAGCATACAGGTCGCTTGTTTTAAAATGATATATTAAAAACAAATAAACGTATTTAGAAAAAAACTGCTACATTATTTGTTATCACTGTTGTATCCAGAGCTTTCAATAATTGTATCTTTATCGTCAAGTCCACACATACGGGGCTTATTTACTTTATATTAGAACACCATTTGATACGACAAATTATTCTCCTCTGCACTGTTAGCACAATACAAGGCTGTGATACACATTTTAAAATCACCAATATAATTGTTGGTTACCATATCATCATTTTCGTAGTCATTTTGATGAAAAATAATTTCTAGAGAAATAATTTGTCATAGGGGTTTCGAAGATCAAGCACTTTTTCTTCGCCCTGCTCGAAAATGGTGAAATTTGAATTCAGCACGTGAATTCGTCTTTTGTAGGCTGATTGAGATTATCGAATTTATAGTGATTAAAAAACAAACAAGCAAAAAATCCTTGCTAACTTAACAAGCTGTGAAGATGACAGAAATAAAGATAGGTAGCATTGGGTTGTGTTGTGGTGATGGAGAAGAGAAATGAGCTCAAACATTCTACATCATGAAACGGACCTTATCAGGGCCTGGCAGTGATCTTTAAGTACAAAATCCGTGGCTAAAATCTACAGATCTAATGTCTAAAATTTTGACACCTCGAGAAAACCTACTTTTACTAGTCAGGACCGAACAAAGCTCGACTAGTGTCTAGGTGAAGGATTAGTGAAGATTGAAAACTTGAGAACCTGAAAGTTACTAAAATAAACAGAGTTAACGTATAAAAACCTGGGGTCATGGTAATGGGTTGTTATCATGGATAAAATTATATACACTATTACATGTACTTGCTATATGTACTATTAATAGGGTAACGTTTTTTTTAAATAACTTGCTGGTGTATAGTTTGGGAGGCGATAGGCTAAACGTGTAACTCGATTTTGTAGCTTATGTAGTGCAAGGAGGTGAGATGGTTTCATGCTTGAAGTCATTGCCCATTGTGGTCCTGATGAATGTTTTGTAGATGTATACTATTATTTTTGGTCTGCATCCATGACGGTGATAACTTATTTTTTGAAGGTAAGCTATTCTAGTTATAAGTTTTTATTAGTGTGTTTTTTCTTGTAGCAAAGCCACATCGGGCTACCTACTCAGCCCACCGAGGGAAATCGAACCCCTGATTTTAGCGTAGTAAATCCGATGACATACCGCTATACTAGCGGGGGGGGGGAGCAATTTTTATTATTTCTGTAAAATGTGTGTGCCAAACTGGTTTGGGATCATTGTAATACCAAGAAATTTTGCTGTTTTGAAAAACTTGATAAAAGAAACATAGATTTTAAGCCTGGTATGTTTGGTTCTCTTTAGTCTTTTGTTTAATCTACGTTATAAAATAACTGCGTGAGTCTTGTTATGGTGAAGCATTATTTTCCATTTATCACACCATGTAATGATTTTATTTTGGGTTTTTTGAACTTTGGTGGCAGTTAGGTGATGTGATTTCATGAGTTTGTTTGTTTTTGAATTTCGCTCAAAGCTACTCGAGGGCTGTCTGTGCTAGCCGTCCCTAATTTAGTAATATAAGACTAGAGGGAAGGCAGCTAGTCATCACCACCCACCGCCAACTCTCGTTTTACCAACGAATAGTGGGATTGACCGTCATTCATAATGCCCCCACGGCTAAAAGGTCAAGTATGTTTGGCGAGACGGGGATGCGAACCCGCGACCCTCGGATTACGAAGCACACGCCTTAACGCGCTTGGTCAGGCAGGGCCACTCATGAGTTGCTCCATACCTTTGTGTCATCTAAATATTGTGATGTCTGGTTCAAAAATGTGATTGTCAGTGATGCTTATATCGTCACCGAACAGCGTGTAAAGTAGTGAGATAAGAATTGACCCCTGTGTTGAAAATGAGGGACTGGGAGATTGTACTGTCGATTTTCATTTTCGCGAATCTGTTTTCTATAAAGTTAGATATCTATTTCGTAAATGTTATTTGTATTTTATATTTTATTTGTCTTAATTCATGATTACTACTGTTGTATTTGGAGCTTTAAATAATTTTCTTTCCAAACTATGTGCTCAAACAGGTACTGCACATTCTCTTGTGTGTTCCCTAAAGGAAAGATAGTCTTTCCTCGCTTATTCTCCAGGCAAACGGTCAACAGGAATTCAACAATCACCTTTAACATTCCAGAAATAGGATTCCTCTATAAAGATGAGATACCGCCAGTGTCCTAATTGTAAGTTAGTTATCTGTATTTTTCAAGTAACACACTGAGGACGGTGAATTCTTTCGATCTTGAAGTGTTGATCTGAAAAAAAGTGATATCGGGCAGAAGTTTTTGGCGTCTTCCTGTAGATTTTCTTGGAACAGTGTTTTCTATAGTTCGATGATGTTTCAGGTTTCTTATTGTTTGAACTTTATTGGAATTCTCCCCTTTAGTTAATGTTTCCCAGTGGCTCAGCATTAACTTTGTGAGCTGAGGGCGCTCAAAATTGAGTTTTGATACAAGTGCTGAGTACAGTACAGATATCCTATTGTATAGATTTGTGTTTAATTACAAATAATTAAACCTTAGTTTATGAAAAAATATATATTATTAAAATATCAAATTCACTGAAAAACAAGTGAGAGAAATAAAGGGTGAATAGTTAAGATATTCCTCAGAGATGTACAAATGTTAAGAGAGTTTCGTTACAGCTCTAATTTTTTCTTCTTTATACTAATTTACTACCTGTAAATTTTTCAGGCAGAAAAGTCAAATAATACATAAATGACTCAGGTCAGTACCATGATTTCAGCGGTTAATAGGAGAAAACCATTGTTTGTTTTGAATTTTGTGCAGAGCTACACAAGGGCTATCTGCACTAGCCGACCTTAATTTAGCAGTGTAAAACTAGAAGGAAGTCATCACCACCCACTGTTAACTCTTGAGCTACTATTTTCTCAATAGGTGTTTTAACCACCTGGCCATGCTGGGCTTAGGATAAAACCATATGGTCATCAGAGTATTGTAAAATTTTGATAAAATAAGTACAAGAATATTACATCGGATACACAAAATAAAATTTACGTGAAACAATAAAAGTTATACAGTTAAAAATAAAGCAAATATTGAAGACTAAGTACAATAAACTTATCATCAGTAACTATGAATCAAGATATATTGATAGTTACGGGCACTTAACAGACGGACACAGGTAAACTAAAAGATAGTGTTTAAATATTACGAAAAGAGCGCATTTTGCATAGCAAATTAGGAAACTGTTATCCTTATACTTAAGGGAAAAGAAAGAGTGGGTGGGTGTTTTGTTATAGCAAAGCCACATCGGGCTATTTGCTGAGCCCATCGAGGGGAAACCAACCCCTTATTTTAGCGTTGTAAATCCGTAGACTTTTTGCTCCACTAGCGGGGAACAGAAGGAAATAGAAAATACATTATTAGTTTACCATCAGTAATAGAAAACGGGTGATAAATCCGTCTGCCAAAGTTGATTAAAGCATTTGTGTTCTAAACATTTCTAGTTTATTTTTAGTCTTAGACGAAGATAATAATAGCTTTGAAGCAAAATATTTATAAAATTATGAGTGGATATTTCAAAATCACATATATACAAATTAAACAAATAAAGTGTTTAAGATAAGTCAAGGCCTGGCATGGCCGAGCGCGTTAAGGCGTGCACTCGTAATCCGCGGGTTCGCGCCCGCGTCGCGCTAAACATGCTCGCCCTCCCAGCCGTGGGGGTGTATAATGTGACGGTCAATCCCACTATTCGTTGGTAAAAGAGTAGCCCAATAGTTGGCGGTGGGTGGTGATGACTAGCTGCCTTCCCTCTAGTCTTACACTGCAAAATTAGGGACGGCTAGCATAGATAGCCCTCGAGTAGCTTTGTGCGAAATTACAAAACAAACAGATAAGTCAAATAATACAAAAATGGAAACATAAGTTTCTTAGGTACAGGGATGGATTCAGGTTAAAGAATATGTTATACGAAATAAAAGAGAGTAGTAACAAGCAAGGCTAAAATGAATTACCTTGTTTGTTCTGAAAAAAGGACAGTATACAAAAAGATAAAAAATAGATTTAAGTGATTCATAATTGATGTAACAAGATTCAATGGCACCGATCTGTCTGAGATACAAATGCTTGTACTCTGATAACACATTTTGAACAACATTCTAATATAGAGCCTACAAGTCCTGTTCTATTCTACTTAAAGTAACTGAACCTTAACACTGCCCCATATGGCTAGTTTGGTACCAAAACTGGTTCTGAGACTGTGAAATATTGTTTGTTTGTTTTTAAATTTCGCACAAAGCTACCCCAAGGCTATCTGTGCTAGCCGTCCCTAATTTTGCAGTGTAAGACTATAGGGAAGGCAGCTAGTCATCACCACGCACCGCCAACTCTTGGGCTACTCTTTTACCAATGAAAAGTGGGATTTACCATCACATTATAATGCCCCCACGGCTGGGAGGGTGAGCATGTTTGGCGCGACGCGGGCGCAAACCAGCGACTCTCGGATTACGATTCGCGCGCCTTACGCGCTTGGCCATGCCGCGCCGATTGTGAAATAGCTGATGTAATGTTAAATTCGTTATCACCTTTCGAATAATGTTTAATTATTGGAATGCTTTAGAAATACTAGTAGGTAGGATCTGAGCAAGTAAGAATATTTTTGGAAAGTGTACCCTAAACATAGAAACCTAAATCCAAGAAAGAATGATGTACAAATTGACATGGGTGACGATCCTAAGCCAAACAATTCATTGCGAGAACTATTTTAAAAACTGCATATTTGTTCAAGATTCTGTTTCCTATAAACTTAGTAGTGCAAAAATAGACAGGAGACTATTTCTGTCTTTACCTTTTACGAAATAATAATATATTTTTAACTGACGCAGATCCAGAGACAAAACAGTTCCAGTAGACAATATAAGCGGTGGGATATTTTATACACAACGTTCTTCCAGAAAAAAAGCAACTTGAGGAGCAGTAATGGTAATCTTTAATAGTAGATTGGATATTTTCAGTGATAAGTTCCTAATTAAGTTTAATATATTAGAAATAATCAGCCCCGAAACGTTTAAGTGTTGAATAACACAATATAAAATGATAGTCCTGAGAAGATTTACATTTCGTTAAAAATTTTTGCTTGTCCTTTAAAGATTCAACTTTGCTTCATTAAACTATGAATTAGGTTACTTGCCTAAATGGCATTCAAAAGAGATCTCCCTTTCCCCACAAGTGGTTCATCGGTAAGTGTGAAGACTTAGAATACTAAAAACTGAGTTTCAGTATTCATGATTTACATATTATATGTAGCCCATAGCGAGGCTTAATGCTTAGCAGTGAACAAACATTTCAAAGATTGATTTGGCTTGCATGACAACTGTTTTATTCATTCAAGGACTTCACTCTGATAAGGGACTATGAAAATAGCTGGAATAGTCTTTTATTATGTAAAGAAACATGTCTTTCACGAGCAAACGATTATAATGGTTACTCATGTAGCTCATCTTATATGTTTGTGTACTTAAAATAAGGTGGAATAAGATCACTCACATGTAGACATGTAGAACATAAAGACTATTTTTGAATTGACATTTTGCATAGATGCATCTCCAAGAGGAAATAACAATGACTTCACTATAATTTTTCGCCTTTTAGTTTACTAAAAGATAAATGTTTCTGGATTTTGTTTTCTTTTAATT
The DNA here is from genome assembly GCA_011833715.1 of Carcinoscorpius rotundicauda. Lineage (NCBI taxonomy): Eukaryota > Metazoa > Arthropoda > Merostomata > Xiphosura > Limulidae > Carcinoscorpius > Carcinoscorpius rotundicauda. Next base: position 33,228,953 of record CM022391.1, on the reverse strand, counting down.
TTTTTACAAAGTAATGATTCACAATATGCCGAATACTCCTTCATTGTGAAAGATCTGATCTAATCATCAAAGGAAGCCTCATGGAAAGCAGTCATTTCTCACCCTCCTCTGTTCGCTCTGGTTTACAAGTGAAAAGCATAATATTTATATAAAATGTCATTAACACCACTAGTCAATAGACATTTTATTATTAATTGAGAAATATGTTGAAATTTCAAATATTTATAGTCTTGCACGAATGAACCCTGTGTCAGCTCCTTCACCAAACATTCTCGCCTTTTCAGTTTTTGTGGTGTTATAATGTACGATCAATCCCATTATTCGTTGATAAAAGAGTAGTACAAAAGTTGGCGATGGGTGGTGTTGACTAATTGCTTTCCCTCTATTCTGTTACTACTAAATTAAGGATGGCTAGAAAAGTTAGTCTCTGCAAGTTTGTGCGATATTCAAGCCAAACCAGAGTAGGTCTGTGTAAGAGTCCATTGTCACTAAAGAAACCTTTAGTCTACTGCGTTATCTATGCAGAAAAGTAAATGACACTTTTGATTGATTTTATACTTAAAACTATACATAACATGCTTATCCAAACTATCTATAAGGATTCTCCTCGATGGATCTGACAAAGTAGTTTGTATGACAATTTTAAAGTATTATTCCTCATACTGAGGATGTATACCTGCCTTAAAAATCTAACAAAAATTATTCAATCTATTCCTACCTATACTGCCAAGAAATTCCAAAAAACATCAATCTTACACAATTTCTAAAATTTTTTCCACAACTACGACTTTATTTGTTTATTGTAAAGCTCTGCCCACTGCATATAACAAAACCCTTTTTTTTATTATAAGCCTACAAATATTTCACTGTGCCGACAGAAGGGGTGGAAGAAGTAATACATATAGATTTAATCTCTATTTCTATAGTTGCCAATTATCTTGAGCAGCCTTTAAAGGTTATAAAAAGCAAACCAATAATAAATAAAGAGGATAACACTACCCAGAAGGTAAACCTTTATACACGTAAAAATGTAACAATAATTCAAGTTGAATAGTCAAATTGATAATAAATGCAATGACTAATACAAGTTATAACTGCTCTTGTATATCGGAAATAGTATGTAGTTTCTGCCCCAATTCATTCTTTCTTGTACTATGCGATACACAGTTGGCAGTAAAAAGAACGGAGACAGGGTACGGAGTAAGTAGTTTGTCATTTGTACAGTACGGCTAGAGCTAGTGGTCATTCTGAAGCCTATTGAAGCATAGGGATTGGAAAGTTCTCATACTGCTTGGGATTAAAAGGGATTTCGTAAAAGGTTTTGGATCATAATGACGCTAGTCATAAATTTACAAGCACCTTGGTGGACCTACAGGTAAGTGGAGTATAGATCCTCGAACCGACACTTCATGGTTTGTTTGTTTGTTTTGGAATTTCGCACAAAGCTACTCGAGGGCTATCTGAGCTAGCCGTCCCTAATTTAGCAATATAAGACTAGAGGAAAGGCAGCTAGTCATCACCACCCACCGCCAACTCTCAGGCTACTCTTTTACCAACGAATAGTGGGATTGACCGTCACATTATAAAGCCCCCACGACTAAAAGGGCTAGCATGTTTGGCGTGACCGGGATGCGAGCCAACGATCTCAGATTACGAGTCGCACGCCTGATCAATATGGTAAGTCACGAGAACAATATGGGATCTTTCAAAGTATATCATTGGAAAGGATACATTTATTTATTTTTAGCATGAAGCCTTTATTCAGTTTCTGCTCCCCATCTCTCAAATCTGGTAACTCTGACCATATCGTTTTTTTTTATTTCATTTCTTAGCCAGACCACTGATAAGATACTAGCAATTGTTTTACATCTTCATAAAGAATGCAGTATCCATACACCACAACAACGGAAGATATCATACAAATTTCTTTAAAAAGAACCTCTCGGTGGCTCAGCGAGATGTTTTACGAGTTACAACGTTAAAGTTTGGATTTCGATACCCGCTATAGGCAAAACATAGATAGCAAGCACATTGTGCAATTTTGTGTTTAAACAAAATAACAATTAAAAACTATGATTAAGAATAAATATAAATCATTATTCTATAAGATATTTATATATTTAGACGACTTCACGTTTCATTTTTTATTCTTATTTATGGCTTTATTTATTTAATATTTTCTTTAAAATTATCAATATTAAGTTTTATTTGTTATTACTAATCTACCTATGTTTAGAATAAATGAGGTAAGTATTACTTTCACTATGGCGGCGGTTTTGCAGGATCATGAGGCGGTAGCTGAAAAACAAAACGGAGAAAATAATGACGAAATTGAAGAATCTTATGAATTTGTACAGGATGAAATTCCTAGTGATGTTGCTGTTAAAAAGAAAAAAAATAAAAAGAAGAAGAAGAAAAACACAGGTTTGTAATTGAGGGTCCAACCCGGGTTTGATTTTGTGTTTTTTGCACGTTAAGGTTTATGAAATTTAGTGCTAGTATTTAATTTACCGTATGTAGGCTAAATTTTAGGCATACGATATGATACGTTTATAAATAGCTTACAAACGCATGTATAATTTTAAGTATGAATTCTGTGTTAGTAGTAGTTCAAGAAATTAGAACTGCAAGACGCTTTTGGTTAAATCGCATTTAAAATGTTGAGGCTTAATATTTGAGAGACAACTTGAAAGTTCCACCCCACGAATCATCTTTGTAAATTGTACTTCTCTAAGTAGTAGCAGGAGTAACCTATATACTGAACTCTTTGTAAGACTAAATACAGTACACTGAATTCATCCTTACAGGGAAATGATAACTTCTTAAAAGTACAGCATAAAAGTATAATTGGGGAATAGTACAAGGCTTAAGAAACTGATTGACCAGACACTAAAATACTTTTCCCTTGTCACGCTATTATGTTGATTTACAATAAAGTGAAAGTTAGTTTAAATTAAGGTAGACCACTTGCATTATCTTGCTAGCATAATTACATATCTACTAATACTATTTACATGTTAATTCATCTTTCACAAAAACATAAATTTTCTTTACTATTTTAGATTGTACTTTGTTAAAACCTTCCAAAAATACCCATGTATCAAATTGTTACCTTTACCCTTATCAATGTAAGCAGTGACATCTTGACAAAAAAAAGTAAAAAGATTTGTCAGACAAGATTTTCAGTTTTTACCTGTAAACCATGTCGACTGTCCAACATGTAAATTTTTTTCAGGTGGTTTTTGCAGAGTATTTTTAATCAGTCTTGCCAAAACATTTGTAACTACAAAACTGAAACTAATTATAGAACATTTTTTTTGACATTTCTTGTTACCTCCATTACTTAAAGACCCAGAGAAAACTTTAAGGGGCTTGTTTGATTCTTAACCCACGTTAATATCCTTTGCTCTGTGATATTTCTTATTGAAGTGTTATGCTAAACTTTAAGCTTGATTTTAGGCTAAGCATCATTAACTGCATAATGATCATGGTCTGACAAATTGTTTATTGGCACTGCTATATAAGTCAGTGTTTGATCACACTATGAGGTTTTGCTTTACATTAAAATATATAATATATAAATCATCTACACTAAAACCATAGTTTAACATTTTAAATTGCTTGGAAGTTTTTGTTGAACAGTATTTCTGTCTAATAAATTTTGTGATTAATTTGGCAAATATGTGTATGGTCATAAGTTTATGACCAAGTTTTTGAATAGGACACTGCATATAAATTTGTGGTGTGTATAAAAAATTCAGTTGACTATGGTATACAAGAAGGAGCAGATGTTATTATGCAGTTGTTACTGAGGAAAATGTTAAGACAGTTGAAACCAATTTTGGTCATTCTTTGTCAAATCATCTAGGGGGCAACAGGTGACCCCCACAGAATGCCTTGAAAAATTTACGTGTGCTCATCTACCCATATAATGAAAATTTTCTTAAGATTAGATCAGTATCTTTAATAGTTTCTGATTTACAGCCCTGTAAAATTTAATTACTTTTTAGTTATTTTTGGTGAATTCATTTTTGGGCAACTTTGGCTGCTTAAAGCTGCAAGAGTAATGGTGGTAAGAAGCTGAAATTCACTACACTGACTGAATTAATCTCACAGAATTCAAAAATGGTGTCAAACCAAGTTTATTTCTCTTAGGATTTGCACAGTGAGGGTGTAAACTCACCTGAAAACCCAAAATTGTAAAAAAAAAATTTAATAAGCCATAACTCCAAGACTTAATATGATACAAAGCTGAATTTTTTAAAAATCTTTTATAACATATCAGTTGATCAATCAGCAATTGTTGTAATTAAAAGTCTGTTAGATCTGTAAAAAAATTTAGTTGCATGCAACTTTTTATGATTTAGCTAAAAATAGCCCTTCTTCAGGCCACAGTTTGACCATGTCACCAGTTATTCAGCCTTTTCAGATTTTTACTATGTATTCTTACATCTCTGAATATAATCTACAAAAAAATCAAGATGGTGTTCAACCTACTTTTTGAGTTATAATTTTTGAAAGTATCCTCTTACCATATGTTTTTTTTTTTAAATTCAATTCAGGGGTGTTCCTGTGTGCAAATATAACCATACAATTTTGAAAAATACCTGTCAGAATGTTATGAATCCCACTGAAATATTCTAACCAGCCTTTCACAATGTTAAATAATGAATTTGTAAGAATCAAGAAAGTATTAATTCATATCTGAACAAGTTTATTGGCTTACCTAGTTAGATCACATGGCAATGCAAATGTATTGTGTATGCATTAAAATTATGCAGATTTGGCTGGGTTTAAGATTCATAATATAACAAATACAAAGGTAAATCAGACACAAAAAGCACAATGCTAGAACAGGGGATAACTGAGAAAGATTATTGTCACACCATACTGAAATAATCATGACAATGCAATGTTTCAAAAACTGCTTTTGTGATAAATTAGCCTTAACAACATCAAATAAACATTGCTTTGTTCAGACAGCTTGAATAGATTTCTGAATTTTGAGTTATGTTTAGATCACTTTGACTTAGAACATAGTGATGGCGAGCGCTACTGTTTTGCATGGTAGGTGCACTTACCAGACAGTGAATATATTGGAAAGGAATCCAGCTTTCATCTTTACATGACCTTGTAGGCAGTGAGCACAGTTCGTTTCTTGATTTCTTCATAAATTACACCAACACAGCAGAATGTTCATCTGATCCGTCTTTTATGCTTCCCACATACCATTCATGATCATATATGCATGCCACATATTTCCCTGGATGATAATTGTCATTGCTATCATTGGACCCTATTTGAGCTGCTGCAGCATCACTCTCACTGCTACTACCAACAGTTACAACTGTGTACACATCATCATCTGATAGTCTTCTCATATACAATTTGTTGGTAGAGTGGGGAATAAAGCTACGATGTGACCTAATACCTGCCACAGTTTTTCATGTTTCAAAGTGCTCAAGTGGATCAAACTTTACACAGTTCTGCAGGACTGATTTCTGATTGACAAGAAAGAACTGAATGTGGTCCTTTGCCCAGTGGTACATATCAGAGACACTTAAAATTTGATTATGTATAGGCAGTTGAAGGCTTGAATGAGCCACCAGTCTATTCGCTGTACCCCCATCTCTATCATATGGACTTTCCCATGATTGGTGGCAAAAATGCCAACAGACAAATGATAATCTTCAAAATGGTAGCAAGGATTTGCAAGTTATTTAAAACTCTTGAATTGCAAAGCTGCACCATTGCTGAAGTAAATGATCTTTTCTGTGTTTGGATATTTCTGTTTAGCACCAGGATTTGGATAGCACCAGGTTATTCTAGCAATACATTAAACAAAATATAATAAACTTTAGCTAAGACTTATTATTGTGCTCTCTAGCAGCAGCATTAAATTAATGGATATAATTGTTAAAACTAATTACATATCAGATGTGTGAATGTAGTAAAATGAGAAAATTGTAATAGTTGTAGCAGAAAAGTATTTAACCCAATGTGTCAGTAAGCATGCACTTAAATAAACATTGTATTTACTGCTCTAATTTTAAGAATATTTAACATTATTCTTCATACATGTAATTTATAAAAAGTGCATAAGAGTTGTACAGATTTTTATACACAGTTACTGGAATTGAAGAATACTAAATTTCACATGATCTAGGTGAATATATCAGAGTATTTTATTTTGCAAAATTTATCAATTCAAACTCAGTTTTTTGTGTGCATCTTTTACAGTTTTTATCAACCTAGTGGTTTCGTTGTGTTGGGCTCTAGGTTTATACGTAATAAATCTTTGCTATTTAGAGACAATGCAAGTAAAAGCTAACAAAGCTTTTCTTAAAACTGATACATAATTGGCAATATAAACAATATAATCAACTTTTTTTACATACCTGTATACACATTTTGGAAATAGAGAAGCAAAAATGGAAATAGAATACAAAGCTGGGAAACAGTTTTCAAGTTCCATATTTGACTGTGAACTTCCAGATGTTTTTTTATTCTTATTATCTTCTAATAGTAAACCAGTGAAGAGCTAAAAGTTAGTTTTATCTTTTTGTTTGTGAAAAAAATTGTCTGTCTAAACATATAAATTGAGTTGTATTGAAATACTGGCAGTTGTTATCTGTTCGAATTCCTAAATCATAAAACAACAGGATTATTGATATTCCAAAACAATAAAACACTTTCCTCGGGAAATAAAAGTTTCAGTCACAGATTTTCCAAGTTTAACACAAAATTTCACAGCAAGTCGTTGCTCCTTCAGGTCATTCATTCTGAAATCTGGCAAACGAAAAAAATCGCACTTCACTTAAAACTGCATAGCTAATACACAAATATAATATATTAGATGTTCCAGAACTAAAGTGGTGTAATCTTTTATGTTTTTGAATAATACTGAAATTTATTTCTCGTTTACATTACAAATATAAACATTATAATTGTTCAGAGATTGGGGAAGTCCACTTTTATATGTTTATAGATTATTTGTATTTTTTCAGCTGCTGAAGATGGAATCAATGAGATTGTAAAACTGAGTGGAGAGTTGAAGCAAATAGAAATAAAAGAAGAAAATAAGATAGGTATGTCTTTAAATTTTGTCACTGATTTGCAGTCAAATAGTACATTGTACTTGTTAGAATAATAATTTTGTAGTATTCATCTGTTTTCAGTTTGGATGCTTTATAATAAAATGTAGATGTGTGTGTGTATATCTGTAGCAAAAATAATGTCTTTAAAATACACCTCCTGAAGTGTTGGAGCATTTAAGAATAAGGGTTAAGAGTTTAAACATTTTGTTTTTAATGTGCACTCCAAGTGTTTGCATATTAAGTATAAAAACTAGTATGCTTTAACTGTTAATTTGTTTAGTAGGTAGTGAAATCATATTGAAGAGTTGAAGATTGTTGTAATTGATGAAATAATGCATTTTAGTCTTTAGAAACTTAAAAGAATATTTAATTAGCTATACTTATTTCCAAGTTTATTTTTAGTTTTATCATCAGTATATAGCTTTCTCTGGTAATAGTTATTATAATCAAAATTTGTCCCACTTTCAAGTGTTGTCCATTTGCTTTAGATAATGATTAACTCTTTCACTGCAGGCTTGGTATAATATACACAAGTTCATGTACATGTTTGAACATATTAAGTATTTGCAAACTTGGTTCAGCATGTGTATCTTCACAAAATTTGGTAGACTTTCAGTAAAGATTACAAGTATTTTGTATACAAAAAAATTGGATATATAATAAAATATTTTAACCAATGATTTTGTGAAAATAGTCTGTTTTTCTACTAGTCTGATTTCAAAGTTATTTCATGTTATGATTAAAAACTATTCATCGAAAATTCTCAAATATTTGTGTAATCTCTAAAACTACCCAAATTCATTTGAAACATTTGTTTTCACTAAAACTGTTTTATTTTTTATACTCTATGTGAAGTCTGTTACTCAACCAATCTCTCAATCATTGTAAAAACAAAAGGAAATAAATATAAATTATGCATTTTTTCATGCTAAAATAACTGTATTATAACATAAAAATCAAATGTTTAAATCTAAGTAGCTTAAATCTCAACACTATATATTTTCATATATATTTATTATTTTTTATTATATTGACATTCCAATTGTGCCTAGCTAATACTACATAATTTGCATTTATGTGGTGCACATATGCTCTTATTATATATCTAGTGATATAAATCTGACCTTTAGTCTTCCCTTCTTTTGTCGGTTTTATATATTTAAGTTGAGTATAGAAAAAAATCATAAATAATTACACTGATATAGAATTCCACTATAGTTTATTAAGCTTAGTAACTAAGATGTATTTAGATCTTTAAAAATATGAAACTTTGATATAACTTGGATTGAAAGAAAGTGGTAACCTTTTTACATATTAAAATGGCTGAGAAAGATTCTCTTGAAACATTCTGAGTTGTTGAATTTTTATTTACATGCCATATACTAGTAACAGCATAAAATGGACTGTTTCAAAAAATGGAAGTCAACAAATGCATTATGATATGACTTTTGAGCCGTGACCCATAGGGTTAACCTGTGGCTTCTACAGCCTTGTTGACTTTGGAAGACATTAATAACTGCCATAGTTTTGTCATGGATTTTTTTGTCTGTCTTATCTCTTTAGTTGTTAAGGACAGTGTTCTTTCTTCAAATCTTTTTTTGAATTTGATTACTTAAGTTTATTCTATACTTTGTCTTTTTTCCTATGTTTTGTTGATTCTTTTCTACAAGTTTTCTATTCTTTACTACATGACTCTCACATTAAGGGTTATTTGGCTCTTCTTCCTTCTTCAAACAAACAGGTTCATGTTGATAACTTCTTGGATGGTCTGTGATGACGAGATACCCACTTGAAGTAAAATTTATCTCAAGATAGCTGGTATGGGTATTAAAACTTCTATTAAAATAAACACTGTTATGACCTGTTTAGGTTATCTTCAGGTTAATAAAGAGAATTTGCAACCAACCATTGCCAGGCACATGTTTTAAAGATGAGATTGTAGAGGGCATTGAAGTATATGTTAGGTTTTTAATTAGTATAGGTATAAAGGTGTTCCATTATATTGGTTTAATTTTGGTTTGAGTTTATATATAACTTTGATTTTGCATTTGTTTGTTTGTTTTCGTACTTAGTATCTGTCTTCTATGGTTATGCTGCATTTATTTGATTTACTGTGTTCAAAAATGTGTGTTTTTTTGTGTTCTTTGAATCTAGTTTCCATTTTCTACTTATTTCTCCAGTATAGAAGCTGTGGCAGCTGTTGCATTCTATTTTATAAATAATGTTGGTGTTGTGTTTGTCAGGATAGCTTTTACATAGCATGGACTTCAGTTTTCTACGTGGTTTTTGAATAAATTTGGTGTTTACTGTAACATTGTGTTTTGTTACAAGTTTTTCAAAAATTTAGTTAGTTTTTGCTAATATTGAGGATATATGGTATGTATAGTGTAAAGTTTTGTAGTTTGTTGTTCTCCCTTTTTTTCCTTGGTATTTTGTATCTAATAGCTTCAGGACCTATTTTCCCTCAACCATACAATCCTTTCATCTCTTTCTCTTTTCCCATTTTCTATCCGTCTTTCTGTTAGGTTGGCCACTGCATGTACCATCTACTAATCCTTCTCTTTGTACTCTGTCAATTCAGGCTATGTACAGGTATGCTTGTTTTTGTATGCAGATTTATGGATCTCTTTTGTGACTAACCAGTAGGTAATTTCAGGTTTTTACATATAGCCTTTTCCTTCACTTCTTATATCTTCCTTCTCTGTCATCTGTTTCTGTTCCTCCTCCTCAGTTGTAGTGTCTTCTGGATCTTGAGGCTGTGGTATCAGATATTTTGGGTGATAGTCATTAAGATGGTTGTTTCTCCTCCTTGGGTTTTATTGTCCCCAAAAGACTAGACACTAGAGTTTTTTTATGAAGCTTTCCCCTCTCAAGCAATGTTTGGTTTAGGATGGAGGGCTTTCTTCCTCATTGTTATCATTTTTCTTTGGACTGTATATTATTATGATCAACTCTTGGTCATTTTTTTCCATATTCTGATTGTTTCATTCTAATGGAATTTCATTCAACTTCATTGTTATTTTTACAGTCTTAGGTTTTCCATTATTACATAGATGACTGGTTTTTCTTCCGAGGAAACTTCCTTGTTAGTTTTGTCACTTCTCCAAGAGGCTGTGCACCTGGATTGGCTGGTTGATTTACAAGTCATTACTAATTTCAATTTAGTATTTGGTCCAACTTGGGAGTTTTTTCAATTCTTGACTTACTTTTGCTCACCATTTTCCATTTGTTTGCAGAATACTGAAATCTAGTTACTTAGAATCTAAGCTCCCCTTTGTTTTCTGTGCAAGAGCTTCTATCACTTTTAGGGATTGTTGTGCTTCTTCACACATATTTGTCCAGTTTGTTGTTTTTTTTATTCCTGTTTGTCTTCTTTTTACTCTCTGTTTATTAGCAAAAGTGGGAGATTTTTTGCCACTGGTCTCTCCGTCATTCTCCACTACCAGGCCTTATTTTTGACCATTTTTCATCCTTTATTGTGTAGCTCTTTGTCCAAGGATTATTGATTTCTACCAGCACAGGCTGTTAGGCTACCTTTTTGTTTACTTCTCACCTTTTTCATTATGATTCTGTCTTTTCCTCCCATGTTCTTTCCACTTTGTTTCAGTCCTTTGTAATTATTTTTTCCCTTTTCTGGTGCCTTTGCTTGACTGAAACTTTGATGTAGTTCTACATATTCTGATCCAGACTTTGTTTTAACCCTTGGCTACTTGTTTTTTATATCATCTCCTTGCTAAAACCTATTCCCTTCTCCTTCTTGCTAGTTTTCTAGTTGCCACATATATGACCTCTATACATTAGATGCCTCCTAAACTTTGTTTCACAGATTTTACTTAATTTTATTTCATTATTGCCTATTTCTTTCTAAGACTTGGTGGCTCTTGAGGGAGTTCATACCTTTTTTCATGTCTCTTTCATTGACCAAGGCTCTATGATCATACTGACCTTTTACATTTCATTTCAAGTGGTCAGGTGTTACTTGGCAAACATTTTCATATCATGCTTCACTGTGTGAAGAGAGTTGAATAATTATCGGAAATATGTTTTTAGGCTAGGAATATGCCAACTTTATAACATTGGAGTAAATTATGTTTCATAGAAAATAAAAGCTTAAAATGTATTTAAATTAGCATTAAAGAAAATGATGAAAAACATTCTGAATTTAGTTGTTTTTAATGTATTGAATATTAATAGATATTCTGTTAGGAGTTTCAGTTACTTATCAGTAGAACTGATACAATATGAATCTAGACATTGGTGTTGTGATACAGTACAAATCTAGATAAGTGTTGCATAACTTTTGGTGGTAATTTTAAAAAAAGGCGTAAAGATTAATAAAATTTAATTAGAAACAGGTGTATAAAGTTGAGGGCTTTAAGTTATTTAGTGTAAGCAAATGTATTTTTTTGCTACAGTTTGAAATAATTGCAGAAAGAAAGTGAAGGATAATTTTTATTTTTGTTTTTATGGTGGTTATGAAACTGACTAACATTACAGACTTCACATGAAACTAGGGTAATGAATATAGCAGATAAAATATAAACATTTATTGAAAAAACCTGGAAATTAATTTTGGATGTTTCAGAAAATACAGAAAAGAAATTTGTTAAATTTAGACAGAGGAAAGTATTTTTGATCTTAAAATAAATATATATGTTTTACACTCAAAGCAAGGGCTACTTTGACTTCTTGTATGAAAATATTTTTTAGCAAAAAATACTTTATCAGGAATTCTTATTTTTTCTGTACAAAAGACTTACAATATTTACTGAAAACTTGTCAGTAAATTTGTATCACTTCTTGATGATATGATACTTATATTGCTACACCCCTACTTATCAGTATGAGAATGAGATTTACAATAAAGTGTGAAAGATTTGGGAACTTCAGTGCATTGCTGAATTTGAAATGAACTCCAACTGAATCTGGTATCAGTTATTTATGTAGAGTGTATATTAACTGATGAATCTACATTCGGTGTAGCCTAAGGAGGGATATTATCTACTTGACTTATTGTTATGAATCTTGAATGTTCTAGGTATGTTTGGTTTAGTACTGTGTTTTGAAGGACTGTTGGAGTAATATGTAAACTAGTTATTTGTGATCATCAGAATATGATACTTGTTTATCATAGAATAATGAAAATTTTGCTTGTATGTGTGACACTAATTAAACTATTATTATGCAATGTGTGACTTTTAACTTTTTTATCTTGTGTTCATGTAGATTAGCAATAGGGATCCTGATTTTCTCGGTTTGCTTCTGTTTCCCATCATAAATCTTTTTTTCTTCATTTGAACATAGAGAAAAATTTAGGCAGCTGAATTTGCTGTTTGTAGTGGAGCAAAACAAAGGTGAAGAGGTCACACACAGATTCTATGTTTACAGAATTATAAAGCAGTTCTTTATTATCAGTTTTTCAAGTATCTACTAAGTATTGAATTGAGAAACTGTCATTTGTAGCCATAAACTGAGGAAACATTGGAAGAATGTTCTTGAAGTGGTGCTATTTGTATTCAGACATGCAGGGTGCAGATATGGTATCATGAATAGGTAGTTGTTTTACATGAATTATTACAGTTACATAATAATGACTGGTGTCATTTCTATTAATTAGCATGTTGCCTATGCACCTTGCTCACCAATAGCTCATTAAATTTATTTTGTCTTTGGACAAGAAAAAAAATTCAACAGAGATTACTGTACAAGGCTGCAAATTGCTCATAGCCACCATGCACTGCCATCCCTACTAATTGCTGGCACCCCAAAAGAGTACTGATGCCATGGGTAATTGGCTAGTGCTATTAATGAATGACATATAACTGCAATTTTCATTGCTTCTGTATAATATAAATAAGCAAATTTTGATTAAAATGTTAACTCTAAAATTAACTTCTTCATTGCTTTTTAACATAAGTCGGTGGTTCTTCAGTGTTTTTTTACTCTAGCGTTAGCTAGAATATTATTTATTTACAGAATAGAAAGTTTTATTTTTTGAAATGTGTAATTATTTCTTTCTGAATATTGTACATATTCTGTATTTTTACATGTTTAGAAATAGAAAATAAGAATGAAGAAGATGGAGCATCCAAAAAGAAGAAAAAGAAGAAGGGGAAAGGTCAGATTTATAGTTGTTTTCTTATGTAAAATATGTATGAGCTACAAAACTGTGTTCTCAATATGTAGTGGCAGTAAAACCAAGGTATTTTGTTCCTAACCAAAATTCAGGTGTTAAAATTCTTTATTGATTTTTTTGATAATACATCAAAATATTAAGCCTTTCAGTTTTTATACATTATTATATTAAGCAAAAACAAATTAATGTAATTCATTCAGTAGTATGTATCCATATATTTTTACCCTAAGTTTTTCAGTGTATTGCTTTTATCGTGATCTTCCAATCTGTTGATAATGCTGGTTTAAGTCTGTAGAGTGGTTATTTTTTATAGTCTGAAATTGAAAACATATTCGCTCATGAGTGAGGGGTTGTGATTTTTAGTAGAATATAATTAATTATTAATTTTTATAATCAAGTTAGCTTATAGGAAGTTGGAAATAAAATATCTGTAAATATAAAACTACTGATATTTGTACAGAATATACGTGTGTGTATGTGTTTATAATATAGCAGTTCAAGCTTTTTAATTTATTCATCCTTTGCAGTAGATGTTGGATCATTAGTGAGAAAGAGAATCTCTCATCAAACATGAAATTGATATTTTCATGTTACAACTTTATTGTAAAATTCTAAAGAAATTTATAAGCAAGAAGTAATTTTCAATAAAAATAATTATTTATAATCCTTCTGAATTTAGGGGCTGGTCATAAACAGCAAACCGATCCTCCATCCATACCTATAACTGAATTGTATGCAGATGGTAACTTTCCTGTTGGAGAAGAAATGGAATACCCTATACCACAAGATGGGTAGGTATTCTTTTGCAGACTAAAAATTATATGCTCATGAAATATAGGATTTTTTCCTTCTAAAAATTAATCTTTTTTAAGGTTTTGAAAGTTTTTATCCTAACTAAATGGTGTTTTGCTTTTGTACATATAACTGTTAATAATGAATGCTAGAAAGAATACTTATTAGAACATGAAACGATGCAACTGATTTTGTGGAAACATTGAATAACATTTGTTTTGAATATTTAATGACTAATTATACATAAAGATGCACTTTTTTTTTCCTACTCTTCTTTAGTATCAGTGCTATTTATATTTAATAATAAGTTCTTATTGGTATCTTCCTTAAGTTATTGGCTAATTAACCACCCTGGTAATGCATTATAATCTTATTGGCCAATACATTGTAGATATTAAATGTATCTTTTCTTTAAAATCATAAACAACAAATAAAGAAGTTTACTTTAAGTTAATGTGTCACCTGGTGTCTATACTATAGTCGCAGTGCCAAAGACAGGTATACAAATGAGGAGAAAAAAACAATAGAAAACATGCAGCAAGATGTTTATAAGGAACTGAGATTAGCTGCTGAGGCCCACAGACAGGTGAGAGTACTAAATACAGTTTAATTTTTTGGTTTACTGTACTTGACCTTAAACATGTCTTCCATGTAATGACATGGCTTTTGACCCAAGATCCATTGTGAAAGAGTGAAACATAAATTTTTAAAAATCACATCTAATTATTGATTTTTTGTGTCACGTGGTATGTTAAATGCAGCATTGGGTCAGATTAGGTGTGTTTGATGCCCGTACACAAAATCTATAATTTCTTACAAAATAGGAAGTTAAATTTTCAAAATTAATGAGGTGTAATATCAAATAAGAACCACTTATCTTTTCTGTTTGATAAGATATTGCTATATTTATTGAGTCAAACACTGTTACCCTCTCCATCTCTTTCCATTTTCAGAAAGACTTGCTTCTGTATCAGTATTTCTGTTTACAACATGTGAATAACCACTTGAAAGCTAATAATGTCTCCCTTGTGACCTTCTCAGTGCAATTGAAGTATTCAGGCCTAATTATTTTAAACCTTAGATTTAAAAAAGGTGAAATTTTGGTGAACTAGAAGTTTCATATATTTTAAGGCTCAAGTACTGCTTAGTTACCAAGTTTAATAAATTATTGTGGAATTGTATGGAATATGTGATGTAGTGTATGACTTGGTGATTTCAAGACGAATATATATATATATAAAGTCTAAAAAAATTCACATCCTACACATGCAAATTTTGATACGGCTTAACAACCTATGACAATCAGCAAGAGCATTAACTTCATAACTGGAAGATATAATTGTTTGCAATGATTCTTTATTTACTGTTCCATATAAAAATAACTTTAGGAACTCTTTTGTAAATTGTAATAACATGTATATACACACATGTATTATAACTGAAATGTGACTGTATTTTACAAAATACTAGTCTACTGAAACAGGTCAGTTTGTAAATCTCAGTTTTATATTCTTAGATGTGGTGACACGAGTGCATGTGTGCTACATCATTCCAACTTCTGTAATTTTAGCCAGGTATGGCTAAAAAATCAATATAATAAAAATAATAAAATATTTACATTGATGTGTAATGCAATGACATTTAAGTTGTTTATTGTAAACATTTTTGTTTTGTTTTCCTGTTGTAATTTGTACTCACTCCAAAATGAACAAAACACTTTATATTAATTTCTTGTTTTTTTATGATGGTTACGAGATTGGTCAAATCTATCAAACCTGTACAGAGATTCATTGGTCAAAATATAAGATAAAGTTTTTTTTAAAAAAAACATTTAATAGTTATATGTAGATTATAAAGATTTTGAATGCATTATTTCAAAATTTTCTGATACTGAAAAGTATTTTTAGTCTTAAAATTACTTTGAGTGTTGGATAGTCAATGTGTGAAAAGAAAAATGGCATGAGATAAACACTGATTTAAAAGTCATTGAACTTAAATAAACAAATCTGATATTTTGTGTACAAAACTTGTAATGTTTACTGATAATTTGCCAAATTTCATGAAACTACACTTATTAATTTAAAAGTTATAGCATAAAAAACTAGCACAAAATGGTTGAGGTCAGTCCCAGGGACAGAGTCCATACTTAAGAGTTTTAACCTATTCTAGAATTATTCAATAAATGTGTTATGTAATTACACTAATAGTTTCTAATACATTTCAAGACTCCACTGAGATTTTCTAAAGCAGTGATTCATGAGAAAAGTGCTTCTCTTGCTTCTTGAAACTGTTTTATTCCCAAACTTTAAATTCTTGTTAAATGTTAAATACAAACAGTGATATTATTGACGCAAGTTACCTTAGCTGTTTTTTCATTTTTAAAACACAGTATTGATGTAAATTAAAGTTAAGATCAGATCAATCACTGGTACCATATAGTATGCTCATTACTATATTTTAATATTGAAATCATATTTCTTTCATATTTATTCAAAGTTATTAATGACTAACTAAAAAACCAAAATTTGTTAAGAATTCACTGAAACTGTTTTTTGTATAATTTTTTTATTTATACACTTAGACAAGACAGTACATGCAAAAAGTCATTAAACCAGGAATGAAGATGATTGATATTTGGTAAGTATTTTTTCATTGTTAAGTAAAATCAATTTCTTTACTGATGAAATTTAAAACAGGAATACTTATGATGAATTATTTTTGTATTATAAACTTACAAGAAGCATCAAAGATTATAAGATTTTAGGTTTTACTTTTATAAGTTTTCCCTAGTATGAGAATTGTGACATTAGCTCTCTAGGCATCTTCTCTTCTCTAATTTATTTACCACCCTTTCATGAAGTATGATATTTGATGTAAATTACTCATTATAATGTTGTCATCAGTCTTACTTGGTTACAGAGCCATAAACTAGAAAATCAGACTCCCTCATGCCATGCCCACATGTTACATCCTCTCTTTCACAACTTGCTAGTAGTTCTCTGACATTGTTTATAATTAATAGAAAACGAAGGTTTGAATTTATCAGTTGGTATCTTGTATTGTTTTTTGTACAGATAATTTTTTTTCATTTTGCTTCCAGTTCAAACTTTATTTCCAAGAAAAATTTATCAATCAACTTAAATTTTTAACAGCTCTTGTTACATAGTTAGAAAGTCAGAAGAATTGTGGTAGTTACAGGATGCTGTCTGCATTTTGTGTGTTATTATCCTATGCTCCTTGATTCATAATTTAATTAAATAAAAAAAAAATAGTGCAGTAGTACTATTAGTTTAGAAAAGTAGGGTTTAATTTCATCAATAGTCAACAACAGAAAAGATCCTTGTTTTATGTGTATTCTTTATTTTTATTGTAAAAGTAAGTAAGATGTAAATAATTGTAAAGTTTTTAGGTTAGATAAGGTAAACCAAAGAAACAATAATAACATTTCACAAATTATCTTAATCCATTCTTTCCTGATTTCTTGACCTTCTGGATTGAGATATTAACGAGGTCCTCCATTCTCTTACTTTACCTCCATTGGAACCTGTTTCACTTGTCCTTTAAGGAATGTTTTCTTTTTTTGGTGATTTGTTCACCATGAATATTACATGCATACTTTACCACTAAACCTATCTTTTCCTTTATCTGAATTGTTCATTCCTTCCCAAAACCTTGTCAGTTCATGAGTATTATTCTTTTTACTCTGCCTTTTTTTCCTTCCTTCTATTTCTCATCTCTACCCCAGTTTTAATCCAGTTAGATCTCTATGCTCTATATATGCCTTTCATTGTTATATTGTCTGCACAGCTTCCTTCTATGGTTTCTGTCTCTTTATCACATGGCAATTCTTTGTTCAGAGATCTCCCCCCTTTTACCCTTACTTTTACCAGTTGGTTTGTTGTTTGATCCAGTTGGCTTATTTTTCCTTGTTCTTTTCACACTGTACTTTGTTTTGTGTAACCTCCCATCAAATTTGGTACCTCACCTTTTTCCTTGCTTCTCATCTTTGTTGGCCTTTGGAGGAAATTCTACAAGTGGGTACAAGTACAGTCGTAACATGTTCAACTCCTATTGCTTATCTGACAGTTTCAGCTTCTTCTGATCTTTGATTTCCACCTGTGGATGTACTTCAGAATTTGATGTGACTCTGCCAATGGGTATCTTTATTAATACTTTATTTTCCTTCAGGGGCTTTTTCTTCATCCTTGAATAAATGGATCCTGCTCTGTTTTAAGTAGTGCTTGAGCGGGTATTTTTTAACTCAAAATCTTGACTGTATGCTATGTTGACTGGCACTTGGAAAGGATTCCATGGTTTCACCTTTGAGATGGGGTGTTTCACAAGATCGCTTGTAGATGAATAATCATGCATTATTTGCTTCATAAATTGGCCCATCCCAGACTGTTCCACCCATAGACTTCTTTGGCAAAGCAAAAGGGGATAGTTATCCATTTCTGTCATTTTTAATTGAATAACTCAGTATCTTCTGCTTTTTCAAAATAGGGTTTTGGAATAACTCATTGCACTGTATGAAATGCCAATATTTTTACAGGCTCTCCAATGCATTCTCAGCCCATTTTTTCTTGTAGTGAACTTTAAGAGTCCTTAACACTTACCAGTTCCAAGCTATTGGGGTGGTTGACCATGGAGGCACCCTGCTGGATGGATTTTACATAAGATGATTGTAACCATTCGGTTCAGATTAAGATGGTGGTGTTCTGTTGGTGTAGGCAATGTAATGTCCTCCAATTTGTGATTAACCACACTCCAGAGTGAAATGTCAGAGTGCAGTTTACTCCTTATACTTGTTTTACTCTCACATGAATGTCAGTACCCTATAGGCTGGTTTTGGATTTAGAGTGAACCAATTAACATAATTTCTCATACAAGTTTTCTGTTGTCTGTCTTCCTCCTATATAGCATGCCACAGTGTGGATACATGGGATTGTTCTGGTTCTGTTTTTGCCTCTTCCTTGTTTTTTCTTATTATATGAATGTTATTGCTCTTTGTATGGTTCCAACCTGTTTCATTGCCATGGGAGATAATTATGTGCAATAGACTTGTTTTAGATACCTGATGTCAACATGGATGTTGACATCCTCCAAGGAGGTTTTGGATGTAGCTGACTTACAAAGTACAGGCCACCCTATCAAAGCCACTCAACATCATAGGACATATCCTTGTTTATTGTTTATCCATTTTTCTAATTATGTGACTGCATTTCTATATCTTTCTCTGGTTAGGATTATTTTTGTACTGCATTCTCTCCCACTTGGTTATGCTCCTTATTTTCTAACCTGATTTCTTACACATTACACAAATAGATGTAGAGTATACCTGTATCAGAAGTTGTGCAGTTTTTCTCTTTGAGTCTTCAAATATGAATCTCTCATCTACAGAAGTATCCTTTTGACACTTTTGAGGGTTATGTCTGGAGGAAAGGTACTGTATTGGGAGTTAGAATTTTTTTATGCTAAAAATTTATTTTTGATAAGTACTTCTGTTCCCTCACTCTTCTTATCCTTCCTCCTCACATATTTCTTCCATACTTGGAAGTGATTGTTCAAAAGAGGTGTATAGAGAGATTCAGAAACACATTTTCTTTATAGGAAAATTATAAATGTGGAAGCACATGATTTTCAGAAGTAAACTGAATTGGTTTCAGAATAATCTGGAAGATCATTTAAGTGAGAATGAATCTTCAAATGTAACTGATTTTGATGGTCTCTGAATGAAAAGAAATTTGAAGTGGTGACAGAAATACAAAAGATTGTTAAGAATGCTAATTTTTTAACAATTTCGTAACTTTTTCTTGAAACGCGAATATGCTATTGACATTTTAAAATTACCAGTTAGATTATAAAAAATCCCGATTTATTTTTTGCTCTTCAAGCTAATGCTGTTTATTTTACTCTATCCGAACTAAACTTTGCTTGCACTGTGTAATTTTAACATATTGATGTTCTTTAAGGCTCTAGCTGATATTTTTAAGTATAAAAAAATGGAAAGTTTTTTTTCCATTATCCTGTAGAACTATGGATTAGGTTGTATATTTATGTTTCATTACACCTGCACATGATACACTTTTTGAAATTGAAGAATGTTTTATTAGGTTTTTCCAACTTTTTCAAAATAAACTGCTAAATATATTTGTAAAAACTACTTGTTTGGGATGAGAAAATTTTTTATGTAGAGGATCGAACATTGTTTCAACCTTCTTCGGTTATTGTCAGGTTCACAAAGAAGGTCGGAATGTTGTTCACTCCTCTATGTAAAAAAAATTCTCAACTCAAACAAACTGTTTTTACATATATATTTTTCTCTACAAGTGGGTTTTCTTGACATCACTGATTAAAATAAACTGCTGTTTGATGTTGTGAATTTTGTGACTCTTGTGCTTGCTTATTATGTTGTTTCCTGAGATTCACACAGTTTACTTCAGTACACAAGCTCCTTTTTATTTATATGCTATGAAATAATAGTTTTGTACTGTACACTATTTAAGCATGATAAGAGGCTTTCGTTTATTCCCAACCATTTTCTGGAAAAATTAATAAAGTGCATTGAAACTGGTATAACCATCATTGTTAAATCTTTTTATACAATATGTGAGGAAAGCTGTTTTTTTTTTTTTTTGGTAAAATTGACAACATTTTTGGTAATTTATATCAAAGATATTTTCCTTTTTTTTTTCTACTTCTGATTAGCATTGTCTTTGAAAAAAAATCAGTTTTTAGGTGTCTTTTTAAACTAAAAAATAGTTGCATATTTTAAGGTATGTATTTGAGGAATTTTAAATAATTATTTATGGTTAAATATGACAGTGAACAGTTGGAAAATATAGCCAGAAAACTTATTGGTGAAAACGGTTTACAAGCTGGTTTGGCCTTTCCAACTGGCTGCTCCCTGAATAATTGTGCCGCACACTACACTCCTAATGCTGGAGACGAAACTGTGCTGCAAGAAGATGATGTGTGTAAGATTGACTTTGGAACACACATCAATGGTGAGTGTCATGTCATTTGTAAGAAATATGGTGAGAATTAGACAGCATACTTTTATATGAAATGTATTAACTGTGTGTTTGAAAAAGCAACTGGACATATTTGGCTATGAAGATACTTATTTGTTCAATTTAATGTTAGCCCTAATATATGATTTCAGTTTTAACATAGTTTGTTAGAAGTGACGTATCATATCTAAGCCATTTCAAATACTCTAGTTATAAACATAAATATTCAGTTTTTGAAGTTTCATTTGATCATTTATAAAAAGCAAAGATATTGTTGATGCTAATATTTTTATCACACCTTATGACATGAATAAGCTGAAACTAATAGTGTTGAGTGTTTATATCAAATCAGAACATTTTTTTATGTATTTTAAGACTTTGTTAATGCTCTAACACTTAGAATTTGATATCTTGTTTTAATATTTCAGGTCGTATTATTGATTGTGCCTTCACATTAGCCTACAACACAAAATATGACAAGTTGTTAGAGGCTGTGCGAGATGCTACTAATACTGGAATTAAGGTATAATTCAGTTTATTTTTAAATTCAAATTAATTTCTCCAATGTGTTAACTGCAAGCCATGTAAATGCTTTGAATTTAGATTTTGTGAACTGCAAATGTTTTGTTTCAATTTGAAAAGCTAAAGTTAAATGCTTGAAAAATAGGCCTTAGTACCACTACTTAAGAATGTAATAAATAGTTCATGCTGTATTAAAATACTGGTGGAGTTACATGATGTTACAATTAAATGACATTGGTAAAATGATATTTGTAAATAAGAATGTTTTCATAATGCAGTCATAAATTTACTTGTAGTCTTACTTTTGGTAAGTCATGGTCATGCTACACTTTAATTCTTTCCAGTTGTATACTGTCATTTCTGTATTCATAAAAGTTAATAAATTTTACACATAATCATATATGAAATATAACGTGATAACTTTTTAACTTTTATAAACTTGAATATTCAATTTGGCAAATTTATAATGAAAGAAAAACAATTTATTTATGACTATGTGCTATGCCATTATGCAATATTCTCATAACTGTTGAAATGAGTTGAGCCAAGTTTCATGAATGTTTTTTGGTAGTAAAAAGTATTAGGAAAGAATGTATTGTTAAATAAAATAGCTTTGTAGGATTGACTACTGAATTTGAAGAAAAACAAAAAGGAACCAACAAATTAAGGATGAGGGTGGATGTATCACTTGATCTGGCTAATGATCACATAGCAGACTAAGCTGATTTTCCTTTACATGGAGAATAAAATCCCTGCAATACTGGCTTCTCCACTTTGTTTATCAAAAGTTTGGTCTTAGAATAGAATCTTAGCTTTTGTCATTTTTATAAACTTTTCCTTTAGATTATTAAGTTTATGACTATTCTACAATAAAGTAACATTTTATGAGGAAAATTACAGATGACTTTTGTATTGTTTTGATACAGGGATACATGCCTTTCCTGTATACAGAGTGCTAGTGCTCTCTCCAATATAGTCAGAGGTCTTATAATACACTAAATACTTTGCTGAAAGACACTTTACAGCGAAGTGTCATGTATTTATGTATTGATAAAACTGTATAAGCAATATTTTTCTTACCATATCTTATTTCAAAAAAATAGGCCAGTACCTTTTTTTAGAAATTATCTAAAACTGTTTTTTGAAAAGATCTTGTGCTATTCTTTAAGTTCATTTCAAGACGTATCCTGTTGTAAGACTGAATAGTCACTGGTTTCAAATTGTTTAAGCTAGAAATAAACAACATACATGTTCAATTACTATGGATTTTAAGTTTTGATATGTTGACATCTTTATGTGCACAGGTGAACATTTCAAATATTTATACCCTTCAAATAAAGCTTACAAGTAGTAGTCAAAGTTATTATTAGAAGTTTGGATTTTCTTAAGTTTTTGCTTTAGCCAAAACAATTGATGATAAAGTTTATATAGCAACAAAATTCTAAGTCTTTTACTTGTAATTTTATTCCATAGTGGATTTATGGAGTAATATGGGAAATAATTTTGTTTAAAGCTCAGTGTTGGCATATTTTCTTTTAAAAATCACTTGGTTCCAAGCTATGATATGTTATAGTTTATTTTCAGTGTCAGTAGAATATGGTTGTGAACTTGGGTACATGTAGACAAAAAGGCTTAAATGTGTCATAATTAGCTATAGTAGTGATTCATTGTTTGGAAATGGAACACAGATAGCTTGTTTTATATCAAAATTTAAAGAATTCTTTTGTTGGAGATTGAGTATAATTTTCAACAGGAGCTAATCTGTATGAATATTGCAGGAGGCTGGTATTGATGTTCGTCTTTGTGATATTGGAGGAGCCATTCAGGAAGTTATGGAGTCATATGAAGTAGAATTAGATGGGAAAAACTACCCAAGTAAAGAGTTTGTGATTTTTAAGTATTTTTAATTGATTATACATGTTAGTTTACTATGTTTTATGAATCAAGCATCCAGTTGCAGCTACTTTATGACCAGTTTGTCAGTCTTGGCTTAATTTATGGAAAATTCTGATCATATTTCTACTGAGGTTTCTTCATTTACTCTCAACCAAGTTACCTCCAATGTTTTTAGTTTTCTGAAAGTATGAAATACAAGAATTCTTCTTGTTAAAGTTGCTTTAATCACATATAATCAAATTATTATTGCTTAGTTTTATTTCTGTTTCAGTTTACCAGTAGAAAATCATATATTTAATCTTATGCCTCAGTAACCTGTTATTTAAGTCAACTTTGAAAAGATTAGTGGTTTTAAGTTAGATATCTGATTGATATTAATAAACTTCACTCTTTGCACATGTTACAATCTTTTCTACAGAATTACATTCAACATTTACTTAACACAACTTTATTATCTTCATACATCTGTAATATATGGATACATAGCTTATATTTCAAATTTTATATTATTCACATTTTAATTTCTAACTTTCATAAGAAAATATTGAAATAAATTTTCAGCATTCATTAGAGTTTGATAATTTAACATAACTGATTACTTGTGAGAAGTGATTATAGAAATTAGTGTCATGTAAAGTTCAGTTGAAATTGTAATTAATCAAAATTAGTGTTTTTAATTGTTACTCTCTTTAGTTATTCAAACAGTTGATTACTCAAGACTATGAACAAATTGTTATAAATATAATCAATCACCCAATGTAAATTAGTATTTCCATTTATTAGTTTTTGTTTATTCCAACACTCAGTTAATTGAAATTCCGATTACATAAATTATCACATAATTAACTAGTTGAAGTTAGGGTTTCCCATTATTTTTTATTATTCCAACTATCCAATTATAGAAATATTGCATATATATTTATCATTCAGCACAAGATTATGTAGTGAGCTAATTTGTGTTTGCTCAAATTTAACTTTATAATTTTTTTCACTTCAAGTTTGTTCAGCAGTTTAAGGGAAGGCAACTTGTTTTGGCAACATAAAGATTTTTTTTAAAATTATTTGTATATACCATGGTTTGAGGAATATTGTAATGAGTTAACTAATCAAAAAATACTATTGATTTGTTAGTTCTAATCAGGTCTTCTGTGTGTCACTTGATGCATTTTGCAACCTGGATTCTCCATTATGTAATTTCTTTCTTCCATTATATTCTTAGGGTGTTGTAACAATTAGTAACATTAGTTACAATATAGTTGCAGGCAAAAATGTAAAATTTGAACCTCAGTTTGCTGTGATATCAGCAAATTTGTCTGACTTACCAGAGAGGTTGCTCCAAATTCATCATAGGTTTCAAGGTGCTTACATAAACCACATGTAATTATTTAATGAACATGTTTATAACCAATAACAATAAACAACAACAAAAAATCCCCCACCTAAAAAGTATGTTGTCGTGGTTATTTCTTTTTGACAGGCTTACCTGTAAAGTTTGTTTCAGATTATTTGCAATTGTTGTTGCAAACTTTAAGTACCTGATGGAATCTCATTGATTGAATGATATTGTTAAATACTTTTAGCTGTGTTACAAACAGATTTACCCTAGTTATGGGTACACCAAATATAACTATAGCATAGGGACCACATGCTAGCATTTTTATACAAAAAGAAAGTTAACTAATTTATCATCTGTTAGTATATACACACAACCACAACTCACATAACATCATCCAAATTATGTTGCATATTATAGCATGTGACATCACATGTACAGCACACATACCATATGTGAAGAGAATGCATGCCACACATACACACCAATGATATCATTCAGGATATACACATGAATGAATGATGCAAAAGATCATATCATCTCATATGAAAAAAATACACGAACAAGTTGTTATGTAAACAATAACCATTTCAAGAGTGTTATGTAAACGACAACCATGTCATGTCGTGTTTGCATTCCCATATTTATTATATTTCCATATTTATATTATTTTTCGAAGTTTAAACCAAAAAAATGTTATTCATTTAAAATAATATTTAGAATTAATTAGAATTCATTTAGAATTATTCATGTAGAAATTTCTAGAACTAGGTAGATTGATCACTTGTATTGGCCTGGTGTTTGTACTGTGGAATTCTGGGAAGTTACGCGATTAGTATATAAACAGACGGCGATGCGAGGGAAAGAGTCATCCATTTTTACTCGGATCAAGAAGTTTGTCTCGTTTGAGAAAGTTTAAATGTTTGCCGTGTGATTATTCAAATTGAATTTGTGAATAGAGCTAGATCAACTAAAGCGGTGAATTTATTTTATTCCGTTAATCTTTACAATTCAGTCGGATTATGGATTATACCAAAAGTCAATACGAATTGAACTGTGAATTTTTTTTTGAAAATACCCATTCAAACTTCGTAAATTTCTCCGTGGGACTAAATTCCCCGCCTAGATTGGAACTTTGGATTTCAGATTTGGACACTCATTCTGGATCATATTATTAAGCACAGGCCAGTACGTTTTTGTATTATAAGTGGTTTTGAAGGTTGAAACTGGATATCTGTTATTGCTATTGGATAATTTATTTTGTGTCTATCACATATAAGTAGATCATCGTAATAAATTATACAAGCTGCTATCTGTGTCTTTCTGTTGCATTCAGTCCACATAAAAAACATAACACAAGTGGAAACATTTGAAAACAAATTTCCCAGTTGTTTTTAACAAAAGATACAAAATTTCAAAAATTAAAGCCTTTCTAGGCTAGTAACTAAAATAAAATAATTTAAAATTTGAGCATGTGAATTTGAACTTGCTTCAGCTTGAAAGATTAAAATCTGTATAACTTGAACGGTTTGTTTATCTATGGTATGAGTATACAAGTTTTTGCTTTCAGTTGTTGCTTTTCATGAAGTAATAAACAGATTTTTTTTTGGAAGAAGATTTGGTAATAAAGCAATTTTATTAAAATAAATTAGTTGTGAAATTGTTAACAGCTAAAACTGTAAAAATAAATAAATCAAAAATTGGTAACAAATTAAATATTGAGAGGAGTAAAGTGGTATTTATTATTCACTTTATTCCATAAATTCCAAGTTTTTCAGAAAAATAACATTGATATTATTATATGTTGTCCTAGAAGTTTTGTAAATGAAATTTGAAAATTGTAAAATAAGTATTTTAATTCTCTTAGACCGACACAGAAAAGGTTTCGTATCATTACAAACAAATCTTTAATAAAAAGACTTGTAATGCTTAGTATTATTGTACCAAATTTCATGAGCACAGGTTGAAGTTCTTGTACCTGAAAAAAATTCTTTTTTCTATTAAATGTAAGATTTATACAAATTTATTTTAATTTTGTTAATTTTGAGATATCAAATGTGGTTCAAGATTAAGAGATACTAGTGTGATGAAGCATCATTTTCAGGAAACCTCAGAAAAAATATAATTTGTTCTGGGTTAGATTTATCAAGTTTTTGATGATCTTTCCAATTTTACTTGCTATATTTTCTTTATGTATATTTTTCACATACAACTGTTTTTTATTTACATTTTTTTTATTAAAAAAAGGTTGTGTGCATTACAAGATGTGGTGAATAATTAAGTTCTATTTATTTATGTAAACTGATTAAAAATGTAAAATGGAACTTGATAATTTTTAAAAATGAATAAATGAAATAATTAGTAAATATGACTAATTGAAACACTAGCAGATTAGAATGAGATTATGGAAGATAAACTGAGTGTGGATTCAGTAATGGGTTTCTAAAAATTTAACATAATTCAGAAAATATCCCATATTTTGACCAACAAATTTTAAGCCATCTTTTATATAAATTAGAATGTTCTGAATTTGTAGATAAAAATACAAAAATTGTAATTTCTTTTAAAATCTTTCTTTCCCTAGTTAAATCTATTAGAAATCTTAATGGCCATTCAATAGGTCCTTATCGGATTCATGCAGGCAAGACAGTTCCAATTGTAAAAGGTGGTGAAGCCACACGTATGGAGGTAAGTTGGAACTACACTAAAACAGCACATGATGGTAAAAAATATTTAGAATTTACGTCAGAGTTTGTAGCTGCTGATAGGATGCCTTTTATTTTATTTTGTTGTGAAAAACAATGGTAAACTTGCATTGTCTAATCTGAAAGCAGAATTGTATACAAAGTTTAACCATTTCATTAATTTATGTTTGGTTTTATAATTTTTAATACTAAAATGATGTCAGTCAGTTTAACATCTTTTTCAATAGGAAAAGGTATCTTAATATCTGTGTTGAATAATATTTTGGTATTCAAGGAATTTTTAAGCAGTTCAAATAGTTTACTTTTTTTATGTAGAAGCTATTATTGAAGGCTTCTCTCTACAACATACTGTTGTGGGGATTACATTGGAAGTTTCTAAAGTTGTAGATTTTCAGTGCAAAAGATCTTAAAAGTGTACAAAGTAATTCAAGCTTAAAGGTTTTAAATAAGAAGAACAACAGTATAATTAAATTATTCATAAATAATACTGCAATTCAGCTTGTATCTGTTTGTATTCAAAATTATGTCTAATTAGTGTTTCACTATCAGTTTACTAGTTAAGAATGTTGAAATCAACTTGTGTTTTTTTTTCATAATGAACTTTATATAATACTGAACAACATCCTTGGCTTGCATGTAATACTTCATAATATTAAAATAGTAATTTATTATATCTCAGTCATTAAGTATTCTTAGGAACAGAAGAGAGAATTACAAGAGCTTTCTTGTACTAGTAATGTCATGGTAAATAATTATATAAATATGAATCCTGAACATTATATTTTCAGTAGCATATTAGTTGAGCAGCTGATTTGCAGCTTTACCATATTAAGTTTGTTGACCATATACAATTCCACTTAGTAAAACTAAACTTGGAAAATGATAGTGATGTTGGTTTTTGCTGAAACTGTTAAGTTTATTTTCATGCAGGAAGGGGAATTTTATGCTATTGAGACTTTTGGTAGCACAGGAAAAGGCTATGTTCATGATGACATGGAGGTTTCACATTATATGAAGGACTATGATGTTGGTCATGTTCCATTAAGGTAACTAATATAAGATCTAAGCTTCAATAACTTTAATAATAATAGTAATAATAATAAAAATCTGTGTGTGTGTGTATATATATATATATATATATATATATATATAGTTATTTTAGGATAGTTTTCCTTCAAAATAATTTATGATTATACACATTTCTTCAGGTATAAAATTTAATTAACTTATGCCAAAACAATTAAGGAAACTACATAAGTGTATATGGTCCATTTGTTTAATGAGGTAAATGGCCTAGCTGGACTCACTTTATGAAATGAAGAGTAAAACATTGATGTGTATTAGAATGCTCAGTTGTAGTTCACAACAAGTTTTTAGATTATATCACTTGCTAGTTTTTTAGATAAATAAAATAATTTTTCTAACATTATACTACAACTAGTGTTAGAGAAAGTTAACATTTTAAACTAATTACAAATAAAAGTTAAAGATGGATTAAGTGTAGCAAGTTAAAATTAAAGTCAGTCAGTATTTTGTGTAAAATAATGTTTTACTGTAAAAAAACTAATGAATCAGAGTTGTCTTTTAGAAATTATTGTACTTCAAAATTTGTAAATCATTAGTTAAATTTCATTTACAGACTGGGTCGATCCAAACAGTTGCTCAATGTTATAAATCAAAATTTTGGAACGTTAGCATTTTGCCGACGATGGTTGGACAGACTGGGACAAACAAAGTATTTATTGGCATTGAAAGATCTGTGTGACAAAGGGATTGTTGTTCCTTACCCACCATTATGCGATATCAAGGGTTGTTACACAGCTCAATTTGAGCACACAATTCTGCTACGGCCCACATGTAAGGAGGTCGTTAGCCGAGGAGATGATTATTGAAGAATCTCGACCACGGTCCTCATGGCAAGCATCTGTCTATAGAGGGGATCAACAATTCAGTTTCACAGAGTGTTCATAAACAAGATAGTAATATGCTCCACCTAAGTCCTGTCTAATAGCTGTAAATAGCTGTATATAAATACCCAAATAGAATCAGAAAACCTAGCTAAGTTTAAATATCTTTTACTTCTCAAAGAGATTGTCATGTTATTTAATGAATTTGTTGTCCTTAATTAAGACTAATATTTTACACTAAAATTATTTTCATGGTAATAGGGCTTTAAAGAGGAAAATCTTATCAGAATAAATAATTTTCTACAGGTTAGAAAACAGTTACTACTGATTAAAACAAACTGTTGCATAAAATAGCTAGAATATTTCCTGAAATTACTATTTTGTCCATGATTTTGTTAGAAGTTATGTTTTGTTGATCTCATCAAAAGGATAATGTCTGTGCTTGAAGTGTTTTTTTTTTATCAAATTAATTAATTTTTTTCTGTATCCTATTCAGTGCACAAGACATTGAAATTAGAGTTTAATTTGGAGAAGAAAATATATTATTTATACAATTATTTATCCAGGAAATAGTTGGAATAAGCTTTAAGTTAATATTTTATATTTAGAAATTTTAACAGGAATAACTAATGATTATCAGTTTTGACTCTGTGTTTACTGTGAACATCCAACCACAGAAATGTTGTATGTTTAATGAAATTACATCTAAAAAATAAAGTTGAATTTTGTAAAATATATGCCAAAATCACTAAAAAAGATTGGTCATGTATTTTATATGATAAACAGGAAGCAATGCTGTAAATCCAACTTTATGTCCAACAAATAAAATTTTGTGAAACTTAGTGCAATATTTTTAAATGTTTTTCAAAACCACAAACATTTTGACTTAGATATTGCATGCACTGAACATAAAAAATGTTTGTCACTTTAAAAACATGCTGAAACAAACAAACACTGATTAACTGAAAACATCCCAGGATACAAACTACAATGTGGGATTATAAAATATTACACTAGTTACGTGTTTTATACAACCACCTATTATTAATAACTTCTGAATTTAAACTCAAAATAATATTTTTAGGTGTAGATGTATCATTAGAGAAAGTACATTATAGGCTACAAGTATTTTAAGAGTAAAGAATTTTCATTACAGGTCAAATTATGATTAAATATTTTTTTTTGTGAACCAGTGCAGATAAATTTAAAACAATGGTTACTCAGCTACATTTATTTATTGTTGAGGTACCTTTTTAATCAGAAAAGGTCAGGTTGTTTAAAGCAGTGTTTCTCAACATTTTGGATCTCAAGTTCCACATATGAAGTTGATGTCTTATTAGTTTAGGGCAGTCACAGTTTTACCAGTCTGGGGCATTCTGTTACTGATCATCTAACAGCACATCAATGAAGAATCATGAGTTTAGAGGATTTTTAATTGGTGGGCAATAAGATAATGTGCTATAACAATAATGTTAAACAATGGACCTTTTGATGTACCTAACTCATCCTGTTCCACTAAATTAAACTGAAAAATTCAAAGGTAGTTCTTATCATTCAAATGCTTACTAAGCTTTATCTATAATATCTACTAAATAAACAAACTGTTACAACTATATCTTAAGGCATTGTGTTCCAAAGGCTAGTCACCCTTTTAGAAAAATAAAGCTTTCTTTGCTGAAGATGGTTCCTGTTCCACCAATATTTATATTTATGTCCCTTAGTCTTACCATTCTCACCATTAAGTATCAAGAAAGCAAGGTACAAGCATTGTCAATTCAGCTAACAAACATCTAAAACATATCACATCTAACTTCTATTTTTTTCAAGAGAAAACGAGTTAAAAGATCTTACTCTATTCTCATATTGCAACTTTTCTATCCCAGTATTCTTCCCAAAAATTCACACAGAGTATCCTTATATGGAAAACACCAGTGGTTACTTATTTCATATTTCAGTAATTTGACAACATAATCATATTTGTTTAAGTTTCTTTGTAATAGTTCAGTACCATATTTTGGTATTAATTTAGTCTAAAATTATGAACATGGAAATATAATTCAGTTGTATTTAACATGAATTTTTAAAAAATTCAGTCTATCTTTTACTTAGGAGTAATGCTTAGAAAACAGAATTAATCCTCAAAACACTTCATATTAACTACTAATTAAAAAGAATGGCAAATAAATAAAAAATCAGAACTCTTTATATGTTTCAATAAACTATTGCAATGTGACAGGTAGTGGCTTATAAACTTGTTATAAACTTGGTTGTCCTTATTTGTATATTTTACCAAAAATGTGAAAAGAACCCAAATCAATAAGCACAATTGAGCTTTTGTACCTAGTTCTTAATTAGAGAAATTAACACACCTTCATAACCACTAATGAAAAAAAAAACTGATAAATCATTGCTTTAAATTATTTATTAAAGGTCTAGTAACTATATGAAGGTAAGTATTAACAACTCTTAGATATGAAATTCAAGGGTTTCATATCAGATCTTTATAGTATACAACTGTGTCATTTTTGGTGTCCTATGATAAAATAAAACCATGATATTTCATGTGTCCAATTTTGGCATTTCTTACATATGAAAACTATGGCAAAATTCTGTGTTTGTAAATTGGGGGTTTAATATCAATTGAAAGCTTGGCAACGTTCACAAGTGAAACTTGCAGGTTTTGTATCAGACCAAACTTTGGCAATATACCAGATATGAAAGTCTGATATTTCATATCAAAGTGTAGCAACCTTTCATATGTAAAATTCTTGGATTTGTATATCAAACCAAACTTAGGCAGCATTCAAGGTTTAAAAATCTGTGGTTTCACATTAAGCCAAACAACTGTGTATTTTTTTTTTTTTAAAGCAAGCATGTGACAGCATTTCAGATAAACAACTGAAGTCTTATATCAAATAAAACCTTTACAATATTTAAGAAGTGTTCTTCTAAGGTATGTTATCAAACCACATCTTGGTAACATTTCAGGAGTCCATTTCTTGTGTTCCATATCTAACAAAACTATGGCTACATTCATATTTGCAATACTTGGGTTTAATATCAATTGAAATCTTGGCAATGTTTCATGTATGTAAAGTTCAGGATTCATAATGAATCACTCTTAATATCTTGTGCAATTCTGGGATTGCATATCAAGCTAAATTTCTGAATATGAGGGTTTTCATATAAAGTCAAACAACAATAATCTAGGTGTGCAATTTAATCTCGTATCAAACTAAACCTGAATCCACAAAAGAATTATTGGAGCTTATGTATTCAAAAACTATCAAAGAAACCTTGGAAAAACATTCAATGACAGACTCCTGCTGCGACCATCTTAAAATGCTGCAGCAACCATTTCACATCTGGCACCACTCTCGTGATCACAATAGCACCCAGAGATTCCAACTTTAGCTCTTCCTCATTGTACCCTTCATCATTGCCAGGTTTAAGCAACAAAGTGAATAGAATCCAGAGCCATGTGCTAGCAAAAAACCAGAGCAGAATAGCAAGAACGATTAAACTACCGTAGACTTCATGTTAGAACAGAATAAGGCAAAACTAAGAAATAATTGGCAAGTTATATATATTTAATAGCTAAATGTCTAGTCTGATCACTTTATCTCCTAAACAGTTAATTGTAGGAAATATCAAAATTCTTATTTTCAAGAGTATATTACAGGAATATTAATTTTTTGGGATTCCTAAATGTTCATAATGATATCAATACCAATACATTAGTTTTCATACGTGCTGAATGGTCAACCTGAGATAAAAGAAGATATTAAGAGCAAAAAAAAATTTTGTAACCGAATTTCTTTAAAGAATGATTGGCTTAAAGAAGGCTCAGCGGTATGTCTGCGGATTTACGTGGTAAAATCCGGGTTTCGATACCCATGGTGGGCAGAGCACAGATAGCCCATTGTGTAGCTTTGTGCTTAATCCAAAACAACAACAACAACAATGTACATATATTTCATATTGGTATTTCGTACTTGCATGAGTTCATTGTACGATGTTGAATGCATTGATTTGATTTGATTAAAGAAGTATTTCAAAAATAGGGAAATGAATACGCAAAACACAAAGAGAGATACAATTTTGAGTATGTTTGTTTTTATTCGGTTTATGTACATATATTTCGCCCCCCAGTGGCTCAGCGGTATGTCTGCGGACTTACTCGCTAAAATACGGGTTTCGATACAGGTGGTAGGCAGAGCACAGATAGCCCATTGTGTAGCTTTGTGCTTAATTCAAAACAACAACAATGTACATATATTTCATATTGGTATTTCGTACTTGCATGAGTTTATTGTACGATGTTGAATGCATTGATTTGAATTGAATATCGCTCCTTTGACACTTCTAGTAAAAATGATAATTTTCAAAAATCGATCTCTTCAATAGCAATCTTTTTCTGCATTCAGTCAAATGAAAAGGAACGATGTCATTCATTGCATACAAAAACAAATAATTTTATTAATAATGCACTGCAGTTGATTTCCTTTGCTTTAAAACAAACACAATGCAATTTTCATTATCTAAATAGTGCATGGAATGACAAAATATGGTTGTCAATGGATGTTTAAACAATTGTTGCATAAACCTTATGTAGAGGCGAATAACGTTTGGCAATTTTTTTATTGGTTGAATAAATAAACTCAATTGTTTAATTTCCTTCGCATTACATTCAAGGGAAGTGGTTTTTCGTAAATTTATCAAGATTTTGCATATCACTTTTAAATACTGTCATCTTACACATGTAATACATAGAGAAAACTGAAGCACTTTAATTTCACACCACAATGACGTTATAAACAAGGTATTGACAGAAGAAGTTGTGTCAGCTAGTTTCATTTGAAGTTAGGCAGGTGTCCAAGTTATATTTCAAATGTTTTTCATAAACTCCTAAATCCAATGGATGAGAGCATTTTTGTTCATTCTTTTAAAACGAAAAAAATTAGAAAAAAGGAAATCAAATAAATCAACAACGAGATATAGCACTTAACAATAGTTTTTGTTAAAATCCCTTCCTTAACTTGATATGTGTCAATGTTAATGAGCCGAAGTTCTCTGGCATCACTGCTATTTTTGTAGTTCCTGACAGCTATCTACCTTCAGACATAGAGAGTTAGTAATTCATTCTAAAAATGAAGGTACCAAATACATATCAGTTATGTAAGTTATGGATCCCTGTCGAGATTCTATGGTATTTTTTCTGCTGTTCTCAAATGGAGAATTCGGATAGCAAGTCAAATTTAAACATAACGAAGTCAAAAGAACATCTGCACGGAGCTTTAATTCTATTCTAATCATTTAGCAACTTGTAAGGGAATGTTTTATTTCACAGTTCTGGAATGTTATTTAACATTATGTTGACATGCATGCGTCTATTAAAGGAAACGAACTCAAATTCATATGTTGAAGCCAAAAATCATTACGAATTGAAAGTTATCAAGACCTTATGGATCACATAAACTCATGAGAAGAAACAGATGATATTGATTGTTGAAGATTTTTGATCCATCACTATTTATTGGAAGTCCATGGAATATGCAGTAGATCTTCCTGGACGAAATGACTATTGTCAAAAATAAGTGAGAAATCAGATTTATTTGTCTCTTCATTTACAATCCAAAATGGGCTGTAAATTCTGGTAAGAAAACCCAGGGAAAAAATGTAAAACCGATTGGGACTTGTATCGCTTGAGGCTGAAGAACCTTCTCTCAGATGTATGTGATCGAGTTTCAAAAAAAGAGGTCTACCTTATTCCCAGATTCTCATTATTTCAAACTTCAAGATACTGAAACAATTGATCAAATGCTATGTACTGAATTTCCTGATGACAGAAAAAAGCCCAAAGCTGTGTGAAATTATCAAGTCATGTATGGTGCATGGCACATGTGAAACTTTTTATCCTCACTTTTTGTATAGAAGGTAGAAAATGTGCGAAAAATTATCCCAAAACATTAGCCAAGTCCCATCGTCAATGGCTACCACGTTTACAAACGAAGAAATGATGGCAGACTGACCAAGCCAGCTGTTAGGGGTGTTGAAGGTCATCTTAATATTTCCAGGATCATGCCATACAGTCCGTATCATATTTTAAAGTACAGTGCATATATCAATGTAAAAGTCTGCTCTACACTAAAAGCAGTGACTTTTACAAATACGACGTATACAAAGACTATGATTGCACTAACGCTCAACAGCAGCAACACACTCAAGAAAAACAAATTGAATGGAAAGAAGCTGACACATTTCTAAACTCAAGATCTGCCATAATAGCATGGATACCTTGAATATGAAATGCACCATCAGTTTCACACTAAAATTCACCTTGCAATAAACCTGGTTACCGAATAGTTTATTTCACTACAGGTCAAAAAGAAATTGCACTAAGAAAAGCTTTAGATTCTGATACAACTCTTACTATGTAGTTTAAACAAAACAACTGATACTCAGTAGTTTTTTTCAGACAATAGTATTGTCTGAAAGTTGTCTTCACAGACAGTTCAGGAGCAACAAGCAAGGCTCATATTTACAAGTGCCTGATACATAAACTTTGAAGTGAGAGTAAGACTGTTTTAGCAGTTGCATGAATAGGCATGGTGGTTAATCTTTTGCCGGGGGATAAAACTTCTCATTTAGTGTTAAACATTTCTTGTTTATTTATTTAGATAATTCAATGTCCGGAATCATGCTTGATGATCCAAATGCTGAATAGCTAAATAATGCTCGAGTTATCTTCCATATCCAAAAATGGTTTGTTTGTTTGTTTTGGAATTTCGCACAAAGCTACTCGAGGGCTATCTGTGCTAGCCGTCCCTAATTTTGCAGTGTAAGACTAGAGGGAAGGCAGCTAGTCATCACCACCCACCGCCAACTCTTGGGCTACTCTTTTACGAATAGTGGGATTGACCGTCACATTATACACCCCCACGGCTGGGAGGGCGAGCATGTTTAGCGCGACGCGGGCGCGAACCCGCGACCCTCGGATTACGAGTGCACGCCTTAACGCGCTCGGCCATGCCAGGCCTTCCAAAAATGGAATAGTCAGTGTGCTTGACAAACAGCATAGAGACGTAACTGGCAGCAATGAAAAATCATATGGAAAAAATGTTGTTTTTGTATGATATTTCAGGTAACTTTACCCTTTGTCAGGCGTAGATCAAAAATAGCTATAAGTAAAGCTTCAGTACAATTATCAAGATTATAGCCATCTGTTGAAAAGTAAAACTGACTCAAAACATGCGAACTGGAGAAGAATAAAGACCATTTAGTAATTAACTTGTAAAACTTAGAGAGGGTAAACCTCAAAATCATCATAGCTTACCAAAATATTTGATTCATAAACCAAATTAATGTTTATATCTTAGAACGGCTGGTATGGATATTAACACTTTTATTGATAAGGAGAGAACAACGTTTCGACCTTTCTAAATCATCTTCAGATAAAGAAAGAGAGACGGACACGACTTATGGACGAGAGTATAAACGAGTACGGGATTTTAGGGGCGTTGCAAGTGGATGTTAGGTCATTAATTAGTATAGGTATAAATATGTTCCTTTATATGGCTTTAATTTTGGTTTTAATTGCTGTATAAGTAGGGCTTCTTTGATTTTGCGTTTGTTTATATTTGTTTCCAAACTTGATATTTGGGTATTTTCTGAGGTAATGCTGTGTTTATTTGATTTGCCGTATTCAAAAACGTTTGAAGGAGTTTTTTGTGTTCTTTGAGCCTAGTTTCCATTTCTACTTGTTTCTCCAATATAAAAGTCGTTGTAGTTTTTGCACTGTATTTTATAAATTATGTTGGTGTTGTGTTTGTCACTTTAGTTTTGTAGTTGGTTTTTCAATAAATTTGGTGTTTCCTGGAATGTTGTGTTTTGTTATAAGTTTTTTTACAAATATTGGTTATTTCGCTGATGTCGGGAATATATGGTATACAGCAATATAAGGTTTTGTAGTTTGTTGTATCTTGGGATTTACTGTTGTTTGTTTGTTGTTGGTAAAAGTGTGTGCGTATTTTTCCATGTTTTTTATTAGGAAATTTGTTAATGTTGATGAAGTGTTGTTTTATCTTGTTGATTACATCATTAATCTTATCAGGTGCGCATAGTTTTGTGGCTGTGTTTATTTAGTTTCGTAATATGTTGAGTTTTTGTTTTATTTCATGTTCTGAGTCCCATGGAATGTACAATCCAGTGTGGGTGAATTTTCTGTGGATTTCTGTTTTGAATTGTGTATCAGTTCTAGTGATTTTGAGGTTAAGAAATACTATTTGGTTAGTTTTTTTTCTGTTCACAGGTGAACTTAATGTTGGAG
Organism: Carcinoscorpius rotundicauda; assembly: GCA_011833715.1. Classification (NCBI taxonomy): domain Eukaryota; kingdom Metazoa; phylum Arthropoda; class Merostomata; order Xiphosura; family Limulidae; genus Carcinoscorpius; species Carcinoscorpius rotundicauda. The sequence goes on along the minus strand of CM022391.1, from coordinate 33,191,223 downwards.
TATATCGAGTTAACGTGATCAAAAAAAGTGTGTTCTATAGATGTGAATCCAGCAATTGTGTTATCAACATACATGAACCAGTATAGTGGTACAGGTATGTTGATGATAGTGATCAATTCGGTCTTACACCCAATTTTATGCCATCAACATGATAAATGGATTCAGATTTTCAATAAAATTATCGAAAACAGTTTAGAATAGAAATGTAGACATATCTGATTGTTTGTTTGTTTTTTGAATTAAGCACAAAGCTACACAATGGGCTATCTGTGCTCTGCCCACCACGGGTGTCAAAACCAGGATTTTAGCGTGTAAGTTCGCAGACAAAGCGCTGAGCCACTGGGGGGCAGACATATCTGAATGTTGACTGCATTGTGTCCGATGACCAAACAGAGGTAAACAACTTCTCAGAGGAATACATTAACAAATTAACTCCATCTAAACCCTCACCATATAAACTAACTTGAAAAATAGGAATATTGTTGCATTCAAGGCAAGGTCTTGTAAATAGTGATGTTTCCAAATCTGCATTTTGAACAACACTTTAGATATATAAACACTAAGTGGGAAGTTAAAGAAAAAATATTTATTTTAAAAGTAGAGCTGCAACCATCCAATCCCACAATGCTGATTACAATTCGACCAGACTTTGCCACGACTATAAATAAACAGGGCACAAGAACAATCTTTTGAAAAAAATTAGACTGTACTTGTTTGAACCTGTATTTACTCACGCCCAACTATGCATCATATTTTTGATGGTTAGAAGACTAACAAACAGAAAAACTAACAGAAGGTAGCAAGGAAAATCAAGAATCATTGGAATATTTACAACAAATACTGTTTATTCCGAAATACTGTAAACCATTAATATGCAGAGCTTATCAGTAAAGATAGATATTTTTAGCTTGAGAAGATAATGCCAAGTTTTCAACACTGTTTGTTTTTTGGCGATTACATTTTCACTTTACACTTATTATCTTATTTATAAATTTTTGCATATTCCTGTTCCACCTTTTTAAATAAAGAATTTTAATAATCTTGTTTCTCTGGTTTTGTGTCCATTGTAGACATAAATTCGAGTAACATGACTATCCTGTTTTAAACAGTTTAGTTTTATGAAATTCGTTGTTGGTGCATAACGCTCTCCAGGGAAACAATGCTAACCTTTGGATTGGATTCATACAGATTTGATGGCTATAGCTCCTACACTGACTGCAAATGACACACTTTGTTGGGAATTCCAAGTATCTATAATTATAAAATGACACACTTGTGTGTGTGTGTGTGTGTGTGTGTGTGTATGTTACTGCTATAATTCAAAGAGAAGAAATCTACAAAACTGAAATTTTGCACTCATACTAAATGGACCCTGTATGGGTATTATTACTTATCTAAGAGTATGCGAGTAAGCTATAGAAAAACACACAGAAAAGAAATGGTTACTTATAGTACAAATCGAAATCATATAAAAACAAATACGCTCTTTTAATATTGCTGTATATGTATATGTGTAAATATTTTGTTAACGACAACATGTCGTGTTGTGTTTAAATTTTCATTTCTATTATTCATTTTTCCATACTGATATTATTGTTTCGAATTTTAAACTAATATTTTGTTATTTATTTAGGGTAACATTTAGAACTTTCTTGAATTAAGTAAACCAATCATATGTTTGTAAATAAGTGCTGGTGACTTCGTGTCTAGACGGGTAGTCTCGTGCAAGAACGGACACGCGCGGATTGCTCTAGAGTTGTATTGAAATTGCAAGATTGTTCGAGAAGTAGGCCTATCGGTATAAAAGACGGTGACGCGAGATAGATTCAGTCATCAGTTTTTATTCGAAAAGAGAGAGATTCAGTCATTAGTTTTATTCGAAGAAAAAGAGTGAGATTCATACATCAGTTTTATTTCAAAAGAAGAGAGTTAGTTATTTGAGAAAGATTAAGTGTTCGCTGTGAATATTCAACTTGGATTTGTGATTGAAGTTAGATCTACGGAAGCTGTGATTTTATTTCGTCAATCTCTACGATACATCCGAATTACCGCTTGTGCTGAGAGACGGCGAATTTATTGAACTGTGAACTGTTTCGGAATTACTTCGTGGGACCAAATTCACACCCTAGACTGGAATTTGAGACTTTAATTTTAGATCATTACATTAGATACAGGCCAGTACCGTTTTGTATTGTGATTTATTTTGAAGTTTGAAACTAATATTATTTTGTTTTGTAATTAATTTCGAATGTTGTAACTTAATATCTGTCACTGTTATTATATAATTTATGTCATATCTGTTATATTTGTTAATAGTTTAGTGTAATAAATTATACAAGCTGTTATCTGTGTTTTTCTGTTGCGTTTAATCTACGAAGAACTTAAAACATTAAAAAATACGTAACAATTGCTTACAACCCATCATAAATGACGAGGCAAGCACTACCATCACATAGTATAGCCATAATATATCAGTTAGATTAACAACTTCTAATATGAAAAAGAGCCAGTAATTTTTGGTAACAACATATTCCAGCAATGATTTTTATGTCATATTGCTTAGTAACAAAAGTATAACGTAATATTGTTGTTAGTCTACGTACGAAAGTATAAAATGAAAGCAACAAAACTCCATTGATTCAAGAAGTTTTTTTTTTTATCGAAAACAATGGTAATACAACAGAAAATACCAAAATCAGAAACGAGTTAACTTTAAAATTGAATCAATATTTTGACTTTCATTATCAATTTTATACACTTAGCTTTAGGCCAGGTTATCTCACACACTGTTTTTTTTTTAAATCGTCACACCAACATTCTCCAGACTTACAAGGTTTCACGGCCTACTTGCAGCCTTGTCACTAAAATTGTAAGTCAAAATTGAAACAGAAAGGCTGCAATTCCTTCGAATAAACCAAAAGAAGCTCCAAGTTGAAAACTATATTCATATGCTCTATGCTACAATAGGTTCTGAACACACACACACTGGCATAGTCATCTAGAATATATCATCCTAATATCTCAAGCGAAGTTGGGTAGTAAAGAATAAAGAAACAAAGCGACTAGAACAAGGAAAATGTAACGTTATTCTAGACCACACGTTTCTGTCATTACAACACGGAGCCATACAATCATATTTAAAAAAAAACCTATGTATCACTGCAACAGGAAGATAACGTACGATGTTCCCACCTATTACAAATCCAACAAAACAATTTAAAAATGTAATCTATTCATACATGTCAAAATCACATCATATAATTATATATCTTACTCAGGCCTCAAAAAGAAATAAATGAAAGTGATTTCTCTTGAACAGTTGTATTATATCTGGGGTACTGTGGATCTATAAAAGTGCAAAACGTAATATCTACAGGTTTTAAGTTTACTTTGCATAGTTAGTTTATCAAAAATGAAATACATTTATTCAGGTTGGTTTAAAAAAGGTATGATATAAAACAAAAAAATCATTACAAGGCAAAGAAATTTAAATTGACTGGTATGTATACTACCTTAGGAATGATATAGAAAGCGAACTGGTTCAGCTGTTAGTAGTGCGATTAAAAAAATAAATATTAGTACCTACTTATGCTGCAAAGAACTATACACTTTGATTATAAACCATCTTGAATAAATGACTGATTCTTTGATTTGTGGGCATGTCTTCAGACACTGATAACTGCGAACTAATCTCGCGCCAATTTTTTTTTTTTTATTTGTGTCACTTAAGGACACAACAGGTGCTGGTATGACAGACACCATTTTTTATGAGCTACAGGAGATGCCATTATTGGTGGAAAACGTGATCAAGTCTTATGATAATAGAAGCAATATAAAATAAAAATAAAATGGTGTACATAGAGAATATTAGATATTAATCCGCCAGCACTATTCGCCTCTTGCAATGGAACAGGATTTTTTATTTGGTTGGGGAGGGGGTTCTGAAACGTCATGTCTCGAATGTGACTGAAAAACCATTAAGTGATATAAGATGGGTAAGCTACTATTTTTTTGCAAGTCTTTGAATAATAAAAATTGTTCTGGTAGTTATAGGCCTATGCCTTATATCAGTTTTGGGAAACGTTTTGGAAAGTCTGATAAAAGATGCTTTACAAAGTTTTTCAACGAGGTTTAGAATTTTGTTGTACAGTCAACATGGTTTCACTAAGGGAAAACCTTACCTTAAAAATCTTTTGACACATATGTAGATGAGGGTAAGAGTGTAAATTTGGTGTATCTGTATTTGAGTATTGCCACATAAAACCTTATAAGATTATTTCCCTAGTTGTGAAGGACAAGTTAGCTGATTGGATATAATACTGGCTGGATGGAAGAATTTGGAGGGCTGTTATCAATGGATTAACGTCACAACTAAGTACCCTAAAGACTCAGTCTTTAGACCTCTGCTCTTTTAATTCACATCAGTGACGTAGGGGTCAATAAATTACTTAAACATGAAAATTATATCAATAGTGCTAGCTGTGAAGAGGATACTGCTGCTCTAAAAATTGATTTAATTCATTTAGAGAGTTGGACAGATAAGTACAAAATAATCCGCGTGGATTATAATTATTTGAATTATAAAGTTGAATTTCAATGGGAATTATCTTAACAGTGTTATGATAAAAAGGGCTCTTGGTGTAATAGTTGATCAGTCTCTAAAGCCGTCCTAGCTAGTGGTAGGACAAGAAAGATTTTAAGTTATATCTCCAACAATATTTTACAAATTTAAAGATGTTATTTTATTGTCAGGTTACTGGTTATGCTACATGTGGAACACTGCGTTCAGTCTTGCGCTCCTTACTTTAAGGGGCCTGGCATGGCCGAGCGCGTTAAGGCGTGCGCTTCGTAATCTGAGGGTCGCGGGTTCGCGCCCGAGTCGCGCCAAACATGCTCGCCCTCCCAGCCGTGGGAGCGTTATAATGTTACAGTCAATCCCACTGTTCGTTGATAAAAGAGTAGCCCAAGAATTGGCGGTGGGTAGTAATGACTAGCTGTCTTCCCTCTAGTCTTACACTGCTAAATTAGGGATGGTTAGCGCAGATAGCCCTCGCGTAGCTTTGCACGAAATTCCATAACAAACGAAATAATTTTGTTTGATATAGTGATCTGTTTTTAAAACTACTTAATGCGAAATAATGTAAAGCAATAATATGAATTATTGCATAATTATTCAAATATTAGAAAATTACATAAAGGCTATACTTGTAAAATATCTGTTTAATTTAAATATTTTTTATTTTACATTTTAATGAAAATAAGTGACTTTGTATTAAAGTAATACCCGGTATTCAGTTAAATAAACAAAATTATTGCCGATTAAAATAACTCTTATTATTCTTTTTTACATGGATAACAACAACAATAAACGAAAACGTCTGAACTTAAACAAGACGATCTGTTTAGACATATATATCAGAATACATTTGTTCATGCATTTAAGAAAAGTTCTACATTGTGTTTAACTGGAAGACATCAGTTAATTTTTCAGGTTCAAGATTTTTTTTTTATATTTGCATATTCGTTACTCTTTCGCGTCTAGCATTTTTGATTTCGAAAATGTACGCTACGCTTATTGGTATGGATAACGTTACGTTACGCTTATGGGTATAGATAACGCATAAACCTAGCTAGAGAGCTACATAAAAACTTAGCGTTTTCAATCTTTTTCCTTTGACAAAAAAACTCATTTTTTATCTAAATCTTCTTAACATGCTTGCTAGTTGTAGTTTTTTGTTACGTTTTTCCTGAATCTTTACTTAGAGAACAAAGTAAAGTCACTTAGTCTCTAGAATTTATTTAATCTTGTTTTCACAGCCACAGGCTTCGCATCTCGAGAACTGAGTCGGAACTTCATGTGTTAAGTCACGTGTCTTGTCGTGAGGCTTAGGAGCAGTAGTTCTAGCAAAATACAGAGGGAAGCAAAGCTATTTCTTTATTTCTCCGTTCTATTACTATAAGAGTTGTTACCGTTTCATAGAGGAAAGAGAGCAGTAAGTTTTATTAAACTGCCACATGACATTTTCTACCCACCTACACGCTTTTGTTTTGTTTTATTTTTCTGTATCATGCCTATGGCAAGAGTTAAATTTAAGATAATGGATACATTATGTACATTTTAATGAAAAACATGATATTCTTTATAAAAGCAAGAATCTAAGCGAAATCTGGTGATAAAACTAGGATAATAAACAGAAAGAAAAAAATTAATTCGAATTACCTTAGACCCACCAATTACCACCACGGTACGATCCGGTCACTTCTAAGTTCCATCTTTTAATCTGAAATCTGAAGTTAGTTTACCTGGTCGCCACTGTACAGAATGATAGTAAAGTTTTAAAATAGGTCACCTATAATAAAATAAAATAGGTGTTTGGAAATAAGAGAGATAAAATATATTGTTATTAATTCTTTCCCAAAAAATGTTCATTTTGGAACGACTTAAATAAAATTCCCAATAATTACAATTTACTTACTTGATATAATTCACAGAGTAACAGTTGTTGTAGAAAACACAACTGATATAAATGTTACCTGGATCGATAATATGTTGTGTCGTATTTCAGTCGGCATGATGAACCGACTTCGTCGGTAAAGGCAGGTATCATTAGACGCTTTAAATATTCGGGAATCGAGACCATGGATGTTGGAGTTTTCAACGTTATAATATGACAACGGTTATAGTATTCTATTCTGATATTCCACAACCCAAACTGGGGATTCGAGCACTGTCAAATGGAATCAGAGCATGGTCTCCGTATGCCAGCGTCGAGCGACGCCTTTGACACTGGATATGGCAGATGTAGTGTTTTGACATAATACAGAATATCCTTCCCTACTTTTACTCATAAATTCCTAGATTAACTGAACTATATTTCAGAAACTTCAGCGCAGAATGATGCACAATTGAACTGGTACAGCTATCGATGAATATGTTTTGATGTTAACAGTCAGTAGTTAAATGAGACTAAACACTAGTATGGGTTTTAAACAAAGTGAAAAACGCACTTCTTTCTTTTTCTAATTCATAAAGTGTTTAACTCAACTTTTGGGTACAGCAAATTGTGTATAAAAATTATTTTCCTTCAAACAGGGAATGAATTAATATTTTATGAAAGACATCATCATTGTCTGAAAGGGCAAAGTTTACTTGGTGGCCATTTTCCTAATCAGTGGTCCTTGTTAATACATTACATCCTAACCTATGTTTGGTTCCTGGCTATAGATAACACCGAGGGGAACCAAACCCCTGATTTTAGAATTGTAAATCTGTAGACTAACCGCTATCCTAGCAAGGAACATATAAAGTAAGAAGTTGCCATTTACTTCACCAACCAAGTGTGTTAGCACATATAGAAAATAAAATTATTTATCTATTTATTTCCACACATGTATGGTTATTTTCAAACATAATTTGTTGTAAAAAGATTTTTATTTATTGTCAGTAAAGTTCCTCAAAGTGCTGGAACGCCATTCCGGTGTGGTCCGCTATGACTTCAGCACTGCAAGTTTTTCTCACGTCGCAAAGTGACCGGTAACCTTTCGTGTTTTTATGTTCTAAAGAATTACCGATACGTTGCAGACGATTTTTAGCCGCAGCATAGCAGCTAACAGAATGGCTCTAGGTTTTTCAAGTACAAATTTTTAGCTCATAGTTACGCCATCTCTTGACCAATTTGAAATCAAATTACTTTTCTGGACTCAGGAGATCAGACCCTTTGTTTAATACATTTGACCACACTTAAAGTCTCATAGATCAATTTACTTCAATTCTGCTTAAAATAATTTCAAGTGCCGCAGCTATTGATCACTCTCTCTTGTTTTATGTGTAGATCCACAGTTGCGACAAGCTAAACTAAAATCGAAGATTAAATAACTCTTCGGTATATGTACATGTGTAAGAGGGTCTTTAGTTTGGCTTTGTTTGTTTTGAATTTCGCGCAAAGCTACACGAGGACTATACGCGCAGGCCCGACATGGCAAAGCGTGTTAAGGCGTTCGACTCGTAATCCGAGAATTGCAGGTTCGAATCCCCGTCGCACCAAAAATACTGGCGCGAAGTCTGTTTCTTTTGAATTTCGCGCAAAGCTGCTCGAGGACTATATGCGCTAGCCGTCCCTAATTTAGCAGTGTAAGACTAGAAGGAAGGCAGCTAGTTATCATCACCCACTGCTAACTCTTGGGCTACCCTTTTACCAACGAATAATAGAATCGACCATCACTTCTTAACGCTCCCACGGCTGAAAGGGCGAGCATGTTTGGTGTGACGGGGATTCGAGCTCGCGACCCTCAGATTACGAGTCATGCTCTTTAACCACCTAGCCATCCCTGGCCAAGAAGGCCTTTAGAAGGACTTAGATATATTTTTATGAAAACTATAAAAAAGATATAACAATGGAACAGTTAAGCATTATGTTAATATATATATATATAATTGCACATTTTAACAATTCGTTCTTGATACGGTTGTGCTCTTTATGCTCATGGATGTAATTTGAAATATGCAATATTGCGAATTGCATAAAACGTACTTATAGATTTTGAAAGGCATACCAACGTGTTTATTAAGAGTTTTAACTTTTTATTCTGTGTGCACAATATAAAAATAAAGTAAAACAGAACTAGGTGTATAGTACCGTTATTTCTTACGCGAAAAACCCACAAGTCTGCTGTGAAAATGTTGAACTGACCGTGTTAAAGATTATACTCGATGAAATCTTTAAAAAAAATCGAACCTTTCTAAAAAGGAACTGTGACTTGCATGGCAAATTTCTGAGTCAAAAGATTGCATTAGATTTGTAGTATTTTCTTTTCTGTAGAGTGCACGATCTTATATATTACACTGTGTAATTTTTTTTTTTACTTTTTCTTGTTCCTGGGCAGAAAGTGTTATCTCCCAGTTGTTTATACCTAAAGTAAATGGAAAAAAAAACCTAATTTTTCTTCAAACTCTGCTTTTAAATCTTGGGAGCGTATAACGAAAACATGATGGGAGGCTATATTTGGGGGCTGATACGTGAAAGTGATTTACATTACAGTCGCAAATATCGAGAAACTACTCACTTCTAAATATTTTTCTATAACTTTGGTATAAATACATGTAAATCTTTATTCGTATATTGTTTTATTCAAATCTTATGTAAATGAAAATGTGCAAATTTGCCCGTTTTTACATGGAAAATAGATTAATTTCTAACTTTCATTATCCAGACTACAAAACAAAGTTTGAAGGGAATAATGGTCATTTTCTGCACTTTTACAACATAAGCAATTAAGAAATAACACATACAATCCAGGAACAAAATTTGTGCTACATAGTGTTATTAAACAGTAGCGCTGATCCGAACGTTAAACGGAGGTTATTTCAATGTGCACAAGTTATACTAACATTTTATCTGTTAAAAACTTCACTGGTGCAAAGTAAGTTAGAGAGAAACATAAAACATAGTCGGTGACCGTCATTCAAACATACAATATTGTATATATGTATATTGCACACAAAATTATACATAAATGACGTTTGTAATAGAAGTTTTGTGCTTTACGTACCGAGTCACTAAATTAAAAACTCATTAACAAAGTAGGCTTAATGTTAATCTTATAAGGCTAACTCATGATCAAATTGCTGCTCAATTCGGAGCGAGTGTCTAAAAAGCACTCAGTGACTGGAACCTTGCCAAATCCTAATCTGGCACACGATTCAAAGAAAGCTTAAGGATAAGAACAACAAAATACGACGGATAAAGGAAATGAAATATTCGAGCTTATTTCCGAAAAGGAAACTACTGTTTTGATAGATATTTATATCATGTAATTTTGCTCTGAATGTTTAGATATATATTGTCACAATACTAAGTGTATTCATTGAACGTTGATTTATCTTTAGTGGTATTGAAAACAGTCAATCGAAGTCGATAAAAACTGATAACGAATGCGAATCCCAGTTTCTGTGGCATTCAAGTCTTGTAATCTCCAACGGGTGAGTATCCAGATTCTCATTAAGGAACAGATTCAGGAAATGTTTTACAGATGATAAATCGGACATGGAAGAACAAAAGGAATACAGATTAAAACACTAATGTACACAGAAAGAACATTATTTATTTATTATGCACAAATGCTAAGAAAACACTGGAAGATCTGTGTTATCGGCCAGCTTCTTAGCTAACTTGAACAGTCTGGATTCTAAATAATCGAAAAGAGAATAAATTAAAGACACTTCTTTAATAACTGATAACACAGCACTGTTAAGTTCGACAGAAACAACATGCTGGTGTGGTATCTCACAATCCTAGGTTACCTACGCCAAGGATTATTTCCATTATACATATTCAAGGAGTGTAAAATTCAGTAGGGACTCTTCAGAGCAGGAATATTTAAACATATATATTTATATTTTGATATTAATACCTATAATTTTTGTTTTCGTTGTAAAATTGTTGAAAAACAGTATATTCTGTATCAAAACGCTTAAAAATATATTTTTTCTGTTCTATATCATTCATCAAGATAACATCTTATGGCTTGAAGGATAAAGCAGTTGTGAATCTTGGCACGCTATTTTTATCTGTACATTTTCTATATGTTTAAGACGGAATTAGCTGAAAGAAGTCAAGTCTTATTATTGAGTTTAGAATTGATTTTGAGACCCGCTACACAATTAATAGAGCGAATCAGAATATAGGTTTAAAAACAATTAATAAAAATAATCTTAAGAAAATGTTTGTAACGCGATTCTCGCCAGGTTACGATGAATAAGAACTGATACAAGTTCAATAATTAGACTGTATAGTTGTTAAGGACACCAGCAATTAAGTATGAGCTTCATTAAACGGTGTCTTGTGACTTAGTTAAATGTTGCGATTTATCTAGATTTGTATTCTGTTTCGAAGTTTTACAGTTCGAGAAATAGTTAAACCTTTTTTAACACAACAACGTGTTTACAGCTATGAAAGACGGATGACTCGAGCTCACAAATAAATAAATCGAGACGCTTAAAATAAGTACTTGTTTTACTGTTCTTTATTTTTGGGGTCTGATTAAAATTTGAAAGATATCATTGGCTTTCTTCTCTATATTAAGTATATTAACTGCCAATGACATACTACCACGTCATAATAATTTAAACAAACCTCAACTTAAATAGCCATAAGCTCCAAGTAGTGGCGGTTATACAGAAACAGAGAGTATATGTTGTGTTTTTTTCTTATTGCAAAGCCACATCAGCCTATCTGCTGAGCCCATCGAGGGGAATCGAATACCTGATTTTAGCGTTGTAAATCCGTAGACACACCGCTGTACTAGCGGGGGGCGAGTAGGTGTTGTAACCTTTGCCAAAGATATAAAGTTAATACAATTCCCACTTGTTATTTAGGCTACACACAACGTACGGCACTTATGTTGTCTCAAATAAATGAAACTTTTTCAACACTCAAATGATTTGTTTGTTTGTTTTTTGGAATTTCGCACAAAGCTACTCGAGGGCTATCTGTGCTAGCCGTCCCTAATTTAGCAGTGTAAGACTAGAGGGAAAGCAGCTAGTCATCACCACCCATCGCCAACTCTTGGGCTACTCTTTTACCAACGAATAGTGGGATTGACCGTCACATTATACACCCCCACGGCTGGGAGGGCGAGCATGTTTAGCGCGACGCGGGCGCGAACCCGCGACCCTCGGATTACGAGTGCACGCCCTAACGCGTGAGGCCATGCCAGGCCTCACACTCAAAGGAACAAACTAAAATGTCAGTATTAAAAAAAGCTGAATAATCTATCATAATGTAAAGTATTTACAAAATTAAAATTTCCACAAAGCAGAACATGTTGTTGTCGTTTTGAGTTAAGCACAAAGCTATACAATGCGCTATCTGCGTTCTGCCCACCACGGGTATCGAAACCCAGATTGTAGCGTGTAATTCCGTAGACATACCGCTGAGCCATAAGGGGCTAACAGAACAGCATTAGCAAATAAATAAAACTGCATATAAAAGTAACACGGAGCAGATGTTAATACAAAATAAAGATGTTAACATATTACATGGCCAAATAAAACTGAACAAACTAATACGGTGCAAAATAAACATATAATAGAATAAATTAAACATTAATAAAAGTGAGTATATAATGGTCCAAGAATACAACTAAAAATATTAAAAAATAAGGTATTCAGGAAATAAAGTATTTGCATAATATACACAGAAAATTAGGAACAAAGCAAAATACTTCTTCAGTATAAAAGAATATAAACAAGAGAGAATGAAAATAAACTTAATAATACATAACCTAAAATTATCTAAATTCAAACTACGAAACATAATTGCTTATAAATTGGAAAATGTTTAACTTAATACAATACTTTAATATAATGCAAAACCACACAGAGCATTAATTACCTTCGATATACATAATATACATACTCAGAGTAAATAATGTGATGTGAAATATAATGAAACGCAAAAAATATTCACATTGAATAAACAATTGAAAATATAGTAAAACCTGTCTAAGACGGAATCGCACGAGACCGAGTTCCGGCTAATACATTGAACATGCATTTTATAAATTACATACAATTTTTAAGCGAGACGTTATACGTGCTTGAAGCAAGGGAAGTTAGACGTTTGTGAATAAAGTTATTATACCGTTTATTCTATATTTATTAGAATGAGAAAAAAATAGACATTCAAAATATACATAAGTACACAAAATGTTAATCAAATTTATTTGAAGAAAGTGTCCAATTTCAACTGTTTCATTTTTTTAATGGACTTTCTGATGCGGTTAAAAGAGAAGCCAATTTTACAGCCTTTTCATGAAGTTCATTTTCCCCCTTCATTTTTACATTAAATTTAATAGCGTTAATATATAATGTAACACTTGCGATGAAGTAGGAATTTCTATTTCCTCACTATCTCTTCCATTTTGTTTATCTTCTGAATCTCTCACACTTTTACCATCTTGCGATTCTATTATATATTTTGACACAGTTTCATCAGTTTCTGTTCAAACATTCTTGTCAACATTCACAGAATCATCTGAATCAATCTTCTCAATCAGAGTTTGGATTTCACTAAAATTGTCATAACAAACAATTTCTACACAAACTCCGCCATTAACAAGAATAAATCCACAGTTTTGAAAGCACTTTATTATGCATTCGTCTTTTACGCATTTGAATGAATGACTTAAAATTGCAATGCATCCAATACGTCACTTTTCATGATCATTTCAGATTCTCTCTTACAGTCGTCCAAGTTTGCAATAATATGCTGAAGAATCAATTTTCTGTACTTCAACTGTTGTTGTTTTAAATTAAGCACAAAGCTACACAATGGGCTATCTGTGCTCTGCCCACCACGGGTATCGAAACCCGGATTTTAGCGTGTAAGTCCGCAGACATACCGCTGAGCCACTGGGGGGCACTTCAAGTGTACACACTGTATAATTCCATTATCTAGTGGCTGTAGTACTGATGTTGTACATGGAGGTAAAAAGACTAAACGAAAATTTGAAAGTCGAACTTTTGGGTGACGAGTTGCATTATCTAGAAAAACTAGAGTATTACTATATTTTTGTTACATTCTTTTGTTTAATTTGTTAAAAAATTTATCGAATGTAACACTTGTCACTTGTACTTTAATATTCGCTTTTCATTTCATAGGAAGTTGATTCTTCCTTAAACTTTTGAAACAACACGGACTTTCAATTTCATCTATTATTCATGGTTTCTCTAGTTTTCCATCAGCAAATGCGACTAAAAGTACAGTTTTGTAAAGAATCCACATTAATATTTACATCAACGAAGGTCGTTATTTACTTTGAGTGAACTCACATACGTGGGCAATCTTTCTTGTACCTTGAGCATGTTTTGTACAGAGCACCAGTACTGGATTACCCCTTTAGAACTGACCATTAATTCTCGATTATGATGCTAAAAATAATGTAATTGGAGTGTTTTCCCCAAATAATGGCTAGTATTGAATATGGTATTGTGTCATTTCATATTCGAGGTATATGTTATCATTTCCTAGCTGTTGATAATATATACCAAAGAAGGAAAATCATTAGTTGAGGTATCTGTCGAACATAAATGTCACTAATAATCAGTAATGACAAGAAATCCCACTTGTAGAGAAAAAATATACATGTAAAGAGGTAACTGACCGATAGCTGACCACATGTTTGAAGGGGATTGTGTAACTGAATCTATGAATATAGAGAGCGTGCTTAGATGTTTGAATTTATTTATTAATATAGGTATAAAGTCGTTCCTTTGTATTGGTTTATTTTGGGCTTGCGTTGTTGTATAAGTAAAACTATTTTAATTTTGCATTTGTTCATGTCTATTCCTTTTTTAGTATTTGAGTGTTTGCTATGGTTATGTTGTGCTTATTTGATCTGCAGTAATTGAAAACGTGTGAAGGAGACGTTTTGTGTTCTTTGAGTCTGGTTTCCATTTTTCTACTTGTTTCTCTAATATAGAAGTCACGGCAATTATCACATGGTATTTTATAAATAACGTTGGTGTGGTGTTTGTCAATGTAGTTTCTACATAGTAGAGACCTCAGTTTTGTGCCCGGTTTTGAATAAATTTGGTATTAACTGGAAAGCCATATTTTGTTACTAGTTTTTGCCAAATGTTGGTTATTTGTCTGCTGATGTCAGGAATATATGGTATACAGCAGTATATGGTTTCGTGATTTTTTGATTCGTGAGATATATTTACTTTTGTTGGTTGATTTTACTTTCTGTCTAGGTGTGTGCGTATAATGTTTTCTACGGTTTGTGGATGAAACTTGTTGATGTTGATGAAGTATTGTTTTATTTTGTCTAATCCGTCGTTGATTTTATCTGGCGAGCTGTGTTTATTTGGTTTCTTAGTATGTTGAGTTTTTGTTTTGTTTCATGTGCTGAGTCCCAAGAAATGTATAGTTCAGCACGCCCTCTACATTCCTACACTCAGTTATGTACAGAACTCCCTTCAAACAGGTGGTCAGCTATCGGTCAGTTACCTCTTTCTTTCTTTGCGAACCTGAAAATGACCGAAGAAGGTCGAAACGTTGTTCGCTCCTCTTCATAAAAATTTTTTCAACCCAAACTAGCCGTTTCACATATATATTATTGTCACTACTTTTATGATAGGAAATACAATATCTGAAAGGACTGAAAGACTTTGAAAATTCAGAATGTATGAGTACTCATTAGATAAATTCAATATAATATTAACTTTATAGCATCACCATCTTCGTAAACAGGATAAATATTTCAAT
Organism: Carcinoscorpius rotundicauda; assembly: GCA_011833715.1. NCBI lineage: Eukaryota > Metazoa > Arthropoda > Merostomata > Xiphosura > Limulidae > Carcinoscorpius > Carcinoscorpius rotundicauda. The sequence continues at coordinate 33,175,954 of CM022391.1, read as the reverse complement.
GGTTTAAAGTGAATCTTTCTATTCTAGGCTCATGCCCTATACATAGATAATGGTGATCAGCCTAAACCTGTTGTTATATAGTACTTCACCAAGTGAATGAACCAGAATATATCCTTTAGTCGATAGGTTAGTGTGATCCATCACTGATATGTTGGTTTAATAATATAAAACAAACTTCACAGTACCCGAAGAAATCCACATAGAACAAAGAGTGACTTTGAACAGCCAAGTTTTATTATTTTGTGTGGTGTGATAAAGTCATACTTACCATCATATCACCTTCAGTTTGATGGTTTTTACTGAAAGAGTGATACAGATTCTCAAGTAGGTACATGCTTTTCAAGGTTGTGAATCCTGAGTGAACTGACTTAGATGTGCATCTCCTCTATTAACAGCATTTTTGGATTCAGTCTACATGAATTACTGTAAAACATGTACAAATTTCTAGTCAATAAGAATAATCGTAACCCTGTGCAATTTGTTTTCGAAACTAATTTCTTAATTTTGAACGTCATTCTTACTTTGAAAATTTATTTTTTCTGCATTACCAGAGCGAAATGTTAACGCTTTGTTATCACAAACATGGTAATTTTACGATTTAAATTTTGATTCCATAAATCATTCTTATATATTACACTGAAATGGGTCCAAGTACAGAACCTTGTGGAATGCCATACTTTATCATATTCACACCACTGAAATCATTTTTAATCTATACTTTTTTATACAGTCAATATTTAAAACATTTTAATCCAATGACTCTTATTCTTAGAATTTCCGTTTTATCTAATAATATTTGACGTGATACTGTATAAAAACCAAAAATACCTTCAGTGGTTTCTCCTTAGACTGTCAACTTCATTTTCAGTAAAATATATCATATAACTTTGTGCATTAATATAAATCCGTTTTATCACTATTTGAAAGTAAACAAAAATACATTTACGTGAAAAACGCTTGAACCGGTATGGGTCTGTCATGTTCTTTACATTAATAAAAATTGAAATATTTGAATAATTTAAGAACGATTAATAAGCGCAACTGGTTTAAGGACTATTTATACCAATAGTCTCAAAGGGTGGGGCCTAGCATGCCCTAGCACGTTGAGGCGTGAGCTTTGTAATCTGAGGGTCGCGGGTTCGCGCCCGAGTCGCGCCAAACGTGCTCGCCCTCCGAGCCGTGGGGGCGTATAATGTGACGTTCAATCCCACTTTTCGTTGGTAAAAGAGAAGCCCTAGAGTTGGCGGTGGATGGTGATGACTAGCTGCCTTCCCTCTATTCTTACACTGTTAAATTAGGGACAGCTAGCACAGATAACCCTCGAGTAGCTTTGTGCGAAAATTCTAAAACAAACAAACAAACCCAAATGGTGGACAGAAAACCTGACGATATCAAATGTACGCCTATGGCGGACTGTGTTAACCCTATTCTGAGCAACATTTTGTCTATATCGACAATCCGACCGAGAAAAACATTGCCTTAAAAACATACTAAAAGGGAGTTCATAAGAAAACACAGGCTTCATGATTCTTTTTAAGGAAATGGAAATATAATATTATTTTTATTTATTACCTCTTTATTTACTGATAAGCGTCAAAATTAATTTCATAGTGGAAGGCCGTTTTGATTTTATGTTTTCTTCTTTTACCTTTGTACGAAACAATATCCTATTTACTGTACGATCAAAATATAATATTTTCGATATTAACATCCCGGGCGTGGTCTAATAGTTAACATACAAGGTATTTCAATAGGATTTGAGATACAATACTACCGAATATGTTTCGTATTTTTTTTCTGTGGACACTTTAAAAAGCCGTGACTTATTCCGTATAAATCTCTAGCAGCGGAATATATTGTCTCTTTGCTACCTTCTTGTCACTCAGCACTCAAAACCAAGGACATCTGTACTGGAAACCATTTGCACACATGAGTGAAAATTACCATTTTAATTTCATATTAATATACTGTATCCTGTAATGTTAATACATTATGCTGATAATGGAACAAAATCGACTGTTTTGTTGCATAATGCTAGTACATCATACTGATAATAGAAAATAATCAATTGTTTTATCATATAATGTTACTACATCATGCTGATAATAGAACAAAATATATTGCTTCACTCTATGATGTTACTACATCCTACTGAAAATGGAACAGAATCAACCGATTAACTCTATAAATGTTTTCGAGCTGTTTTTTTTTATATGAGAGACTGAATCAATTATTTGTAACAAATTAAATCTCACATCCTAGTTGTTTCGAAAAGAATAAAAAACAAAACATTGAGGTCCCTGTTACTTCAGTGATAAATAAACAGTCCTTAAATGAATAGAATAATGAAAAACACATAAGCAAACAGAGAAAGATAAACAAGACGCGGAAGAAGGAAACGAAATAGAGTAATTAAAAATAATAACACGTGGTAAAAGGAAGGAAGTGGATGAAAGAATTAGAAGAGTGACAACAGATACCATATAAACACAGTCGGGTATAGTAGAAATAACATATTGATTATCTGAGGGCTTTCGGTGTTAAACATGAAGTTTTGATGTCTGGTTGCTAGAGAACAGATAACGTATTTGTAACGTTGTCATTATCAGCAAACAAAGAAGTAGTTTGGTTTTAATACTCAGACAAAAGATGTAGCTACAATGTAGATAAAATAGAAATACAGAATAATGTCTAACTGTAAAAAGGTTATAATGTAAAACCCATGAAACTGATTACCTGAAACATATTTTAACAATAAATACAAATTAAAACACAAAATAATTTTTCATGGCAGCATAAGTAAGCGTAATAAGAAGTGTACCTATTTCTCTACTTTTTTATAATTTCGTCCGTTCGATTACCCAACTAATTAATGTTTGCGTTTCTATAGTAACCTTCAACAAACGGAAACAACGTCAACTGGCCCATTAAGAATTAATTATAGAAATGACATACGGAAATTAATATTCTGAAAGTGGAAGTAAAGTTGTTTTGCATGCGCGTGCTAATAATTTACTCTTAAATTGCTGAAACTAGGTTTGCTTTTTTTTTAATGAATGAAACGGGGTGATTTGGGAGAATATGTGTGTGTTTTTCTTATAGCAAAGCTATATAAGGTTATGCGTTGTGTCTACCGAAGGGAATTGAATCCCGGATATTAGTGTTGTAAATCCCTAGACTTACCGCTGTCCCAGCGGGGTACATTTAGAGAAACTATTGTCATTAGAAATTATAATATTAGACGATCTGTAAAACAGTACGTGTTAAAGTTTAAAAAATTATATCAATATTCAAGATATAACGAGAAATAATAGCAGCTTTGTGACAAAATCGCCAACATAACGTTATAAGATTAATTATTTATATATAAATCTCATAATCTCTCTTTATGTAAAATTAGAATGTTTTATGTAAAAAAATCAAACTTTAGGCGTCGCTTATAATTTTATAAAATTATGCCGGCGGACAAAATACATGAAAAAGTAAGGCTTAAATTATAAGACGTACTGTGTAAAATGAGATTAAGTTCAAGTCAGCATATGTATTTTATTTTACTTTTTTTTCTCAAGGTTTGGTTTGTTTTAAATTTTGCGCATAAGCTACCCAAGAGCTATCTGCGCTAGCCGTTCCTTTATTTTGCCGTGTAAGACTAGAGGGAAGGCATCACCACCCACCCTCAACTCTGGGGTTATTCTTTTACTAACGACTGAAAGGGCGAGCATGGTCGGTGTGACAGGGCTTCGAACCCGCGACCCTCGGAATACGAGTTGAGCTGCCTTAACCACCTGGCCATGCTGGGCCTTACCTTAAAGCAAATTGAACACCATATTAGATACATATTTATATTTGAAATTTTAATATTTGAGAAAGGATAATGGGAAATAGAACTAGGCTTATCCTGTTAACCAGAAAGAGTACTCATACGTACTTAAGATAATATAAATAAACTTCGTAAGGGCCTGTTCATCCTTCCCAGTGAAGGAAAAACAACAACAACAAAAACACGCATTATCACCGATAAGTGAGTCGTGACTTAAAACAGGTTTAGTTCATTTTCAAAAATCAAACTACGTTTATTTAATACATTCACAAAATACTTTTTACCTGTTGAAATATGGAATGAGAAACAGCGAGAGATTTTTTTTTCGAAAATTCGGGTAATGCCAGGTGACACTTCTAGTGTAATAATAAATTGTGATATCTAAATTCTATAGAACTGGCAGTTTCGTTTTTGTCTTTTAGCGTTAGCCATCGGCCAAATATAATTTTATTGTAAATTTTCTAAACTTGATCCCGTTATTTATTTTACATTTTGTACAAATTACCTTAATTGAAATTTCATAATTATAACACTGATGCTCGTTGATGGGGAATCCTGCATACGATGAGGAGATCTTCTGGGAAAGATACTGGCTGTTTAGTTCATCTTCTGTGGAATTTAAACATTTATTTACGTGTTTATTTGTGTGACGACCTGTGATGGGGATATGATGATTCTAATAGTTCAGTGGTACTGCTGTATCTCTGTATTGCTCTGTGTAAAGGCTAGTTAAGGAGTAAACATCTGTGCACTGACTAAAATCACTATCTTCAAACTTGTATTTCCTTACTTGAGACAGTGTATATTAGAATGGTTCACCAGCTCTTCAAAGTCAATTGAAGAATTATGATCTGAGAACTTACTGGTTGAAACATCAAAATCACAGGGTAATGAACTAATTTTGAAATTCGAATGTGATTAGAGAAATACACATCGTTATACTCTGATCTCATCAAGTGGAGTCATTTTCAAGAATAATCTTCTTCCACTGAACTCTCCAGTCAAGGAACAAACGTTCACTGATATGGATGGAATACATGTTTCATCTAAGGTGTTACTTTGAGTTTCACATCATCATACTACTCAATGGAGTAAGTTACTTAAGGTGTACAGCTTGGCCATAACAGTCTTGGGGAAAATGTTTGCATACTTTTGTATATTGATGGTGTTATTTACATACATGGAGTAGTTATTGAGCAAATTTCCGAGAAGTAACAGAGAATATAGCATATGATCAGAAAAACATAAAGAGTATATTTTTATGGTTTGATTACAAAAGGATGTACTTTCGGTATAATTTTCTTCGAAACAGATGATGGCGCTGTTCAGACAGTTTCTCTGTACTTAGTGTAGTCATGCTTCGTCATGTTCCAGAATTTGTAGGTCGTCAAATTATTCAACTGTCTAAAAGGAGTATGAAGTAAATGGAAATTGCCAGAACAGTTGGGTACTTCTAGTCAGAGGCACTTCTTAGGGGCATCATATGAAAAGGATATTTCTGCCATATGCTAAGATAATGTTTGGTAATAACTTTGTGTTTCAAGCTGACAATACCACTGCCAACATTGCACGTGTTGTACAAGGATACCTTGACCAGGGGTACGTTGCAAGATTGCCATGGCCACTATCTTCTCAATACTGTTGTTACATTGAGAACTGTTGGGCGGAAAAGAGACATAAAATTGCTAACCACCCCATAAACCATCTACTAGACGAGTTGCAGAATTTTTTAGTGATAAAATAGAATGAAATCATGGTGTACTGCATCAATAACCTAATTGACAGCATGCTTCGTCACCTTGCATAGATTATTAAAGAATGAGGAGGACAAACTAATTACCGATTGTATAAATTTAACTGCCATAAGGTTATAAGCACTATTTGTAATAATGTAATGCTATGTTTTCTCATTATAAATACTTTGGTGAGATTTTATCGGGATATGTGAAAAACTGAATTACACGTCTTTCTACAGGTGTCTGAAAATTTTTTTACTATTCTAACAAACCATCCACATTGCTCATAGAATCTGTATTATTATACAAATTGCATATGTAAATGCTTAATATGGTATGCATTTCTCAGTTTGACAGCACTAAGTGTACATGTATTCCATTGTTAAATTTTCCTTTTTGACCATGAAGGTGTAAGTGAAAAGATTCTACCGTTTTGGCTTTAACGTCTGTATGACTGTAGTTAACAATTTACTTAGGTGAAGCTTAAACTTGCTCTTCATTACTCTGTCACTACTCCAGTCAGATCATATGATGTGTATTGCTGCATTTCCCTCCTACATATTATCTCTTAATATTCTGGTTTTTAAAAATATTTTGTAGACAGCTGAATGGGTTAGTGTAAATTCTCAATTATGGCCAAAATATCATATGTAATTATAAACATATTGCTTTGACTAGATGTCTCTCTAATGGAGAGGATGGTTAATGCTCAACCTGTTCTGTTCCTTGCATCAATCAATTTTATTTCCATCAACTAGTGTGGCTCTTGCAACATTATTTCAACATGTATCACCTTGAAATGTATATCATGAAATCTTTCTCTTGTTTTCTGTTGAGAAGGCTTAAAATAACAAGTGAAAGATTGATATGTTACAAAATCTCTATTCTTATGGTTCCACGGCTATAAACTCATTTTATAAGTTGAAGTTATTATAAATTGATGTGGAATTAATACTCTTCCAATTCGTCATGTAGGAGGTCATCGTGCTTCTGGATTGTGTGCCACACTTTTTAACAGCAAAATAAGTGCCACAATTGAATTACTTACTCCAGTATTTACAAGCATCAGCTATGACTTTCAGACTTTCTTCTGGTCATTGAATATGAGCTCCACTGAATGGCAGCTACAAACTGTTTACATAAACCACATGAATAAACAACTGAAAACAATTTTAAATTTTCATAATCTATGCTACATTTCTGCCTTTTTGTCATCAACAGTGATTACATGCTAATTACAAGCTCCATCGTAGTGGTGTACATATTTTTGTGATGTCTGAGACAAAGCATTAATGGCTTATTTTGACAATAAACTGGCTTTTCTCTTCTTCAATAAGCAGCTTAAAGTCAAGTATATAAGGATATTGAACATCATTTTCCACCTCTTTTTTATCTTTTAAGGAGCAAATAAGTGTCATGTTAATTTTCACAATACCTTAGTTTCATATAAGCAGGAATATTAGATTATAGTGTATGTTTTATCCAGGAACTCTGCATTGAAGATATTGGATCCTGTACATCATCCATGGCTTCTCACAAAATTTTTCATCTAGAGGTTTTAATTTCCAATGGATATCCACTCTATCTCTGACATTTATATCTTTATTGAAATATACAACAAAATTCTTATCTCTACTATAGCATTTCACTTGGAAATTTGGCTCAATGCCTCAACAGGCTATGCTTTTTGCAAATAATTTGTCTGTCATCCCAAATTTTGGCTCTCAAATAGACGCAAAGTTGAATGAGATGAATTTATTATTGGATGACATTGTTGTGTCCGATGATTAGCCCTTTAATCACCCTAATGTGATGTTTTGATGAGTTACCTAAGGAAGTTGGTTATACCTGGCTGGAAGTATAAAGTTTTTTTAATGAACAAGTTTCACATTAGCTTTCAGCTTCTTAAAATCGGCACAAAATATGGTGGTTCTTTGGATTCTGCTATGGTTTACTGCAGTTCTGTAGTTGCCTATGGGATTCCCTTTTAAAAGTATGTTTTTATTTGTTGACAGTATTTTAATACGTCTTTCGGATGAAGCGTACATTCCTCGTAAAGTAACTTTTGATGTACCGGAACTGGAATTTTATGTCACTCTTTCATTAAAGAGTAAAATTAGTTGTGACGAGGAATAGAAAGAATATCTTGAAATCAAATTACCCATAAATGTCGATGTGTGTATAGCCTAAACTGAGAATTGATAATTGCGAACTTTTAAAGATAAATAACAGAACTGAGAAACTTCAACACTACTACCTTGTTTATCAATATGTTTGCTCTCGATGTAGAAGAGATCATGCGGGACTAGCCACACGTCACTTATAATGATGCATAAAAGGGTAATTGAGGCCTAGTGTTCGCAGTTCCTAAAATATTTAAAACACTTGAATTAGGAGTATGATTGGTCTACTGATCGAACAAAATATTAGAATAAAAGAAACTTTGGTGATTAAAAACTCAAATCGAAATTGAACTCGAACTGCGTGTGCAATTTTATTTGACAGAGTTGTTGTTGTTTTGAATTAAGCACAAAGCTACACAATGGGCTATCTGTGCTCTGCCCACCACGGGTATCGAAACCCGGATTTTAGTGTGTAAGTCCGCAGACATACCGCTGAGCCACTGGGGGGCTATTTGAGATCACAAGAAACCAAATCACAAGATAAAGCTTTGTGCCAGTTGAAATGCCATGTCATAACACATATATGACAGCATGTAGAATTAACACTCTTTCAATTCGAAGACAATCATACCTGATACCTTTCCAGGCCAGTATCAAATTAATTTCACATGTTACCTTTCAGGACATTTTCCTGGTGTGTACATTTTCTTACGTAGCTGCAGCTTAAACAGTACGTATGTTTTTTTTAACCACTGGAAACATAATGCTTTGTAGAAATGGGTCAAAGGAGAGGACAATACTGATTGTCTGACATAAATATTAACTTTTGAAGTTGTTTTTGACCATTTGAATGCTGACTTGTCATCCAGTTGCTGCTTTGATTTTTCTATCTAGATGAGAAGCTAAAAATCCGTTAAGTGTATCGAGTTCACTTTAATACGAAACATTGTCTTAATAGATTGGTGACCTCTAGTGAGGTCTCAAGGTAACTGTACTGGCGGTCTGAACGCGACTCTCAATCCTGTTAACCACAATTTGCGAGACCTTTCGTCATTTTACCACTGCTGTTTCTCTTCTAACCAAGCTATTGTTTTTTAAACAACGAAAATCTCAGAGCGTCATGCTTACTTATTAGTTTGAGTCACTATACAAATTTTTATTGTTTTTCAAATGACGAAAAAACACATCTCGTTTTCTTCACTTATATAAGCTTTTAAGTATACGCACGGATCAGGTCACGTGAATGTTCACAAGATTCTTGTTTTGCGTAAGAATGAAGCCAGTAATATATTTAACATCATTTAATAGCTATAACTGTCCGATTATCTCAGTTGACCGGCTTTACAAATATGTAAAGTTTATAAGATCAAGATCTTCCAATTTGAAGGAAAATTGTTACACAAAACTCTCGTTAGATGGCAGTACTCGTAATGTGATTAAGTGTTTGGAATCACTGAATTCCGTGCAAAGCTATTTAAGAGTTACCAGCGCTAGCAGTCCCTAATTATTTAGAAGAGACATCCTCCACTCAAATAGTCAAGAATACTAACAATAATTAATTTATTTAAATAAAAAAAACACTTAATCTTAATAACAATCCACGAAAGGGGACGAAGAGGAACCACAACGTTCCTGAACACCCCGGTTGGGGAGAGAACTCTTCTGATTTCTCTCTCTCTAAACTGAACCCCTGCCACGTTAGTTTAGTTAGTCCCTAATTTTGAAGATATAGATCAGGGTGAATGCAGCTAGACAACACTGCCCATCGCCAACAAGTGGGCTACTCTAATCGAACAGTTGAATATAATAATATTGTCATTCTTATAACGTACCTTCAGTCTAGAACACCAACTACTGGATCGCACTCGGTCTGGGTTTTTAAAACACGAGTGCGTGTGTGTGTATGTTTTCTTACAGCAAAGCCACATCGGGCTATCTGCCGAGTCCATCGATGGCATTAAAACACGTGCTTCTTTTCTTTTTAAAGTCACATGAAAAAACTTTGTTATTAATTATCATTAGAAAATCGCGTTTGCTATGCATATAATTATTATTCAAGTCAAAATTCAATATGCAATTAGTGTAGTTGTTTTAATAAACCCGTTATTAACAAGCACTAATATCAAACGTAAGATACTTAAACAGACTATGATTTTTTTTAAACAGATTTATTTTAGATACGGCGAGTCGTATAAAGTTCGTTAAATCAGCAAAATATCTTTACTTTCTAACAAGTTTGTTCACACGAGATGTTGGACTATAAGTACATTGTAAATATATTCAAATATATATAGACACACACACAAGAGACTACAAGGAACTGTTTCTATTTTAAGTTTGTAAACCAGTGAGGCTTTTAAAAATTCTTCTTTTACTTATTAACGCTGACACAAAATCTGGTTTGTTATCCTGAATAGCTATAACTGATATGGGTTAGATCTGTCAAGGTCCATTACCCTCTCAGTCGTTTAAAATGTTTAGTAATAACTGATAGAACTACTGGAGTCTCTGTAATCACTTTATGATAGAATTAAACTTATTATGAAGTTTGAACTAGATATGTCTAGTTTAACTGTTGGTAAAAATATTTCCAGATTCTTTGAAAAAAAGAGCAAAATATCACCAATATTTACAAGATTTTTTTTTTTTTGGAATTTCGCACAAACCTACACGAGAGCTATCTGTGCTAGCCGTCCCTAATTTAGCAGTGTAAGACTAGAGGGAAGGCAGCTAGTCATCACCACCCACCGCCAACTCTTGGGCTACTCTTTTACCAACGAAAAGTGGGATTGACTGTCACATCCTATAACATCCCCACGGCTGGGAGGGCGAGCATGTTTGGCGCGACGGGGGCGCGAACCCGCGACCCTCGGATTACGAGTCACGCGCCTTACGGGTTGGCCATGCCGGGCCAATATTTAGTAGAACAGAGGGTAATTATTGACCAATAGCTATATTGAATATAATGTTAAAAGAATATTGGAAAAGTCATCTTACGCTTTATTTTGATGGAATTCTGTTAAGGAATTTAATGTATTTTCTAATATTAGAATAGATATCCTTATTATTGAAAATACGGAGAAAATTCAATTTGTAAAAGCAGTATTGTTACTTACCTAAGTCATTAAATTATGAAAATTACAAAAACGCCCGTAAAAACCTCAAACTCTCCGTAAGAATACAACAAACCTTCCTGTCAAATTTGGTAAAGATCTATCAAAAAACAAACAAATAAATCATTGAGTGCCTGGAGAAATACATGTTTATATTTTCAGTTTTGCGCAAAGGCACATGAGGGTTACCTGTCCCTAATTTAAAAGTGTAAGACTAGAGGGAAGGCAGCTAGTCATCATCACCCCCTGTCAACCCTTGGGTTACTCTTTTACCGATGAATAGTGGGATTGACCGAAACTTATAACGCCCCCATGACTGAAAAAACGAGCATGGTTGATGTGCATTCGAGCCCGCGACCTTCGAATAACGAATCGAGTGTCTTAACCACCTGGCCATGTAGGGCCTGCACTCTATCAATCTTCTCATTAATTTTTGTGAAGGTCCACGCACGTTCTCCGCTGTAGTTACATGGACAAACAATAGACAGTACTATTATATAGATATAGTAGCTTTATTACATTATGTAAAACAGAGTTTATTTACAAAATATACTAAAATTATATTTTAGTATAAGATCGTAGGGCCTTTACTTTAAATGGTTATCTTAAAATAGTTTGAATTATTGGCTTAGTGATAATAATTTCTTTGTCAGATTTGACTTTTTAGATTTATACTTTTTACAATAAAAATAGAAACACTAATGTTAAAGAAGTAAATATGTGTAAGAAAGGATTAGTGCTTACAATCTGTTTAGCAAAAAAAATTTATGATAAGTAACGATCAATTAAATTTGTCTAAGAACACGAGAATTAGTAGAAAATTTGTTCTGAGACTGAGAACCTTGGAATACACTCTACAATTGTGTTTTGTCTACAACAGGCAGTTGCCGCCCATTCCAGTGTACTCATTGTGAACACCTCAGCAATCTATCAAAGAATGTTCTAAGACTGTCGTTCTCTTTGCACTTTTTAGTTTGAGATTTTTGGGTTTTTTTAGCACAAAGCCACGCAATGTGGTATCTGTACTTTGTCGATCCGGGGATTTAACATTCTAAGTCCATCAACCTGTCGCTGATCCACTTGGGGTTTTTTGCAAAAGAAAAATATATATAATGAAAAATAAAAGAAAATGTGAATAACTTTGTATTCTACTTTTATTTACACACATTTAATTAACAGGTTTTCTATCTTGAAGCTATACAAAAGGTGCCCCTAGTGGCACAGCGTTTTGTCTGAAAGTTTATAACCCTGACAACGGGGTTTCGATAGCCGCGGTAAGCACAATACTGCTAGCTTTTGCTTAACTAAAAATAAACAAAATAGAGTACCCGTGCTTTGTTCACCGTCAGGGATCAAACCCAGGATTGTTGCGTTGGAAGTCCAAAAGTTTACTGCTGACCCACGAGAGAACATATATGTAAATTTCTGTTGGAGAAGTTCATTAGAATAGGATATAAATCCTTGCTGCTGCTTCACAAAAACAAAGAAAACAAAAAAACACAAAACATTATGACAGTAGTTTTGGATTTAACCTATCGAGATTTTGTTTACTTCATAAAAACACAATATTAAGTAGTTCTGAAAGAAAGTATTATTATTACTATAAAAATTACTTAATATAGTCAATCTTCAATAGCCCGGCATAACCAAGTGGTTTAAGGCATTCGATTCGTAAACCCAGGATCGCGGGTTCGAATCCCCGTCGCACTAAACATGCTCACCCTATCAGCCCTCGTGGCGTTGTAATGTGACAACCAATTCGTTGGTAAAAGAATAGTTCAAGAGTTGGCGATGGGTTGTGATGAATAGTTGCCTTACACTATTAAATTAGGGACGCCTAGCGCAGATAGCTCTCATGTAGCTTTGCACGAAATTCATAACATAGAAACAACCTTCAAAAACGATTTACGATTTCCTTTGTTATTTTTATATTTAATTGGAAAATTAATTACAGTATGTTATCAGTTAGAGTTATCTAATATATATAAATATATTTGTTTTTTAAACTGATTGTGTTTTTTCTCTTTTAAAGCGACGTACTTGAACATTTCTTTATTTACGTTTTGTAACTCCTTCTCATGCACTAGCTTAACTGAAGTTAAAATTATTAATTATTTACAACTCATTATATTATCAATGAAGTGAATAAATTGAATTGAATATTAATTGCCGAATCAATTTCATTTACTTGTGGCCTTAATTAAACAAGACTCGAAGTATCTTCTATATGCGTAATGTATTTCCATCGTTTCTCTCGTAAGATCATGTTTGTTTGAATCTCGCGCAAAGTTACACGAGGGCTATCAAGCGTTAGCCGTTCTAATTTATTAGCGTAAGAATATAAAAAAGGCAGCTAGTCATCACCATTCACCGCCAGCTCTTGGGTAACTCTTTTACTAACAAATAGTGTAACTAACTGTAAATTTATAACGCCCCATGACTGGGAGGACGAGCATGTTTGGTAGGAAGGGGATTCAAACCCGCGATCCTTATACTGCAACTCACGCTCCCTGATCATATGATCATGACAAGTGGCAAAAATCTTAAATTAATTAAATGTCTTACGCGAAGGGCTCGGTATAATATACACAAGTTAGAGTAAGTACTTATGTTGTAACTTTTGATGCAGTTGCGTACATTTGATAGGCTTTTGGTAAATGTTGCAAGTTTTTTGCATGCGAAAAATCAGATTTTTAATGAATTATTTTTTACTAAAGATTTATTGTCCATATATCAAATCTATTTCGTTACTAGTCCGAACGTCAAACAATTTTCATGTTGTGATTAAAAACTATTCCTCGTCACAAAAATCTCATCTATTGTTTGTTTTGTATTTCGCGCAAAACTACACAACAATTATCTCTTCTAGCCGTCCCTAATTTTGCAGTGTAAGACTAAAGGGAAGGCAGGAAGTCATCACCACCCACCACCAACTCTTGAGCTAACCAACGAAAATGTGACTAACCATAATATTATAACGTCCCTACGGCTGAAAGGGCGAGCATGTTTGGTGTGATATGGATTCGAACCCGCAACTCTCGGATTATAATTGAGTATTTTAACCCCTTGGCCATGCCGGGCCTATAGTTTATGTAAATTCTGAAAAAAAGATATCATAAAAAAGATATGAAATTTTTATTTCATATATTCCAGCTTGTCAATACCGGTAACTTGTGTTCCTAATTCATATGGAACTATGGACGAACAATTTTGACTTCAGAAACATCTAACTTGGACCAATGCTACATTCAACGTACTAAATTATTCATAAAATTTAATATTTAGGTCTGTTATTAAAAAAAAACAACACCTTGTCATGCCGAGCCGCAAGAATCTTAATTTAACTTTGAAGTATTGTTAAAATACGCTCACTGAGAGCATAGTGTAACTGATTTACAATTATAAGTTTATTTTTATTACCTACATGATTTTTTGTTTGATGCATGTGATGTAAATTGTTGGATGTGTATTGCCCAAGATACACCTGTTGGCTAAATTATAGAAGATTCTTGAGAGTATGAATCAACAATATTTGTCTTACGAAAGCTCTAGCGTGTTTTTGAACACTTTTGATCGTTCTAGAATCTCGCTTTAAACTATATAAACCAACGCGCAAAAAGATAGTTTTATATTATTTATTAGCTTTAATTTCGGAGGCTATCATTGTGATCAACGCTTATTAATCGGAAAACTATATGTCACTTATATGCTGACATTAGGCCAACCGTTTTAGCTAGTTTATGCAAGGCTCGAAAGTATCAACTAAGAATTAATTTGCTTGTCGTGAATCTATATATTCAGTTCTAGTCAGGCCAGACATGGCCAGATGGGTTAAGGCGTTCGAATCATAATTCGATGGTCTTGGGTTCGAATTTCCTTCGCATCAAGCATGCTTGCCCTTTCAGCTGTGGAGGCGTTATAATGTGACGGTCAGTCCCACTATTTGTTTGTAAAAGAGTAACCCAAGAGTTGGTGGTGGGTGGTCATGACTAGTTGCCTTCCCTCTAGTTTTACGTTGCAAAATTATGGAAGGCTAGCGCAGATAATCCTCGTGTATCTTTGCGCGAAATTCAAAAACAGACAAGCATTTCTAGTCCGGATATAATTCATTTACCCTCCGTGGGCTAAGTAGGTGGAAATGCTGCAAGAAAACACACACAGTCTGGATATAAGAACCAATGTTGTTTGTAAGTTTGCAAAACTGTTGTATACAAATTATTACTAGAAATAACTATTTCAATAATTGTTATAACAAATCATGTTGTTGTTTGTATGTTAAAATACATTTGTGTTAAGAAAGAAAATTAGCAAATTTCATAAATCTGATACATATCAACATTTAATTAACTTCCAAATTGAAATTCAGATTTTCGGTTATTTGCGATAGTAATATAACGTACGTAACATAATAAATCGGAGACTCGTCCGAAATATATTGTAATACGCAACATTATTTGAGAATACTGGCCATAAAATTTTCATTTTTTTATTTGTGTTTGCAGCCACCTGGTTCTTTTAAAATTGGTATAAAATTGGATTAAATAACAACTGAAGTATAAAGAGCATTACATCACAATTCATTTAAAATTCTTGAGAGGAACAACCATGAAAAGGTTTACCTTTGACAGCCTGGAACACAATAACAAATTTAGTCTGAGTTCTTTATACGAGTATTATTTTCACGCAAACCTCTGCCACAGTATACCCTACAGACACAGTGCTAATAGTTAGGTTATGTGTTAACTATGGAAACGTTCTTGGTTGGGCACAAGGATCTTGTTACGCTCCCTACACGTGTGTGTGTAAAGACTTGATTGATTACTCGCATGCTTTTGTGCCAATATTGACAGAAGTTGTCAAATGGAATTTGAGCGATCATTTTCTTCAAGTTCAACACGAAAAATTCTACACACACGTTATGGAAGATCATGTGCTTCTCAGTGTGTGTGTGTGTTTTACTTATAGCAAAGCCACGTCGGGCTATCTGCTGAGCCCACCGAGGGGAATCAAACCCCTGATTTTAGGGTTGTAAATCTGTAGATTTACCGCTGGGCTAGCGGAGGGCCATGTGCATCTAAAGGATTGTTTAGAAGTAAAACGGGAAATTTGAAATATGAACGTACACACATACTCCCTAACATTAAGAGCAAAAAAATCTATAAACACAAATGAAGCCCTGTAGTTATATGGTTATCTACAGTATGACTCCTGTACTTCTCCAAACACAATGACATCAGTCATACTCGCCACAGCGTGTTTTATGTGTGGCTATGTACATAATAACGGTTGTGATGATCCTAGATTGTGTTATTTATTTCTACATGAACATAATAACGTTTTATGCTTTTCATAATGTGTTTCTGTGAACATAATACCTTTTTACTGCATAATGGGCTATCTGCGTCGAGACCACTACAGAACCTAATTCAGATCTTCAGTGTTATAAGTTCTCAAACTCACTGCTAAGACAACAGGAGGCAGTATTGTTTGTGAACAAGCTTGAATAATGCTTTGTATCTTTTCAACAAAGAAAAGAGTGCATTAAGTTAACAATTTTAATGCTTCTAAACCTAGTTGTAAAGCCATGGTTACCAAACAAAGATTAGGATTTTTGTGCAGAAAAGTTAATTTAGCCTAATTATTTAACAACAGTTTTTATTTATATAAAATATTGATATTACATGAATTATTTAAAATTCTGATATATTTTTCTCGAATTATTTTTCAAGATCTCTTATATTTTTCGCAGCGCTAAACCTCACTTCTTTTCATATTTATGAAACTATAATTTGTAGTTGACAAAACAAAGGAGCCTGGCTGATATACGTGTTGCTAACTGCATTTGGAAATAAGAGGGAGTCCTCAATAACCACAGCTGTAATGAAATCTCAAATCGCCTAAGAAATGGAGCTATGAGCTGCAAGTTTGTGTGTGTGTTTTTTTTATAGAAAAGCCACATTAGACTATCTGCTGAGTCCACCGAGGGGAATCAAACCCTTAATTTTAGCGTTGTAAATCCAAAGACTTACTGCTGTACCAGGGATGACTACAAGTTTGTACTTGAAAACAGAACCAGTCTAGGAGCTGCTATTCCGCGACTGAAAGAAACTTATATGGTACTTTGGGAAAAGAATACGTCTGAAACTCTTTATACAGTGCGTTGAAAATGAAAAAAAAAATGATTAATATTATCCTCCTTGACCAATTATATAGACAGAGTCCCATAGTTTTATTGGTTAAAACGTGTAATTATAATCAGAGTCCCATACCTTTCTTGATTGAAACGTATAGTTAGAGTACAACATGTTTTTTATAAGTTATGACTTTTTTCAAAGTATTTCGTATTAATTGAGCAATTATCCTAAAACACCAAAAAAGTCGCGTTATTTAAAAAAAATTGCTTATTCATTAAGAGCAGTAAAAGTTTTTACTTATTCTGATTGAGAACTCGATCTACTGGAGGTATATATTATATAATACGCTCAAGTTGTTTTTGAGAGAACAATATGGTGTAGAGAATATGCGTCATCACAATGTTTTGTGTAATATGTAAACAATCTAATTTCGGATATAAAATTTTCCAACAATTTTAGTTAATTTGTGTAACCTAATAAAAGACGTTTACTGTAAAAGAGCTAGTTGTGTCTCTCCTATAAGAGACATCTATTGTAAAAGAGTGACCTTATAACTCTTAAAAAGGCCAATGTTTCAGGAGAGTTTCGTAATCTAATCAGCTTTAGTTCCATCAACAACTTCAGCTAACTTGTATAACGCTTATAGGAGACTGCTGTTTTAAAAGAGTTTTGTAGTGTAATCATTACCAGTTCTATTAACTTTAGCTAACTATATAACCCTTTAGAGAAAGTTGTTTGCCTAACGATATAACCAGTAATAATTTTTTTTCCCAATAACTTAAGCCAATATAGTCATAATACTATTTGGTTAGAATTGATGATAAAACCATTTACTACCAGATATAAGACTCTGCCAAAATAATATTCTCTATATAAATAAAAATTCCATAGACATGACCAAAATAAATTAATAGGTGTTTGCTGATTTTTCCTTTATTACTTTTCGTGATTACTGAGGTATTGGAATAACATATGGATATTTCACAAGCTTACGGTGTGACTGAACTGTCGTTTTGCTACTCGGATCAACATACTTAAGACCGGCTTCTCATATTTATACTCAGTAAAACCCAATGGGATTGTTCTAGGCTTTATCTCTCATGATGTCATAAAGGAACGGACAAAATAAAGATATCCTAGGCTTTAATATCCTAAAACTAATAGTTATCTCTGATATTTCGATCTATTTATGAAAATGTCGAACACAAAGCGATGTTTCAGAAACTGATCTATCTTAAGTGTTATCCATATGTGTGTACATACAACGGTTAATTTGATAACATTTGCAGTTGCATAAGAGCATTTCTTAGTCCTCTTGGACTTTACTAACAGATAAACTTTGTTTGATATATGTATTTAGTTTTTGCAGGATAATTCATACTAAAGACTTTTCACAACTTTCTTATTCACTGTTCACACAAGGAATGTATTACGTTCTTTATTTAAGTCCACATATTTTTCCATATATAAACTCAAATCTTAGAGTTAAACCAAATGATTTCAATCATAATCCTTGTGTTAAAGTTAAGAGCTGATTGGAACTTTATCCCTAAACCTACTCGGAAATTCCGGCGGCAATTTTGATCAACATAGTAAGTGTGTGTGTGTGTTTTCTTAAAGCAAAGCCACATCAGGCTATCTACTGTTTCCACCGATGGGAATCAAGTCCTTGATTTTAGTGTTGTAAATTCGAAGACTTTCCTCTGTTTCAGCGGAGGACCACATAGCAAATAATAAATCTTACACGCACCCGGCGGGACAGCGGTAAATCTACGGACTTACATCATTAAAATATGTGGTTCGATTCCTCGCGATGAACACGGCAGATAACCAAATGCGGCTTTACTTTAAAACAAACGAATAAACAAAAGCTAACCCTTAGATCTCCTGGTAACTTCCGTTGTTAGGCCTGTTACACACCTACATTGTGAAAAAGTAATTTTGTTTCTTAGATCCATTTCTATCAAACTTTTGTCTGAAAATTAGCAATATTACAATTGTAAAAATTGAAATTTTAGAAATTTGGCTAAAAATATTGTTTGTATCTAGGGCTTTCCTAAATAGTAATTATTGTATTCATACATTACCTTATTTTCAAATATTTGTCTAAAATAAAACATGACAAACAAGTGATATAAAAATGCTGGCGTACTCGTAAGATATGGGGAAGAGACTTAAATTATTAAACTACTTTGATCGTACTTTGAAACGTGATTAATGCACAGTCTCACACATTCTTCTGCAACTATACATATAAAAACGTGCATGTTTGTGTGTACTTGCACAACGGATATTACATAATTACAAGTTAGTTCTGTTATCGTAATTAAGCACGAAGTGTTCGACGTCATCTGTTTGTTCCTGATCATTAACTAGACAGATATTTTACGTAGGGCCCTAACAATTCAGAAACTTTATACCACTAATAACAGCTCTGAGTAAAGCTGCACTACAGTTTGTAGTAGTATTCGTGTCCCTTGGAAACCTGGAAAGTCTGTAAACATTATTAGAAAATCAATATTTTCATGCAAGATTTATGAGGTTTTCATATGAGTATCTATTTGCCAAATAATCTCTTTGTGTTTTGGAATACATGAAACGATTTTATAATACATAAATTAGTAAGTGTTGGTATTTTTTATAATAACGTCTATTAAAATAACTGGTTAAAAATGTAAAGAAGGCAACATAAATAAAACTGACGAATATTAGTGTATATCCACATCGAATATAATATTTAGGCTTAATGTAAAAATACTTGTAAGCCTTACAATTAAGACCGTATCAGATAAAGGGAATATCTTGGGGCCTAAAAAGTTGGGAACTTGCTTCCAGAATTCTGAGATAAAAAGAAGTTAAAAATGAAACTTAAAGATCACGAGCTTAATTTATATAAGTCAAATTGTTGAACAACTTGCACATGAATAGAAAGATTTTTCCCGTAATCTTAATAGCTTAACTCTAAAATGCTAACTACGTATTTAGAATCCTCATTAGACGACATCTCGAACTCATTCACTACAAAAATTACTAATAGTGATGTCAGTTTTGGCGCCCCTTACGATGGGCGCTTGTGTTTGGGCACATGTTGCTTACCATGTGCACATACATTATAAGTGATGAGAAACATTTATACCTTAGTGAGTTTTTTTACACATCTAGGTGTAAAAGTTGAATGTAAATAGTACTAGCTTAGTGTAATCATACACCTTTTATTCATTTTTTCCCAGATGTTGTCCAGTTTTTGGCTTGCTGTAGTAAACATAAAAAAGCTAAACAAAACTTTAGACTGGTCCTTTTACAGTTGTATAAATCTTTATATTGTTACAATTTATCTAACCACACATTCAGGTGGATGTGAATTAGTTTTGTTGTAATCGATAGAACCAGGCTGGTTAGAACACATTCAAAATATAAGGACCACGTGATTTTGGTTTGTTTTGTTTCGAATTTCGCACAAAGCTACACAAGGGCTATCTGGTAAGCCATTCATAATTTAGGAGTGTAAGACCATAGAGGAGGCAGCTAATCATCACCACCCACCGCCAAATCTTGGGCTACTCTTTGACCAACGAATAGTTAGATTGGCGGTCACATTATAACGCTCCTATGGTTGAAAAGGAGAGCATACTTGACGTGACGGGGAATCGAACACGCAACCGTGAAAGTCGAGCACCCTAACCATTTGGCCCAGGTTATTGTATATTAGCTTTGTTACATTTACAAAACCAAAATATTAAGATTTTGTAAGTTAGACAACTAACGCTTTTGGAATGTAAATATACACGTAGATGTAAAAACAGAAAGTGACCCAAGCCTAACTCCTATTCTTTTTTTTAAAGTTATGTTGGTTATTTCTACTCAGTTAAGATAAGTTAATAACCCAGTTTTAAACTTAACAAATAAAATTCAAATTAAACCACTTCAGTAAATTAGTTAAAGCATTTGGAACGATAATAATTTGAAGTAGGTTGGCTGATTGACAACATGGAGATCTGGTTCTCATTGAAACTGTGCAGTTTTTCATTCCTTAAGTAGTATACAGATCACTCTATTGGTGATTACTGAAAAAAACAAACAAAAAGCAAATTACTTCTCATTATTTAATGTCATTAAAACAAATTCAAAATATTCTTATTTAAAATTCAATATAACGAAATTTATCTTGAAAAGGGCCAGACATGGCTTGGCGTGTTAAGGCGTTCGACTCGTAATCTGAGGATGGCGGTTTCAAATCCCGGTCACACCAAACATGCTCTTCTTCCTAACCGTGGGAGCGTTATAATGTGACGGTCAATCTCACTATTCGTTGGTAAAAGAGTAGCCCAAGAGTTGGCAGTGGATGATGATGACTAGCTGCCTTCCCTCAGTTTTACACTGCTAAATAAGGGACGGCTAGCCCAGATAACCCTCGAGTATGTTTGAGCTAAATTAAAAAAAACAAACAAACAAATTATCTTGAAAAATATATGTATTTTTATTTTATAATTATAAATATGTTTAACCATACATTAAAATAATAAACAAAAACCACCACACTACTCCAGGAAACATTTATGTAGTAACATTTTGCTATTATAACTTAATCAGGGTACGAATGCTCCAGACTAATGCTTCTGACCAACTAAAACAACTGGGCTTGAATATTCCTAAGTTAAAGCGAAAAAATAATTTAAAAACAAATTTTTTTTTCATTTATTTGTCAGCAAGATGTTATGACAAAACATTAATGCGTTAGAAGTTACTTCAGAATTACCATTTTTTCAGAAAGTAGTGCTGCATAAAGGCTATCTGCGCTAACCGTCTCTAATTTAATTTGAACTGATAGACTTTAGAGGAAACAGATGATTGACAGATCTAATAACTAATTTTTAAGCTTCTCTAATAGTGTAGTGGAATTTGATAGTAACTCTATAACGACCCTACGATTCCAAAAGGCAAAGCGACGTTTTGTGACAATGGGGCACGACCCATGGGTTCGCTGATTCACCGTTCATCAGGCTAATCTATGGGCCACACATGGCCCAACAGAGAGAGAGAATGTAGTATTTGTAACAACTGAATCTAAGTGTTTTGTTTCTGTGTTTCATCTAATTTTGTTATGTACTTCGTTAAACTGAGTTGTCATTGAAGATTTGTTTATCATAATGATTTGTTTGTTTGTTTTCGAATTTCGAGTAAAGCTACACGAGGGCTATTTAGCAGTCTAAGACTAGAATGAAGGCAGCTAGTCATCATCACCCATCGTCAACTCTTGGGATACTCTTTTACCAACGAATAGTAGGATTGACCTCACATTACAGTGCCCCCACGGCTGAAAGGACGAGCATGTTTGGTGCGACGGGGATTCAAACCCACAACCCTCAGCTTAGGCGTCGAACGCCTTAACCCACTTGGCCATGCCGGACCGATCATAATTATTCAATGCAAGTTGAATTAAAATTTTTATTTCTGGCCAAAATTGTAATAACAATGAAAATAAAAAATCTATGCATTTTGCGTTTCTAGACTCAACCTTAAGTAGAGCTTCAAAAGATGAAAGTAAATAAAGGGAAAATAATAAAAAAAAACTTTTTCAGCATTTATTGAGAAAATTGTGAACACTATTGAATTCACCTAAATACTAGCTGGTCAAAAGTTTAAGACCATACCGAAAAGAAGTCCTAAACAGGGTAGGAAGTGCCTAACAAGAGGTCTCAGTAGTGAGTTGCACAGCCGAATAACTGCAAACATTCGCTTCGGCATGGCCAATATAAGCATTTGCAGAAGGCTGGCTGGAATGTTATTCCAAGTGGTGAAGAAGGCTTCACGAAGATCATGCACTGTTTGAAATTGACGACCATTTCTGTAGACTTCGCTTGCCATCCACCTCCAAACATTTTCAACGGAGTTTCGTTCGGGCGAACACGCTAGATAGTCTAAAAGAATCATGTTCTTCGCCAAGAAAAAGTCCTTTGTCCTGTGGGTATTGTGGATTGCAGCGTTGTCCTGCTGAAAGATCCAGTCACTTCCATACAAGCGAGGCCCGTCAGTCAATAAGGATGTTTTCTCCAACATACCAATATAGCCAGGTGCTGTGTGACGCCACTGTATAACCTGAAGCTCCATTGTTTCATAGAAGGAGAAATCATCCGAGATCATGATGGAATCTCCTCCTCTGTGCCTCCGGTCGAATGTCCTTATCGTGCCAGTAATGTTGGAAGCCATCTGGACCATCCAGGTTAAATTTGTTTCTCATCAGAGAACACAAATTTCGTCCACTTTTCTACATCCCATGTTTCGTGCTTTTCAGCAAAGTTTAACTGAGCTGTTTCGTGGTGTGAAAGGAGGCGTGGCCTTTAAAGACGTGTACGGTTTTTAAAGCCTTTCTCTCGTAGATGCCGTCTTATAGTTCTTGAGCTGCATTTTGCGTCCGTAAGGGCCTTAACCTGGTTTGACGATCGACTGGTTTCTTGCCGGAAAATTCGACGAATCTCATGCTCAACACTAGCGAAATTTGTTTTGGCCAAACACTTAAAATTCTCGTTCCATATCCTTCAGGGTGTTTTAAGAAATTTGCAACAACAGTTTTACTGCACCCAGTCTCACCAGCGATGGCACGTTGAAAAAGACCTGGATTTTGCAGCTCGACTATTCTGCCACGTTTAAATTTTATCAATTTTTTTATCCTTTACCATGTTTTTACCCAATGTAACACAGGAGATGTCAGTGGGAGATGTTGATAACGCTAATGCTTGAACACAAATGACTAAATTTCTTTACATGTTTACCAATTAACGCTTCGTTTCAGTGCGGTCTTAAACTTTTGACCAGCTAGTATTTAGGCTAATTTCATAGTGTTCACATTTTCCCTATTAAATGCTAAAAAAGTTTTTAGTTTTATTTTTCCCTTTCTTATTTTTATCTTTCGAGGCTCTACTCAAATAAATGGTTAAGTCTAACAACGCAAAATGCATATTTTTTCTTTATGTTCATTGACCTCAAGATTTTGGCCAGCAGTGTATATGCATATGGACACATATTTATCCTGCATACATGGATTTCATACAAAATTAACTATGCTCTTATCATGTGTAGTTATATATATCTTTTCATTCACTACCGAACACTTATGTATTCTAAAGAATTAAATCCAGGATAATAAAAACCCGTACACTTGTCCGGTTTAATACTAATTATGTGGAGCACCATCTACAAAAAAAAATAGAATTATGTTGTTTGAACACCTACAGGGAAACAACCATCACAAACCATAGGTAATAACGTACAAAAATAATTCGTATAATTAATATTTTAATTTTGACTATACCTAAACACTGTTTAATAAGCACATTCCATTGGAACTATTCCATATCTCGAAAATGACAAAGCACATTTCATCACTTCAATTACTTCCACAGTTGTTTCGCCCTGGAGACTTATAAAATAATCTTACTTGGCAGTATAACGTAGAAAAAACTGTGCCTCCAATTTTACAGCTCTTTAGTGAATAGGCAAATGGGACTCAGTTAATCAGTATCTGATTTAGTGTTAATTTTCTGCTCTGGTCAACACAAGAAGAAGAAAATTCGGTGAAAGGTGACAACAATATGTTCAATATGTTCCTATGGGATCAATTGGTAAGAGAGACACTGAAAGGCAAAACCTCGTGTCATTACCTAACAGTCCAATCTGAGCAGATTAAACTCGAGGAGAAAAAACACGAGGAAAGATTAGGAACGTTATAAGGAAGGCCTCAATCTAGTCCTGAGTCTCTATTTTCATTTTTTGTTCATCTTCCTTGTCTCCTCTTTTGTTATTTTGCCTTTTGTTGCTCGAGTTTCATAATTAACTATAAAAGAAAGCACACAGTCAACATGGATGACTCTAATTGAAAAAGTAAAAATAGAAGACTGAGAAACTAAGTAATACTGATTCTATAGACATTTTGTTTTATTTCATAATTGTGAATAAAGTTTCAATGTGTACTAAAGATATCCAGACAGACGGCAAAAACAAATGGGATAAAGAGAGAGTTGTTGTTATTAAAACTATCTTTCGCGTTAATATAGGGATAGTTAAGCATAGCTATTTCGGTTGGTTAGAAGTATTTGTTTAGAGCATTCATACCTTGATTAAGTTACAATACCACAGGCGGAAAATAAATGTTTAGTGGAGTTGTGTGGCTGTTTTTATTCATTCATTGTTTTTAAACATAGAGGTAAAATATGTTTATATTTATAGAATAAAAAAGTGGAAAAACAGGTAAACAGATATAGAAGCTCAAATAACACCGAGAAGTTTGTTGGATTTTAAGAATATCAAATAAATTGAAAAAATAGGTTATTTATTGTTATTTAAAGTTAATTTCTCCACGTAGTTTTGTATTCTAATAGTGGCCAGGTTGAACAAAACGTATCTAGTATTTGTCAGATATATTGGAAGATTAGGTGTTATCTTTGTTTTATTCAGAATATTCTTTCTTTTACAGTAATACAGCTAACTAGTTATAATTTGGCATTAGCAATCTTAATAAGTATTTTCACGATTCGTAAAGTTTTATAATTCAGAGTTTCAAAATAGAAAGAATACTAAGGAACTAGGAAAGAGTCTTGTTCTGTGTCAAAGTCAATATGCTAAAGAAAATAGCATTTGATTTTGACTTCTGAAAAAATCAAAATCAACACTTTGGAAGAAACTACTATTTTGTATCTGAGTGTAAAACATGTTTCATTATTTTGAAATCATATAGACGAGACAGAAAAAAGATTCCTGAAGGTTTTATAAGTGTTTACAACTGGATTTTTAGCACTTTTTTGACATATTTTTATTCATTTATTTATTTTTCTAAATTTAATAATAAAACAATTACAAAAATCAGGGTAGACTATATCAGTAGAGCAAGATAAATATATCTGTACTTCAACTAGAGTTTTTAACAGCGTTGATGAAAAATATAAGTAAACTTAGTAGAGACTTTTCATATTTTTAGAAAGAGTAAGTGTTTGGATAGTTGGAGCTAGAATTTTTCAACCAGAAAAACATCTTGTGCATTCGTAAGTAAAGAGATAATTTCTAATGTTGAAATACTGGCCATTGGAAAGACAACTATCGGCAACACGCGCAATCACAACACGGAAATAATAGATGAAAGCATGGGGTGTGTTAAGCAGTATCATATCTCGAACTCTGGACTCTGACAGACAAGTGTGCACGCTAATCACTTGTTCACGCGCAGCTCATGTTCAGAAAACAGAATATCGTAAAATTAATTAAAAGACGTGTCACTCAAAAGTCCCATTGGGTTATTTTATTGTTTGTTTTTTTCAATACAGATCACCAGTTTTCAATTATCGTTTTATTTATTTTTGTGTGTTTTGTTTCAGCGTTCCAGATATTAAACACGGAGTCTGTTTTTTCTCAGAATTTAACTTAACACTGTTACGTTTGCTTTTAATCGAAAAATTTATATATATATCTGACTGATCTTTCCATAAAATAATATAAATAGGATATCTGTAGCAGTTCATCTTGCAAGCTGGTAACAGATATCCTCTCCAGCTCCCACAACTCGCTGAGAAGAAACCTTACAGTGTTGATGGTAAGGGTTCTTTCGAAACCAAGAACAATTTCACTTTCAAGCGGTAGGTGCATTGAATGTATAGAGACTGTGATTAACTGTGTTGAAATTGGTTTTTAGCAGTATAAGTCAGCAGACATATCAATATGCCGCTAGGGGGCAGTATTATTTTAATCAGTTATGATCAGCCTGAAAAGCTTTAAAGCCAATGCATTCATTGCTTTTGCTTAACTATACAATTTTAGAACAAGTCATTAAAATTCTAATTACTTTCACTGTTTAACCTTTAAACGATGGCCATCATCAACTGATGCTGCCACCTACAACATTCCCGCTTTTTAAGGGTTAAATATTCTTTAGTCAGAAAATAAAATAGATACATATGTAACTGGTATCTATATAATTTAACTACCTAATTCAGATATTGATATATTATATTAAAAAGCATTAAATACTAGTATTATCAAATATTTATCTCGCAAGTTTAACTATTTATTAAATATGTCAATATACGTCATTAATTAAGGTAATAGTTTAAGTTTTAAATGTCGTATTGATTCATATTATTATTGTGCGGTCAAACACGAAATGAAAGTTTTCAGAATGATCGCTGTTTTGTTGTAAACGTCATTCCCTATAAAACGAAAATTAGCACATAGACTTTTTTTCAGGTATTGGGAAGACACACTTCTGGTGATTGCGCGCCGTTTTACCCATAACGTTGGATAAAACAGACCTTGAAGATGGAGTAAAATGGCCTCCATATAACTTTTAATAGCTGCAATTTAAAATCAATAACGCATTAATTTAACAACTATATTTAAATTATAAGATTATAACTTAAATGCTCCCGGTAGAGATGGGAAAGGTCGGGCATAGGGGCAGTTCGACATTATTTATAAAAATAATGCAAAAGAACTCGAGTTTAGTGTAAGTGGAAATATAGATCATTGTTTTGGGGTAAGACGGCCCCGCGGACTGGAGACGTCTTACCTTTAGCTACTCACGTAAAGCGTTTGCAAGTAGTTATAAATCATTGAACTTAAACCATGTTTCTTTTACGGTACATTCGGCTATAAATAATTATTTATTGTTTAGAAGCAACACAGCGAAATTTCGCGAAATATCTATTTCGTAACCATAAAAAATTTCAAAGTGCTTACTTCAGATCGAAGAAGTTAGAAACAAGAGGGAATCCTCAATAGACACGACTTGGTTTGATTTGTTTTGAATTTCGCGCAAAGCTACTCGAGGGCTGTCTGCGCTAGCCGTCTGTAATTTAGTAGTGTAAGACTAAAAGGAAGGCAGATAGTCATCACTACTTACCGCCAACTCTTGGGCTACTCTTTCACTGACGAATAGTGGAATTGACCGTCACATTATAACGCTCCCACGGCTGGGTGGGCGAGCATGTTTGGTGTGACCGAGATTTGAAACCGCGATCCTTGGATTACGAGTCAAACGCCTTAACCACCTGGCCATGCCGGCCCAATAGCTACGGCATTTAAATTATTTTAGGCAGGATTAGAGTAAAAAATTCTAAGAGACGTTTTTATTCATTTTTATTAGCTGTATTTTGGTATTGCTGGCGGAACACCAAACGTGCACACGATTCGATTTTATTTCTCACCAAGATAATAACTAGCTTACCCTTAAATCAAAATTCCTTCAGACAGAATTAGAATACATTAATCTATAAGCTGTTAGGGGTGATCAAGTAATTAATCGAAACAATTTGACCTCCTAACTCCAAAACTGTAATTAGATCCCAAATCGGTCAATATATGACGGAAACATGTGATGAAAGTTTGTATTTAAAAATTAATAAAGTCATTCTATTTGCCGTGGCAAAAAAAAAGAAAGAGAAAATAAATAGTTATCCAGTGTGTTTATGCACGAGTCACTTGAATAATAGTTACATGTAATTTTTCTAGATGGCAGTATGTTATGTTTTTTGTTTGTTTTTTTTAATTTCGTGGGAAACTACATAAGGGCTATCTGTGCTAGCCGTCCCTAATTTAACAGTGTAAGACTAGAGATTACGAGTCGAGCATCTTAACCCACCTGGCCATCCCGAGCAGTATGTTATGAATGGTGATCTACATCAGAAGCAGTTTTACTTCAGGGTATCAACCGTCTCACTTCACTTTTCTATACTACGCATAATGTCTTCAGCCTTTAAAATCAAAGCCCCATATAAACATAATCATATAATCACAAGCTATTGTATTGTAAATGTCTTTTTATTCTTTAAAGTCAGTATCTTAACTTATTAAAATAAAATATCTTCCCTATAAAATGACGTTATTCATGAAAATTGTTATTTTTTTAATGTCTCTACCCTTTTAAAGGGTCTTTTTCTCTTTGTTTGTAGCATTATGAAATTACTTTGCCTTCGAAATAATTATCTTTAAACGAGTTTGCTCAGGTTATTCTATAACATGTTTATAACAATCAGTAATACTTTGCTCTTGAAATAATTAGCTTGAAACGTGTTTGAGCGTTATTCATTTCTCTCTAAAGAGCCATTACCTTCCTGCACTTCATCTTTCAAAACATCACAGCTTAATGCCATTGTTTTTAAAGTCACAAAAGTATTTTTATTTCTTTTTTAAAAAATCATAACATTGTAAAGCGTGCACTTTTGGTAATTATCGAGTAAAATGTCTCGTAGTTGACATGTTAACTTGAAAAGCATTTTTATTATTTGTATCATTATTTTATAAACTCTGAAATGGGGTTCACTGAGGGGACACAAACAAACAGTTGCAATGGATATAAAGGCTACTCTTGAATTGTGTTACTGAAGTGCAGAGTCAATTCCTGATGCATAACGAACGGCCTTACAGATCTCATTAGTACTTCTTCATTGCTAAAGAAAATTACCAACTCTTGTAAGTCTTGTCAGTACTAAATACTAAAGAACGTTACAAACTTTAACATATCTTGTCGATACTAAAAGACATTATAAACTATAGCATGCCTTCAGTGATGTCGAGAAACCCACTTGTTGAGAATTTTATATGCAAAAAACGGCTCTTTTGGGCTCAGAAAACACTTCAAATAGAAGAGCGAACAACGTTTCGACCTTCTTCGGTCATCGTCAGGTTCACAAAGAAAGAGGTAACTGGCCGGAAGCTGACCACATGTTTGGAAGGGGTTGTATAACTGAGTGTCGCAATGTAGAGGGCGCGGTTTGATGTTTGAATATATAATTTTATCTATAATATTAATATAGGTATAATGGTGTTCCTTTATATTGGTTTATTTTGGGTTTAAGTTGTTGTATAAGTAAGGCTTCTTTAATTTTTCGTTTGTTTATGTTTGTTTCTTTATTTAGTATTTTAGTGTTTTCTATGGTTATGTTGTGTCCATTTGAATTGCAGTGTTCGAAAACGTGTGAAGGTGATTTTTTATGTTCTTTGAATCTGGTTTCCATTTTTCTACTTGTTTCTCCTATATAGAAGTCGTGGCAGTTATCACATTGTATTTTATAAATAATGTTGGTGTGGTGTTTGTCAGTGTAGTTCTTACATAGTATAGACCTTAGTTTTGTGCCTGGTTTTTGAATAAATTTAGTGTTAACTGGAATGTTATATTTTGTTACTAGTTTTTGCCAAATGTTGGTTATTTGTTTGCTGATGTCAGGAATATATGGTATACAGCAGTATATGGTTTCGTGATTTTTTGATTCGTGAGATATATTTACTTTTGTTGGTTGATTTTGCTTTCTGTCTAAGTGTGTGCGTATAATGTTTTCTACGGTTTGTGGAGGAAACTTATTGATGTTGATGAAGTATTGTTTTATTTTATCTAATTCATCGTTAATTTTATCTGGTGAGCATAGTTTTATGGCTGTGTTTATCTGGTTTCTTAGTATGTTGAGTTTTTGTTTTGTTTCATGTGCTGAGTCCCAAGGAATGTATAGTCCAGTATGGGTGATTTTTCGGTGGATTTCTGTTTTGAATTGTGTGTCGGTTCTTATAATTTATAGCATGCCTTGGCCATACTAAATAAAGTTGCTAAGCCTAGCGTACATTCGCAACACTAAATACATTTAACGGCTAGCGTTGATTCAATAGAAGATTACCAACTCAAGCGTGCATTATCAATACTAAATAAAGATACCATTTCTAGCATGCTTTGTCAATATTGAAGAAAGCTACTAACCCTAAAATATCTCGTTAATATTAAAGAAAGTTACCAATTCTATCATGCGTTGCCAATATTAAAGAAAGTTATCTAGCCCAGCGTGTCTTGACAAAAACAAACAAACATAGTTTAGCGAGTTTCGTCAGTAATAAAGAAAGTGGTCCCTCTGCAAATGCAGCACACCAGCATGTCTGCGAAAATATACTGCTAGAAATCCAGTTTCGATACAAGTGGTTGGCAGAACATAGAGAGACCATTGTTTAGTTTTGTGTTCAATGACGAACGAACGTAAGAAAGTTACAAACTCTTGCATACTTTGTCAATACTAAAGAAAGTTAGCACCCCTTGCATGCCTTGTTAATACTAAAGAAAGTTACCAAATCTATTGCGCCCTGCCTTTACCATAGAAAATTACCAACTCTCACAAATCTCGTCAATAATAAAGTTACAAACTTTAGCATGCCTTATGGATACTAATGAACATTAAGAACTTTAGTTTCCCTTGTCAATACCAGTTACTAACTCTAGCGAGTCTCGTTAGTGCTAAAGAAAGTTACAACCTCTAACAAACGTCTCTGAACACTGAAGAATCAGCATCTTTGGTAAACCTTATTAAGTACCAAAAAGCACTCTCTAGCAGGCCCTGCAGGGTATCAATATATCGCACGAGATATAATACTGTTAATTTTTTTATACGTTTCAAAAGAAGAAAACTAATCTTTATGGCCAAAAATACTTTATAAAAATAAGTAAATTCATATCTGAAGAAATTTAGTTCTTGATAACAAGTAGTCTAAACAACAAATTATCTTTTTATAAAATTTATCACCTGTTCCTTAACATCGAAACTTGCTTTGATGTGTGTGTGTTTTCTTATAGCAAAGCCATATCGGGCTAATTGCTAAACCCACCGACGGAAACTGAACCCCTGATTTTATCATTGTAAATCCTTAGACTTACCGCTGTACCAACGAGGAACAAACTTGCTTTATTCGAAAGTATTTACTAAATTCATATAATAAAAATTCGTAATATTCTTAAAACGAAAAACAAACCAAAACAGCCAATATGTATTTTTCTGTATAAGAAAAAAAAAAGGAAAAGGTTTTTGTTTGTTTGTTTGTTTTTGAATTTCGCACAAAACTACTCGAGGGCTATCTGTGCTAGCCGTCCATAATTTAGTAGTGTAAGACAAGAGGGAAGGCAGCTAGTCGTCACTACCCACCGCCAACTCTTGGGCTACTCTTTTACCAACGAACGGTGGGAATGACCGTAACATTATAACGCCCCCATGGTTGAAAGGGCGACCATATTTGGCGCGACGGGGATGCAAACCTCCGATACTCAGATCAGGAGTCGCACGCCTTTACACGCTTGGCCATGCCGGGCCTAAAGGAAATGATACACACACACACACACACACCAGTATCTAGGTGGTTAAGGCACTCGACTCGAAATCCGAGGGTCGCGGATTCGAATCCATGTTGTACCAAACATGCTCGCCCTTTCAGCCGTGGGGGCGTTATAACCCTACGGTCAATTCCACTACTCCTTGATAAAAGAGTATCCCAAGAGATGGCGGTGATGACTAGCTGCCTTCCCTCTAGTTTTACACTGCTAAATTAGGGATGGCTAGCGCAGATAGCCCTCATGTAGCTCTGCGCGAAATTCGAAACAGACCAAACACATACCATATTATTTTCACTAGCGATCTTAAAAGGTGCTTCATCATGCTTTACTGTACTGCTCTAACCAGGCTCTTGTTTTCAATAGATTTATGTTTCATATACGCTTTATATAGTGTTATCTAGGTTTGGTCTTTTTACTAGAAGAAACAAAACCATCTCCATACCATTCTTTTTGTATGAAAATATATTGAAATTGGTACAAAGACATTCTAGCACATGTTGTGTAACATTATGGCTGTGGTTAATTTCTTTATTATAAAAGTA
This sequence comes from Carcinoscorpius rotundicauda, assembly GCA_011833715.1. Taxonomy (NCBI): domain Eukaryota; kingdom Metazoa; phylum Arthropoda; class Merostomata; order Xiphosura; family Limulidae; genus Carcinoscorpius; species Carcinoscorpius rotundicauda. The sequence goes on along the minus strand of CM022391.1, from coordinate 33,143,365 downwards.
AAGAAATATAAAATAAATATCTTATGTTCCTATTAACTTCTGTAAACATGACTGGATGCTTCTGAAAATGGGTCCAGATTTTTAATTGGATTTGAAGTATTATTCTGAATTGAGGAAAACCCTGAAAAATAATTCAACGTTGATTCACAGCACTAATGGCTCAAAATGTCTACTGTTGGTACAGCGCCAGGTCTACCGATTTACCACGCTAAAATCAGTGCTTCCATTCCCCTCGGTAGACTCGACAGATAGCCAGATGTGGCTTTCCTAAAAAAGAAACCACGCGCACGCTCCAAATAAGACATGCTGAAGTGAATCGTTAATGGTCATTTAATAAAAATTAAACCTATTGCAAACTTTACATTAGTACACATTATAAATATTCTAATAATTGGCATTTCTAAAATTCTAAATTGCGAATTCTAAAACGTCAACAGATTTGAAGTAATGGGTTAAAATTACCATGAGAATGCCAATTTTTCAGATTTTAAGAACAATTTTTTAAAGGCACTTTAATAGAAAAAATATTTTATTTTTCATACTCTTAAAGAGTTTTTAGTTGAGCTACGATTTTTTTTTGCATTGAACATTGAAAGTTTGTTTGTTTTGGAATTTCGCACAAAGCTACTCGAGGGCTATCTGTGCTAGCCGTCCCTAATTTAGCAGTGTAAGACTAGAGGGAAGGCAGCTAGTCATCACCACCCACCGCCAACTCTTGGGCTACTCTTTTACCAACGAAAAGTGGGATTGACCGTCACATTATACACCCCCACGGCTGGGAGGGCAAGCATATTTAGCGCGACGCGGGCGCGAACCCGCGACCCTCGGATTACGAGCGCACGCCTTAACGCGCTCGGCCATGCAAGGCCTTGGAGGGCAAGTATATTTGGCGCGACTCGGGCGCGAACCAGCGACCCCCAGAATACGAGTCGCACGCCTTACGCGCTTGGCCATGCCAGGCCCAACATTGAAAGTAAACAGGATGAGAATTCAAAATTTTTTAAAATAAAACTGATTTTTTTTTACATTTAAGAGTTATATGCTACCTTAAATAAATTGATAAATTAGTTGAAATATCATTATGAAATGTTCTTTAGCCCGTTACGTTTAGTCAAATCAATTAGAAATAATGGTAATTTTTCTCAAGCTGGAAGATTTTAAGACCACAGAAATGTAATGGTTTATTTGAAAGCGTTGTTTCCTTTCAAAAGCATTTTAAAAATGCAAATTTTGAAGATAATTTAATTTAAATAATAAATAAGATACTTAGTTTTTTTCACGTTTAATTACGCTTGATCAGCTCAAAATCCCCACTCCTCCAAAAAAGATGGACAAACTAAATACTTTCAGAAGGCGTAAAGTCCGATTCAATCCGCACCGATAAGATGTGATGAAAGATATTAAGCCTTTTGTTGAATAAACATTACATTGATCTTAATTCATCACAAACTCGCTGAATTAGGGCTTGGCAAACAAAGGAAACCAAATTACTGTTCTAAACTGTCAGTCTTCTTCTGAACGGATCTGTAACTTCGTGTCACTTCCCGTGATCTGTATTCTTCAGGGATAAAGTACATTCAGCGAGATGGGAAGAAATGCCACATTTGGTGTTAAGTAGACAGACAGGATGAGAGTATTATAATTCTACTTCATTGCGTCCGTTACCTCAGATCAACTAAAGCTACGCTGCAGGTTGTGCCTACTTTCATTTCTTTTACGACTAATGTACCTTTCACACAACTAGAGACATTTGGAACCCAACCGTGGTATCAAAAACCCTGAAGCATGAAAATTTAAATTCCACTCTCACTATACACACAACTCATTTACGTGCTTGTTTACAGTTGTATAACCACGTAAGTTCGAAACAAGTCTTCACGTCATATTAATTAAATATATTGTTATTCCCTGTGGCTTAAAATATTTATGACGTATTTACTTGTTCTGGAAGAACATGACTAGCTTCATTAACGTGTTTAAAGTTGAAATATGCTATTAGTTTATTTATTATATCTTTATTTGCTAAAATCCTTATTAAGAGCCATAGCAGATCGTCGCTCACTGAAAATATGGCACAGGACTACTCATGTTTACACACTAACATGTGTATGCATATACGTATGTGTGCGTGTATTTATACATTTAACATTAAATTCATTCAACTAAGCTAACGATGAAAAACATACAAAGAGACGACACGCTTAAAAGGCATACAAAAATAGAGTCCGAGCTATAATGTGATAATGATAAAAACAACCTGCAGAGGTCAGCCCTACACTGTAGTGGAGGTAGCATCGTCCATTATTTATATTTATTTAATAAACGACATAACTTTCTTATTTACGCTCAAGGTTTTGTTTGCATGTTTGTTTGTTTCAGCGCAAAGCTCCCAAACAGGTTATTTATTATCTATCTAACGCAAGGAATCGAATCCCGTATTTTGTCAATGTAAGTCTGTAAATGTATCTGTGACCCAAAGGGGGTCAAACTACTTTTTGTGAAGCAGCTGTTATTGTTCTTTTCTTACTTCGAAGTTATAGACTGGGTTATCTGAACTCTGCTTTGAACAACGGAATTTTAGTGCTGTGAGTCCATAAAGTTACAGATGTTCACTCACGAAGCTGGTTTGTTCTTTCCTTACTTCGAAGTTATAGACTGGGTTATCTGAACTTTGCTTTGAACAACGGAATTTTAGTGCTGTGAGTCCATAAAGTTACAGATGTTCACTCACGAAGCTGGTTTGTTCTTATTGTGATTGGGTTTCACATGAGCAACGAAGAAAGTAACATTTGTTAAAAATCAATTAATTTGAGTTTCACATTATTAAGACGGAGCGACTAAACAAAATATTTCGGTGAAACGTATGAATGAATAATATAGTCTGACTATAAATGGACTGACACTACCTGTTTTTATTGTTTTGTCTTCCCACTCTGGAAACAGACAGAAACAGTCCATTTAAATCCAGCCTTTGTTATGCTTACATTTCCTAAAATACTCTTAAAAACATGTGAATAATTAGTATTAAAATCCTTAATAGTAATTACAGCAGAAACAGGTTTGATAGTTTAGCATGCTATTAGATGAGTCTGATACGAACATAATGATTACTTTGAAAGCCATATTGTAGACTTTTTCCAGACGAATATCCAATGTAGATTCATTACTTTACACGCACACCACAGTTTGAATTATAATTTACCGGGAAGATTGCAAGAGGAAAAATGACCCATTTGTACACACACTAAATATTTTGTTTGTTTGTAACTAACGAAATTATTGAAAGGGGAAGCATACTTTTCGTTATAGAGTATGTAAACAATAAAGTTAATTTATTAAAAATTTCACATTGCAGTTTTAGGATAATATTAGACGTTATTCTTGATGAGAAATGAAAACGTTTTTCAGAACGGCTGGTATGGGTATTAACGCTTCTAGACTCGACATGGTCAATTGGATTAAGGCATTCGACTCTTAATCTAAAGGTTGCGGGTTCAAATCCCGGTCGTACCAAATATGCTCGCTCTTTCAGCTGTGGAGGCGTTATAATGTTACGGTCAATCCCACTATTCGTTGGTAAAAGGGTAGCCGGTGGGTGGTGATGACTAGCTGCCTTCCATCTGGTCTTAAACTACTAAATTAGGGACGGCTAGCGCTCATAGCCCTCGAATACATTGATATCAAACGAATATGTATATCCTCATTCATAAGATTTTCTAGCGTATGAAATTTACATCCATTTGTCTCTAAACTATTGTGTTATTTTGTGTATTGTGTCCAGAGCATTCAAAGACCAACAGTAATCAGACATTGTCCTGACGTTCCACATTCCCTGGTACCTCCTCTCCATTTCCTTGATGCCTTGATCAAACCTTTCAAGACGTTTCAGGTTGAAAATAATATCTATTACTGTTTCTATTGATATCAGATGAAACTGTATCGATTACTTCCGGTAATGTCGATACAAGTGCACCATATTCACGAGTTACAGGTTTGTAGCCGGTTGAAGGTTTGGTAAAGATAATTTCCTTTTTATTCCTGTAGCCTCGCACGTTACACGGGCAAAAATAGCAGTAATCTCCGTTGTTTATAAGTACACACCAGACCATTGAAGTTACAAAATGCAAATAGATTTTTTCTTTCCGTTAGTCCATTGTCTCCATTCATCGGGCCCGGCAATGGCCAGGTGGGTTAAGGTGTCTGAGGGTCACGGGTTCGAATCCCCTTCGCACAAAACATACTCGTCCTTTCAGCCGTTAGGGCGTTATAATGTAACGGTCAATCCCACAATTCGTTGATAAAAAAGTACCCCAAGAGTTGGCGATGGGTGGTGATGACTAGCTGCCTTCCCTCTAATCTTACACTGCTAACTTAGGGATGACTAGTGCAGATAGCTCTCGAGTAGCTTTGCGCGAAATTCAAAACAAACTTTGTGCAGAGCTTATGATTTGAATTATGTAATGTTTTGCTTTTGTTTCTTTACAAAAAAGCTGCCACAAATATAACAGAAAATGTCATAGTCAGGTGCACAACCTTTTGTTGCCATAACAATGAACAAATAATACTTAAAAAACAGTTATGTAAAAGTTCACGCACGTCTTAGGGTCTGTTAAACGTTTATATACCAGTGGTGTGTTTCTTGTGGGTTCTAGAACGATCGATAAGACTTTTACGTCGAGACTGCTCTAGAAAAATCTGTAGCCAGTGGTTGTCAGCATTTTAAGCCTAAAGAAATGTGACTTGATTTTAGTGAAAATGGTTTGTTTATGTAAAAGTGCGTATGACGTTTGTGAAAAATCTTTACCCGATGGAGATATATAAATATCATTTTCAAATTCAGCGTACAGAAATTACTGTAGAACGTGAAAAAAATTAAGACTATAAAACCACCACAGACATGTGTTTTTGCTGACTAACCAGCGGGGAAAACAATAAATGCCAATGGCTTAGAACGAGAGTATTTTATGGTAAAATGCGTTGAGCCTCTATCATGTAGACTGCCTATGTGGGATTGACTCGGATTTTTTGTTATTAAATATGTCCTCAATAGGTCATCTAAACTTTACATTACGAAACAGTGTTTCCTTTTATAATTATATTTCTAAATATAATTATATTCTCTAAATATCACAGCAAAAAGTTTGAACAAAAATTTTTTGTTCTACTTTTTGTATTATTACGTGATATGACAAAACAATGGTGTGTACCAGTTTCACTGAGGTGACGTAGTTTCAAACGCAGAATCCGCTTTTATGAGTATTTATTAATTTGTAGTAATTTTAAAAATCATTATTCTAATGTAAATGATGTTATCACTATTTCTTGAAGTTAATTTTTTCAGAAAAAATTTATGTTTATTTAGTACGTTTAAGTACAAGATGAAACAGGGATTATCAACCAGTAATAGATAAACAATAAACACTACATTTGAAATATTATTGTATTTAGAACTTGGTTGCAAATAAAACTTTTCTATATCTGTTGAAACATAAAAATCAAAGAAAAAAAACTTTTTAAAAAGGAAGTAAATGTTGGGATGATTAATATTAATTCTTCAAAACATATCTTAAAATATGTTTAGATATTTACAAAGGCCCAATGTGCAGCTTCACACAGAATACATGAGAAGCACATGAAACAATACGTTATACGAATTTCTATGTACAACACGACCCTTCTGTGTAACTGTTATTTGACTTCTGTTGTGATATGTATATTAATATGAATGAACAAGTAAGGATATCACAAAATCGTACAAACATTTTGTTTTAGGCTTTTGTAATTGGGATCCTTCCTTTGAGTTTTACTTTAAATCTTCTTTAGGAACGACTAAAATAAAACTACGGAAATGAACTTCCGCTGTATAATGTATTCAGAGAGTTTAAATGGATCCGTGTGGTTTTGACATTTTAATTAAAATGAACCTCCAAGTGAGGGCCACCTGGTGAGAAGTCTCTTTAAACGTTGAACCAACAATAAATGAACAAGAGATGATTTTTTTTATATTTTTTAATTTCGCGCAAGGCTACTCGAGGGCTATTTGCACTAGTGGTCCCTAATTTAGTTATGCAAGACTAGAGGGAAGTCAGTAAGTCATCACCACCCACCGCCAACTCTTGGGCTACTCTTTTACCGACGAATAGTGCCTCCACGGCTGAAAGGGCGAGCATGTTTGGTGTGATGAGAATTCGAACCCATGGCCTTCAGATTACAAGTCGAACACCTTAACCCATCTGGTCATGCCGGGCCTAATAAGAGATAAAGCCGGTTTTGTCTGTCAAAAGACTTACTCCACTTAGGTTTTTATTTTTAATTTCAGCAGTAGGTGTACAACAAGTCCGGTGATCTTCTTTAAGATAATTAATGTTTAAAGAAGAGATGAAATGAGGTATCTTCGATAGGTACTTGAACAGTATACAATGGAATGAAAGGTCTATTTGATTGAATTAATTGGAGACGTGAGTTATGTACATTTATACTCTCCCTGTTTGACTCTTGATAACGACTACAACTTTTTTGATGCATTTGTCGTTTCTTTTAATGATAAATTAATTTTTTCGCAGGCGTTAAAACTTTCTGACATTGAAAGTTATCAACAAATAATTTCTATAAACATCAACCAACGATAATTAAGAAATAAAACAAAATTGTTTGTGAAATATATATTTGTGGGCCTGGCGGTTAGGACATTATGTTTTCTTCTCGTAACGTGTTCGCCCTTACAACCGTAGGGACTTTATAATTACAGCCAATCATACTATTAGCTGGTAAAAAGTAGCCCCAGAGTTGTTGGTAAGTTGTATTAACTAGCTATCTTCCTTCTGGTTTATTACTCCCAAATTAAAGACAGCTAACGCAGATAGTCCCTAGTAGCCTTTCTGCGAAATCCAAAATAAAACACAAAAACAAAAAGTACACTCTAAGGTAAAGTAGTTTAATGTTTTAATTTATGTATATGTTTAATTACACAAGTGTATATGCAGGTGTTTGACGTACTAAATAACATTATAAAGAACATGTGTAAAGAAACGAGTTTGAAGTAGCGCTAGCAAACATTGCAATAAATCTCTTGAGTAATCTCTTATACACAGCATTAGTCAGCTCAGCAGATTGTGGTGAAAGTCTTAGGCATGCAGACATAAGGTGGTTTTCAAAGAAGAAAACAAAAACCTGACCAAAGATTTTTTCTCCTCAAGCGTGAAACAAGTGGCGCGAAATAACCCGATTTGCTTAGTCCTAGTGTTTAGGCTCAAGCCTGGTGGATTAGTTGGGTGTCGAATGTCAACACTGCGTGACACGTGTTCGCGTGCAGACATATACTTACTTTATTTTTGTGGCTTTTGTCTTGCACACTTCACTGCCTTCCATGATTTGTTGTGCAAAAGGGATTTCACACACGCCAACGGAGACGACATTTAGGACACTTCTTTAAGACAAAGCATTTTCATTAAGGAAATTAGCTTGTTTGTTTATCTAGGGTTTTATAATATTTAGATAATATACATAAAAAACAATTAAAAATAGAAAAATAAAGAACTCCAAAAAACAGAGGAAACAAATATATAGTGAATAAAAATTATGCATAAGAAACAAAGATGGAATATTGGAAGTGGTGAGAGAGAGAATACAGGACAACGTGACAGAAAAACAAGGAACAGAGTGAAAAACAGAAGAATTCTACACGCATATCTGTATGAGAAGTTGACTGAGAAAAAATATGAAAAGAAATAGAACTTTTGTGGAAAGAGATCATAATTTATAAAGAAGGAGGAAGACATGGTTATTTAATCTGTTGATTTGGATATCAAGAAAGGACGATTTAACGTTTGTTTTCAGTTACACTAGTAAAATTACTGTTAGTGTGTTTCGAAGTTAAATAACCTAAAATTGCTTCATGTGAGTACACATTTGAAAGAGTAAAATCGTATCCTAAGAATAAAATAAATTATCAAAATAACCGGTTTATATTCAGCAGAACATGCGTCTAGTAAAAAAACCAAAAAACTCATAGTGACAAAGAAGCATGTTAGCAAGGGACTGCTCTAAAGATTAACCCATCGCCACGTCATCCACTTAAAATTGCTATAAAGGGTAACCATTTTGTCTAAAACCGTCAGATATATAATAAAATATTTGACTAAAGTGTTGTAGACGTGAAATCAGTCGACAGAAACACTTTTAAGATTATTACTTCAGTTTATCACAATCTTGTAGTTAATGTTTAAATAAGTAGTAAACAAAAGTCTTCTTTATTTTGTAGTTAAGACAAATCTATACAACTAAATCTCTGTGCTGTGCTCACCACGAGTATTGAAACCAGTTTTGGGCGACGTGAGCCTTCAGACTTGCCTCTAGTCAATAAGCAGCTTTCATAAGACATGGGAAATCAAAGAATTCTACACTTTTGTGATCTTTTTTTCTTTTTTACTCATGCTCACAGACTCGACAGTAAAAGATGTCCAATATATTAGCGGTTAAACGTCTTGAACATTATCGTCTGTGATTCAAGATAACATAAATATGAAGTTCATTATTTATTATTATTATCACTTGTGCAGCGAACAAACACTGTTTGATTTGAAGTTAAGATTGTTTCAATTGTGATCCATAGATTTCTGGATAAGTATTAAGATAACAAACGAGTGTACGTTTAATAAGACAATAAATAACAACAAAAAAACATGAGCTTCTATGAATGCTCATCTTTGAATAAGATGAAAGATTCAGTGCAAAGAGCTCGTGAATTGGCACTAAAGAGATTAGAAGAATCTAGAAGTAATTAATGTTTACCGAAGTATTTTCAATCAGCATTTATTCATCACGTTTCTGTGAAGTACTTTAATCCATTGTTGAATAGAACAAAAGACCAAACATGTTAGCGCTTATCTAAAGGTTCTGGCTACTTTCCCAGAAATAAAGCCTTGCCATGACTCCCATTGGAAAATAACTTAAGGAAAAGTGCCCAAACTACTTACACAATAAATGTTATCATTTCGGACAACATAAAAGGTACGAGGTGCTATTTCTTATCGCTTTTCTTATTCGAGGACTCACGGGAACTCCTGGACACGAGTGATAGATGTCAGTACTTTGAGCCTGTTTTTCTTTCTTAATGTTGAAAGACTTTACTTCCTACATAAGATAATTTATTTCATTTAGTTTTCAGGATTAACAATATGTCTCTAAGATATCGTTACGCGAAGTAATAAACATCGCCCTTCTGCTTATGTGTATAATAAAATAGAAGTTGCATAGGTTTAAGAAAAATGCGATTTTTCTCACACTAGTTTCTTAACTGTTAGGGCGAAATAAAAGAACGTCGTTCGCATTGTTAAAATATATTTTGATTTGTTGCCCCGCATGGCCAAGCGAGTTAAGACGTGCGACTCGTAATATAAGGGTCCCGGGTTTGCACCCCCGTCTAGCCTAACATGCTCGCCCTTTCAGCCGTCGGGGAATTATTATGTGACGGTCAATCCCACTATTCGTTAGTAAAAGAGTAGCCCAAGAGTTGGCGGTGGGTGGTGAAGACTAGCTGCCTTCCCTCTAGTCTTACACTGCTAAATTAGAAATAGCCCTCGAGTAGCTTTGTGCGAAAGTAAAAAAAACAAACTTTATTTTAATTTCGTTTCCCTTGTTAAGAAAATCATTTCCATGGGGCAATTTTTCGAGAGTAATACTTGGATGACTGTCTGAATAGAGACGCACGGGCAGAAATACAGCCATTCTTATTCACCATATGCCACGTGTATCATGTCTATCAAACATTGGCAAAATTGGTTTTTACTTTGTTTCTAATGTTTGTTTTGTGCAAAGTTACTGTTAAGTCTTAGTTTTGATTTAATTAGTGATGGGTCAATGAGGTACTTCAATCCACAATATAAGAAAACCAGTACAGAGTACACTTTTTAAATTATATTTATGAACTTCCCTTTTTGAATAATTACAATGCGTAGCATGTCTTAAGCTGGTGGAGTTACATGCTAAACTGGATTAAACTATACAAGAAAAGTCACATTTACGCTGGATAAAAGAACGTTTTTTTTCGATATAATCGTTCCTCAGCACTGAGCCGAACATAGTTTCTTAATGTATATGTTTATATAATTACATGCCTTACATATTTACAACAATAAAAATAGAATTAAAATATGTTTTTATCATTACTAATAACTGAATTACAGTTGTTATTATAATAGATTTTTATTTCGATGTTTACTTGTCTGGAATTTCGCGCAGAGCTACACAGGGGCTATCTGCGCTAGCCGTCTCTAATGTAGTAATGTAAGACTAGAGGGAAGACAGCTTGTCATCACCACCCACCGCCAGGTTTTAGAATACTCTTTTATGAACGAATAATGGAATTGGCAGTAACATTATAACGCCCCCACGACAGTAAAAGGCGAGCATGTTTGGTGTGATAGGGTTTCAAACCCGCGACTCTAAGATTGCGAGTCGAGCACTCTAACCACTTGGCCATGCCGGCCCCTTTTTATTTCGATTTGACGGAAAGCGGTTGCTAGAAACGTCATCACATTGATAGTTGATAATATCAAACACTTTTTTTGGCGAGTTGTTTGTTTTCGAATGTTTGTTTATCATTTGAGGTGTTATTTCATTACATGGTCATGAGCAGGAAACTTACGTTAATTCACAAGTCTTAACCATCTAGAGTAATTTCGAACTATTCCTTGACCTCAAAGTTTCAAGATAACGTTTGAGTAAGTAACTCAATTTTTGTCTTTTATTTGCTTTTTATTGCGCTATATCTTGAAAAACAAAATATACAGTAACTGTACGTTCACAAAAACTTTGATTTTATTTTAACTTGGAAAGATATTTAACACAGCGAATTTATCTGCAGACTATTTGAAATATAGCCCAAACCATCGAAGTTCGAAGTGACTGTATAGAAAAAGAGGCAAACTGAACCGAGTAATGAATCTTGCAATGGTACTAGGAGGCGCTCTACAAAGATTGATATTTAAATAATTATATTGTTCTTGTCGTGAATAATATAATGTCGGTACCATAAAGTATTAATGTATTAATTACATTTAATTTCTCATGCAAATGTGATATAAGATAACTTTATGCGCCCAATGTCTTCTTGTGTTAGCGTTAAGTTTCAGAGCTAACAGCGTTATAATCTGGAGATCGATTTCGTGCGATGGAAAAAGCGAGACACCTTATTCTGTGGAATTGTTCTTTATAAAAAAACATACACAAAAGAAATTAAACAAAAAATGGAAGTAGCAACAATAACTGTCTTCAAGATTTAAACATGTTCCAAAGAAGATAATTGGTTCGGTCACTTCTAAGGAATAAGTTTTAAAAATAGAAAAGTTCGGTGCGATATATTTTGATTGAAAAATTCGAGCTTTCGCCAAAAGATCCGTGCCTGAAAACACGAACTTTTCTTTCTTTGTACTGTTCTGTTCGAGTCTGTACAATTTCTGATTGCCACGAATCCAAGTGATGTAAGAAATGTTACAATAGAAAATTAAATATTTTGAAAATAATTGTTTATTTTTTAATGAAGGCAGCTTTTTGTAGAGCTTTAATGCTAAAAATAAGTATTATATAAATTAAAAATTTAACAATCCAAAACTAATGTTAGTAGCATTTCTTGTTAATAGTTTTGTCTTAAATTAGCCTTAGCTTTTTATTTAACTTATGTGTAAATGGTAAAATCGAAAGAACGTTTTCCTTGAATGTTTTTACTATGTTAAATTGTATCAAGAGATGGCGGTAGCTTAGATTGATTGATTTTCAGAAAGTTCCGAGGTTGATGTTATCGAACGAAACACACATAAAAGCACACATTGATTCAGATTCAACGGTAAAACGAATGTACAGCTCACCTAACCTTGAGCACAAACTTGTATCAGGTTTGGTGCCTACAGGAATAACTGTATGGATGAGTTTTAAATCAATGATTCAATATTGTTTTGAACGAAGAACGAAAAATACATGTTTCCTATCTATCTATAGAAAATAAAACTCCAGTCTGAGTGAATATAACATTAGAGTTTACAAGACAGAAAGACAAGCTTATCGAGGAACAAAATTGTCTTTTTTACTTGATTTAACGTAGTGCCGTAGCCAAGAAATCTGATTTCGTCTTTCTGTCACATCGCATTTGTCTGTTTTTTTTTTTCGTGTACAACATATTCGTCTAGAAGCCAGGCTGATGGGTAGTCTATTCCCAAATGCTCTAATCTAATTTGAAGAGGACGAACCAATAAGGTGTTCTTCTCAGTAATGGTTTCAAGCAGGGAGGAGACCGGTAATTAGTTAAGAAATAGAAATATCTGTCGGTTTCGAATCCTGGTAATTTTGCACGAGAGCGTAGTATGTTTGAGAAACATTTCATTTCGTGTTAGCGTCAAGAAGTTACAATGCTGTTTAGAAATACACGAAAGTATATATATATATATGAAAAAATAATCAGACACTGAGTCAGCTGAGCTTTGAAAACTATTTTACTCGGCTGACATACTTTAGTTGAAACTAATTTTAACCATCTTGTTTGGTAATATTTACATGTATATATATTTATTATTATTTCGCAGATACAAAATCACATTATTGATATTGATTTGTGTCTTTTTTATTATGTCTGCTTATTCCCAGTGCTTTAGGGCGCTATTACCAGAGATATTTCCTATAAAAAATATACCTTTTGTACTTTATTGGCAAGTGTTTTGATTTTTAATTTTGATAAGTTCATAAAACTGAAAATGTCATGAATAACGGCTTTAGTTGCGAATTTTGCTATTTATATATACAATGTATTATAGGAGAAAGTAATAACTTATCATATCTATGGTAGGGCGGTGGATATAATTTCAAGTACGATATTCTATTTTTAACATCAGAAAGCAATGAAATGCATTTCGAACGATGATTGACAGAATATTCAGGGCCATGTGGTTTATTGGGCAAAGTAAGACTGTAAAAGTAATTAATAATCTGTAGAGAAAAATATAAGAAATAAATTTTCGTCAAGCAGAAACGTGAACGTCTTTCATTTTTGTCAAAGAGGAGTTTCTGATTTTCGTCATGAAGAGTTGAATAAAATATCTGAAAATAATTCTGACGGTCGTGTAAAGTCTGAAAAAAGTGCAGCCTCAAAATAAACTTTAAGTTTCTTTCAGTGCGTTTAAAAATTTACGAACTTCAAAATAATAAATTCCCTTTTATTGTAATTGTTATCTTTTTCGTTCACAAACGTTCATTTATTGAAGTTGGGAGAAATAAATAATCTTAGTATTTCGAAAATTGTTTAATCTGGAAGTCTAAGTTTACAGCAGGTCCGTGTGGGTAACTTACGTTCAGGGTTACTGATGAGAAATGGTATTAACTTACGTTCAGGGTTACTGATGAGAAATGGTATTTCCGATACTAATATAACCCAGTAGCACACGTTGATCAAACTGTAGATTGACCTGGACCTCCCTTAAACTTAAATGTTAAGATTTAATAATTTTAGGAACACTAAGTTTATTTATTATACATCTTATTCTGTGAATACATAATGCGAAGAACTGAATAGTGGCCAGTGATACTTTAGCTGCAAATCACCTGTCCAGTGTGTGGGTTTTTCTCATAGTGACTACAAAGCACATTCACATCAACAATATATTCAAGGTTGGGCTTGCATGTGATAAAACAAGATGATGAGTGAAATCTTGTTTATTTAGTTCTGAAAACTTATATTAGGTGATAAAATTATATATCAGTATATTTCAAAACTACAAAGTAATTGAAAAACTACAATAGTATAGCTCAAGAAATTATTTTGATATGGATGTTTTAAATTTATAATATAGTTAAGAAAATTGAATTTTAATTGACTTTAATACACACAGGACTTTCTTTCACTACTAAGGTCGTCCCCATGTGCTCAGTCTGAAGGCTCATAATGCTAAACATTGTGGTGGGCAGAGCACAGATAGCCTAGTGTGCAGCTTTGTGCTGAACTATCACTGTTCCTAAATGGTTGTATTTTTAGTTTTCTCATAATAATATATTTAAGAAGAAATAATTACCAACGCAAGTTACGTAATAACCTAAATTCAGCTAACATTTTGAGCTTTGTTTTCTAAGATAGTAACAATTCTTCAGAGACCACAACAACTTTCTAGCATCAGGATTTATTATATCTCCTTCTTTCATAACCGAAGACTATTCTGTTTTTCAAATGTTTCAATTTTAAATTCTATCTGTTTTTCAACAACAAGAATAACAAAACTTATATATAATGATATACTGCTGTGAACTAGTTAGTGTAACATTGAAGAACAATCATGATTCAAAATATTAAGAGAAGAGAAGCCCTTCTCATATGGGAGTAAATATGGTATTTATAAAATATAATAATTACAACTATTTGTATTATAATATCTCTCTAATTATGTCTTATAACATGGAATGACATTCTCAATTTGACGTGGATATGAATTATACCATTAGTGGGCTTAATAATTGTATATTTAAGCATATGTGCCTGACACCCCACCTCTTACTTCCGTCTAGAAAAACTGATGACACAGGATGCTCGAAACAATTATTTTGGGCGTTATTACTGCAGCTATGTATCTATAAAAGTGGAATGGGCGTGATCAAGTAATCCAGACGGTGAAACAAAAGACTCATGGTTCGCAACTTACTGCATAAAAACTCGTTCCGCATTTTCAGATCGTGGGTGCGCCATAAGAATAAACACCAAATTTCATTATTCTGTCAAATACGAGTAGCCCAAGATTTGGTGATAGGTGCTGTTGTCTAGCTGGCTTCTCTATAGTCGTCACAGCGTATTGGTTTTGATAATTTAATGAGACACTCATGGTACTTTAAATGTTCCACTTTTTGTTTTCGCTAAAACTGTATCTCTGTTTGTAAAAACACTATTCACTATACAAAGCGCTGAATTAACAAGTTTACTAACTCAATAACTCGTTCAAACAGATTTTTTAACAGATTCTAGCTCACTTTATACACAACAAACTCAATAACTCGTTCTAACAGATTGGTTAACAAACTCAATCCTAGCTCATTTTATACACAACTAACTCTCTCTAACACATTCGTTAACCGACTCTATCCTAGCTCACTTTATACAACTAACTCCCTCTAACAGATTCGTTAATCAACTCTATCGTAGCTCACTTGATATACAACTAACGCAATAATTTGCTTTAATAGATTCATTAACTGACTCTAGCCTAGCTCACTTTATACATAACTAACTCACTCTAATAGATACGTTAACCGACTCTATCCTAGCTCACATTTTACACAAACAATTCACTCTAACAGATTCGTTAACTAACTCTATTCGAGTTCACTTTATACAACTAACTCACTCTAAAAAATTTGTTAACCAACTTTATCCTAGCTCACTTTATACACAACTAATTCACTCTAACAGATTCGTTAACCAACTGTATCTTAGCTAATTTTATACACAAACAACTCCCTTGAACAGATTTGTTAATCGACTCTATCCTAGCTCACTTTATATACAACTAACTCAATAACTCGCTCTAACAGATTCGCTAACTGGCTCTATTCTGGCTCACTTTATACAAATTTTTCAGATAATATTTTGAACTTTCGAGAAAGACCCGGCCATTACGGCCTCGCCCACCACGTTAAATTTTATTCCTCTCAAACAATAGAAATTTTTAGTTTTAATCTGATGTATGTTGATTTTGGTACCAGGTAGATAACAAATGACAAAATCTAGTTGATAACTATTATGCTTAAAGATCTGTTCATTTCTATACAGTCACAAATGCACGCAATTTATTAGAGTGTATTAGGTTAGTTAATTAGAGTGTATTAGGTTACTTTATTAGAGTGTATTAGGTTAGTTAATTAGAGTGTATTAGGTTACTTAATTAGAGTGTATTAGGTTATTTAATTAAAATGCTAATCGTAACAGCTGCAACTGTCTTTGAATAACAAGATCTGACGGACGTGTATATTTACCAATGTTTATAGTAACACCGTGGAAATAATTATTTAAGTCAGATTTTCATCGCTCAGTACAGTAGCTAGATCTTAACATCCGCAGTCTGCAGAGATCTGTGTGCATCTGAGAAGTTCAATCTATAAGGTAGACGGTAGCGCCACCTCTACAAGGAGGACTCCGATTGTTCATCAGAATTTACAATACTACACATTGTTTCCTTTTATAACAATATCTATGTCTGAAGTTCTGATGATATCTGTAAATATCAGGTGTTTGAATTTCTTGTTCTTCTTTCTCCTGCTTCTATTTTATTACATAAATCAAAAACCAAAATAATGGTGTCAACCAGGTTTCACTGAGGTAACATAAGTATTATTAACTAATAGTAATTTTAAAAATCACAATTCTGATTTTAAACGATGTTATTATTACCCCTGAAGTTAGGTTTCTTACAGAAATATGTTGTTTATTTAAAAAAATAAAGAATAGGTTGAAAATAGATAAACAATAAATATTACAGTTTGGACCTCATACCTCATTGTATTTAGAACTCGACTTTAAATACAACTTTCCTATGCCTGTTTAAACACTCTTTAAAAACAAAAGGGAATCATCAATAGTCGCGGTACTTAAAATTCTTTAAGAAAAGATTACAGCAAATTAATTTATGATATATTTAGTTTTCCTTTTTATTAGACATATTTTTGTGTGCTAGCAATACTAAGAGTGGAGAGTGTTTATACTCTATTCGATTTTATTACTCATCAGGATCCTTACCAGCCTACCCTCAAATTTAAATTATTTTAGGTAGAATTAGAGTAAACTAATTTATGAGACCCTGAGTGTAGTAAACAAAATACATCAATCAAAAGGATTTTATCTCTTAAGTCCATACTTGCAATTATATCTCAAATCTGTTGAGAGATGATGAAACTATGAGTTAAAGATTCCTACTGAAAAAAAACTCAGACATTCTATGAGCCGTTATGCCGCGGCTAAAAAGCAAGGAAACAAGTACGCAACAAACGTTTCAAAAAATGAAGTAAATACAGGGATGGCTAATATCAATCCTTCAGTAACAATGGAAAAAAAACAGCAGGGATGGCATTTACATCGTTTTTACCTAATAACACAGGCAAGAATTAACACACACACACAAAACTATTCAATTACAATCGAGTTTAATTTTTCTTCTTTTTGTATGTTAATATTTTCCATCACTGAATAATTGATGATTAATATTAGTTGTGCATCTATTTATTTCTGTGTTTGAAAAGTTTTTCTTCACTTGTTAAAACACGAAATTTTATTTAATTTAAGGCTAACTTTTCCTTCTCGAAAGTTTTCTACAGGTTTGTAAATTCCAGTGAATATTATCAAGAAGTGTCTACCATTGTCCCTCCTGCCACAGGTAACTTTCCTTACTGATAAAATGATCACTAGGTACTTGTATTTTACACACAAACACAATTAGTTTGGTTTGTTTTAGAACTTCGCGCAAAGCTACACGATGGCTATCTGCGCTAGCCGTCCCTAATTTAGTAGCGTAAAACTAAAAAAACAAATAGCTAGTCATCACCACCCACCACCAAATCTTGGGCTTCTCTTCTACTAACGAATAACGGGATTGACCTTCACATTATAACGCCCCCACAGCTGACAGAGCAGGCATGTTTGGTGCGACGGGGATTCGTACCCGCGACTCTCGAATAACGAGTAAGTGCCTTAACCATCTGGCCATGCCAGACCCATGTATGTTTGGAAGGATCCTTTGTTGTTTTTTCATATTTTTAGCACATAAACAAATTGTGTAGTAATAAACATAACGATATTTTTCGAAAGTTTTGACTTGTTCGGAAAACCTGTTATTCATACTACATTGGGACTATTTATTTGACGCTATTTATTAGATTAGAACTAATACTAATAAGTCAAATTCTGCAAAATATCACCTAAACACTGATAATTACTGAACTATGGAGATTAATTATAAGTCTGTTATCTTTAAGTAATAAAAACACTGAAACAGTATGTATATTCTAAAGCCATTCTATATAAGTATATTAAAGCCTGTAACATAATAACATATTATATCCTTTATACTTCCCCTCCCCCAAGTGGCACAGTAATATGTGTTCAGAATTAAAAAGCTAGAAACTGGGTTTCGATACCTCATAGACAGCTCATTTTTGTTCATTTTTGCATGAACTGCAAAAACAAACTATAATATTTGAATATTACAGTCTTTGAAACAAAGGGTATTCTAAGTCGGTAGAACCTCCCTCTGAAATAAAGAGTGTTTAACCCATTTAAGTCCCTTGACTAATTGCTCAGTTGATTAATGCAAAGCTGTAATCTGTGAAATCATGTTACAGTTTACCAATTTAATTAATTACCCAGTTGGTCAATGCAGAGATATAATCTGTGAAATTATGTTACAGCTTACCAATTTAATTAATTACCCAGTTGATCAATGCAGAGTTATAATCTGTGAAATCATTTTATTGTTCACCGATTTAATTAATTACCCAGTTAATCAACGCAGAGATATAATCTGTGAAATTATGTTACAGCTTACCAATTTAATTAATTACCCAATTGATCAATGCAGTTATAATCTGCGAAATCACGTTACAGGTTATCAATTTGAATGTCAGGATCTGTGAAATATTAGTACTTCTATTATATTTAATTTTTTTGGCATTATAATGCAAATCTTTTAGCTAAAATGCATTTATTCTATATAGTGCTTTCCTATGCTTCGGTACTGTGATTTCTACTACCTGAGTGGCGTATGTGAGATTTTTTCCTTTATCTGTGTAAATCCAAACAATAAAAATAAGGTTTCAATCACTAGAGTAATCTGATAAAGTTGGAGTACACTCTAAACGGATCCTTGAATTTTATCTCTAAAATGTTTCTCAAAGGTAATTGGACAAACGCAAGGCTGAGAGGCCATCAGTACTTGGTTGTCTTTCAGAAGCTAGCTTTCAGTTAGATAAAAATATGTATTAAGTTTGATTGATAGGCAAATATATGGATCAACGAATAGACAGGTGAACAAACAGGCGGATACTCAAATAGATAGAAAGATAGATAACCTGGCGGTAAGGAAATAAATATTCGAGCAGACATGCGATTGGTGGATAAACAGAATTTCATAATTTAACTTGTTATCACAGATTTCATTAGATGCGTGGATAAGATAAAAGTGTTCATTTATAAACAGATATATTGTTTGTTACAAGAGTGTTATATCAAATATACCTTGAAGGTAAGTTTTACTGTTTCCACATCATCAACAGTCAATTGTAAATAGCAATACATTTTTTGTATATTATTATTTCGAGGTTTTCTTGAGATAGTTAGTTTATGAACTACCAGTGTTATTTGACTTCAAGACCTAATTTAAAAAAAACAACAAACAAAACAAATGATTCGTTAGTTCTTGGAAGATTTATATGGAAAAGAGTTTTAACGAACTAAATCTTCTAATATTGAGCTTGATTTGGAGATATTTTGATATACCATACCAATCAAGTCTTCCTTAACAAGCGCTTAAAATAAGTGAATAGGATCTGATGAAAACTTTCTGGTATATGGTTTGTTACTGTGACTCTCTTATTACTCAGAAATGTAAAACTGTGAGGTTAATTTTAATGAAAACAAAACTCAAAATAACAAAACTATGTAGCTTATAATGATGAAACATGAAACTATAATGCAACCTCGTAGCTTATTATAACGAGAACATGACTTATTTGATTATGAAATTACATAAGTAGTTAATGAGTGACCCTGACCACGGACGTGACGTCACCACCTTAAGGCATATGGTAGAGGGTACAGTTTATTAATCCTAATACAGCCAACTGTAGTATAGTTATAATTTAAAACACGAGTTATTGTCACTAATGGTAGGCTCAATCGTGTATAAATGTAGTATGTAATATCAGGTATTCGAGACGTGGTATGGCTGATTGGTTAGTACGTTGGACTCGCAATCTGTATCTCGCGGGATCGAATCCTTGTCACACTAAACATATTTGTTCCTTTCAGCCGTGGGGGCATTATAATGTGATGGTTAATCCTACCATTCGTTGGTAAAAGAGTAGCCCAATAGTTGACGGTGGGTAGTAATGACTAGCTGCCTTCTCTCTAGTCTTACGCTGCTAAATTAGGGACAGCTAGCGCAGATAGTCCTCGTGTAGTTTTGCACAAAATTCAAAACAAGCAAACAATATAACAATAATTGCTTTAACAAAATATTCTGCATGCAACTTACCTTTAAATAACAAACAAAATGTGTGAATTTAGTGTGACAAGATTTAAAAAGTTCTTGACAAAATATTTCAAGCAAGTTCAACATGCTTACTATCTCTCATTACAGAGTATACTTTACAACCAAAACAAGCTATGTGTTCACTATTCTTGAACTTTGACAATGAATAAAGGATTTTATATGTCACTGAACTTTACTCACAAAACACAAGTCGTAAAATTGAAACCTGTTTCCAAACAACTCGTCCTTACTGTCACAATAGCGTTATTATATTAGATATTCGTTGCTAAAGAGTAACCCAAGAGCTGGTGGTGTTACTAGCTATTTTCTCTCTAGTCTGTTACCTTGACTATCTTTGCATGAATATTAATCAAACAAATAGCAACCAGATGTTCCACAGCGATCTTTATTGTTGCACACCTGAAATAATATCTAGCAAGTTGAAACTACTCACAAGTTAAGCGTTTCTGGAACGCAACAAGTACTTGTTACATATCTTGTTAACAACTGTTGATTAGAATGTTAGTTTGCTGCAAATGAAACATGAAATATGGTGGTGTTTTAAACTAAGCTGCAGAAAGGTATACATTTCAGAAACATTTAGTTCACTGGCTGAAGAAAAATACTCTGAGATTATGTAAAGTACTGAACTTACCGGAGAATCGACACAGTTATTTCAGACACTAGAAATCCCTTTTTCCAATCTTTATGAATAATTTATAGTTGTATTACAGAAACCTATCTGAAATAAATAAAAAACTTATAACGTGTCGTTTTCTCTCTGTTGTTGAAGGAGCAAACTCTGTGATGAAAGGTCCGGCATGGCCAGGTGGTTAAGGCGTTCGACTCGTAACTGATGGTCACGGGTTTGAATCCCGATCACACCAAACATGCTCGCCCTTTCAGCCGTGGGGAGTGTTATAATGTGACGGTTAATCCCACTATTCGCTGCCTTACATCTAGTCTTACACTGCTATATTAGGAACGGCTATCGCAGATAGCCCTAGAGTAGGATTGCGTAAAATTCATAAGAGCCGAAGGCAGTCAACGTCCATTCCCAATAACGAGTTATATGGTATTAAATGAAAGTCTTCTTAGGCATTACTTAAAGGAAACAAAATTTTGATCTAAAATGATATTTTTACACACCGTTCATTGTGAAACCAAAATGAACAAATTAAGTGCAACGAGAAATGAAAAAAACATTTGAAAGATTGTACGTAACTAAGATGTCTTATTTATGTTGCTCTTTGTAAATATATCATAATTAAATCCCAAACGTATTACTTCACCTAAGTAATCATGTATATATTTATATACCAGGTTTATTTTTCACTTACTTAGACTATCAGAACTATGGAATTTGTATCAACAAGCAATAAGTAGAAGACGTTTTTTTTAAAGATGCAGGATGTGATGTCCAAAACTGCACCTCATAAACAATCTATAATTTGGAGATTGCGGCATCCGAAAACAGTGGTGTATTTAGGTATAGGCTAGAGGGAGCCAAGCCCAAGGGCACATTGTCTTAATTAAGGTCAAATGAAAATTTTATTTTATGTCAAATTACAGGGATTGTGGAGCCTACAAACATTATTAGCTCCTGGGCCCACACAACCTTAAATCCGTCACTGTCCGAAGGTCCAATGCCCAACTGAACGGTTTTCTAGAATGACTACAAACCAACAGATGACTAGCCATTTTAACAGATTTTAGTTTTGGTTGGTTTTTTTTTCAATGTAAAAAAGAACAATTGTAATGAATCTCACTTTTCTGAAGTGAAATCGATATTTGACCCAAACGTATTTCTTTAATTTTTCATAAATTTAACAGCAGAGAGAAATAAAATATAAGATACATATGTGGAGGACTATTTTAAATATTCGGCATTGACCAAGCATTGTGAACTTCGTTTAGCTTATTATCAATTTATCAAGATACATGTGTTGTAATGTGTTGTGAGACGGAAACAAACTGTAGAAAACAGTGTGTTACTGACAGGGGTGATAGTTTGGCAATATTATACCTTCTTTACCTCGGACTGTAGTAACCCAAAGTATCACATAGTTTTACAGGATATACTTTATTGAATTCTTAATTCATATACCAAATTTCAAGGAAAACCACTAAAAAAATACATGAAATGTAAAATATCCAATTTTGATTTATTTTTCTTCGCGCCGAAAGCACAGCAACTATTTGATAGAAAGCCATAGTTACCTTTTATGGATTTTTTTGCAATTTTGGTACATCTACAGACTTTACAGTTCGGAATTAGTTCTTAGATTTGGTCTAAATATAAGCAGGTGCAAAGAAACCCCTGAAACTTGACCAAACTTTTTGCGCACATCTGTACAAAAAGTCACAGAAACTATCAGTATAAAATAAAAGTAAACCTATTAGTTGCTTTTTTTATTCGGATTAAAGACGGCTGATTTAAAACAGCAAAACTACAGGATGAAAGGATGTGCAGATACATAAGGCCATACAAACTAAAATATCAGTATCCATGTCACCGCTTTCATAGGAATCATACGGGTGGACGGACGGTTGTTATTCATTATACGTTGTCAACTTTTAAGCACAAATTTAGTAACTTTGATAAAATTCTCCTAATTAAAGAGCGTTTAGCGTCACGTGATATTATAAAAATAATGATGCTCGATTCAGCTGAAGCGAGTGCATACTGGTGATGATAAAAGCGATTTATCTATATTCCATGGCGTTACTATAAATGAAGTTGTTAACACTGTTTTATTGATTAAAACTGCCACCTTATAATTTAAAGAGTCTGTTTCGATCTGTAAAGTAAAAGTCTTTTCTGAAAAATAGGGATGTGATCCTAAATACAATGTTGGTTACAAACGAATGTCAGTTTTTTACTTGCTTTGTTTTTTCTTCTGTTTGTATTGACAAAAAAGCCATCGAATCCAAAATGTCTTAGGTGGAAATAAAGGTGCTGCTAATAAAAATGATTGAGTGTACGATTTCAAGGAATGAAATCAAAATCAGCAGCCAGACTGACATAGAGAAGAATTTTAGAACAAATATTCATTCATTAATGTAGCCAGGCAACGTATTTTGTTTTGTCTACCACCGTGTTCAAAATAGAACAAAAATGGATCCTGGCTACACTAATGAATGAATAACTGCTGTAAAATTTCTATCAATACTTTTAGTGTAGCTACTAGTTTGAAGACAAACTTTGATTTATTTCCTTTAAGTCCCAAAATCAATTCATTTTTGGACAAATCTCTTTTTCACACATAAAGTTTTGTTTTGTTTTGAATTTTGCACAAACCCTCACGAGAGCTATCTGCGCTAGCCGTCCCTAATTTAGCAAAATAATATTAGAGGGAAAGCAGATAGTCAACTCATGGGCTACTCTTTTACTAACGAATAGTGGGATTTCCGTAACATTAAAATGACCTCACGGCTGAGAGGGCGAGCATGTTTGGTTGGATGGGGATTCAAACACGTGACCCTTGGATTAATCACCTGGCCATACCGGGCCTACACGTAAGGTATTTTTGATTAGATAGAAATAAATATAAATAAAGAAACTCGCATCTCCTTTCACCTGTTCGATTTATCGTATATTTCTGTTTGATTAGTTATTTAATCCAACAACTTAACCAAAACTAATAATTTAGTTATCATTAGTTTTGCATTGTAATGGAGTTGTAGCAAAGATGTTATTAAATAAAGAAATAAACTATTATACGTTCTTTCCTTCATTTGTTTTATCTACTTTACATTCGAATCTCTCATATATTTTTACAAACGTTTATTTTATATTTTGTTTCTTAACGTTTCAACCATATGCTTTCCACAATCCTATTTTCTGTGAATCATTTTCTCTTCTTGTGTACCCTTCGTCTTGTTTCTCTGCAACGTTTCTTTTCATTTCATGTATTTTTTATCAAAATGTCTCTATTTGGATTCATTTTTCCATTACGTTTACACTGAATAATTTTGTTTCTCAATCTCTCTCGTGTTTTGCGAAATTACATTCATTGTTGTCTCTCACTTTAGCACTTTTTACTTAGCTTATCACACAATCTAGGCCTATTTTATTATTTTCAATTATTCTATGAGTATGTTACCAATGTTTCTGCTCTGACTATTCTTCATTAATCTATTGATTTTCCCCATCTCCCTCTGTCTTTCTATGAATGTATTCTACGTTAATTAGGTTTATTTACTTTTTGAATATTTTTACTTGTATATTTTTTATCAGTAAAGTTTCTCGTCTATTATTACCATCTACTCATTTAAGAGAATTTAAGGACAGAAACAATTACAGGTTAGCGTGGTTAAACAACATTAGTTAAGATTTGGCCTATACTATCTTTAACAGGTAGTTTCTCCTCACGCTATGTTATGACCAACCAACTACTTGAATAATTAATCTTCGATATTCAGACAAAGGCTGAAAGACGTTTAAATATCAAGTTCTCTGAAACGATGTTCCACGAAAAACACATTCGTCGTTTTAACTATGATTATGTATGTGAGTATACCTGCTGTCTTTGGATAAATATACATATTTCAAAATATGTCATTCTGCGTTATAGAAGAAATATTTTGTTTACAAAAAAGGCGATTATATAGTTTAATAACACAAAATATTATATGAAAACGAAACCATAAAAGCTTTACATATGACAAGTCGATACAACTTACGTCGATATTAAGAAATAATGTTCACTGCGCAGTTGATGAGCATTTTTGTCCATTGAAAGCAAGCGAGAAGGAGCGTTATTGAAAGTTAGTTAAGTTTAATTCTTATGTCTACGTTTCAATTCAGTTTTGTAGCTTAAACTAACAGGTCAAGGTCGTAACTACAAATATCACGACAAATTTTGAAAAATAAAAACTGTTGAGCTAAAATAAAAATTATCAAACTAAGTGCACCTTACACGCACTTGGGCTAAACAGTCGAATCAGATACATCTAGGATTCGATTATAGCTGCTCCTACCAGAGGGTAGGACCCCCTATCCGGAACACCCACAGCCACAAGAATTCTGTTTGCCTCTTCAAAATGAGCAACGTGATTGACAGTCCCTTACATAAAGCGGGAGGCCCGGCATGACCAGGTGGGTTAAAGGGTTCGACTCGTAATCTGAGGGTCGTGGGTTCGAATCCTCGTCGCACCAAACATGCTCGCCCTTTCTGTCGTGGGGACGTTATAATGTTACGATCAATCCCACTATTTGTTGGTAAAAAATTGCTCAATAGTTGGTGGTGGGTGGTGATGACTAGCTGCCTTTCCATAGTCTAACACTGCTAAATTATGGACGGATATCGCAGTTAGTCCTCGAGTAGCTTTGCGCGAAATTTATGTCTCAAACTCCGGATCTTTCAGTACTCAACAGTTCATGCTAACCACTATCCAAACCAGCTCTACAGAAGTGTTGGAATGTTTAGTGATAACTGTAGTTAATGAATACAGTTAAAAAAAAAGTTTTCTTCTCCACGATTTTGATTAAGTATTTGACTATTTACCTTAGACTACACGCCACCTAAACTTTAGTACTGTTCTACATAAGAAACGTTGCTTTAAAAATAAAATATCACATAGTAGTTTGTACTTTGAAACTGTCTGTGGTGTTTTAAGTGACGTGTAGTTTAAAGTGTTAAAGTGAGAACCAGCAAGATTATGGCATATCTGCCATTAAAACAGAGAACTATAAAGAAAAACGAAGGTGGATCTTTCCTCTTAATTTGGGACCGGCATGGCCAGGTAGGTTAAAGCGTTCGACTCGTAATATGAGAGTCGTGGGTTTGACTTTCCGTATCACCAAACATATTCGCCCTTTCAACCGTGGGGGCGTTATAATGTGACGGTCAATCCAACTATTAGTTGGTAAAAGAGTAGCCCAAGAATTGATGGTGGGTGGTGATTTCTAGCTGTTTTTCACTCCAGTTTTACAATGCTAAATAGGGACGGCTAGCGTTGATAGCCCTCGTGTATATTTGTGCCAAATTCCAAAAACAAACAAACTCTTCAGTTGAATATTTAATTCTAAAAAATTAAAGTTCATTTTCCGAAAGTTTATGGTTTTAATATTTTCTCTTTTAATTACCTTACGTTTTGACTTCATGTACTTTTTAAAGTAACTAACGGACGTTTATAATTACCAATAAGAAGGAAAGCTTCTGTCAACCATATGATGAGATGAAACAGATCGATCATATTTCCTTCACAGCTAAAAGTGTGGGGAGAGTGTTCTGTGGCAAATCACTGTTTCAAACTCTACCTTCTACTCTGTAGCCTTTATTGTCTACAGAACAATTATTGTTCAATAGCTGTAAATGGGAATAGCAACTAGACGAGTTTTAAACACTTGATGTTCACAAAGAAAATAACATTCACTTTTTTCTTATACCTAGGTATATATAGAGTTCATACACCGTCACACAACGTCACTCCTATTCAGCTCTAACAAATATAAGACAATGTGTCCGTAATGTCTATCGTTATTAACTGAAACGGTCCGTTTTTATCAGGACAATGGGCAATAATTTTCTACACATCCACCAGGTTTCATCAAAATCTGATGATTTTGGATTGAGTTACAGAGCAAAAACAGTGTAAAAAGTCGGCTCTGATATTAGCATATAGAGATTTTTTTGTAATTTCGTAACCTCGCTGTTACATCGACCTCCACAGACTGATTAGTTTTAAGTTGGGTGACAGTACAAATGTGTACCAACTTTCATCAAAATATACTCAGCCGTTTTTGAGAAATCATGCTGACAAAGACAGAGAAGTGAAAACATAACCTCCGTTTATCTTCGGTGGAGGTGGCACATATACGCCTTATTTCTAAGAAACGTTAATTTCTAATGTAATTTTTAGGGATGTATTGCCATCTGGCTAGGAATGGATAGAGTTTAAGGTACTCAACACGCAACCTGCAGGTCATTGTTTCGATTCCCTTTACCGAGCATGATAGTCCTTACAGTCATGGGACGTAATAATGTTACGATCAATTCCACTATTTATAGGTAAAGAGCAGTCCAAGGGTTGGCTATGAGAGGTGCTGAATAGCTGCCTTCTCTCTAATATATAACTTCATAATTAGGGACGGCTCACGCAAATAATCCTCGAGTAGCTGTGCATTAAATCAGAAACAAATAACACAGGTTTCGGAATATTTTATCCTCTTGAAATATTTAGATGTTCTAGAGTGATTCCTGTATGTTGAATACGAAAATGATGTCCATTTTCCCCCATCTCGTCAATTAATTCACAGTACATAAAACAAAAGACCACAATACATATTTGTGACTGGAAGATGTAGATTTCACACAAACAGAGATGATACATTATTCGTTTGACATCATTGTTCTTCCCTTTTTCTTCAGTTTGTTTGTGTTTTTGTTACCAAATGTAATAATAAAAAAATGTTCATTGTGGTAAACGAAATAATAATTTAATCTAAGTAAAAGTATTTTTCTTCCCGACTTGTAAAACAATCCTTACGTCATAAAAACATACTGATATTATTTTCGAAACATGCGTAGCTGAATTATGAGAAACCATTTATTAAAATCAAAACAACTTTTATGAAGTTTAAGTTCGCATACGCTATTTTTTCATTGGAAGTTTTATTTTTGGCACACACTTTGAGCTAGCTACAAGTAGACACTGATTTCGAACGTTTCGTAAATATTTTATTATGTAGTTTTGAAGTTTCCACTTTGACACTTTAGGCCCTTTTTTTGAATTTTTCAAATTGGTGTATTAAAAGATAAGTTTGCTCCTAGAGGATATAGAGTAGATTTATACCTGAAAACAACATAGATCATATACATTCGGTGAAAGTTTTTTTAATGAATCAAACTTAGTAATTTAATTTTTCATAAGTATATCAGTAGGTTTATAAAATTTAAAAACTGTCACCATATTTCCCTCACCACAAAAAAAGTAATTCGGGGTAGCAGTGTTGAAATATGTTATAACTGCTAACTTAAGAAACATCCTATTTTTCCACAGTATTTTAAGCTACATTGCATTATTAGATGACATACAGATATTTAATGAAATACTTGAGCATATGCTGTACAAAATAACAGTAAAAATGAATTACAAAATACATACTTCTTTCAATAAATACATTTCTCATAGAAAACTAACCAATAGTCCAAAAGCATGTTTGATGATTTTAATATAAATGGTGTGGAAAACATTTAAGACTAAATTAGAATAATTAGAACATCTTATCTAATGTAAACGGCAACAAGAGCTGAGCGAAGCCAGAATTTCTTCGTGTTTTTTTTTTCCTTTATTATCTCCTAATCCTTTCTATCGTCATATTTAGCCAGTCGTTCATGTTGTTATTATAAGGAAAATTATATGGGAGAACTTTTATAAACCATACAATCCATCACCGTCTTACCTAGCGTGATATTTCTTAGACTTGCCGAGACCACTATATCTTCCTCTTCATGACTCGTCTAAATAAACATTTGACTCTAAACTAATGATACCTCTGTCAGTTGATATAAAATATTCAGATTCATTTGAAGCATCATATATCAACATCTTTCGTCTTCCATTTCTCTGCTTTCCTTATAAAGATACAAAAATCAAGTCTTGTCTTTGCTTGTTACATCAAATTATCATTCCGACTTTCCTGCTCAAGTTTCGAATTAACTACAAATCTTGTATTTCACCACGACATCTGGCGGCCGTATATGCAAGCTACCAAACCATAACGAACTGAAAAATGTGACGTATTAGAAACATACAAGTAATATTTTATAATAAAAAACAGGATAAAAATAACTGGCTATAGGACTACCTATTAAACTTACAAAAACAAATCAGCAAAACTCGAATTCACTTTTTATGTTTACTCTCTTTTTTTTTCATTATTTCATCAATTATTTACTTAACTTTCGTTTCTGTCGTGATATTCTCTCAAGCTTTATTTTCTAGGTTTTAAACATCTAAGGCTGCATTATTTCGTTCCCTCAATCTAAACTCTTCTCTGTTAATTTTTGTAGCTTTTTCAAACATTTACTTCTGTCTGATGTTTGTTTTATGATTACCCACTGCTTTCACATCAGTCACTTACAATACTCCATTTGCAATATTTTTGAAGTAAATTTTCCTTTTATTTTATATGCTCTTCCGAGTTTCCTGAAAAGGTATATATGATACTTTGTAATATAGAAATAATCCCTTATACTTGAAATCGAACATTTTATTAGGCGGTACTTACAGGCTGTCATTTTTTGATAACTTTACAAGGGTAAGCGAGTTGTTCAGTAATTTGTTCTTGCTTCCGGGAAGTTAAACAACAGCGAATTAAATAAGTCCTTTACTCACAGCAACAACTCGAGCACACAATACTGTCAATCTCATGCTCTTCGTTATGTATCCTAAAACATGGATTTTAATTAGGTGACAATTCAGAGAGCCTCTGACATTCTCTGCATTGCCAAAAGTTGGAAAGATGCTACAATACATGGATTACTTCAGTGTTAGACTGGATTTCAGGGACGGCACGATAATTAAACGTAACGACAACCATGCAAATCCCGAGTATATTAAATCAAACAGATCGCGATTTACTTACATGATGTTTCGTTATAAGTATATATATATATTTATATGTATATATATATAAACACAGATCGCTAACTGGACTGATATATGTATGAAAAAAATATGTACACGTATAGATTGTGCAGACCTTCGGAATAGCAGACAGATAGATAAATGGACTTATCTACGGGCTCACACACAAACAGAGAACTAGGAAGATGGGCAGATATGTAAATAGAACAACAAACATGAGAAAATCTTGAAGTAATGTGAGGAGAACTCGTACTACCAGCAGCTGCGATATACCAGTTCACGCAATATATAAACATGTCTAAACACCAACACAACTCTTTTATTCGCAGACACTTTCACAGAGAGCGAACGGTAGCTAAACTTTTACTTACTTTACGAATGAAAATTTTATACATCAATAAATCTATATTTTAGCTCACCTTAAACATCCAATAAGTTTGGCAGTGGAAGTTCCTGTTTCGAAATCCTTTTTGTGATGCTTTTGCCTCAGGATTCACTGATATTTCTTGTCACGTATCTGCTTTCTGTTTCATGTGTTTTATTATTAAATATGTGACAAAAAATACAGATAACAAAAATAACTCCGATATCTGAAAAATTATGCTTCCTTTGAAAACTTTTTCTATGATCTTTTGCCTTGAGATCCATCGATTATTTCTTATTGTGGATGTGCTTTTATTTTAGTTTTCTTTTACAATCCCAATGTTGTTCGTTATTAAATACCCAACAGAAACAACTGTGACTCAGCTGAACCATAGGTTGGGCTCCTTCTCAATCAATATTTCTTTAAATTCTGTGCTAATCCATTTTTTGTATTTATATTTTTCTTAACTATTCTGATTTACAAATACAAGAAGTACAAAATTATAATACATTCTAATTAAGAAATTGTTTCTACAGCAGAACACAAAGAGATGGGTAATAAGACACAGGAGCAAATAATTAGATAAAAAAAATATCTTCCAGGCAGAAATATCATTAGAGAAAGAAGTAGATAATTAGGTTAAAAAAACAGTTAGAAAACACAACACACCTTGATAATTATAAAAACATTAAAATGTATAATTAGACAGAAAGACAAAGAAATATATAATATTCAGGCAGTAAAACGAACAACAGGTAAGTATTCAGACATTTTAACATACACGTATTTAGGTAACAAAAACATATCCGACTTATCATGTGAAGAGGAAGAACACACATAGGTATACCAGTTAATCAGACAGATAAAGATTGAGGTATTAAGCAGATAGAAGAATAAACGTACAGTTGAAAATATAATGTTTAGAGACATGTATGATAAAAGAGAAATATTTTATAAAAACAGACATAACCGAAGATATTCTTATTCCTTGAGCTTCGCACAAATTTTATTCTCTATCAATCCACTGATTTTTCAGTATTCAGCCTTGCGAAGAGGGCGTCTTGCATGTCACAAAAGAAAAGGTTTGTTTGTTTTTTGGAATTTCGCACAAAGCTACTCGAGGGCTATCTGTGCTAGCCGTCCCTAATTTAGTAGTATGAGACTAGAGGGAAGGCAGCTAGTCATCACCACCCACCGCCAACTCTTGGGCTACTCTTTAACAACGAAAAGTGGGATTGACCGTTACATTATACACCCCCACGGGGGGGGGCGAGCATGTTTGGCACGACTCGGGCGCGAACCCGCGACCCTCAGATCACAAAGCGCACGTCTTAACGCGCTAGGCCATGCCAGGCCCAAACGAAAAGGATCAAACAGAACAAAATTAGTTAGTGTTTGGAAATCTCAAGAAATTTTTTGTCGTTTCTTGCCTGAAATTCTTAACATATTTTCAATAGAACTGCATGGTTCTGTTTTATTTATTAATTTGGTTCTCGTTTGCACTTTTCATGATTATATCTTGTTTGTCACTTTTATACTATTTTTCATTACCTCTTATAGAGAGGGTCGAGTATGTTGTATGAAAGAAACAAATTTGAATTTGGAAATCAATAAACCACGTAATACGAAATCTTATGTATCAGAACTACATTAAGTGGCATTGTTTAGCGTTTCTTAGGTAACGTGATGTCACTAAAAATCGATCCTTTTTCGGAAAGGTATCTAATAGTTGTTTTTTTCAGGCGAAAAATGTTTATACACTCAGATCATAAAGGAAGATAGATCAACTTGGTCACTAGAACCATCCAGATAGTGCAACATGTTTTTCTTCAGCTATGACAGACATAGCATAAAAGATGGGAATCCACGAATAAAAATATTAGTGTTCAAAGTCGTCCATGTGTTCCATGCAACATAACCAAGATGATTCCCCCACCTGTGGCACTGCGGCATGTCTGCGGAGACTTACAACGCTAGAAACCGGGTTTCAATACCCATGGTGAGCAGAGCACAGATAACCCATTGTGCTTAACAAAACAAACAAATTAAGAAGTATTTTCGTCTGAGAACGAGACCAACAATGTAAATGTTCCCCGATATGAAGCTTCCAGTCACGTTTCTCTTTCACCTGTCACATATCTAAAGCAATTAGAAAATGAAACATGTAGCTATGATAATCCAGTTGAAAGTAGCTCATGTGGGCTTTTTTTAAGATTGAACTATTTAAACGGACAATAAGGAACTATTGTTCTCACTTACTAGATGGATTATGGAAGCTAGACAGGAAGGAGTGGTGTGTTTTGTACAAGAAAGCCTTACGACGGAAGTTTCTGCAATAGAAAATACGTTATAGGGTTATTGCCAGTATGCATGATCGAACACGGTTCTAATATTGTGGTGAAACTAAAATTTGTTTTAATATACTTAATTTCTGTATTAATTTTTCTTCTTTCCTTGTGCCCCCCGCTATTACAGCGGTATGTCTCCGGATTTACAACGCTAAAATCAGGGGTTTCATTCCCCTCGGTGGGCTGAGCATATAGCCCTTTGTGGCTTTGCTATACGAAAAACACACACACACATTCTTTCATTGTTCTCCAATACCAATTAACAAAATTATTACCGTTAATTTCTTTCACAACTGAAACAATCTTTATATTATTTTAAATTTAAATTTTTGACACGATTATGTGCATTTTGTTATTTATTTCCTACTAAATCTATTCGTTTTGACTGGCAAGAAAATAACTGTTTTTGCTATCCATTTTAACTTGCTCATTTAGTCCTAAGTCAACACACTTTGCTTAGTGTATTAACTTTCTACTGAATCAATTATATGTGTTAATTCTTAAAACTACTCTCGATGTTCTGACTGAATGTCAGACATTAATGCTGTTTTTGTCATTGATATATCACTTGTTTTAAGTACTCCTTAATTATTGTTAACGTTAAATGGTTCGGTTATCATGTTGGTTTATAATTCACATATCGTCTTTTCAAAATCGTATTTCAAATGTTTTGACCGTGGTTGCATTATAAGAGTGACAGCCAAATCCCACTATTTGATTACAATAATCCACGAGTTATCGGTGACTGTTGTTCCCACGAGTCCAGTGGCATGCAAAACTATCCAATACTGCTTTCCCCACACCCCATAAAACCTATACATGTGTGTATACTGTACATGTAATATACTCGTGTAAATTATTATTGATGTATTACTTAAAAACAAATTTAAAGTCATATAACGTATGTAATCCTACCGACTTTGCTTTGCTACATCAACTCAAAGTTAGATATGGCTGCGGCGGTTGTCTTGGATAGCTTCGCGCGAACAAAGCAGAGAAACAAATAATTCCTGAGTAACACGCATTAATCAGTGATTAGATTGTATATTATATAGCGTTGGTAGAACAGAATCATATAATCCGAATTATTTCAAATCTTAACTGAACTATTGTAGTAGTATCTTCTACTTAGTCTAAATTCATATTTGTAATAAGAGAAAATTTGTTTTTTTCTGTTACTTTTGGAAACAGTTTTATATGCGAGCCAAATAAAGCACAAAAATATGATACATAAACACAAAGTTGTGTTACAGACTTTTATGTGTGTCTGAAATAAGGCCCGACATGGCCAGGCGGGTTAGGGCGTGCGACTCGTAATCTGAGGGTCGCGGGTTCGCATCCCGGTCGCACCAAACATGCTCGCCCTTTCAGCCGTGGGGCGTTATAATGTGACGGTCAATCCCACTATTCGTTGGTAAAAGAGTATCCCAAGAGTTGGCGGTGGGTAGTGATGACTTGCTGCCTTCCCTCAAAAAAATTACGGACGGCTAGCGCAGATAGCCCTCAAGTAGCTTTGTGCAAAATTGAAAACAAAACAAAACAGTGTAGGAAATAAAATTATACTGTCGTTTATTAGTGTAAGGAATAAAAAATACGTCGTCGTTTATGTGTTAAGGATAACACAACATTGTTGTTCAGATGCGCAGTGGGATGAAACCATACCATCGTTTATATGTGTCGGGCAGAATTGTACTGTTTATTTTTCCGCCTTATTTAAAGTAACACAGTGATTTCTGAAAACTGCACAAATATATACAAACAATATAACTATAGGCTTGTTTTTTGGGAAAAAACAATGCTGCATTTCATTTATGTCTGAAATAAAATCCAGTATTTCCATGCAGAAACCAAAGATAACACCTTAACATTTTTCTGTTGTTTACAAATGTTAGAGATATGTTATTTGCTACATGTATCTGGCGTAAAATCGTGTTGTTTTAAAGAGCACGTGTTAAGGATGAAATGGTATCATGGTAGCGTGTCTAAAATAAAACCGCATTTTGTTTATTTGCTTAGGATATAATCATATTGCTGTTCATAAAAGGTTAAGTGAAATCTATACCATTCTCTATGCATGTTTTGGATCAAATCACGCGTCATTCAAATAAAACTACACCGATGTTAATGTATTAAAGATAAAACCCCACCGTTGCTCAAATCTATCTAGGTTAATACTATACTATGTGCTTGGAATAAAATCAAACTGTCTTTCATTACGTATTTGAAGTAAAATATCACTTATAATATTCTATAATAGTCTATATATTTCAGCAAATGCTTTATAAAGTATTACGCAGAATAGATTCAAAACTTAAACATAATAACTAAAAAAAATTGACGGAAGCTAATAACGATTACAGTGATCGGAAACATTAACCTTTTAAGAAAGCTATATATAAATCAAGTTGTCATCAACTAGAAACAATATCTGAAAAGTTTTGATAACATTTGCAATGGAAATTAGTCACGTTGCTTAATCTACAGAAGTAGTCATGTGTTAAGTTTCTTAGACATGAAATATTACATCATACTAAAGCAAACTGAACACATATAGTACGTTAGAATTAGAAATTTAACATTACAGAAAGGAAATCATTACACTAGAAACGTGACAGCAATATTTGCACAGAGTAAAATAAGGTATCGAATCCTGAAGTAATACTTAGTTTAAACGAATTTTATATAAACAATATTCTCAGGTTCTCTCGCGTTCAAGAAAGGGAAGACATTAAAATGCAATGAGGTCTTTCCGCAGTTATATTTGCTTTCTGTTTAGAAAATTAACGAATTACATACTTAACAAATAACTTATTTTCTATTCCCAGTATATATTCCTAGCATTAGTCTTTAAAGGTTAGACACAAAATGAAATAATCCTACAGTTTACGTATAGAGAGTTTGACTTAAGTAAGTGTTGTTTTGTAATTTCCTTCCAACCTTCTTTAATTCCCCTACAAGGAACAAATGATTAGACAAGCATAAATTCTGCACGTGCACGCAACTGGATTTATGATCTTGTGCTAGGCATGTTTTTGTTTTGTTTTTTACTAATTCTATCAAATGTTTTTTGTTTTTTTTTAGTTTCCCCACAGAGGAAACTGTACGTTTCGGAAATTCGTGCACAAAGCCACATGAGGGTTATCTGTGCTAGCCACTGCTGAATTTGAATTCATAAAATAGACTGGAGGCAGGTACTCAACAGCACCCACGTTCAGTTCTGGAGACACTGTTGTCAAATAGCGGGACTTGACCATCACTCTTATAACGTTTGCACGGACCCAAAATATAGAGGGAAGCGCATCACGGGTTATCGAACAGTATATCAACACGCTAGCCACCAGGCCACGCCCAGCCCAAAACGAGCAAATTGTCAGACAAGCATGAAGTTTGAGCGTGCACGCGACTGATTTTACGAGTACGTTTTCGACAAGGTTTCATATACAAGTCGAATCTGTAAACAAAGTTTATGATTAATCCAATGGATCAACCTGCGACTTATTAGGAAGAATAAATGAGATGACCTTAACCTGATGGAAATGGAACGATGCACGTGTGGAAAAATATATCCTACAATAATAATCTTCCACGTTTGTTAGGAAACCACAATTTTGTAAGCTTTCCATTGTCCGATAGGAAAGAAAATATGCATCTCAGTATATCGCAAAAACTTCAAAAAACCACAAACAAACAACAGGGTTTAGTAAACTATTCAAACAAAAACTGTATAGTTGAAACTAACGAGACTATTTTTGTCCTCTTGCAGTCTTGTCCTTAAGGATAAAAGCTGTACCGAATAGCTATATTTTGCTAACAGAAATAACTAACTGATAACAAGTCAAAACGTAGAAACCTAAACTAACACTATATGTGTACATACCAATTCCTGGTGAGAAAAATTATATTCTGTTTCTGTCACGCCTTTAATTCTCAACACTTTCGAGGGATTCTATCTTAATCATCAACACTGATGAAGTCCAAGTGAGAGTCGTTAATGAAGACTGAAGAGATGGTTTTAATTCATGTGAATTATGATGGTTTTGATTTTTTTTCTCCAGTTAGATAACCTAACCAAAGTTTCTGACGATAAATGGTATTCCAAGTAACCGTTCAACCCTAGAGAAGCAGCCAAAACAAAAGACAGATCAAACCTATTAACATCTCTTCTTCTTATCAGCAGCTGGTGTGAAGAACATAATTTATCTTGTCTAGGGTTACTGATGAGGGATAGTGTTTCCTGAAGACCAGAGGAATGGAATACAATAGAAAAGTGCGTTAAACTTGTCAATATCTTTTTTTTTGTAATTTGTTAAGATAATTACGAACATTAAATTGATATGTCGACCAAAATAAAATAAAATCCTGTTGTTATATTTCATCATTATTATTGAAATAGCATTATTGTTTTGTATTAAAGTAAAATCTTCAATTTAGCATGTTTAAATGTTCAACACTGTGTCTAATTTGTTTAAGAGTTTCACTTAAGACAGATGTTTCACACACATAGTTATGTAAGTTTTGACAGATGTTTCACACGCATAGTTATGTAAGTTTTGACAGATGTTTCACACACATAGTTATGTAAGTTTTGACAGATGTTTCACACACATAGTTTTGTAATCTCGAGACCTTACCGTATGCTTACTTCTCTCTCATTTCTTTGATTTTCTTGTATCTTTGTTATTAAGTATAAAACTATAGAACGGATTATTTGCGCTGTGTCCATTCGCTACAAGTATCGAAACACTAGTGAAGAGCTTTGATTTTCAAAAACAAAAAAATAAATATTTAAAATATATTTTCAATTTTTGAAGTTTCTATTTGTCAAAGATCAAATATCACTTTTTGTGACTTATCTGTACAGTGGTTGAGTGCAAATTCCATTATTACTAAGTTAGTTCTTACAAACTGTTTTAGGGTGCGATGTGATTTCACTTCCTTTAGTAACTTCGTATTTTGATTGCTTGGCCTACTTATGAAATACACACAGGACAGAAATAATTATTCTCACAGCTGTAAAACGTAGTGTTAAATCACCTTATTTAAATATCAAAGAAGAGAGTTATTGAAGACAATTCTTCATGGAAAGACGTGGTTGTTTATATAAGGGCTTTGTAGTGTGTATATAAGAGAAGATCTTCTAATGAATTATTTCCCATAAAGGTTTACAGTTAACTTTAACAGGTTAATAACAATCCCTTTAGACAAAAAACATTCATATTCTTAGATCATAAAAACGTACTCAAATTGGCAACTTAGAATTTCCAAGAAGAGAATAACACTTGAAATCAACTACATTCGCAAACAAACGAATATGGATCAGCTTTGGCTATCAGGATCATTCAGATAAAGATCTGCAACAAGTCACACTCTAGCGGTAATAAACAAAAAATGTGACACTTTGGAACAGGAGAGAATTTACAAACACAAAAGATAGTAGCATAAACATTTTACGTAACAGTACGTAACATAAAAGGTTTTCCGTCTTAAAAAAACAACCCAAGTCACCGGTAAACAACTTGCTTCCACTGAGTTCAACATTGCATACTTCAAGCAGACGAGAAATTTAAAAAGTATTTATATTCTTACATACTAAATCACACCTGTCAAGTCGCCAGATGCAGTGTCTATGGATTTATATATGATCGGATTGTTTAAAAGTGGGCGCTGAAAAATCTTCATAATCGCGTATTAGGAGGCTTTACTGAAAGTGTGCAGAAAACAAACTTGTGTGTGTATGCGTATTTCAGACATGACAACTTCATGGCAAAGTTACTTTCAGACAGGAGCATGACTAGACTTGACGACATGAATACATTTTAATATACTCAACTTCTGTAGCCCCCCCCCAGTGGCTCAGCGGTATGTCTGCGGACTTACACGCTAAAATCCGGGTTTCGATACCCGTGGTGGGCAGAGCACAGATAGCCCATTGTGTAGCTTTGTGCTTAATTCAAAAAAAACAAACAATCAACTTCTGTATTTACAATCATAGCTTTTTTATACTTTTTGAATTAACACGACAGTCTTGAATTTTAGATTTTTACATATTCAATAACATTGAATAGAACTTTTTAGTAAACTTTATGCACTTACCTGTCAACCTTCATGTTATTCTATCAGTGTTTGAAGTAAATCATACATAACATCATTTTTATTTATTTTTCTTTTAAAATAAAACAGATAGAATATTTAAAAAATTATATATTGTAAAATTTATTTGGTTTGTTTTAAAAATTATATATTTGAAAACGACTGGTATGGATAGAGAAATCACTAGTAAGGAGCGAACAACTACATAGTGCTTTCTCTAACCATACCAGCCGTTTTTAAATAGATAATTTCCTCAACAAGTGGGTTTTCTAGTCATCACGGATTATGGTTTGGTTTGAATTTCGCGCAAAGCTACACGAGGGCTATCTGCGCTAAGCCGTCCCGAATTTAGCAGTTACACTAGAGAGAAAGCAGCTAGTCATCACCACCTGTCACAAACTCTTGGGCTACTCTTTTGCCAACGAAAAATGGGATTAATCGTAAACTTTATAATGCCCTCACGGCTGAAAAGGCGAGCATGTTTGGTGTAATGGGGATTCGAACCTGCGACCCTCGGATTACGAGTCGAGCGCCTTATCCGCCTGGCCATGCCAGGCCATATTGTGAAATCCACTGGAAATTACGAGCTCTGGGGCTCGTCAATAGCTGAGCTGTGCAGTTTAGACTCAAGTATTTGACAACACGCAAGACTCACAATGAGCCGGTCACATGCTCAACAAGCACATTTTGTTTGTGACCACTGTTGGCTTGTTTACGATATCCGAGTATAGGAAAATATACATGATCAAAAACAAATTAAGTTAGAAACGGAATTATAACATTTATTTGCCTAGTAAGTAATAATGATATTGTTTCAATTATAAACAAACATATTATTTTCAAATGTAATGTTTTTTTTTAATTGAGACGTTATGGTCATTATTAGGCTTAATACTTCGTGATTTACTCTATAATCAAATTTACTTCTTCCCAATGTTTATTTAAATGTAAGAAAATACTTCACTGTAATGATTCATGAGAACCTTTCCAACAAAACAAAAACAACAAATGGTGTGATTATTTTCTTTTTTTGCTTTGAATTTTCGTGCAAAGCTACACGAGGGCTAACTTCACTACCCATCCCTAATTTAGCAGTGTAAGACGAGAGGGAAGGTAACTAGTAATCACCACTAATTCTTGGTCTATTCTCTTAGCAACAAGCGGTGGGGTTGACAGTTACATTATAACGTCCACACAGCTGAAAGGACGAGCAAGGTTGGTGTGACGTGAATTCAAACCCGCGACCCGCAGATTACGGGTTGAACTTTCGAATCACCTGGCCATGCCGTGCTAGTGTGACGTAAAAATACACGTACACATTCTTATCAATTTATGTAATTAGTTATGTGTTTAATCCAGAGGAGTTTTAACCACGCATATGATTATATATTTATACGCAATTTATTACTATATTTAACCACGAATCTGAGGAAATAGATTCGACTACATAAGGCCTGTTAAGTAAACAAAGCCTTATGTTATTAGACCTATCACCAGAATAGAAAGACCAGGGGTATGTGATTAAGGGTTCTAATTACAGGTAGCATCAATATTTTACCACTAACCTAACTTTACTGTTTCAGTAACACTGCTGATCTTGATAAACTAAGTGCATTTAAATATATAAGAAACTTAATGAATAATTATAAATGCAT
Source organism: Carcinoscorpius rotundicauda (assembly GCA_011833715.1). Classification (NCBI taxonomy): domain Eukaryota; kingdom Metazoa; phylum Arthropoda; class Merostomata; order Xiphosura; family Limulidae; genus Carcinoscorpius; species Carcinoscorpius rotundicauda. The sequence continues at coordinate 33,103,047 of CM022391.1, read as the reverse complement.
AAGAAATTAATACTTCTTAGCGTTTAATCCACAGGGAAAGTATTTCGTCTACATTAGGTCGGCAAAGCAAATACGATATTAAGACTGTCAGTCGTGTTGAAAGAACAGGAACAGAATTAGACGATTAGATTTTAACAGAGAACTACGAGCAGGAATATTACAAAATAGGTATTTTGTTAATAACAGAGCTTTACTGCATTCAATAAATGCTTGTATATTTTAATAAGTGAAGAACAATCTTAATATTAATACAAATTATGTTTTTAAATTTATAAGTTTTATTGTTGTTTGGTTAGAAGAATGTATGGAATATCGTGGGAGACGTGGCAAGGCCTGGCATGGCCGAACGCGTTAAGGCATGCACTCGTAATCTGATGGTCGCGGGTTCGCATGCCACTCGCGCTAAACATGCTCGCCCTCCCAGCCGTGGGGGCGTTATAATGTTACGATCAATCCTACTATTAGTTGGTAAAAAGAGTAGCCCAAGAGTTGGCGGTGGGTGGTGATGACTAGCTGCCTTCTCTCTAGTCTTACACTGCTAAATTAGGGACGGCTAGCACAGATAGCCCTCAAGTAGCTTTGTGCGAAATTCCAAAAACAAAACAAGCAGACGTGGCTTAGTGTAAATATTCTTCCTTAAAGTTTTGGAATAAAAATTCGAGTTAGTAAAGAGTTGATGATTATTGTAGAGTCGGTAGACTCGATGTATAGAGATAGCCAAGGTATTTAAGATGCATAATACAAATTTACACGCCAGTAAAACAGTGACAGAGAGTTTTAATTTAAAAGATGACAGCCACTAATTTTCATTTATTTCTTTGCCTAGAAAGTCCAAAACAGGGCAAGAAACCTTTGCTAAGATACCAAATCAGAAAGTGACCAAACAACCAAGTTATTCGTGACTTTTCTTTTTGTTTCAGTCGATTTGGTTTGTTTTGAATTTTGCGCAAAGTTACACGAGGGCTATCTACGCTAGTCGTCCCTAATTTAGAAGTGTAAGACTAGAGGGAAGGCTGCTAGTCATCACCACCCACCGCCAACTCTTGGCTTACTCTTTTATCAACGAATAGTGGGATTTACTGTCATACTACAACGTCAACACGGCTGAAAAGGCGAGCATGTCCTTAGAGTACATTATCTTTCAGCCAGGGGAATAAATGTAACAAAATATTCAATACAAAAAAAAAATTTGTGAATGTAAAACGATGTAAAAATGGTAGTGTCAAAAAAAATGCAAACCATAACATAGAAATCATACAGCTATACATAGATCATACCGGCATTGTTTCCAATATCAAAACTTTATGTTACACTGTAAAATGCATACTTGACTTTAATATTACCGCAGTTGGAGGTTATATTTTCTTAATTGTTGGTATGTTTGTTTATCACAATGTCATGGTAATGTCAGCGTAAGCGTCAGTGAAGTGTAACTAAGATTCTAAAACTTACGTACAAAGACAAGTAACTGGTGTTAAAACATGTTTTGATTGTCACAGATTATAACAGACTTTTGATAGAAGGTCGATAGAATGTACCAACCTCGTAACCATTTTACAGTCATGAATTTTAGAATGTAACGTTAAACTCTAATATTGAAAGTTGTGTGCGGATTATTCATGTATAATTGCATCATACCTACTCGTATATTTTTGTTTGCATTTTTTTTTTGGCACTGCCATCCTTACATCATTTTACATTTACAAAATTACTTGTTGAATAGTTGTATTGAGTCTGACATAATGAGCTACTTTTTGGTTGAGTTTGTTAGTAGATTGTAGTTCAGTATTCTGATTAATTAGTTTTTGTTCAAACGAAATAATAAGAAACAACTCGTATAATTCTGTGAAAGGAGAGTTAGCAAGTAAGTGAAATTATTAAACTAATACACAGAGTACTGTGTGTGAAAACCTTAGTTAAACTAAGCTGTAGAACTGAAAGATGGTAAGATAACAATATTTCATATTATACCTCATTATACCCTGCGTAAATTGAGTATAAGTTATGATACATTGGTGTGAACTCTTATTGTTGTGCAAAATGCTTAATAGCAGTGAACAGATAAAAACAATCAGTATACGGTGCATAGGGCTTTTACTGCTAAGTTCTAACATAAATGTCATCATTAATTTTCTCAACTAACGAAGATTCAAAACTGTCCATCAGCTAGCTTTATCAGTGTTATTCTACCGTAATTACTGTCAAATTAAGTGTTTAAAGCATTATAGGTTCTTACAAAAGTGAATTACTTATTTTATATTTAAAGCTATAATTGCTAGCTCGGTCCCTTAAGCATTTCACCTTCCAGACACTACCAGCCTAACTTGATTAATAACAAGGTAAAAAAACCTATACCAACCCCAGGAGTTTCCATTTCAACACTATCTGAATTTTTATGTTAACAGCATTTCAACACTATCTGCAATTTTGACGTTAACAACCAAAAATATTTACTCATCCTCAATCTTTCACGAAACTATTTGATTTATTAGTCGCTGCTTACGTCTGCAGATCACAGTATAGTTGGGATTACTAGCATAGTGGCGATTTTGTAAAGTACGGTGTTGATCGGTCTCTAGCTGTTTTCTCGTTTCTTCTGTAAATTTTCGCTTGTCTGTTGTTACTTTACAATAAGATATTTTTTCAGTTATGTCAGTATAAGCTAAAGTAAAGAAAATGTAAATAATATTTTCTTACATATCTATCTTATTGCTGGATCAAACCTCATATATTTACTTGAAACGAAAGAAGTCATTGTAGACACAAAAGATAAAACAAATTAAAAAGACTTGTGCAATGTTCTATACATATATTATCTTGTAAGTTTGTATTAAATTTTGCGTAAAGACATTTAATGGCAATTTGCGGTAATCGTCTCTAGTTTATTTATTTTTTAAATATATATTTCCGGTGGATCAACCCCCCCCCCAGTGGCAGAGCAATATGTCTCCAGACTTTACCCCGTTTCAACACTCGTGGTGGGCAAAGAACATATTTTCCATTGTATAGCTTTAAGCTCAACTTCAAACAAACAAAACAAACAATTATTTGTAGTCTCAAACTTTATATATTTATATGAAACCAAATAAAGTCAATGTGTGTGTAAAAGATAAAATATAAATTAAATGCACTATACATATTGTACACAGTAAGTTTGTATTACATTTTGCGTAAAAATACTCAATGGCTATCTGCGCTAACCATCTCCAGTTTAGGAAGGCTTCTAGTAAACACAACCCCCCGCCAACTCTTGGCTACCCCTTTTACCAACGCTACCCTAGTGGCACAGCGACATGCCTGGAATCTGGGTGTTGATACCCATGGTGGGCAGAGCACAAGTAATTCAAGAAGTATTTTCGTTTGGGAACGAGACCAACAATATAAGTGTTCCCCAATATAAGGTTTCCAGTTACTTCTCTTTTTTACCAGACCATAGTGTAACGATTTTTCCATTGTACATATTTTTAGTGCCAACACTTTTTGTGTATAGTTTGTTTTTTTTTGCCTATGACGTTTATTGTTGACTATATATTGTGCCTGTCTGTTCTCGAAATTTGTAGGAAATTTTGCATTTCTGCGGGTTTTTTTTCACTCTTTATCCTCTGTTGATGGATCTTTTCCAAAAGTGCCATGGTTTGTTGGGTACATGAGAAGATACATACAAATTTACGGATTCACATTTTGTGTTTTGCTGTGTTTATAGACGTTGTGGATTCTTAAAAGAATGTCATATATAAAGGAAATAACTTTTCATGTTTTAATGTAACTTTTCATTAATTATGAATTTGCATAACTTTTGTCCAGGGTACAGTTACCCGAATTAGTAGTTTCAATTATGCTTTATTAAATTCTTGTAAACAAATACAGTTTACAAGAAACCTGCGTTATAAATATTAATCCTAACTCTAAATGTTAATGTTAGTGAGAATGAGACAAAAACTTTTCTGTACATTTTTAACTTCACGGGATTTACTTTAATTTATACATATGTTCCATTATTTGATAAAAGCCTGCGGGTACGTGTTTGTGTCCACCTATAATTGGCGAACGATTTGACTGATTGCTGTAAATCTGGCTTGTACCCTTAGGGTCCCCTGGGAACAACACTTGAAAAGGAAAGATTAGCGTTCTTATCTGACCACCCTATATCATCCTTACGGAGATCCGTCGTATTCTCTCTATGTGTAAAGGTAACGTTAGTTAATAAAATAATAAGTATTGTAGTCAGATAAAAAACGCTAAGTATAAAAAATGATCGTATCATTTGCTAAGTCTTACTCTAAACTACAGAAAAGAACAGCCGCATTAATTAGTCAAAAGCATTTTAATTCATTTATTGTTTGGTTTCTTAACGAGGAAGTCCAAGTTAAAAATATTGAGAAAAAACGTGGAACCACTTCGGTTCCTTGTTTTAGCTCAGTTAGTTTATCCATAACTGTTTCGTTATGCAGTTTGATGGTTTAAAAAACCTATTTGAAGTAATTCATTACAAAACATAAATGTAAAAATTTCCAACTACTGGTTTTCATGTTACTTAATTTTCAGTTCACGTGTTATTCAGAGGTGTCATACTTCACTTCGTTCATGTATTAAGTGAATACATGACCGTTATAATAAAAGGGTGGAATTGGTCAATACACACTAATGATTTATAAAGTTTCGTTAAAAGTTCGAGAAACCACCGAAGCTAAGTGATTCTGAAATTTAAACTTGATAAAAATGGTATTAATTTGATGATTTCTGCTTTCACTAGAATAAATTACAAAATTATCGTTTCTTCCCAATTTATCATAATAATTACTTTTGGATTTGTAATTAAGATGTTTTGTTGAAGCTATCAGACGTGAAAAATACAACTTAGTGAGTTGAACGAAATTATTAAAAAAAAAACTCAATTACAGCCTCTCTCGTACAGACACCTGGTGAGTATATATATCCTAGCTGCAATTAATGTTATTACACATCAAAAGACGTAAATGTAGTTAGGTGACATCTGTTACTTCAACATCATTGAAACGTGTATTAGTTGATAAAACCTATAAGTCTGGGAAGATTTTTAAATAAGTAGCAAATTACTTCACGTATATTTCTAAGTTTTTCAATCCAGTTTCTCAAGAAATAGCAAATCTACTTTTAAATATAAAGGATGCACTAAATTGAAAAAAAATCGCTCTATATTTATGATGATAGTTAAGGCTTAGAACCCAAACAAGAGGAATAACAACAAGTCCCTAGCTACTTGAATGTAATTGGAAAGCAAGACAAAAACGACGTGTCAGACAAATGATACAAATCTCATTAGATGGAAATCGGATAGTTTCAATCTCTGGCAGTGATTCAAATAATTAAGAAGCGGAACAGGAACACTTGAAACAATGATCGTTTAATTTATAAAACGTAATAACAACTATAACAGTGAGAAAGCTGCACGTAGGGATGTAAGTGGAATGATGCTATGTATCAAACCTGTAACTCACGGAATTAGCTCCTTTATTTAACGGTATAAAGTGTAATTTCTCATATCCTTTTTTCGTTTTTGCTGTCTTACAAAAATTCATTATCGTGATTTGAGAGATCAAAACCATTATATTTATATCTATCTGCCTCGGAATAATATGTAGACCAGACTTTGTGGCACTAGGACAATTTGAAGCCCCTACTTTTCTCTTAAGAAGCTAAGAAATTGTTATACGTTATAAATAATTAAGATTCTGAGTTAGTGCTGTTAGTGCTTTGTAATGTGCTGAGCTGTTTTCTTCTCCCATGAGAAAAAAAATAAATGTGTAATTAAGTTTAGGAATTCTATTTTCTAAGAGTTCAGATAAACGAGTTAATTGATTCTAAAGTCGTTAGTCGTGAAAAATATTTTTAAAAAATCTATACATTTAATTTTTGTCTACAACTGAAGTCGAATGGCCTTCTTTCTCTCTCAAGAAGTGCCATCTGTCGGAAGACTTTTGTCTTGCCATGAAAGAACCAATAAGCGTGAAGAAGATAGATTACGGCCGAGCCTTACTGTATGCGCTTACAGTTGATGGATGTTTGACGATATCTCATCTGGAAATCTCTGCTTTTAAAAGGACAAGAATGGACTCTGAGGACATTTTCATTATCTACAAAAACGTAGCTCTTAAGATTAGTATGTAAAGAGTTTTCGATGGGCACTTTTACAGCCTCATACACTCAGCATGTACAACTTTTTCTAACATGAGTACAGTCAAATAGTGTTTATTAAATGAAGGCTGATACTGAAAATGAGTGTTTTCAAATTTGTCGGTTGACTATAAACGCAGGTTTCAGTTTTCTTCGGTGCTTTTAGTTTTAAAATATCTGAGTGTAAAATGAAAAATAAAAGTTTCCAAAAAAAAAACGCTTTACATAAAGCTTTTCATAGTCTCTATGTTGAGTTTACTAGTTAAAAGTGTTCTCACCTTTTTAAGCTATCTGGGTTTTTAACGAGTACAAGAAAATATAAAACTTTTTACTTACCTTCCCAAAAGACATACCTCCTAACATACCTATAATTTTAAACTGAGAGCGCACGCTTGCACATTGTTCACATTATCTATCTTTTGAATGCAAGATAGCCTAAAATATTATTTCTGCAAAGTTACTTGAGAGCTATCTCTGCCAACCGTCCCTAATTTGGCAGCGTAAGAATAGAGGGAAGGGAGTTGGCCATCACTACCTACCGTCAGCGAATACTGGGATTGACATTCACATTGTAACGCCTCAACGGCTGGAAGAGCCAACATGATTGGTGAGACGAGAATTCAAACCTGCGACCCTCAGATTTCTAGTTGAGCGCCCTATCCACCCTGCCATGCCGAGCCACAGCCTTAAGGATAAACTTTGAACTTGACGATTACGAAATAAGCTATTTAGAATAATATTCTCAAGTAAATCTCTATTAACAGTTAAAAGTTAGAAACAATATTTACTGGGTCTTCTAATGATGTGTAGTTGTCAAGGCAAGCTCAACGTATAAAAACATGCTTAAAATCTTATCTTAATTCATTTAAGAAACTTTCATTTTCATTTTACCAATATACAAGTCTACTAATGACAAGATATGTTGCAATTAATATCTGCTTTTTTAATAAACGTTCGTATTCTTTTTAAAAAAGGCCCAACACGGCCAAGCGTATTAAGGCGTGCGACTCGTAATCTGAGGATCGCGGGTCCGCATCCCCGTCGCGCCAAACATGCTCGCCCTTTCAGCCGTGGGGGCGTTATAATGTGATGGTCAATTCCACTATTCGTTGGTAAAAGAATAGCCCAATAAGATGGCGGTGGGTGGTGATGACTAGCTGCCTTCCCTCTAGTCTTACACTGCTAAATTAGGGACGGCTAGCACAGATAGACCTTGAGTAGCTTTGCGCAAAATTCAAAAACACACACAAACACACGCTCCTTTCAAATATCATGCTATCAGGTATACAGTATTTATTGCTATGATTATAAAACTTATTTTGTTAGCTTTTTAATTTTATCTATATTATCTAATACCTAACTACAGACGTAGTAAACAATACGCATGTAATGCTGAATTTAATACTTCACAGTAGTATAAGAACATGCTCTTAAAGAAACAGTTAAGGTGTTCACACGACAGTAAAACAAATTAATTTAATTTTTGATCAATAATTTAAAACTCATACGGTCGTGGCTGTTTAATGTAAACAAAACTGCACACAAAACCACGTTGCAATCGATCTTTTAAAAACGATAAAACAAAAGCTAAAATGTCAATACATGAAATTTAAATATATGTACATATATTATCCGGATTTAAAATACACTAAAAAGACAAAAAGTATAAAAATCACTCGAATGTCATTATCATTCAGCGTACTTACGCTGTAGGGAAAATGAGGTCCGTCTCTTTCGCACGTTTTTGACCTAACTGAAAATTCTTTGTTACTTTCTGTAAAGTTTATTTCTTAGCTTGCATGTGTTTACCCCACCTGATATATTCATAGCACGTTCCAACGTTTTCATGAGACAGAAAACTGAAACAACTGTGTGAGTCTGCACTGGTTCACCGTCTGTTAGTATTTGCTGCTGGAGAAATGCTTGTGTTTCTAGTTCTTCTTTTTGGATGTGAGATTTAAACAACTTACATAAAGGTTGTAAAAACACGCGTTATTCGAATTTCAAGATGGTCCCCGAGGAAAGAGGAATGAGTTCAACTAATCCTTAGTTTGAACGGAAGTGTGATGTTTCATCACCAAGACTTTGCCACTGGAAGCAATATCTGTGTTCTTATTACAAAACACCAGCAGGGAAAGGAAGAGGTTGGAATGATGAATTACAGCAGAGGTGGTCTGATTGTGTTTATGTTCGTTTCGTTATCACATTTGACCATATGTTATCAGTACCACAGCAAAGCTTACTTTATTTCAATAGTGTTGAGCCAGAAAAATGAGATATTTTTTTTACTGGTACTTTTACTCTTAATTAAAAGTTGTTTTTTTGGACATTCAAAGCTACACAGTGGTTATCTTCCTTATTTTCCCCTTGTGTTTCACTGATGGACAAGAATTTAATGGGGTACTGAGATGTTTCCACCACTCTTGTAATGCACTCAAAGCCCAGGAGTTTGGAGCGTGATTTTGTGGCAATGGGATGCAAACCTTGACCCGTAGTTTCACTGGTACTAAGTTGTAAAAATCTAGTTTTTATTATATAAATCATTACACCTTTTTTTTTACATCAGGTCTCACGAAATCATTCATATCTTGAGTTATAATACAACAGGTATTTTATTTATCTAAAATGGATTTTTCCTTTGTTATCGGAGTAGTATTTGGACACAGAATTATTCCATCAAGATATTTTAGTGGTATTTCCCTAACAGTATAGAACACAGTAATTAAGATTAGCTTTATAGGCAGCAGGTTTTTCTCACTGATGGCCTTTTCTCTGGCCAGTATTTTAAAATTAGGGTTGGTTCTCTGGTTTGCCTTTTTAGCCCTTGTAGAAAGTTACATTCAAGTTGGAAGTATGCCACAGATAGTAAGGTTTTATTTATTTATATTTATAACAACATAAACACATTAAAATAATTAAAAATGTAAACATTACTTTGAGTGTGCGCTAATGAGAAACATATAATTGATAAATAACAGTCTGGATGCACCACCATCTAAAACTTTACTTGGTTAACAATTGTTAATTCTTTGAAAGTTTAGTTTGATGCGATAACAGAATACAAGAATGATTAGTATCTTCTAAAGCCATAGATCAGTTTCTGATAAAATACGTTTAAAAATGGCTCTTTTGTTTTATCACCGTCTTATTAGAAAGACGGTTACTCAAGTGGAAAATATCAAATAATAATATTTCCACCAGCACTCATAGTTCTCTTTACTATTATATGATGGCCCAGTCACGTTTTTACCGATATCAAAGACAAATACAAAAGAAAGAGGAAGGAGCAAACGCAGAAGAACCGAATAATAAATTAACTTGCTGCTGGACATATTAACTGAAATTAATGTCTTCAACCATTTATTTAAACTTAGCATATATATATTCATTGTTACGTACTAGCTCAAAATATCTTCCTAGTTTCTACTCTAAACATTAGAGCACACATTTTCTGTATCTATTCCAAGAAATAAAATACACTTTTGGTGTTATTTGAAGCAACTCAGAGAATAATACACATAAAACATATAATTGCTACTTAAATTTAGAATGTCTGATAAAAAAAAGCAAGCTTGTCACATCAATAGAACTAAAATAGTTTAAAGAGACGTATACAAATATTGACAAAAGTTATTTTGCTTAATAAACTGTCAACTAACGCTTCGTACTAGAAATCAATAGATGAAAGAACTAAAACCAGCTAGAGTATCTTGAATCATCAGTTTAGAGTCTTTGCTGCTTACGATGTAGAGCTTTTCTTGAAATGATGCGATTGTTACGCCATTATACCTATATTAATATTATAGATAAAATTATATATTCAAACATCTAACCCCCGCCCTCTACATTACGACACTCAGTTACACAACCCCTTCCAAACATGTGGTCAGC